>CM072526.1:43207453-43274953 GCA_036898135.1 Oncomelania hupensis | reverse complement strand
CAAGATTCCATCGTCCCAGTTCTTTGGCTTTGTAAAGCGACACAAACCTCCAGCCTTCGCCCCAAAGCCATCTGCTGTCTTGTCAAACGGACACAGGAGATCGCCCAATGGTGTAGTGCTGCCCAAAATGGAAAATGTGACCGGAAGAGGCAGGTTAGTAACATTTTCGTTGTTTGTTTTTGTTGAAATACATTCATTATTACAATAATAGATAATTTACCACTAAGCTTACGTACAGAAGTAGCTGGACTGGAAATGACACTGGCTCCAATGTTTAGTGTCTAGAGGCAGTTGAGGGCACTTGCTAACACACGGCCTTTTCTTGATGGATCTCTGATACTCAACTAAGGTTGGCTGTTTAGTGGGAACTGGACTTGCTACATTGTCATGCCAATGCATGCAGTGGACATTGGTGCTGGTTTTGACACTGTGTACCCGTCAGTGAGACTGAGTATGTTGATTTTGATGTCTGTAATGTGTTACAGGGCTGTCATTGGAAGAGCGTCGTCTGGCTCTACGCGGCATAGTAAATCAGCTTCACCTATCAAAGATGTCAGCGAACCGATGGTGCGTTATAATTTACCTGTAGTTTATAAGGTTGATATGGAACACCTGTACAGTACAGCGCCTTTGTCTTCCCCATCTATTATCTAGCTGTTAACATGCTCAGTACACTTGCACAAAAAAGAAAAATTAAGACAGCAGCCAGGAGGTTGTTTAATAATCGTGATAATAATAATAATAATAATAATAATAATAATAATAATAATAATAATAATAATAATAATAATAATAAAAACAATATTAATAATGAAAACAGTAATAATAATAATAATAATAATAATCATTATTATTATTATTATTATTATTATTATTATAATTACAATAATAATAATAATGATAATAATTATAAAAATAACAATAATAATACTAAGAAGAAGAATAGAGGCTGTTCCGAAAATCAACAGTCAGGTTCAAAGCGCAGCGATATGGTGGCATGTTTTACGCATTCTCACATACACAACAAACATCATCACTCAAACAAGTTATTAGAAGACGGAATGAAAATCAATTTTTATTTTTGAAAGTTTGGATTGACTGCATCTATTACAATTATTGAAGGCAGGGAGGAAAGCAGAGTACCCTAGAAACGTCCCTAGTTCACCTGAAGGGTGTGTGTTTTGTAGCTCAGTCAGTCACTTGTCTAGGATCTTTAGGATCTTTAGAGTTAGTACTTGTGATGGAATCCCTTTGTGCTCAAACTAGGCCCCTCGGTTTCTGTTCTCACCCATGAGATTTGTATCACTGAGTTTCCAAAGCTCTAGAGTTTAGTTACTATATCAATGGCAGCAGTTGAAACAGCCGCCCATCTAATGCCTAACTGCGGTGACTCTGTTTAACATTCGACTACAAGGTGTGCATGCCTCTTAACTAGAAAAATAAATATAGTGTTTGATTTTAACACTCACCAAAATGTTCTGTTTTCTTATTGAACACTATATGTATGTTGGTGTAGATTGTCACACTTTCAGCCTCATACTAGGGAAAAAAGTGTGTATAATATTATAGGTTCCAGTATTATTATTATTTTGGTTATTATTATTATTATTATTATTGTTATTATTATTATTATTATTATTATTATTATTATTATTATTATTATTATTATTATTATCACTATCAACATCATCATGATTATCGCCATCATCATCATGATCATCGTCATGCATCATTCATGTTTTGGTAAAGTTAACGTGTTTTGGTCATGTCATGCGGCACGATACCCTTGCAAAAACTATTATGCCAGGGATCATGGAAGGAGGCAGGCGCAGAGGAAGCAAAGAAAGAACTGGACAGAGGGTGTCAAAACATAGACAGCGGGTAACAGGTCACGCCTCCAGACAACAGCAACAGGCAGACTGAAGTGAGGAACACTCTCCGTGATAGCATCCCTAATACCTCCCCAAGGGCTCGACAGGATGAGGGATTAGATAGATAAATTATTATTATTATTATTATTATTATTATTATTATTATTATTATTATTATTATTATTATTATTACAGTGGAACCTCCGGTATCCGTCTCTCTGGTATACGACTCCCTCCGTTATGTGACCTGAAAACTTCTGAAGGATTCACTTCCAATAATAAATTACCTCTGGTATGCGACAACCTCATTTATGCGACCAGCAACCGTGTCCCTTTATACATACGTCCGAGGGTAATTTAAAAGAGATATCAGTTAATTTGTTGTCTGTACCTTTCGTTTTTTTTCTCATGTTAGTGTACGCCTGCTGTTGTTTGCTATTTCCGGTTCGCAAATAAAGGACATTACTCGCCTACACTGGCTTGTCAAAATGGCGTCGCTCAAGAGGAACGTTTTGAGTTTGCCAGAGAGAATGAAAGTGATTGAAAGAAGTGAAAATGGGGAGAGTTGTTTGTCTATTGCAAGAAGTTTAGACGTTGGGAAGACCCAAATTCAGCTCATCATAAAGGATAAGGAATCTGTGAAACTACGATGGGAGAGTGGAGAAAGTGGCAAAAGGGAAACATCGAAACTGACCGCTTCTGCACTGACAGACTTGGATGAACGCGTCTGGCAGTGGTTCGACTGTTTTCTATTTTTGAGGCATGCAGCTCTATGGGCAACCATGAAAGTGTACAACATCAGCCCTAAAATTATAGAAGTCATCAAAAGCCTGTATGACAAGGCTACCAGTGCAGTCCTCCATAACAGCGTCATCGGGAACTGGTTCAGAACAACAATCGGTGTGCGTCAAGGATGCCTACTCTCTCCAACACTCTTCAACATCTTCCTAGAGCGCATCATGTCAGATGCTCTTGCAGATCACGAAGGCACAGTCAGCATAGGGGGCAGAGCAATCTCCAATCTTCGTTTTGCGGATGATATTGATGGATTGGCTGGAGAGGAACAAGAACTTGAACAGCTTGTACAGAGGCATGACACCACCTCCAGAGCTTATGGAATGGAATTAAGTGCAGACAAGACCAAAATGATGACCAACAACACCAATGGCATCAACACGGACATCAAAGTACAAGGCCAATCCCTCAACACAGTGCACAGCTTCAAATATTTAGGAGCCATTGTGTCAGACAATGGGTCTCGACAGGAAGTCCTCTCCAGGATCGCACAAACAACTGCTGCCCTGACAAGGTTGAAGCCCATTTGGAAAGACAGAACCATCAGTCTACATTCCAAAGTAAGACTGCTGCGCTCACTGGTCATCTCCATCTTCCTATATGCTTGCGAAGCATGGACCCTCACAGCAGATCTCCAACGAAGAATACAAAGCATGGAGATGAGGTGCTACAGAAGACTTCTGTGCATTTCCTATACCGTATACCCAACACATCACCAACGACGAAGTCCGACAGACCATCACACAAGCCATTGGACAACACGATGACCTGCTCACAGTGGTGAAGAAACGGAAACTCCGATGGTATGGCCACGTCACCAGATCATCAGGCCTTGCAAAGACCATTCTGCAAGGCACAGTGCAAGGAGGTAGAAGAAGGGGAAGACCGAAAAAGAGGTGGGAGGACAACATTCGAGAATGGACTGGTTTGACACTGAGCGAAGCCATGAGGGCTGCTGAGGACAGAGAAAGATGGAGTATGCTGGTTAAACGATCATCTGTGGTGCCCCTACGACCTTCGGGTTATGGGACAGGATAGGATAGGAATAAAAAACAAAGGTAAAAATGAAACATGTTTTACAGTTTCCTTTGTCAGAGAATACATGCTGGTGAGTGTGAAAATTATGACTACATACCCCTCCGAGCCTGACCCCCCTCCCCCCTCCACCTGCCCCACCCCTTGTTTCCGGTATAAGACCATCTCTATTATAAGACCGTTTTTTCTCAGATTTTGGACAGTCGTATACTGGAGGTTCCACTGTATTATTATTATTACTATTATTATTATTACTATTATTATTGTTATTATTTTTATCATAATTATAATAATTATTATTATTATTATTATTATTATTATTATTATTAAATATTAATAATAATAATAATTATTATTATTATTACTGTTATTATTATTATTATTATTATGTTTCTGTTACAGGTGATGGTCCCTGCTATTGTTACCTTAAAGAAGCCGATTGATACAGGGATTGAGCCAGAGATACATCACTTGGAAATGGAGGAAGGTGAATCTCTCTCGATACTGACTGATTGGACATTTTAATGTTATATTATAGTTTACAAGAATCCGGTTTACTGAGAAATAACATAAATTCCTACTTAGGTAAAGGTAAAGGTAGTCCCATAGCCTTGTGGCCGTAGGGGAGAGTGATGTTGGAGATCACACTTATCTTGGGCCAGCATAATGAGGGTGATGCCCATCTCTCTCCCTCGCTGCTTTACCTTCCCCACCCTTAAGAGAGTAGGTACTCAGTCACAGTGGAGTCAACTGGGGGCGTTGTTATTTGTCGCTTCACGTTTTGCGGTCACCCATCCAAGTGCTAACCGCACTGGACAGTGCTTAACTTGTGACACAGTAGCGAGTGCTCCAACCACTGTGCTATCCGACACCCCTAAGTTCCTACTTAATAATTTTTATAATCAATGTCAATTTTTTTTTAACTCTACCTAAAAATATAAAATAAATTAATAAATGAATAAATAACAACAACTACAATAATAAGAATAATCATAATAATATTAATAATAATAATAATTTTTAAAAACAACAACAAAAACAATATTTAAAAAAATTATAATAATAATAATAAATAATAATTATAATAATTATAATAATAATAATAATAATAATTATTATTATTATTATTATTATTATTATTATTATTATTATTATGATCATCATCATTATCATCATCATAATAATAATAATCATTGTCATCCTCATAAAATAGTTACGTGTTCATAGAGCTTCTTTGCGCACTTCAAGTGCACTCACCATGCTTACATAAACAAAATTGTAATTACATTTTTACTACATAAAACAGAGAAATATTTAACACACCGTTTGATAAATAAAAGGTACATGAATCATATTAATGATATATGAATTATTTAATTTATTTCTTCATCTATTAACTTCTATACTTATATAATAATAATAATAATAATAATAATAATAATAATAATAATAATAATAATAAGGATATTTAAATAGTGTTTTTTTTTTTTTCATAAGGAACAGTATCAGTTCAAAGTGCAATACTCACGCATTCATTCTAAACATCCGGCTTCATACAAAATAAAATCAGGCAAGACTTGCTAACGAATAAGAGACAAGGGAGGGAGGGAGGGAGAAGGGGAGAGCTAAGACAGGGTGAAGGAATGGGAGATGGCAGTGGTTTGAATGAAAACACACACACACACACACACACACACACACACAAACCTGACATTGTCAGTAATATCATTGATCTTTCGGTGGGTGGGATTATCAGCTAATAAACAAAAATGTCATTGTTTTTTCAGACGTTGCATCATCTAATCTACAGCGGATGCCAGAAACTAGGCTACCTCAGGAAACGGAACCACTGTCTCTAATTCAAAGAGAACCAAAACCGGTCCATCAAATGCTTAACATCAACAAGCAGACAGTGGTTCGGTCCATAACCTCTCCAGCTGGTGATAAATCCAACAACGACAACCCAGGTGACAACGACAAAGGCGAGGCAAAAGACAAAGAACAGAAGGAGAAGAATCCGACAAAGTCATTGGAAGAGCTGGAAGCGGAAGTTACCACCAAGAACGAAACGCACGCCGCGGTGTTTCAGAAAACTAATATCATCCAAATGAAGTCAGATGATGGGACTGTCTACTCAGAAGAATTTGTCAAACATTGCCTGTCTGTCGGGGCTTCATACACGTCCTTCCTCAGCTACCCTTTGGAACTGAAAAACCAAGCACAGGCGAAAAACGCCGAGTCTCTCTTAAGGTGCTCCGCGCTTTCTGTGCTCTGTGACGTCATTGTGGACGGTTTTACCCAGCAAGTGTACAAATCTGAGGAGAAGAAAGTCGCCAAGAACCACAGTGCCGTGTTACGCGCCTGCTTGAGCTCTGTGCTGAATTACTCTGACTGTAGCAACAGGGTGACATATTATTTGAGGGATCATGCAACTATCTTGCCAGTGCTGTTGAAGATGCAGGGAGAATGGAACCAAGGGCACAAGGATAATGTGCTATCGGTAAGTCTCAGTCAAGCCTTATGGCTTTTGCTCTTGCTTCAAAACTACCCGCACTGCAACTATTTTATGCAGTGAATTCTCTTTGATAAAGTGAGGTTCCTAATTCCCATCTCGATGGCCAACAGCCAAATTTGGGGTACCTTTTTCACATGAAGATAGTGTGGTTTTTTTCATGAGGACTTCATTCTTATGCTTTGGAAAATCAGGCACTTGATTTTCAGCCAACCCAGCTGATACACAGACGAGCTGAGAACTCAGCAAAATGGCCACCTGTATCTTATGGCACAAAACTCCACAAATGCAAACCATTGGCAGCAGAGAAGGGGAGATAAGTCTTCCCTCTCATTTCCTCATTTTATCAGGAGGACAGCATCTGATAAGGATTATATCCAGGGTGTTGTTTATAAACTTCAGTCCCCTCTCTATAGGCGAGAGAGGCACCTTTGGCATTAGTGTTATAATTTAAACACAAGCTTAAACATGGCCAGCATATGTCTCCCTTATTTTTTGTATTGCCCAAGACAACAAGATGGCGCCTTAGGCGGCATGATTTAGATCTTACATGGGCTAGTGCCTTGAGGAACGGTTGAACTGGAAAAGCGCTTATATCACAACGATATCATCGCTGTAGATCACAACTGTTGAAGCTTGATTGAGAACAATTAATTGTGTGTGGATAGCATCTTGTCTTACTATTATCACCATCATCATACTTTCTTTTTCGTTGTCGCGCTCTTCTTTATCAATGTTGCGTTTATTTTTGGGGGACAGAAAGACGAGGAGTACTTTTTGCAATGCAGCCTGTCCATTTTCCACAACGTTGCAATGAGAGAGGACAACATGATCCGCTTACGAGAAATCGGCACTTCCGAAATCCTGATGACATATCTTGATTCGCCCAAGTCTGCCATAAAGTCAGTCACCTTCTTTCTCTTTTAAAACTTTTGTTGTTGTTTCCTTTTTGTGTAATTGTTGCTTTTTCTTTGAGAAATGTGAACACTTCTAACGTTTCGATGATGTATCCAGAATCACTGAGCTGAGTTGTACTATGAATTCAGTCATTGTGTTTCTGTTTAAGACTTTTTAGGACTCATGTAACAGGGGTCACACTAGCAATTTCAGCTGTATGTGTGTCCCTGCAGTCATGGATGGAGAAATTTTTCATAAGGCTGGATGCTTTACCCAAGCGTTTTCCTCAGTTGCGCTGAAAGTACCGCGATCTGGGAAAATCGTTATTAATATTATCATCGACATCCGTCAAAAAAATGTTTCAGTGCAGGACGAAATGGGATTAAACTCAAGCCTCCCTAGGCACTAGCTTGCTTCTTTATGTGCATTGTCTAACGCACTTGACAACTGAGCAATCAAGTTCAAGTTCAAGTTCAAGAATACTTTATTATCTCAACAGAGAAATTATGACATACAATTGCTGATCGGTATGAAACATTAAAACAATACATACATAAATAAAACAAGTACACAGTAGACTACATCTACAATAAATTTCCAATATGAAATTACATCTCAAACATCATCACAAACACCAAAATCATACAAAAATATTACTTAGCGCTTATTTAAAAACTCAATAGATTTTGGAATAAAACTGTTTTTTGTTCTTACAAGAGAACATTTAGGCACACGCAGTCTGCGACCAGAGGGCAACATTTCATATTGCTTTGCTAAAACATGTGAAGTGTCTTTCATAACCACTCCCGCCTTCCTCACCACACGTATTCATGCAGTTCTCTCAAACTGTTTTGTCTTTCACCCGTCACTCTCGCACACACTCTCACCAATCTGTCAAGCACCCTCTTGTTCTTTACACTTAGCCCTCCAAACCAGCAAATAAAACCAAAAGTCAAAACTGATTCAATAAAACAGCGATAAAAAGAAGAAAGAATGGGTCGGCTGATGTTCAAAGAACGGAGTTTCTGAAGACAGTACAGTCAAGGTCGGCATTTCTTTTCTATCGCAGCTGTGTTTTGGTCAAAGGACAGTTTGTTGTCGAGAATCGTCCCCAGGTATTTGTAGTTTGTCACTCTCTCCACTTTCGCACCGTCTATGTACAGGTCGGGGATGGGGGCGGGGTCTCGTCGGAAGTCGATCGTCATTTCTTTTGTCTTCGTCACGTTAAGGTCAAGAAAGTTGTCTTTGCACCATGTGCAGAAGCGGTTAACTCTGGATGACTAAGGAGAAGCGGTTAATTCTGGATGACTAAGGAGTAAAGGGACCTAGTGCATGCTGGGTGTGTTTTGGTAACTCCTGTTCACCCATCTAGAACATGTGGGTCAGGATCTTTAAAGTCTGTGCGATGGAATGCGTGCATGCACAGACTAGACCTCGGTTTATACTCTTGTCCAAAGGAGTAGGGGCACTGCGCACAGCTACTCAACCAAAGCTTTTCAGATTTTGAGGTTAGGCCAGCCGGGCTAGCTGTAAATAGCTTCGCCGATACTTCCTTTCACTGGAAGGGGGGTGAATGACAAGCTATAAATAGTCCGCAGCTTGCGAAACACGGAGGCACTGAAAAGTGCTGCTCACATAGGAATTGAGCGGGTGTGTGCGCTGGCCTGTGTATCAGGGTCATGGTTTTGGGGACACTCCAGGCTGTCAGTCTGAGAAATTAGAACCACTGCTTGCATTGTTTGGCAGACAATCTCTCTCTCTCTTTCTCTCTCTCTCTTTCTCTCTCACTCTCTCTTTCTCTCTCTCTCTCTCTCTCTTTCTCTCTCTCTCTCTTTCTCTCTCTCTCTTTCTCTCTCTCTGTCTCTCTCTCTCTTTCTCTCTCTCTGTCTTTCTCTCTCTCTCTGTCTTTCTCTCTCTTCCTCTCTCTCTCTCTCTCTCTCTCTGTCTTTCTCTCTCTCTCTCTCTCTCTCACTCTCTCAGCCATCATTAATCGGGTAAAGAAACTTGCTACGGTGATTTTTTTCTTCTAAAGAACAAGGCGCTATTTAAAGTCCCTAGTAGCAGTAGTAGTAGTAGTAGTAGTAGTAGTAGTAGTAGTAGTAGTAGTAGTAGTAGTAGTAGTAGTAGTAGTAGTAGTAGTAGTAGTAGTAGTAGTAGTAGTTCCTGAGCTGCAAATTTAAAACTATGGGAACCAAATTTCATAATGACTGTAAATGTAAAATTGTGTATAGGTAATAATAACTCAGCTGAACCCCAATACAAGAACCCATGTTTGTGAAACTGAACACATGTTCTATGCAACGTTGGCAGACTGTCCGCCTATGCCACTCTTGCGGACATCATGACAGAGGATGAAGCGGACCAGTTGTCCACATCCCCCTCCCTGGCCAAGTTTCTCCTCCGACGACTCAGCAAAGCCCTCCAATCCAAAAACCACCGCGCTTACGGCTGGTCCATCACAGAGCTGGTCAGAGGTATAGGTCACGTTTTCCTGTACGTTTTTAATGTACAGGGGATTGTAAATCAGTATGATAACTTAAACTATAAACTGCCAGGGGTATGTAGCGTTTCTTCTTCTTTTCCAGTTCTGTTCTTTTCATCATTTTCTGTACTCTTCTTCAGCTCACTGACCATTCCTTGGGATGGGTATCTGTGCTGTGCAAGTGAACATCATCATCTTCATCCTCATCCTCATCCTTGTCATTATCATCATCATCATCTTCTTCCTCTTCTTCTTCTTCTTCTTCTTCTTCTTCTTCTTCTTCTTCTTCTTCTTCTTCTTCTTCTTCTTCTTCTTCTTCTTCTTCTTTTTCCTCCTCTTCTTTCTGTTTTTCTTCATGATCATCTTCATCCTCATCATCATCATCTTCATCCTCATCATCTTCTTCTTCTTTTCCTCTACTCCTCTTCTTCTTCCTCCTCCTCCTCCTCATCATTGTCATCATCATCATTATCATCATCATTGTTGTCATCATCAAAAATTTTTGAAATGCCATGTGTGTGTGTGTTTTATACAGCGGTACGTCGACTATCACGAAACGACGCCAACAAGCGACTGATGGTAGAGCATGGAGCAATCCCTTTGCTTGCCGAGGGCGTCAAATCCACATTTGAAGATGAAAAATCTGGTAAAAACATAGAGCGCAGTACAGAGTATATAGTTTTTGTACGAATCTTAACCCAGCACTTTGAGCTGATATGTAGTATAATAATGTATAATAAATTCTCTCAAAATCTCTATACACAAAATGTATGCGTGTGCCTGTGGGTGTATTATGAATAGAAATTCAGTTTCACAATGATCATTCAAATTTGCCGTGAACGTATGCTTTTTTTCTGGTTATGTATAAATAGTTTTGCCATTTTGCTCAACTTCTTATGCCAGGATTTGCAATCCGAAATACTAAGAAAACCATTGGGGGAAAAAAATTCCAGCATCCAAAGGAGACAACCTACTTTTCAGTGACTGCCCAAACAGAAAGAGAAGGGGGTGAAGGGAAGGGGGGAGAGGGGGCTGAGACAGGTTTTTCAACTAGTATTCTATTTTTTAAACAGTTTATTTTATTTTTATTCTTTGCTTTTATTATTATTACTATTTTCAGGTTGCATGGAGACAGTTTGGGTGCTGAGTTTCGACAAACACAACATTCCAGAAATCCTGAAATGTGACGAACTGATGGACACCATCGTTAGCGCTGCTCATGACCGCTCCCAGCCTGCCACCTATCAGCACGCAGTACACGGCATTCTCTTCCAAATGAGAGATGAACTGGTGAAGACTGAGAAATATGCTGACATTGGTTAGTTGGATTTCTTTGGTACATGTTTTATATCTTTGTGTGGTTTGCTCTTGTGATTTCGTCCCAAATGTGAAACTACCTGGTTAAAACCAGCGCCTTGCTCTACATGACGTTTGTTGTAGTTCTTGTTTGGATTTTTGTAGGGGGAAAGTGGAATAGAAGTGGGGGAGAAAGGCGAACAAACAGTACTTTGTGTTTAATGTATAAATTATTGTTTGCTAGTTTCTTTTCAGCGTTCTCTTCCAAATGCACTCCTATATACATGGTTTGTATTTATTTCTTTTTCACCTAAAAGAAAACACCAAAATGGTAATAAGTCTACGATGATTAACCTGTAGCAGATTTCAACAAATAGGGAAGATGTGAAACATGTTTGTTTTTTTTTCAGGAAAAGAGTTTTTCAAAAAGAAATGGCACCCTCAAGCTGCCTATACCTCAGCCAAGCAAACAGAAGCAGGAGACAAGTCTGCTGCATTCCCAGCAAAGGAGGAAGAGGACAAAAGACACGTGATGCTATCCTATCAGTGGGCTGACCAACAAGTTGTCAAGAAGATTCGTGATGTTCTGCTTTCAAAAGTAACCTTGGTTTTATCCTTACCTGTTGTCATGGTGATTTTTGTGTGTGTGGTTTTTTTTTTCTTCTTTTTACATTTTTTTTTTTTTTCGAAACTTGGCCAGTTTTCAGATGTTTATTTGTAAGAAGTTAACTGGTGGACTAAGAAGTTATCAAGAAGATTCGTAATGTTCTGCTTTCAAAAGTAATCTTTTCTGTTGTTGGGTTTTGTTTCTGGTTTTATTCATTTTTTTAAAATTTAAGTTTCCAGGAACAAGATTTTGGAAAATATTCAGGTGTTTATTTGTAAGAACATTATTAAACTTATTTGATAAATGTTCTTTTTTTCACATTATTTAATAATTGATACTGTATTGGTTCCTCTTATAGATACACACACACACCTGCACACACGTACATCACACACACCCACATGCACACATACGCGCACTCATACAAAGACACACACTCGTTAATTCGCACACACTTCTACATAGGTATTGAAGATCTCAGGTAAGAAGCTAAGGGATCCATAATGAAACTAAATTGTACTTTGTGTGATTCCAGGATTTCAAGGTATGGATGGACATTGACAACATGGGGGGTTCAACGTTGCAAGCGATGGCCACAGCCATTGAAGATTCCTTTGTTGTCCTTATGTGCATGAGTCAGAAATACAAAGACAGTCCAAACTGCAGAGCAGGTCATTCTTTGTTCCTTTATTTAATAGTTTTTGTGTTGTTGGTCTAAGCTATGGCCAGCTCTGTCACAAGATTTTGCTTAGTTTTTTTTTCCAAACTTTACATAAATCTAATCTATATGAAAAAAAGAAGGGGCCTCACTCTTCCAACACACCTTTAGCTCATTGAACAATTGAAAATTAGCCCATAAACATGTTGTGCTTTGGTCTGAGAGCAGCCTCTTTTAACATCACCATCATCCATGCCTATGCCCCAACATCAGACTATAACGACAGCTAAGTCGAGGATTTCTATGAACATCTGCAGGCTGTGCTTGACCAAGTGCCGAAGAAGGACATAGTTATAGTGCAAGGCGACTGGAATGCCAAGGTTGGCCAAAATGCGTACGACAACAGGGGAGACACATGTGGACCCCACTGCAACAATGAGACAAATGACAGAGGTCTGAGACTCTTGGAGTTTGCCAGATACAACAATCTGATACTGGCAAACACGATGGTCTCCATACAGACAATGGACATGGCACAGACCAAGCAGGGAGCATCACAACCAAATGGACTACACCATGGTCAATAAATGCTTCAGATCAAGCGTCAACACTGGCAGGACATGCACTTTTCCAGGAGCAGATATCGGAAGTGACCATGATCTTGTGATGATGTCTTTGTGGCTCCACTTGAAGAGAGTAAACACAGCTAAGTTACATGACATTACATGATTATTGCTTTAGGTCCAGCGGACTGTTCCGAGCCAAATCAGGACCAAATACACACAGCTAAGTGCACCAGACTGAAATTCGACTTGGACAAATTGCAAGACCTGGAGGTGGCAAAAATATTCCAAGCCACAATTGGAGGAAAATTTGCACCACTGCTCATTTTGAAAGCTGGTGAAGTAGATGTCAACACCATGACCACCACTTTCAACTCAGCATGACAGATGCTGCCACTGAGATCCTTGGCAAACACTGCCCAAGAAGAAACCGTGGATCACACCTGAAATTTTGGACCTGTGTGACAAACTAAGAGAGATGAAAACGAACACCTCACAGGGAGCTGATGCCTACTGAAAAATCAACAATGACATCCAAAAAGGCATGCACATAGCAGAGGAGAACTGGATAGAAGAGCAATGCCAGGAAATATAAAACAGTCTGGATAAGAATGACAGCAAGAAGGCTTACCAGACTGTGAAGCGGCTGACAAGTGTTAAACAGCCCAAGGTCTCCATGATCCAAAGCAAGTCTGGCATATGCCTTACAAAAAAAACCAAGAAGTCTTGGATAGATGGAGAGAGTACTTACTCGATCTGACCTTTACAACCACACACCAAACAGAGACCCATCAGTTCTAGCATGTCCCCAGAACAAAGAAGAAGAAGAAATCCTCCCAATTCTCCGAGAAGAATTTGAGGCAGCAGTGCAATCGCTGAAGAAGGGGAAGTCAGTGGGAGTGGACAACATACCCGCAGAATTGCTCCAAGCAAGAGGAGAAGCGATGATAAATGCCCTCAACATTATCTGTAACAAAATCAGGCAGAGGGGGGAGTGGCCTACACCATGGACCTAGTCTATTGTCATCATTTTTCTCAAAAAGGGTCACCTTCAGGAATGTGAAAATTACTACACCGTCAGCCCCATCAGTCATCCCAGCAAGGTCCTCCTGAAAATAATACTCAACAGATTGAAACCCCAAGCTGAACAAATCATATCTGAAGAACAAGCAGGATTCGGGGCAGGGCGAAGTACCACTGAACAGATTTTTAACCTCAGAATAATCTGTGAGAAATACCTACAGCACCAACATCTTTATCATGTGTTTGTAGACTTCAAGAAAGCGTTTGGCCGATTCTGGCATGCAGCTCTGTGGGCAACCACGAGAGTGTACAACATCAGACCTAACATTATTGAAGTAATCAAAAGCCTGTATGACAAGGTTACCAGTGCAGTCCTCCACAACAGCGCCATCGGAACAACAATCGGCGTGCGCCAAGGATGCCTACTCTCTCCAACACTCTTCAGCATCTTCCTAGAGTGCAGATCACGAAGTCAGCACAGGGAATAGAGTAATCTCCAGCCTCTGTTTTGCGGATGAAATTGATGGATTGGCTGGAGAGGAACAAGAACTTTTAACAGCTGGTACAGAGGCTTGACTCCACCTCCAGAGCCTTTGGAATGGAATTAAGTGCAGAGAAGACAAAAATGATGACCAACAACACCAATGGCATCAACATGGACATCAAAGTCCAAGGTCAATCCCTCAACACAGTGCATAGCTTCAAATATTTAGGAGCCATTATATCAGACAATGGGTCCCAACAGAAAGTCCTCTCCAGGATTGCACAAACAACTACTGCCCTGACAAGGTTGAAGCCCATTTGGAAAGACAGAACCATCAGTCTACATTCCAAGGTAAGTCAGCTGCGATCCCTTGTCACTCCATCTTCCTATACACTTGCGAAACATGGACCCTCACAGCAGATCTACAACGAAGAATACAAAGCTTGGAGATGAGGTGCTACAGAAGACTTCTTGGCATTCCCTTTACCCAGCACATTACCAACGACGAAGTCCAACAGACCATCACACAAGCCATTGGACAACAGGATGATCTGCTCACAGTGGTGAAGAGACGGAAACTCCGATGGTATGGCCATGTCACCAGATCATAAGGCCTTGCAAAGACCAACCTACAAGGCACAGTGCAAGGAGGTAGAAGAAGAGGGAGACAGAAAAAGAGGAGGGAAGACAACATTCGAGAATGGACTGGTTTGACACTGAGCAAAGCCATGAGGATTGCTGAGGACAGAAAAAGATGGAGAATGCTGGTTAAACGATCATCTGTGGTGCCCCAACGACTTTCGAGTCACGGAATAGGATAGGATGTTGTGCTTTCAGGGATGAAGGGCTATATATATTTTAATAATGTTTCTGTACTCATAGGCATGTAGTGTACCAAGAGTTATTTCCTAATAAATAAAATACTTTTTTTTTGGGGGGGGGGCATAATTTCTTACCCTTGCAGAAGCAGAGTATGCCTTCCAACAGCGAAAGAAGATCATCCCTTTGATTATGCAGCTTGGTTATCATCCTGATGGTTGGCTGGGCATGATTCTGGGAGCGAAGCTGTTTTACGATTTTAGCGGCAAATACCCTTTTGATTCACGGATCCCTCAGCTGCTGAAAGCAGTGTCGGAGGCCGGTGGGAAAAGGGATGCTGTGGATGCGGCGGTGGCCCCGGAAATGATGATCGCTGCAGCTAAACCAAATGACACAACAGTGGTGAGTTGTTTGGACTTTTGTTTTGGTTTTGATGGTGATGGTGATGGTGATTACAGCTTTGCATGGTGAGCTTTTGAGGTCAGTTTTATCTTCATGTCGCAGCAGACTGTTGCTTCTGAACTGCAGGTTTTCTTGAAGTTTAGCCATGCCCACCCTTCACCCAAAATAGTGCTTTGTGGCCAAGTGGGCTAAGGCGGGACTAACTTGCCTGTCCACAGGCCAGAAACCAATGGCGCCTGACAAGTGTGGGATCAATAGAGCATCTGGGCGTTAAGTTTCTCTAAATATTAATTATTTACTTTCGACTCGGGCAACGTTTCAGGGGTTTTCTCCGGGTACTCCGGTTTGCTCCCCCAGCAAAATGTCAAAAATACAACTAATATTAGGTAGGTTAGGTTTGGGCGTGCCACAGGCTGCGACTACTCCTTCCCCAGGGGAGGTGGTCCAGAATTTCCCGATAAAAAGGAACAATAAAGCGTTACCCCTCCCCCCCCCCTCCCAAAAAAAAAAAAATTAATGTGGCTTTCAGTCCCCATTATAAAGAGGAAGGAGGTGATGCTGCCGGTTGTGGTGCGTGTGGCCAGAGGAAAGGCATCATCATAGTCAGCTGAAGAAAAACATTCAACCTTCAAAAGCTCAGCAGCACTGTATGGGCGTTGTTGTTGTTATTGTTGTTGTTGCTGTTGTTGTTGTTGTTGTTCTTCTTCTTCTTCATCATCATCATCGTCGTCATCGTCATCATCATCATCATCATCATCATCATCATCATCATTATATTATTATTATTATTATTATTATTATTATTATTATTTTTATTATTATTATTATTATTATTATTATTATTATTATTATTTCTTCGTCTTCATCTTCTTCTTCTTCTTGTTTGCTGTTGCTGTTGCTGTTGTTGGAGGTGACGGTGAGGGTTAAAGTTGGTTGTGTTAGCATTCTTGTTGTGGTGGAAGTGGCAGATTACTTTGCTGTTGTTGTTGTTGGTGGTGGTAGTGGTGGTGGTTGGGGTATACAGTTGGTTGTGTTGGCGTTGTTTTTGTTGGTGGTGGTGGTTGCATGCTTCTTGTTGTTCATTGTTATTGTGTTGTTTTTGGTGCCGAAGGTGGTTGCAAGTTGCATGCTTCTTTCTAAACTGTAAAATGTCTTAAACATGATGATTGCAAAATTGCGTTTGTGTTTGAGGTGAATTTTTCTCTTGTCACATGGTAACTAATGTATTCTTTATAATTGTTTATAAGAGATATCCCAAAACAGAAGAAAAAAAGTTAGTTTTTCTTTTAGGTAACAGTTGCGGCCACTCCGGTTTCCCACCCGTATCCGCCTCGCTCCGCACCAGCCATCAACAGTGCAAAGGTCAAAAGTTGGAGTGCTGCAGAGGTGAAAGACTGGTTGAAAAAGTTTTACCTTGACGGGTGAGTCTTAGTTTCTCTAATGTGTTTTATGAATTTGAAAAGAAGTAGATTATTGACAGAGCAGTAATAAAGGTAAGGAAGTATCTAATCCAAAGTCCCCTGTGGAAAACCATATACCTCTATGTCAAGTCCATGCTCAGGGCACTGAAAACACAGTTAAAGCTGGCAAAATAAGGGGTCTTTGAGTTTTCTTCAAAATAACAAAATGACTGCACCTTTTACTATTCAGTTCAGTTCAGTTCAGGTTTTTAAATTTTGTGTCTGTTCACTCTGGGCAATATTAGACAAAAATGGTTGATTGTTTCAACAAATAAGTTGTACATATTCTGTAAGTGCACATATATACTTTATTTTCTTCTTTATTTTGTTTTTTTAATTTTTATGTTTGCAGAACTCATTTGGAGTTTTTGACTGGGAAAGAGATTGTATTTCTGAGCAACTTACGTGCTGAGGTAATTCCTATTTGGTGCACTGGATAAATAAACAAAGAAGATATCTTTCGTCTCAAGCTTTCTTTCATGTAACCTATAATAACTGTGCTGTAAATGCCTTGTTAGAGAAGTCTTGTTTCGTAATGAAAACCACATATAAGTTGATTGGAAAACACCAACCTAATCCCTATTTAAATAATTTTAAATTATAGTCTATAACTAGTGGCCAGTGAAACCACAGATTACCTGTAATACTGCATCTAGTTTATCAGATGAATATCATGCATGTAGGTGCACTGTGAGGGGTATTGGGCTTATGTGGAGAAAGGGAGGGGGTTGCTAATGGAGTGCAGCTAAGGACACACTGCGACCTTAGCTGCACTCCACTAGCAACCTCCAACCTGTAATGCCCTCACTTCCCCAACCACCCCCTCCCTTTCTCCACATAAGCCCTAGGGCTTCCGATAACGCACATATGTGCGTCCCTGACCCTTTAAAGCCTTACAGGACGCACTAAAACTTCTAACTGGAAGTCCGTCGGACGCACTAACCCACGCCGATCAAAATCAGACTATAGCCTCGCGAGCAGCCAGTGCCAGCCACATCTTGTCATCTGCTAGCAAAGAGCTTATAGTCTTTGCTGCTAGTTCATTTTCGCCTCCGACCTTATCTCCCTTGAAAAGAAGTTACGACAGGCCATTGTTTAGCTCTTTCTTCTTCCTTCCTTCTTCTTTCCCTACTCAGTTAGCATGTCGCTGTTAACGTGGCTCGGAGGCACGAAACGAAAAGAATGCGATTCAGTACAAACATCACAGGATGCCAAAGAGTCAGGAAACTATGGCGTACGAACAGGGTCAAACGCGCGATGAAAAGTATCGATGCTGAAAAGTATCGCTACTTTCAATCGCTCCGTTACGAAAGGATCGATCCTTTTCATCGCGCATTTCCGAGTTCTTCCGAATACACAGTATGCAAAATTTCCAAAAGTTTGATCGGAACTAAAGCGGAACACAAAACAGGCAATCTATTATATTTATTAATTAATTTGCTCTGCAAAGGACAATTGGAACTGCGGAATGTTACATAATACATGTATATAATTATTCCATTAGCTTGACCGCCTCGGTAAACTTCGGAACTGCGCGATGAAACTGCTCGAGCTAAAGCATCGATACTTTCGCAATAGGCGTTCCATTTGAGAAAATGTGCGATTCTTTTGAGAAAAGTAGCGATACTTTCCTAAACGGATGGATCCTTATGAGAATAGTAAAGCATCGATACTTTTCATCGCTCGTTTGACCCTGTTCGTACGCCATAGGAAACACATCACAGCTGTCTTTTGTCATTTTTCAACTTCAACCTCAATGTGATTGTTAGACTGCAAACTTTTATACCCCTCACTCTTTCTCTAGTGGGACCCTCTGACATCACTTGGGGGACCCCCTAAAATTCTCAAGAGGGGGTCCCTGAGACCCTCTATGTTAGAAAGCTATAGGAAGCCCTGAGCCCAATACCCTTCACCACCACCTAATTCTCCCTCTCGCTTTCCGCCCTTCACTACTACGTTACCCCCCTCTCCTACCTTTCTTTGCTTGCCGTGCCCTCCCAACCCCCTCCCCTGTATCGTAACAAAGCCATGCCAGCTACACTTTATCGCCCCCTCCCCCCTTTACTGTTGACTTAGCAGCCTCAACGTAATTCGGTCTCCCACTAATTATTGGTAGCAGTGTTAGCAAGGTACCGCTCTCTGAGTCGGATAATGATGCATAATATGTGTCATGTGGGTGTATGGGTGTGTGTGTGTGAGAAAGAGAGAGAGTCAGTCTAGTGACAACTAATACATATATCATTTATGTTATATATTATGCTGTAATGTCATTATTCATGCAATCGTGTGCGCGCACTATAAAGTATGCAAACACGAGCAACTTAGGCCTACTATTTTACTACATACAAATTTGTCAATTCTAGTCATTCCGTGATGAGACATTGTGTTAATCTATTATTCATTTAACCACCCTAGTGTCGGAAGGTTGTTGATGCAGGTATGTATGATTGTGTTTGTCATGCAAGATTGCTTGCTTTTATTGTGTGCTTTTTCTTCTGTATAAATATAAGCGAATTACATATATAGGCCTACACAACTGAGTACCCCATGCGCACCAAGATTTCTTCGATGTAAAAGTTGAAGCGAAATAAAATGTCTTATGTCTTATGTCTAAATATCTAAAGTGAATCTGTGGTCATTTGAAAAAAAAAGAAACTTTTACACTAAATAATATGGACATAGAAGAGCTTGTTACTCCCAGCTATTGAGGTGAAATCTCTCAAATAATTGTAAAAACAACAAAACAAGTAACCAAAGTAAGGCAAAACCACTTCAAAAGGCAATGGGATCTGAGAGACCGTCAAGGGGCATCACTTACGGCGCCAGGCACATAGTTATTGCCCCTCCTTAGCCAGAGCAAATTTTTTAAGCTTATGCTGTCAGTGTATGTTTACTCTAGGCCCTGTTTACTTGCGTGCGCCTGTACTTATTAAAATGAGGTGTTCCAAGGGAGCTCATTCACATACGCATATAATACTAATTAATAATTTATTTCATGTAAAAAAAATATAGCACATTTACAGGCTGGGCCAATAAAATGTTACTACTTTTTAATCGTAAATAAGTGGGTTTTTTAAATGAGAACGTTTTCGAAAATTTTATTCACAAAAATGTCCAAATTATCATTCGATACCAAACATAATCAATTTTTTCATTGGATTTCCTCAAACACTTCTTTCCTGGAGATAGGCTTATCTCATGGCGCACAGACAACTCATGACCTGCCTACTCCCCTGATCTTTCTCCCGCAGACTACTTCCTATGAAGGAACATGAAGGAGAGAGTGTACTACAACAACCCACAGACCACTTGAGATGTGTGGCAATGTCATCACAAACTTCAATGTGCGTGTTGTAACTGTAATCCAGAGAAGAGGAGCGTGGATTAAACATACCATCAATTATTAAACTGTGTACGGAACGAGTGAAAAAGTGGGAAACCTTTGTATCAAATGATAAGTTGGTGCTTCCGTGACATTTCTGTGAAGAAAATTTTCGAAAACGTTCTCAATGTAAAAACGTATGTTCAATTAAAATGTGGTAACATTTTATTGGCTCACCCTGTATTTCATTTCAAAGGACAGTGGATGCTCTTTTAGAATACCCAAACATGATGTGGAGATTCAATTTTGAAATATCAGCCACAAACAAAATGTTATGAACGTGTAAGCAAATAGTCGCCTCTGAGCTTGAATGAGTAATTTTGTTGGCATCTTTATCAGAAACACTAACATTGTTCCCTGGAGGTCAGCATCAAATAAGAATTGAGTGCAGGCTGCTGTTACAGTGGAACCTCTCTACAACGACCTTGAAAATGTTGACAAAAATCGGTCTTTATAGAGAGGGGTCTTTATAGAGAGGGGTCTTTACAGAGAGCATAATGGCCTTTTCTTGAATCAATTTGCCAGTGATCGGAATATTCTTTCTTCTAGCATCCAGAAACCAATCCCAAACTTTCTCATTTACTTCCGAGTATGTTGTCTTCCTCCGTTTTGATCGCGTACGATCGGCATTATCACCACTTTCCCACCTTTTAAGAATGTCATCTTTGTCTCGAATAATTCCTTGAATTTGTGTTTTTCCAACTATAAGACTCTTTGCGATCGCAATGGCAGTCTCTCCTTTTTTGTGTCTGTTTACAACATTAACTCGATCTTCCAGAGATACAAATTTTCTTTTCTTTGTAGACTCCATCATCCCATCACGCTTTCTTTGCTTCTTCTCAGTGCCGCGCTCGTGATGTAAATAAAGTGAAATGCAAACCCCAAACGAGTAGAATCTAGAATGTGACGTTACAAGATGACATCAAACTTATAGAAGATTACTTTATCGGCTGGCGTGTCACATATAGGTACCTGTCTGACTGTGCTGAACAAGATCGTAGACAGTTTTTATTGTGCAGTCATGCCGAGAAAGTCGCTATACGGTCTGCAAAGATCGGTCGTTAGACGTTATAGCGAGGGAGTCGCTATACTGATGACAGCAATATAAGGAAATACATCGGTTAAAATAAAATGGGTCGTTGTAGCGGGGGAGTCGTTATAGAGGGGGGTCGTTGTGAGAGATTCCACTGTACTTGGATCCAATCCCACTTTGTTGGGCAAGTCAGCTGCAACATAAAGTTTTTGTGCCCACTAACTTAATCAGTAATAATTGTACCTCTTGTAGAGAGCCTGTTCTGCAATCAGCGCCTTAAAATACGTTTGTTTGCTATTCTGCTTTCAGGCGCCTGAGTTTTTCTTCAAGGCGCTGGAGAAGAAATTACATATCCAGACTCTGTCAGGTCTCATCAGTTTCACGGATGCCCTGGATGACTTGCCTACTACATAGGTGTAGTAGTGTGGTGTTATGCTGAGTGTCTGTAGTGGTGAGTTGGCGTTATGCTGTGTATTTGGGAGGGCAAAGCAGTTATTCTGATGTGGTGCCTTATGAGCGGCACTGATACCCTGGATGATTTGCCACCAACATGGTTACAGTGCTCTGTTATACCGAGTACATGAGACTGCAGCAGAGCGCTGTGTTTTGTGCTATTCTTACTGTATGGAACAAGACGGTTGTACATTACTGTGCCTATATCATTAACACGCTATTCTGAATCACGTGCCTTCAGCACATCTGCAGTATGGTCTGTTACTCTGAATATATGGGACGACAAGAGTAGCACTGCCTCGTATATAGATTTATGTGTTTAAAAGATTCAGCAAAAATAATTTTGCATATTCATGTTTTTAAAATGGGGTGATTCCTTTTGTAAGCATGAACCTAAGGCTACAAAAATGATAATAATTTTATAAAAGGATGCTATATGCAAACTTTTTTCCAAATCCCCAATCGGGATCAGAAACGCGGCAATCAATAATACCAACATACGCTCTCACATGCTTCGCACGCTCACACATACACAACAAACACAAATCTATCACTCAAACAAAACGTTATGCCGATTCTATGACACTTTCCTCCTGGACTATTTTCACCTGGACTTTATCCTTTCCCCCCTCCCCTCCCCTGAATTCTCCTCCCTTGACCCTTTCCCCCTAGGACTTTCCCTCCCGTTATTTTATTTTCCACCCCCATCCCAAATGTTTTGCGCAGGTGAGTTCCCTGCATCATATACCCTTTTTGACATTTTAGATTGTCTGCGTCATATACCATTTTTGACATTTTAGATTGACTGCGTCATATACCATTTTTGACAGTTTAGATTGACTGCATCATAAACCATTTTTGACAGTTTAGATTGTCTGCGTCATATACCATTTTTGACATTTTAGATTGTCTGCGTCATAAACCATTTTTGACAGTTTAGATTGACTGCATCATAAACCATTTTTGACAGTTTAGATTGTCTGCGTCATATACCATTTTTGACATTTTAGATTGACTCAATCATATACCATTTTTGACATTTTAGATTGACTGCATCATATACCATTTTTGACAATTTAGATTGACTGCATCATATACCATTTTTGACATTTTAGATTGACTGCATCATATACCATTTTTGACATTTTAGATTGACTGCATCATATACCATTTTTGACATCTTAGATTGACTGCATCATATACCATTTTTGACATTTTAGATTGTCTGCATCATATACCATTTTTGACATTTTAGATTGACTGCATCATATACCATTTTTGACATTTTAGATTGATTGCATCATATACCATTTTTGAAGAGAGGGAGCGAACCATCTAGAGTACACGGAGAAAACCCTGTGCCCTGAAAAATCTTGTAACTAAGTCACATAAGCTCATCCCACAACCCACAACCTTTGGCGCAGGAAACCATGTGATTTATATTTTAAATAATGTGTAATTGTGAAACCAAGTAATATTATGTGATATTAACGAAGTTACAAGCAAGATCTTTTTTTCTTTTCTCTCATCTGTGATAATTATGATATTCCTATCCGTGTTCTGTGATTATGAAACCATGTGATATTATGTGATAATAACAAAGTTACGAGTAAGGTCTTTTTTTTCTTTTCTCTCATCTGTGATATTTATGATATTCATTTCAGTGTTCTGTAATAATTTGTGCAGGGAAGAAAAATGACAATCAAAATGCATGCTGTTGTTCAATACTTTAACTATTTTGCTTTAAAAAGTTGTTTTCATTATCGTAAAATGTTTTTCGAAGAAGTTTATTTTAGTCATAAGTGTGGTTCTTAAGTTTTAACCCTTTCACTGCCGATTGCACATTAATGGGACTGGAAGGCTGGGCAATGAAATTGCATTCTGCAGATATGAGACTATCCTTGAGAGAGGAACCAGATCTAGCGACATTTTCCCATGGGTCGTCTGTTGCAGAAATGTGGGTTTGGCACTCATCCCTACAAAGACTGTAGTGAATATTGGATGTTGCATTGTGTGCAGGTGCGGGGAAACTGTTTGCACGGTTCCTGACAGCTGGTTTTGAAAGGGTTAAATAGTGAAGGCCTTTTACCTTATGGTGTGCCTTTGTGTTTTAGTATATTGGCCAGTAACTGTATAGAAATAATAATAATAAAAATAAGAAGAAGAAGAAGAAGAAGAAGAATGCTACTTATTTGTCTGGGTATGTGTATGTGCCTATGTGTATGTGAGCCTCCATGTGGGTGTGTGTGTTGTTCAATCTGTATCAGTGCATCATGCATGAGAGAGAGAGAGAGGGAGAGAGAGAGAGAGAGAGAGAGAGAGAGAGAGAGAGAGAGAGAGAGAGGAAGAGAAAGAGAGAGAGAGAGAGAGAGAGAGGAAGAGAGAGTGTGTGTTTGTGAGAAAATGAAAGAGTGTGTGAGAGAGGCGGAATGAGAGCTTGCATGATTGAGAAGATCTTGTTGAATGTGTTGTGGCATTTGCCCAAGCCTGCGAATATTTTTCTATCCATGGTCATTTTTCTGTTATATTTTACAAACATCACCACATTTGAAATCTACCCAGTTTTATTTTGCTTATAAAGCCCTTTCTCTTGAAAAAAAAAATTTCACATTGTTATCTTTGATTGAATTGTTGAAAATTTGGTAAATTGTATTATTATAATGGCATGTTTTATGTAATCATGTATTTTATTGTTTCAATTGGACAACAAGATGACCTGCTCACAGTGGTGAAAAAACGTAAATTCCGATGGTATGGCCACGTCACCAGATCATCAGGTCTTGCAAAGACCATCCTGCAAGGCACAGTGCAAGAAGGTAGAAGAAGAGGGAGACCGAAAAAGAGGTGGGAGGACAACATTCGAGAATAAACTGGTTTGACACTGAGCGAAACAGTCGATCAGGGTTGCTGAGGACAGGGAAAGATGGAGTATGCTGGTTAAACGATCATCTGTGGTGCCCCTACGACCTCCGAGTTATGGGATAGGATAGGATAGGATAGCATAGGATACACATCGAAAAGGTCCAATGGAGTAAAATTGGCAGAGCGCTGTGTCTTAGGTTCTTCAAAAGGACAGCTCAAAGTTTGAAGTTGGCCTTTGAAGAGCTAAGTCTAAGACTCGATACACTCCTAAGGTTTACTCTGTTGGTCCTATTAAACCACCTGAAGGATTTTAGCATTTTACCCAAAGGTTGCAGCTGTTGCCTCCCATTTTACAACGTAAACATTTGTTAGCTCTCTGAGCTTGTAAGTGCGCTATATAATAGAAATCTCTTTTCTTTTTTTTTTTATCTTGGGGAGGAGGGGGGGGATGTTTGTTTAGTTTTTTTGGTGTGTGCAAAAAGTGTTATTGTTGACATTTTTGTTGTCGTTTTTGTTTGTAAGTATGAGACACTTGTCTCTCCGGGGGAAAAAAATACCAGTTTTTGGTTAATATTAAGTACTGCAATTGATTTGTATCATTTTGATAAGATTCCACTGTATCTGTTTTTAATGGTGGACACATTTGTTAGGTTGCATTTTATTTTGCCAAATATGTTTTGTTAACATTGACTGATTTTGTTCAGATTGTTTCACTAGCAAAATGACTGGTTTTTTGGGTTTAACTGATTTGTATCATTTTGATAAGATTCCACTGTATCTGTTTTTAATAGTGGACACATTTGTTAAGTTGCATTTTATTTTGCCAAATATATTTTGTTATCATTGACTGATTTTTTTTCAGATTGTTTCACTAGCAAAATGACTGTTTTGGGGGTTTAACTACTGCATTTTAGTTTGGGTTAGAGGATTTGTCTTTTCAAATTACCACATTAGTAGATTGTTGCGTGTCTTATATGCATGTGTACATCTAAATATTTTTGTTGGTGAATAAAGATTTTTAACTTGGCTTGACTAAAGTATTATTTATTGTTGTTTTTTTTAAATATTTTTATGTAATCTACAATTCTGTGTTTTGTTTATTAGTCTGTTAATTTTTAATATTAATCCTGTTTGTTTTTTCTCACTTATTTAGGAGCCAGCGTTGTGGCCAAGTGGGCTAAGGCGGGACTAACTTGCCTTGTCCAGAGGCTAGAAACCAATGGCGCCTGACAGGTGTGGGTTCGATCCAGCATCTGATGAATAAAATTTGATACAACAACAACAACCAGCATCTGGGCGTTATGTTTCTCCAAATATTATTTACTTTCAACTCGGGCAACGTCTCGGGGGTTTTCTCCGGGTACTCCGGTTTGCTCCCCCAGCAAAATTTCAAAAATCACAATTAATGTTAGGTAGGTTGGGTTTGGGCGCGCCACAGGCTGCGACTACGCTTTCCCCAGGGGAGACGACCCAGAATTTCCCTATGGAAAAAGGGACAATAAGGTAAATAAAATCAAATAAAATTAAAAAAAAATAAAATTTAAAAAAAAAAACATTTGGGCGTTGATTTCTGTTTAAATTATAATTATTTTCTGTTATATGTATGGTTCTTTTGTAGAGGGAAGTGAGAATTGTTTCAAGGTGTTCATTATTGTTGATGTTGTTGTTGTAATATTTAAAAGAAATATGCACAATGATTTTTGAATAGAGTTCTTTAAAATTAAATACTTATTATTTTATTTAAATTTGTCATTGTAGATCGTTTTAATGACTATTTTATTCATCCCTATGATTTTTGTTCTAGAGTTATGAAGTTATACCATCTCCACATCTGTAAAAGGAGTTTTATTCTCTCTCTCTCTCTCTTTCTGTCTCTCTCTCTCTCTCTCTCTCTCTCTCTCTCTCTAACATATGCAAACATCTGCAAAATTAATTATAAAACTGATATTTTTTATATGATAACACAGTTTTTCATGATATTGTAGTATGATAGTAATAGTAGTGATGATGATAATAATATCAATAATTATTATTGTTATTATCATTGTTGTTATGATTATTGTTATTTGTATTATTATTATGAGGGTGAAGGATAGGAAGGGGGGTGGTTGCCTAACATTGTTTAAAGATAATGATGAAGATGTTGGTGTGATTGTGTGTGCATGTGTGTGAGTGCATGTGTGTGTGATTTCTATGATTTCCAAGTTAATGTTAAAGGTTATTTACTATGTTAATTTGTTAAGGGACAGATTGGAAGATTAGACTTCTTATTAGTCAAAAATCTTTATCCGTAATAAAAAAAAGTTTCAAAAAAAAGTTTCTCTCTCTCTTTCCATTTCTCCATGACACCAGGATTCTTCTCATCCAGTGATCCAAACAGATAAGTAATATACACATACCTTTATTACTTCAAAGTCATCAATAATGTTACTTCTGATTGCTTTGCACACACACATTAAAATCACCACAGTGTGAATAGACGATAAATATAAAATATTGAACTGAACTGAACTGAGCACACACACATACACACAGTCAATCGCTACACAATGATTGTGTGCGCGTCTTGAGTTGGTAAAGTGCTCTGGGCTGTAAGAACTATTAAATAAAAGATAATAACCGACCCCACCCCACCCCCCTCCACCACCCACAAAAATGTGTATCAAGAGATACAATTTGTATATTTAGATAAATTTATGTATTAACTCCCTTGGGATTAATTTTAACCCAATTTTGATATTATTGCACCCGCCAAGGACCCTGATACTAATTATTCTAATGAAATAAGATACATTGATATCCCTGTCAGGCCAGTGACTTGTGATAACTCACAGATAACAGAATGAAATATCGATTGATAATCGCATCAAGGGTGATCACTCTGAAACCCACACAAAGTACAACTAGCCGTCTGCTAGACATACAACATCGAGAACTTGGCAGAAGAAGGCTTTGAATTTATTCAAAGCAGGCTTTGAATTTATTCAAATTGAGTTTCAGCTGTTCATGAGGAGACTTCTTCTATTTTTGCAGTCTGTCCGCACAGTAAGTGTATGCTCTCCTTGCTGTTAAGTGTTATGAGAATACAAGAAGTTTCGACGAAAAGAAATTGGAAGTTTCGACGGAAATCTTAAATTGTCGAGGTCTTTTGAAAGTTTCGAAGGAGGTTTTGCTATTTAGAAGTTTTGATGAAGGTAACAGGGAAAAAAATGCTGCCATCTGACTGTAAAAAAGTCTAATTTTCCGACTATGCTATCATTTATTACCCCAGAATTTTCTCCCGTGAAGGTTGTCTCCCCTAACTGACTTTCGTTTTTGTCTCTTTTTTTTTTAAATTTCTTTTTCTGGTAGACTTTGTATGAATTGAGTGACTATTTCACAAAATAAACCATGTGGCAAACACTTTATTTCAGTCTCTTGCTGTTCCTCCTAAATTTACAAGCATAAAAATTAGTACTCGGATTAGACTGTGGGAGGCTCGAATTTACGCTCCTGATATTTTATAGCGATAAGCATCCTTTAATCTTGAATTTTATTCACAAGTGTGAGGCGAAAAGTGGAAAGTTATTTATCTGCGTTTTTACAACAGATCTGAAGTTTTAGCTGAAGAAACTTATACTATTGCAGCCGTCAAAGATGAAGCGTGGAGGTCGAAGGGGGAAAGGCGCCGGGCAAGATGGTGGAAGAGTGAACAAGAATGCAGGTGATATCAATTCTAAACAGAAACATCCAGGCTTAGCTGACACGCACACATGCAAAATATGTGAAAGAGTTTTTAAAGATAATACAGATGCTATGTTAATTTGTGAAAGATGTGATGAATTTGTCTGCGTAGAATGCACAGACATTAGCGAGTCTGAGTACTCGGTCCTGCAAAAGTCTGCTCATCTCCATTGGTTTTGTGAGGGGTGCGAAAAATCTGCCTTGACGGCTGTCAAGGAGGACCGTTTGATTGAGGAAAAATGTTCTGCACTTTTTGCGGATTTCAGGCAGAGATTGGAGGATGAGTTTAGTTCCCAAATTAAAGATATGAGAGCTGAGCTGAATACCCTGAAACAGACGGTATCTCAGTCGAAGTTACAGGAGGTTGACAGCACTAAGACAGTTGCCAGCTTCAAGGAAATTGTTGAGGAGGAAAGACAAGCAAATCTGAACGAAATTTCAGACAGAGATAGAAGGAAGAGAAATCTTGTCTGGTTCGGGGTGCCTGAGAGTGAAAAGTCTGAGGTTAAAGACAAAATGGCTGATGATATAGCATTTCGGAAAGATGTTTGTAGCACCACCCTGAACATTCAGCTGGAAGTTACTTCCTGCAGGCGGCTAAGATCAAACCAAAGCAAGGATAGTAAGGCAAGGAGACCACTGCTAGTCACGGTGAAAGATCCTTTGCAGGTGGGACAAATATTGAAGGAAGCTAGGAAGCTCAGAGAATGTGAGAGTCTCAAGGATGTTTTTGTTAAGAAGGACTCCACCCCTTTAGAAAGGGCAGAGATGAAGAAGCTGGTCCTAGTGAGAGATCAGAAGAGGGAAGAGTCAAAGTCAAAGGGGGAGGACGAAAATTGGGTGATCAGAAATGGAAAAGTCACAAATCTGACAAGAAGGAGCAGAGCGGAGGGAGAGAGGTGAGGGGTGGACAGAAAGCGAAGAATGAACCTGAGGTCAGATCCTCTTTTAAGCATTTTAATGGTGGTGGTATTTTAAAATGTTTTTATACAAATTGTGAATTATTGCTGAATAAACGTAATGAATTTTTAGCTGTGCTAGAGAGTGAGAAACCTGATGTTGTGTGTATGACTGAAGTTTTACCAAAGAACAATGCTGGCTCTATACAACCTGTTGAACTAGACTTTGATGGATATGATTGCTTTTCAAATCTTGGGGGGGGGTCAGTGTCATAGGGGAGTGGCGGTGTGGACAAGCAGGACATTGCGGGCCCAGCCCGTGCTGTTGGACGGGGAGTTGGATTTGGCGAGGGAGTCGTCGTGGTGTGAAGTTCCATTGGTCTGTGGAGATAGACTGCTTGTTGGCTGTGTGTATAGATCACCAAATAGTAGGGAAGAGAACAATAACTTGATTAATAAGCTTGTCAGTCGGATGTCTGTCGATAGATCTCACGTTTTGATTTGTGGAGATTTCAACTACCCAGAGTTAGATTGGACTGAAGAGCTAACACCTAGTGATGCAAATCACCCAGCATCCAGGTTTATGGACTATGTTAGAGACTCATTTCTTGTACAACATGTAAAGAAACCCACCCACTACAGGGGGGAGCAAAAACCAAACGTTTTAGACTTGATTTTTACCAGTGAGGAAGCTATGATAGATAGAGTGCAACATGTGGCGCCCTTGGGTAAGAGTCACCATCATTGCTTGTTGTTTGGATACAGATGCTATACAGGTAGACCAGAGACCAGGGAGGGGAGGTTTGTGTTCGCAAAGGGAGACTATTCAAAAGTGAGACAACAACTTGAGAACGAGCATCTGGTTGATAAGATCAGGGACCTCGATGTAATAGAAGCTTGGAATATTCTCAGTGATTGTGTAAGTCGGATTGTGAAAGATTGCATTCCAACAGTGAAACCTAGTACTAAAAGGCGGAAACCCCTGTGGCTAAACGAAAAAGCGCTGTCGAAAGTGAAAATGAAAAAAGAGGCTTATGCTAGGTATATGCAGACTAGAGAGGGTGCAGACTACCTGAAGTTCACTAGGGCTAGGAATCAGGCCAAGAGTGCATGTAAGGCTGCCAAAAAGAACTTTGAGAAATCCATCGCCTTGGAAGCCAAAAACAACCCGAAAGCATTCTACGCTTACGCCAGGACTAAAATGAAAACAAGAGTTGGTGTATCAGACCTGAATGACGGAACTATGAAAGTGACATCTGACAAGAATAAAGCGCAAGTCCTCAACAGCTTTTTTAGTAGTGTTTTTACGGATGAAGATTTATCTCATATGCCTGCGTGTGACAAACCAGTGCTGACCTCCATTCTTGATGAGATACAAATAACCGAGGCGGAAGTATGCAAGAAACTAAAAAACCTAAATCCTAGCAAATCACCTGGTCCGGATGGCTTTCATCCTAGGTTGTTAAAGGAAACAGCAGAAATACTGGCCGGACCATTAAAAGTAATATTTGAAAAATCTGTTGGGGATGGCAAGTTACCACAAGTTTGGAAAGAAGCACAAGTGACACCTCTGTTCAAAAAGGGTGAAAAAACTGAACCCAGTAACTACAGACCAGTGAGTCTTACCAGCATAGTTTGCAAGGTGCTAGAGGCTATTATCAGGGATAAGGTCGTTGAACACTTGGACAAGAATAAACTTTTGTCAGATTGCCAACACGGTTTTGTCTCAGGTAGATCATGCTCTACGAATCTGCTGGCTTGTTTGGAGGACTGGACACGGGCTCTGGACGAGGGGGCTGAGGTTGATGCGGTGTACTTAGATCTGGCAAAGGCGTTTGATTCTGTGCCTCACATGAGGCTCTTGCATAAGATAGAGACACTGGGCATCCAGGGAAAAGGACTGTCATGGATCAAGGACTTCCTAGTAGGTAGGAAACAAAGAGTTTGTGTGAATGGGCACTTGTCAGGCTGGGCATCAGTTAAGAGCGGAGTCCCGCAGGGAAGTGTTTTGGGCCCGATTCTATTCGTAATGTTCATCAACGATCTTCCTGATGCAGTCAAAAACATGTGTCAGATGTTTGCTGACGATACCAAGGTTTACTCCAGGATGGATAGTGCACAGGATTGTACAGCTCTCCAAGATGACCTCGATAGACTAGTGGACTGGGCAGACACCTGGCAGCTCCGATTTAACGCAGAGAAATGTTGTGTACTCCACTTGGGTGGGAAGAATAAACAACCCAGGAGCTATGAGATGCGTAGGCATGGCAGTGGGGAGAGGATAGTGCTCAAGTCATCTGATCTTGAAAGGGACCTGGGGGTGCACATAGATAGCGAGCTGAAGTTCTCACGACACGTAGAAATCCAAGTGAATAAGGCGAATCAGATCCTGGGCCTTATCCGGAGGTCGTTTGAGTATTTAGACTGTGGATCGATGAGAACGCTGTTCACGGCCTTGGTTCGTCCTCACCTCGAGTTCAGTAATGTTGTATGGCACCCACATCTTCAAAAGGATATAAAACTGATAGAAGGCGTGCAGAGAAGAGCGACTAAAGTTGTCAGTGGTCTGAAAGATTTGCCTTATGAGCAGAGACTAGCTAAAATGAAAATACCAAGTATGGCGTACAGAAGAGTGAGAGGAGATCTAATTGAAACGTATAAGCACACACATGACCTGTATAAGACCACAGCCAGCTTGTTCACTCTAGACAAGGATAGCCACACCAGAGGTCACAGCTTTAAACTCGTGAAGCCCAGATGTAACTCGAAACTGAGGCAAACCTTCTTCTCACAACGAGTGATCGAGAGATGGAACAATCTGCCTGCAGGCGTTGTGGAAGCACCGACAGTGAACGCCTTCAAAAATAGACTAGATGAACATATGCACGAACACATTCATAGTTTAGAAGAGCCTCCCACAGTTGTTAGATCTGATCAAAAGATCAGTAGCCTCCGCACAAACAAAAAGTTTTTAGTTTAGGCCCCGATCAAAAGACCGGGTTTGCTGACCTAGTTAGAGAAATATTGACAACAGACTCGGCAACAGGCCACAGAAGCCTAACGCTACGCCGATGCTACTATACTATACTAAAATGTAAATAACTTTATCTCCTCTCTGAAACATTAGGCCTACATTACGTACTTAATAAAACGTGCGATACAACACACAATCTCTCCATCCTCTCCCTGCACACAGGTATTAATGAAAATTGTACATTAAGTGTACGACAGTCCATTAAAACAATGACCCAGACATATAATAATAATAATATATTAACATCGCTATAAGTGTTATTTGATATTAAAATGGACAAATAGGCCTAATTAAAATCTTGCTTTAAAACATATACAAGTAAATAATTAATATTTTATTAAATGTTGATATGGGGCATATAAAACATAAGTAATATAATAAATAGGAAGCGCACACACACACTTTCACATTGAGAATAATATAAAACTTTGTGAAATTATAATTGAACAAGACAAAGTACATTATTTAAATAAGTTATCACATATAAAAACAGAAGTCCAACTTATTTGTCTAGATTCTAATCCTGTTCATCAACATCCTCAAAAGGTGCATCGAGAAGTGACACTTTGTGGAGAAGCTCACCTAGCTTCCTTGAGTATTGTTCCCCACAAGGGTTAAGGTTGAGGTCGTCAATGTCGTCTCCTATTTAGTTCGATAGTACTGTTTTCTTGGTATTTATTTATTTATTTATTTATTTTAAATTAGATTTGAGAGACCAATTTGGAAGTTTTGATGAACCCGGAATTGGAATATTCAACGGATGGAGAAGATGTGACTAGTCAAAACTTCCAGTTACCATATTATGATATACTAGAGATATATATTCACAATTTTAGTATGTCACTATGTGTACTTTAAAGGTAATATATTATTTTTTGTTACTTGTCGAGTAACTATATATTAAAGTATTAATTGCATTTTAGTCCCCATTATTTTACACGCAGATTATTTTCATTACTGTTTTTTCTTTCTTTCTTCCTGTGTATGTGTTCATGCATCACATGCATGATACTAAGTGGATGTTTGAATACTGTATGGAAGAAAAAATTTGTTTAGTGTATTTTATAGTAACTAAATCTATAAGAAAGTCATGTTATCTTTGATAAAATTTCCTGTGTATGTGCAATGCAGGTCAAAATGCCAAAGATACACAAGAACTTCAAGTCAGAGTACATAGATGTTGGAGGAGCAGAAACCCATGTTCTCAAGTTTGGGACTTTCGATGCGTGGGAATCTAAACAACAGCGGCCGCAGTACCTCTTTTTAATTATTCCAGGTGATGTTTTTATTATATTTCTTTCATTTTTTACTTTGTAAACATTTATTTGGGGGTATGAGGGGGTAGTGTGTGGGAGAGATTAGAGGGGGAGTGGTGATGTGCGCCAAAAAATTTAAAATCAAACATTTTGAGGCACTCTGATTTAAATTAACATGCTGCTAGTTTGAATGGTGTTGCATCTTAGAAGTGGACATCATCATCAGCATCATCATTATTGTCATCAACATCATCATCTGTGTCACAACTCGGTTTTCTAAAACTGTGTTGATAGGGTTTCTAAGCCTGTTATTTTATTAATTTTGCTTCTTCACCCTAAACTGGTCAAGACTGCTTCTATATGTATATGAGGGCAGGCATGTATTTTCACGTGCCTTGCAAGTTTTTGCAGTAAGCAACGTGCGTACTAAATTAGAGAGTGCAAGCAAATAAAACTGTTGTTCGGAGCTAAATTGTTCAGCCACAGAGAAGAATTTGAAAAGATAATTTGCTCTAGAGCCAGCAGAGGTTTTCAAGGGGGGATTTGTGCGGGCGTAGAAGTCTATTTGCCGCCAATCTCAAGCAGTGTGTCGTTCTGCTGTGACGGTCCTGCGACACAGTTTTCAGTCATCCAGGGGCTGATGTCCTAATGAAAAGATAGAGAGCTGTATGCATTACTGTAACCACTTTTAACCTGTGTCGTCTTTATGTTGTGTCATCTTGTTCGGGCCGAGAAAAACTCCGGTGGCGTAAGTACCTGCAGTCAATCCATAAGTAACCATTTTGCTCAGGCGCAAGCATATTTGTATAAACATGTATATATTTTCTATTTTGAATAAGAAGAAATGCCAGTGAAGAAAGTATGCTTTTGTATGCAGGGAAATAAATAATTTAAATTCTATAATTATTTTCAACGTTCAGTTCAGTATGTAGATTAACTACATAGAGGACTATACTTTTCAACGTTTGTGAATAGAAATAATTTATGCATAACAAGTTTGGATTCTTTGCTAGCGTAGTAAAAAGAAGTAAAATATAAACGAACATGATTTTGTCAATGATTAATAAAATATATAATTTATACTGTAAATGGAATTTGATCGGTCGTTTTCAATAGTTGTAAAGGCTGATAATTCATGAATTACAATTAAATTATTTCTAATTGTAATAAAGAGAAATAATTTGGGAAAGTTCGTTCATTTTGATTATGATTATGATAAAGGGAGGTAATTTATGAATGAACTTGATAATGGATACAACGGAGAAAAAGAGTTACATGCACTAGGATGCAAAAGTGTGGGTATTTTTCCTATGTTGGTTGATTAATATTGCAAGAATCTATTCTTGCATATGTCTTAGTGTACTGGTATTGCCATCTCCGCCTTGGGGTGTGACGTGGCTGGGATTTAACCAGAACTGCCAGGAGCCCTGTGAATAACTTGCCGTCTCAGCTAACCTGAGCATCTGTGGGAACCACGCTGGTCGCTGACTTCCATCCAGCAAGATTCTGATTTATAAAGTTCGTAAAGGAAAAGTTGTTTATTATTCCATCGTAAATGTTCTCAAGAAAATGAACTGTAAAAAAATATGTCAGTTGCTGGTTGTATAAAGACACATGTATCGATAGGTAAGATGAGAACTTTATTATCTCTTTCAAGAAATTACATGTAGTTAGAAGGAGTGGCATTTTCTAGAGTCAAGCATCTTGTATAATGTGTAGTCAATGAGAATATTATTATTACTGTTTACAATATTATTGAGCCTTTGTGTATAATTATCTTGTACAAATTAGTTAAATAATTTACCGTTCTACAGCCACTTGTGAACTTATCTAAGTTGTAGCAAGAAAGACTTCATTATTTGTTATTATTGATTGTTTACCAGTTTTGTTTACATTATAGTTAAGTGTGATTGTAGCTAAACAGGGTACGTGGGAGGGGGGGGGGGGGGGGCGTGTTAGTTATAACTATATAGATTAGTTTATTTTTGTGTGAATAAAAATGTTGTAATTGTTCCTTCTGGTGTTTTATGTATTAGACTTTTTGGGGTGGTTGTTCTCATGTGATAAGCACACACTTGTGTACCGGCTGTTTAAGAAGGGGATGTGACAGTTATCATCATCAGTATTGTCATCAACATTATCATCATCATCATCATCATCATCATCATCATCATCATCATCATCAATAACTACTTCTGTTTTTATTGTAAAGGATGAAATTTGGATTTTGAAACAAAGGGCATCATATTTTATCTCTCTCTATCTATCTACCTACCTATCTATCTATCTATCTATCTATCTATCTATCTATCTATCTATCTATCTATCTATCTATCTATCTATCTATCTATCTATCTATCCATCCATCCATCCATCCATCCATCCATCCATCCATCTATCTGTCTCTCTATCTATTTATCTATCTATCTATCTATCTATCTATCTATCTATCTATCTATCTATCTATCTATCTATCTATCTATCTGTCTGTCTGTCTGACTGTCTTTCTATCTATCTATTTGTCTGTCTGTCTGTTTGCCTTTCTGCCTGTCTGTCATATTTGAATTTCGTTAATGTGGTTAACGGTCATGCACAATGTGCTCTTCGTTGCTTGTGTAGGCCTACTGTGTCTTTGCCCTGTGTAACTGCAAGTACTTTGACCTTAGATTATACTAGTAACCATGTTGTTCAGGACATTTTGACACTTTTTCTCTTCAGCCTGCATGACCAGCACAACAATTAAATGAAATTGATCTGACCCTGTTGATAAAAGCTATAACTATTGCTCGTAGAAGATGTAAAAAACAAAATTAATGAGTACAACTCTTTCTGCACTGTTTGGAAGGCGAATGAATCTATTATTTATTAATTAATTTATTTATTTATTTTTGTCCCATCGCCGTAGCTCAAGTGGTAGAGCGTACGCCTGGCAGGTTCGAATCCCTGTGATGGGCAGGAAAAAAGTGGTCATTTTTCACTGTCCATTTTAGCAGAATTATTGCTCTGGTGGTTCAGTGTTGATTCAGCTCCCTACCCCTTGTTCCCTGGGATGGTTATCCGTGTCTGCCATATCGCCAATGGTGGGTGTAGACGTTAAACTTCAGTGTTCTTTCATTTTTTATTTACGTATTTATTGATTTATTTATGTTATTTGCTATATATATATGTCTTAAGGCAATCCTGGCATACCAGAATATTATGAAGAGTTCATGGCTGCTCTGTGGGAAAAGAGTGAAAAACGGTATCCAGTGTGGTGCATCAGTCATGCTGGACATGTGATCAAACCCAGAGAGAACTCCACATTTGGCTGGCTTGATATTAGTAAGTTTGTATGTTTTCTGTGTTTAGTGTGTGTAATTGGCGTGTGTGTAATGTGTAAACCCCAACATTTTGCATTTGTTATATTTATTATTTAACAAATTAACTCAGAACTGTTGAAAATGGTTGGATAATCATCCATATTGACTAGCAATTATTAAATGTCCAAGAAAAATTACTAGTTTACGGCATGTCTATTGTGCCATGGAGAATGATTGTGTGCCTTTTGATTGCTTGATTGTGAGTTTCCTTTGTTCATGTTTTTGGTTATTTAAACTTATTGGTTTTAATGCTTACATTTCATATTTATCAGAAGACAATGCGTTGCAATCAAATGCTTTTTCATAATTTCTTAATAAATTGTATGTGTGTGAGGGAAGTGCGTTCATGCATTTGTGCATGCATGTGTGTGTTTTGAGAAGATAAAAGCAACAAGTGGTATCACATCTGGGTTAGACGCAGCAAATTTTTCAGTTACTGTTAAAAAAAGCATTTTAGTGTGAAAGGAGAACCTGTCCTATCCTATCCTATCCTATCCTATCCTGTCCCGTAACCCGAAGGTCGTAGGAGAACAACTGTGTTTATATGTCACAAGGACCAGATAAATCCTACACCCTATTAACAGTGTTTGTGTGGAGCAACTGTCGTGCTAAGTTGAATATTTTCTGCAGCAGGATACCAGCTGTAATCTTTCTTCAGTAAAACAAAAGACTGTTGTGGGGGTGCTGGAGTTTTCAGTATAAATAGTATCCCCACTTTCTGGAAATTTAGTGCTTTAAATTTCCACTGTCGCTGTCTCTCTCCTTTGTTTTTTCTCATTCTTACTCTGTTTTATCAATCTACTATACTATCTTCTTCTTTGCTAGACCAGTCACCTACCTTTTTTTTATTGAAAACTCTTTGGGAATAAAACTCATTTGTGTATGAGGTCTGTTGGATCAGCTTGGGAATATTGGATGCTTTCTGCCAGGTGGTCACTGGGTCTTCCTATGATGTCATTATTTAGCAATGTAGGCATTTTATAATTATGTATGTGTGTTTTGAGAAGATAAAAGCAACAAGTGGTATCACATCTGGGTTAGACGCAGCAAATTTTTCAGTTACTGTTAAAAAAAGCATTTTAGTGTGAAAGGAGAACCTGTCCTATCCTATCCTATCCTATCCTATCCTGTCCCGTAACCCGAAGGTCGTAGGAGAACAACTGTGTTTATATGTCACAAGGACCAGATAAATCCTACACCCTATTAACAGTGTTTGTGTGGAGCAACTGTCGTGCTAAGTTGAATATTTTCTGCAGCAGGATACCAGCTGTAATCTTTCTTCAGTAAAACAAAAGACTGTTGTGGGGGTGCTGGAGTTTTCAGTATAAATAGTATCCCCACTTTCTGGAAATTTAGTGCTTTAAATTTCCACTGTCGCTGTCTCTCTCCTTTGTTTTTTCTCATTCTTACTCTGTTTTATCAATCTACTATACTATCTTCTTCTTTGCTAGGCCAGTCACCTACCTTTTTTTTATTGAAAACTCTTTGGGAATAAAACTCATTTGTGTATGAGGTCTGTTGGATCAGCTTGGGAATATTGGATGCTTTCTGCCAGGTGGTCACTGGGTCTTCCTATGATGTCATTATTTAGCAATGTAGGCATTTTATAATTATGTATGTGTTTTGTTGATATTTTATAATGATGTTTGTATTCTATTTTGTTTTTGTAAACGGGGGTTCGGTAAATTAGAGTATAGCCTCAGCGTACCCTGCGTGGGATGTCTTTATTGTAAAGTGACAGGCTGGTGGAGTGCATTCTGTGTTACCACTAGGGTTGTTTCGGCAAATCTTTTATGCAGATCAGGGGAGCCCTCTTTCCGCGAAGTTGTGATCTTGATTTTTTGGTCCTGATTTGGCTCGGAAGAGTCCGCTGGACCTAAAGCAATAACCATGTAATGTAATGTTCGTTATCCCATCAGATAATTAGCTTGGGCACATGATTGTTTTCTATCATAAATCTGACAAAGTAACATCATTTGCTTTTAGGATAGGGTTGTAGATTTACGAGCCATTTTTGTACGGGAACCCATTTATATTTATGCAGGATGCAGGATGAAACTAATAGCCCCAGTTTGGAATATGTATTTTGGATTTTAGAATTTAATTCGTCATCCATGTAGGCAAAATTCGGGCTGCCTTCTCAATGAAAGCACCGCAGCCGCAAGAGCAACGCCACCCTGGACAAGGGTGGGGCAAGATCTATAGGACATGCTGGCTGTATTGCTGTTTCTGGCACTCAACCATCTAGGAAATGAGCATCAGGGTTTTTAAAAGTCCCTGTAGTGGAATGCATGTGTACACAGACTAGACTAGGTTTATACTCTCCTCTGAAGGAGAGAGAAAGAGAGAGAGAGAGAGAGAGAGAGAGAGAGAGCGAGAGAGAGAGAGAGAGAGCGTGTGTGTTTTATGTTTGTGTATGTATATGTGTGTGTTTTAGGTTTGTGTGTGTGTGTGTGTGTGTGTACCTGTTTATGCAGCATTATTTGGACAAATTAGTGAACATCTACGTACCTTGTTTTGACAGCCCTAGTTGTTTTGACGTCTAACCAATGATCCGCGGAGTTGTATGAAAGTCATAATAACACCGTGAAAACAAGTATGTGTGGGTGTGTTTGGGTGTGTGTGTGTGAACAATGAAAGACATTATTACAGGCAAGCTCTCACTTCTGTTTTAATATTGAAGGTTTAGCAAACTAAACTGGCTGACAGAAAATAATATGTTCTTCCTGTATTTGACAATTTCAGTGAGGCATCCTGGGAAGGCTTATACCCTTGCAGGTCAGATTGAGCACAAGGTCACGTTTATCAAGGACAACGTCCCCGAGGATGTAACGCTGATTCTGATTGGTCATTCCATCGGCTGTTACATCATCCTTAACACCCTGCCCAAAATTCAACCGCAGTTTTCTGTGTTCCGATGCTTCATGCTCTTTCCCACCATTGAGAGAATGGCTGAGGTATGATTTATTTCAAATATTATGTTTCTTTACCCACCCACCCACACCCCCTCCTTTCCTTCCTTCTTCCCACCTTCATCCCCCTGGGAAAAATATATAGGAATGCTTGCATAACAACCTGCACCAGACCTTGTCATTTGTTGGTTGGAACGCCTATCTGTTTCACTGCCCTTTTTGCACAATTGGTTAATAATAATAATAATAATAATAATAACAACAATAATGAGTGCTGTATACACACTTTTCCATAAATCACTCATCTGCAGGTTAAAAGTGCTGCGATCTGTACCAACATAATGTTGCACACACTCTTACATGCGCCACAGATACACATTTTTCACTCACACATGTGATGAAAAGGCAGAGAGATTGTTATCAGAAGATGGAAAGGAAATCAAATGTAATTTTGATATTTTTGATTGACTAATCTAATACCATTATTGAAGGGAAGGAGGATGCAGGAATTTCCAGAGAAAACCTTCGGTGATCTGAAAAGCCTCATACTTTAGTCACATGAATTCACCCCCTGCAGAGTTAGGGCGTTAGTTTCCGGTGACAAAGACTTTCCAAGGCACAGAAGGTTTTCTCTGGGTACTTTGGTTCCCTCCCACCCTTAATAATGCTATTGGGTGCAGTCAGTCTAAATTTCAGTTATAACTAGAAGGGCACAGTCCTTATGGCTCACATGCTGCTTATGGAACGCACAATATTTAACGTGAAAATAAGTGCCCAGAAAGAAACTAAATAAAATGGCGGCATTAAAGTGCAAAATAATACTGACTTTGGTCTTTCTATGCTCTTGACCTTGAGATTGCTTTGACTCTCAGCTCCAAATGCCCTTATAGGTACCATCAAATAAAGTACTGCATTAGTTTTATTATGCCAAAAAGACAGTGACCTTGGGATATGACACTGACCTTCATATGACTTCTCATACATGTCTGATCAAATAACCCAATGTTATTGCATACTATGGGTTAAATCAAAGAGGGTATAATACAAAGAGAGCCAACTTGTGGTCTACACGCCATCCTGCGAGAAGAGTATCGTCCCTTGGCGTGCCCATGAATAAAAATGGAGGAATGTGTAAACAGTGCTTCTTGTTCTACTGTGAAAAGGAAGAAAACATCCAGCAGTGATGCTTTTTCGGCACCCTTCTGCTCCAACGCACTTTGAAAACGGCAAGCCCTGGTTTTTTTTTGTGCCTTCTCCAAAGACGAATAAAGGTAATTTATTGTTTTTTTCTTGTGATCTATTTTTAAGGGCATGTGTTGCTAGGCTAAGGCAAGCATGCATAAGTAATCTTGCAGTTTAGGTGCAGGGCAAATTTTACCTTGAAAATAGCCTCTGTCGAGACTCACAAACAATTGCTGGTTGGTCTGCACTCTTTCTTGTTTATGGGTCTGTCTACAAAGCTGAGCACCGCGAGGGGTGCTGCTTTTCTAGATAATATTTATCACAACAAGCTGCTTATTTGCCTTTCCTTTTGCTATTATCTTATTTAAAAATGATCGGAGAGATAGTATTAATAATTTCAAGACGAAAATGTCTATAGAACCTTTGTATTTGCTTTGTAAATGTCTGAAAGTGGCCTAAAATTTGACCTAATTTTGTGACATGAGAATGACCGGGTTTTCTTTTAAGTGTTTACATAAATAAAGATGTCATAGAACACGTAAAATTATTATAATCTAACTCATTAGTAATAGTTTAAACATGCACAATACTTACAAAAACAATTTGTTTTGTATTTTGTGTATTATAGCCGGAGTAAATTTGGATGTCCAACGTAACGCATGGTTTCCGAAAAAGGCAGAATGTTTTCAAAAATTGATCTTTGTCTTAAGCGCAAGAATACATGTTTTTTAGAGTTGTCTTTCTTGGTGTTATGAATGAATTCCAATGTTTACAAATAACAATTTAGTCGTTATGTAAATGCTTTGATGGTCTGAAAAGCATCGGTTGACATCGTTTCCGGATTTTCGTGTTACGTTGGACTACACACAAATTTATTTTGCTTATTTCAAAGCATACCTAGTAGAACTATTTTAATGACGTAAAGTAGGCCTCATTAGCGGATTGATATATACACTCGTCCCTTCTCGCGTGGTTTCATTTTATGCGGGGAATCTTTTTCATTGTGTGTGGTTTCCGAGTATCACGTAGTTGTTACGTTGGACATCGCACGCAGTGTCACCAAGAAAACTGACTCTTTACGGAAAGATTCTTCATGTTTATATAATATTTTATGTTTATTTAGTTGTTAGGATAAGTTTAATTCGACTGTGGTGCCTATTTTAATGAAAATAGATCTCCGGCTAGTCCAACGTAATTAGAAGCCAAGAAACCATTATTTTTTGTTGTTCTTGTTACGATGGATGATTAGATCCGTTCAAAATTTGTTAATGAATAAATAAAAATGCTCTTTGAAACAGCAGTGACAAGTAAACTTATTTAAATTTATTATTTGACTTGATTTGGATACGCTAAGTTTGATAAATATTATTTAGCCGAATATAATTTATCGTCAAGCTTAATTTGGTTTCCGTGTTACATTGGACATTATTTTTTAAAATAAGAACCAGATTTTTTTAATAGAGACCTGTAAGATCTCACTTTTATTTTGTGATTATGTTATAATATTATACACAATTTGTATGTGCAGTAGCTGTTTCAGGTTGTTTCATTTTAAGTATAAAAGAACTTTTAACGATTAAAATTTGTCGAAAATTGACTGACTTGATAATGTATCAATAGATAAGCTTCTTTACTAATGTAAACATTTTTTTTAAATCTTATATCTATTTGATAGCAAATCTCTTTATAAATAAAGATTCTTTGCCAACTTTATATATATATATATTGTTGGTTTTTAAGTACTATTTGGTTTCCGTGTTACATTGGACATTTCGTTGAGTGTGTACACTAAAGGTCTGACTACATGCATATAAGGTCAAAACTTATCTTCTAACCTGCATGGCATGATCACACACATACATATCTTTCAAATAAACCACAAAATGTATGTATTTGACAACTTTTTGGGGGGGCACCCATGTCACAAAAAGAGAACCAGCTTTGTAGACAGACCCTTATATTTGATAGTATTTTAGGCGTATTTCGTGATGGTTTTAATTTATGTTTAGATTTTGTTCTCACTGCACTAAACGCCATCTGCTATCACTGGTGGCCATGATAGCATCACAAGCCACATGCCGTTTGTATGCATTTCCTAACCATAATAGCTCTAGCCCTATAGTTGTGACCATAACCCTAACTCTATAATACATTACTAACAAATAGATGCAAGGAAGATTGTAGATCAACAAACTATTTGCGAATTGAGAGAAGCACATTCCAAAAAAAAATTGCCCTTTGCACACTTAAACTGCAAGATACTCACATGATCTTGTTTTATTTTGCTGCTTGTTGTTTTCAGTTTTACTTGTTAATAGATATGGGGTTGTGAAGTTTTATGTATGTGTGAGCATGCGTGTGTTTTTGTTTGTAATTGATTGATGACACACAGTAAGGGAATACAAGAAGCAACCTTCATAGTAATCTTGCAGTTTAAGTGAAGGGTACATTTTGTCTTGCATGTGCTTCTGTCGACTCACTTTTTGCTTGCTTATCTGTAGTTTTCCTTATATTTATGTGTTAAATGAAAGTAGAGTTTGGTTTATGCAGGGCATATGTACTATATTATGATATAATATGATTATTAGTGTAACAGTTTTGGTGGTGGTGTGTTTGTGTTAAAAAAAATCTTTAGGTTGTGATTGGAGCAGAAATTAGTAAGTTATTCATTGCTTACAGGGTCCAGCGGACTGCAAAGAGCCGAGCCAGGACCACAAAATCTGGACCACAGCTTGGTTGAAAGAGGACTCACCCCTGATCCGTATAAAATATCTGCTGAAACAACCCTAATGGTAACACTGAAGGCACTCCACCAGCTGGTCATTTTACAAAAAAAGGCATCCCATGCAGGGGACGTTGAGGCTATACTCTAATTTATTGAACCTCTGTTTACAAAAACAGAATATAAACCTCATTATAAAATATTAACAAAACCTATAGATATAAAATGCCTACATTGCTCAATAATAATATCATTGGAAACCCTAGTGACCATTTGGCAGAAAGCGTCCAATATTCCCAAGCTGACCCAACAGACCTCATAAACAAATGAGATGTTGAGGTTTTGGAAGAAGTTTCAAGAAAAAAGGTAGGTGACTGGCATAGCGAAGAAGATTTTCAGAATTTCCAGAAAGTGGGGATACTATTTATGCCACAACCCCCTGGCAAAAAATAGGTGCAGAACAGCAGACGGGAAGATTTTCAGGACAAAAGTGCTGAGAAGAAGTAATAAATTGATGCTGAAGGGTTGTGTGCTCAGCATATTGTGACTGGTTCACTGTTGACAATTTGTTGCTGGATAATCAGTTCTGCTGTTCAGATTCAGTGTTTTTTGTTGGTAGCCGAGTTGTTTACATTATTGGTCTTTATATCAACAATGAAAATGTAATGAACTTTGAGTAATTCTTATGATGCCTAAGAGATTTGTTACAAACAGCATCTTGCGATCGAATATTACAGAAAATATAATAAATATTACCACAGTTTTAATTCATGTATGTCACCGCACACACGTTATTGTACATCATGTTATAAAGTTTGACATGCATTTTTGTATGTAATATCTTGAGCTTGTGAAACCGCGTATTTGCACACTGTAATAGAGACCAGTGAATGTACCAACAATTTATTACATAAACACAATTATCCTACTATACACTGGTATGCTAAGTAGATGTCACTAGGTCTGGGAAAAATATATACCCTGTATTGCTAAATTATAATAACACTTTGTGTGAGGGTATCAGCGTATGTAAGTGATTTCATAAGTAAGTTTCATGTCATCTGATGTTTGACATAATTGTTGCATAAACTGTCTTCAGATGTAAAACTGCACATAATTTTTGTAATGTTTTTGCAGCCAAACGACTAGGGAAATATTTTGTTGAGAACAGTATTGGTGTCGTGTTGAAAGCAAAATGTTTTGAGTATTACAATCGTGTTGCTTGAGCTGTGTTCATCAATGCCTGCTGTCCTCTCTCTCTTTCTCTCTCTCTTTCTCTCTCTCTCTTTCTCTCTCTCTCTAAAAGTAATTTAATGGCTGCAGCAACAACATTAATCAATGAAAAAAGCAAAGAAATTGAAACATTGCAACTCGGCAATACAAAAACCAGGTTTAAAACTAGCATTACATCCACCCATCTATTAATTAAAAAAAAAAAAAAAAAAAAGGTCTACAAAATCAATAAAACAATAATGTAATAAAAAAAAATTGTTGAGGAAGTCATAAAATCAAAATTCTGCAGTGGGGTGAGTTTGACCAAATTTGTAGAGTATGTGTGCCTCATTAATATATATCATGCACTAAAAAAAATTAGTTTAAAAAAATATATATTTACAAACTTGAAAAAAAGTGAAATTTTGTGAAATGCCATTTTTTGACTAACATTTGTTGACCCTGTGACCTTGACTTTGAAGTGAAGCCATTCGTTCACTGATCACTTATGAGGTCTCGTGGGTATACACCAAAGTTTGGTTGTGATAGTTGAAAGAGACTCTGAGATATAAATCCATTTGCAAGTTTTGTACAGTTGGTGGACAGACCGACGGAGGGACACAACATTTTTTTGTTATTACTCCTAATTCAGTTATTTCTGCACAGACTCCAAATGGCCGCATCTTCACACCAGCACTGAACTATTTGCGCTGGCTTCTCACTGCGCTGGTGAAACTTGTGTCCTACCTCGACCGCTCCATTCACCGCAAGATGGTGACATATCACCTGGGTAACAATGTGCCGACTTGCGGGATTGAGGCAACGCTGAACCTGTTCAACCCAGTCTGCGTCAACCACAGCACCTTCATGGCAAGAGAGGAGATGGGTATAGTCACTGATCTACAGGAGGATCTCGTTCAAAAGTAAATAATTTATAGTAATTTATAGTGTTAAAAATTATTGTCATCACTATCATCCACTGATTAGGACACAGTGCACTACAAAATCCATTAAAGACAAACTGACCTCTTATAACTGTATTGCCTAGCCTTGTAGTCTGTAAAATACAGTAATGCTACCTTTGTGTGTGTGTAACGTAACATGTACTTTCTTTTTTTCATTTCTCATTGAAAAATATCGGGCACCACCAGTAAATAATGGTATGGGTTACAGACAATCTAAATTTTAAAAAAATAAATAGGTTTGTCTTCCACCTTCTGTAGTAACAGACCTGCCTACTCTCCCGCTTTTGGCGGGAGACTCACGCTTTTGCCAAAATGGAGCTCTGTATATATATGTGTCACGCTACGCAGTTTGCAGTTGTGCGCCTATGTATATAGTTTAATCATCAGCCTGTACATAGAGGTTAAAAGTTACGGTAGTAAGGGAAGAGTATCAGAATAAAATTAATTAAGCTTATAATTAATAAAAGTAGCGAATGAATTGCGCCCGTGCAGAACGCACTATTGTTAGAAAGCAGTAGTTGGCTATTTTGTTATTGAGAAGATTGATTGCTGCCATGCGATTTGCTATGTGTGGAATGCGTGCTCTAATCGCGAACGGTGCTGGAAATAAATTATAATTGAAATGAGTATATTCTAGAGCATTCTAGGCTAACCGTATAAAACCCCATGCACTGCATATTTTGATTAGGGGCAGAGAGATTTTCACATCGCTTATGTAGCAAGAATCGGCGTACAGTAAAGTCGGTGGATCTGTGTTTTGTCAAGGTGACAGATAGTGACTGTGTCTGTGGGTCGTACTGATCAGACTGTCAACCAAAAAGAGCCTAGTATCGGGAGAGGAGGACTATGAAGGGAACACTTTGGAAAGTGTTTGTTTAACTGTAATCGTCTTAAGCCGCTTGAATACCTGCTGTGTATTCTCGGTGAAATCCGAGCTACCTACGTGTAACTTCGGGTGCCCTATGACTCCAGCTAGGACTTCTTGTGCCCTGTGCACCACCTTGTGACCATCTGTGCCTGTGTGTCTGTCCCGTCGTTTGTGTGTCTTTGTCTTCAACAGGCCGGAGGACTCCCACTGGTATCGTAAGTCGCCTGTTTCTATTTCTCATTTGGCCATATCGTTCGGGTGTCTGGGTTATGAGTGCGAGCGTGAATGGATAGTTGATTATATTTTCTTTGATTCTATTTTATGTTTCATATTATTTGCTGCATAAATACCGAGAGAGAGTGGAAGGATTTTCTAAAATGAATTATAAATTAAATGATTATAAATTAATATAAGAGAGTTCGCTGTTATGTAGCGAAGAAATGACAGAAAGGAGGGGAATGGATGCATGTGTGCAATGGCAGAAGTTATGACAGGGAGAATGATTAAGAATGACGAAAGGGAGACAATCATTCCGTCAGAGGAATTATTGTGCAATTATTATTGTAATATAATTATTAATGGTTGCGTATTTTGTATGTATTGCTGCAGATGTACCAAACCAAAAACCAGATTCGTTGATTGCTGTGCTGTAGCCTAGCTGGGGTGATGTTGGTGTGCCACGTCCTATGACGACGGTTGTTCCTTGAGTCAACTTTAGTATCGAAGGTTAAAGTAGTCGGAAGGAAAACCTTATTTTGTTTACAAAGCACACACACACACACACCCCACAATTCACAACAAATAATTATAACTATTGATAAACAGTTGTGAGAAACAAGAATTTATTTACATGTGATAACTTATAAATTACAGCACGTTGAAATATATTTAATTTGAATTGAATAATAAACTTTGTCTCTGTAATATTACCTACCTGATAAAGTAGCCTTGTGATTGTATAGTTTTGTGAGAAGTCTCCTCTCTGAAAATCCTTTCGGGAGGAGAGGGGACTATAAACTGATACACATAACACATAGTTTTGTCTGGGGGAATTAATTCGCCAGATCTTTACTAGTTAATAATTCAGATTATTTTCTTACAAATTCTATTTTGTATAAAATATAAATTATCTTTATTCATTTCATATAATATAAAAGAGTTGTAGTAGCTGTTTGAAGTTTAAGTGAAACAAGGTTTGAGTATATATAAAGATTTAAAGCATTTGCTTACGATTATTTACCTTGTTGTCAGTAAGCTGATCCAGACATAATTATTATAAATCTTTTGTACATTTTGTAGTTATTCATTTATTTTCATTTTTGTTTAGTTATCATTATTATTTTGAGCGAATTGTTTTATGTATTAGTTTTGGGTTGTATTAGTGGGATTGAGGGTTGGAAGGTTGGAGAGTTAATTTTGAGTGTGAATGTGTGAGTGAAATAAAGAAATTGTCTTGTCACTTCTGGTTTTGTCTTATAGATTTTATTTAGGTGTTGGGTTATTTTCTCGTGTGGAAGTTACACATGTCGAACCTCTGTTGAGGCAGTTGGGACGTGACAATTTATTATAAAATCACCAATTTTGCCATGATATTAAACAGAGCTCCATTTTGGCAAACCCTCGATCCCCTGTCTCCACTTTTACTCTGAGGGGGGTAGGCAGGTCTATAGTAATGATCTCTTCAGATCGTGGCACATTTTGAATATGATTGAAAAAATAGTGCGTGATTATTATTATTATTAATATTATTATTATTATTATTATTTTGGCGAGATGTTAGCCTGAGCAATCATTTTATTATCCATCGTGAAGATCAATACTGGATGCTATATACTGGATGCTGTATACGCGCCTTTCCCCAAATCAATCAGGCTCAAAGCGCAGCGATCTGTACCAACATGCACGCTCACCTGTCTTATCCACCCTTACACACATACACACAACAAATACACATCCATCACTCAAACAGGTGGTGTTAAGGCAAAGAGACCCCTATTAGCAGACGGAAAGAAAATCAAATTTATATTTTTCAAATTTTATATTGACTGCGTCCAGTACCATTATTGATTGTGGCGTATTGTCTTCAAGGAGAAGCTGCATATTTACCAGATGATTGATCATAAGCAGTTGCTGTATTTGTTACATTGGAGATGATAATCATGGAAAGAACAACAACAACTACAACAACAACAACAATAATAATAATAATAATAATAATAATAATAATAACAACAATAATAATAATAATAATAATAATAATAATAATAATAATAATAATAATAATAATAATAATAATAATGCAAAGATTTATAAAACACACCTGTCTCAAGGTGTACGGGGTGATTCTTTTGTTTTATTTTTTCATGACAGGTACATAGACAAAATGAGTTTCTACTACGGCGCTGTGGATAAGTGGTGTCCCAAAGAGTTTTGTTTCTCCATGCAAGCCAAGTTCCCTGACGCCGACATCCGACTGTGTCAGATGGACTTTTCCCACGCTTTTGTGCTGGACGCTGGCCAAGAAATGGCTGAGACTGTGTGGAAATGGATGCAGGATCATTTATGACAAGATGTCATTGAGAGCTAGATGTGTCTGAGCATGATTCAAATACATGACTGTGCCGCGTGGTTTTGTTTCACTTATATTCATTTTTGATGTTCTTGGGAGAAATAAGTACACACTGTTTGAGGCCATCATTATTATCAGCGGCATCATCAGCAGCAGCAGCTTCCTCATAATCATCTTCATCATCATTGATGCTGTCATAATCCTCATCATGAACTGCTCTAGTAATAGGTTGTATATCGAGTTTGTTAAACAATAGTGAATCATCAGTGTATGAAACATTTTTGTAAAACATTAACCCGATTTATTGTACAGGTGTATGTGCAATAATTCTACCTCGTATATGTATGGATGAGTGTGGATGTGTGTGGGTATGTGTCTCAATTACCAGGTGTGAGATTTAACCCAGGAGACTAACTAGCCCGCCGTCACATATAAAACACAAATTTTGACAATACACATAATTTGTAGCGGGTGTCTTTTTCACAAACAAAGCAGACAGCGCGCTTGGCGCGAAAGGGAAGTAGGCAAAGGGAAATAACGCTCGCGTATGGTTCATACTCGTAGCAGACGAACAGTGACCTAAAAACGCCCTCGCTTCGAACCGAGCTTCTAAAAGTCTGCAAGTATTATCTTTTTTTTTAGGTCGCCAGGCGGGCTGGCTCAATTATAAAGTGAGGTCGCCAGAGCCGGTTTTAAGTCGCCTCGGGCGACCGGGCGACCGCTAAATCTCACTCCTGATTACCATGTGATACACTGAAGACTGTCACAAATAATGAAACAAGTTATTGAAAACTTTTTGTAGTAGTATAGCACTCGTATAGGAACATTCGAACATACCTTGGTTGTGCTTCAAACATAATTATTTAAATTTTATATAAGTTGTGTTTACATATTCAAGTTGAGTGTACATTTTGATCATGTGGGAGTATTTGGAACAATACTCTTGATCTCAGAGCAATACAAATTGTATATTTCAAATTTCATATATGTTTATTGGATTTGTTTTTGGGGTACCTCTAATTTATTTGTAGCCTTTACAATTATGTCATTTATTGTAAATTAAAAAAGAATTACAACAGTGTAAAAATAATAATTAGTATTATAATAATTAAAGATATTGAAATAGTGCCAAAAGAAATCAAGAACATATATATCTTTTATGGTTAAACTTTTAATTTTATAATGAAAATGTTTACAGAACAAACTTAATATTAAGAGTAGCAGCATAAAAAAACATCAAAACGTTTATCACAGCTTTGAACCAGCACAAAAATATTGATACAACAAAATATTTTGAAGCAAGCCGTACAATGTTATTATAAAAAAACAACAACAAATGAACCATTTTATCAACATCAGCAACAAGAAGAAAGTATATAAAAAAAAAAGTTGATCTCTGCATAGGTGAGGTAACGACTGTCCGTTTTTGTGATTCTTTCTCTCTCTCTCTCTCTCTCTCTCTCTCTCTCTCTCTCTCTCTCTCTCTCTCTCTCTCTTTCTCTCTCTCTCTCTTTCTCTCATCATTACTTCAAAAATCAGCGCTCATCTTCTCACTAGTTTTTTTTAATGACCTTGTTTGATTATCCCCCTTGAATGAAAGCATTACGATCTTTGCTAGCAGTTCAACTGCAGTACAGCTTATGTTGATCTGATGAATCAAAGCCGATACAACAAAGTGTTTTGCTGGCTGTCCTCTACTCTGATATGCACAGTGACCATGAGGATTCTACATGCGAATTTCGCTGTCGTAGGGTGTGTGGTAACTATGCCCCCCCCCATACAAAAAGGTTTGTTTAGGTTTAGTCGTCGTCTTCCAGTCGCTTGGGTACAGTCTGGTGCATGGGACTGCATGGTGACAGGCTTGTTCCTTCTGTCGTTTGATAGAAAATAACATCATTATCAGATCAATTACAAGCACACAATACACCCTGGCCCCGTCTACCTAGCTGTGAACGGGTACCTGGCTCCGTTTAGAACAAGGGGAAGAAGGCAAGGCAGTGAGGGAGAGGGGATAGTAAGCACCGCCCTCATTAAGCTGGCCCAGACAAAAAAGAGGTAGGTCCCTAACGCCTCTCAGCACAACGACCCCAAAAGCTGCGGGAACACCTTTACCATTCAACCATATACCCCCAAATATGATGATTATCACGCAGATAAAGACGTTTAATTATATAAAGGTACTAGAGTAATATCACTACGTGTAGTAATATTACTGCTTTCCTTATGTGAACTGAAAAAAAAGCTATAGTAAGTGGCCCTCACTTCCAGCTCTGTTCTTTTCCAAATATGAGACCTTGCATGTGAGGCAAACAAGTCATACATTCCGTAGTGCTAAATTTGCGTGCATTGTAACTACATGTATAAAGTAATCATTAAAGTAAAGCAAATAACCTATAAACCCCCATACCGTTGAATGACTCCAGTTTCCGTTGGCTGTCGAGGCTTGCTGCATCGGTATAAAGGTCTGTTTGCACATCTGTTGACATCATCATCGCCATCATTGTCATCGCCATGAAAATATAGCCATCGTCATAAACATCATAAGGCCTCTGTTGTCATTATCATTATCATCATCGTCATCGTCATCATCATCTCAGGTTGTGTATTGACTTAATTGTTTGAAACCATTATTATCATCATCAACATCATTATCATCATCATCATCATCATCATCATCATCATCACCGGCAGCAGCATTATGTCAAACACTTATTATTTAATTTATTTATTTATTTATATATATATGCATTTTTGTATATATCTATTATTACTATGAGGAATTACAAATGATTACTGATGGATGAGTTCTGAGAACACGCACATACACAAACACACAAGCGCGCTCCTTACCCCCTTTGCCTTTCATGGTAACTTGGCGCCGTGGATTTGGTATGGGTGTCGACGGTGTTGGTGACAGCAAGGACGGTTTCTCTGTTGCAAAACACGAAAGATATAATTATGTCTAGTGGGTATGAAGAATAATGATTTAACGAGCGTGTGCGCTCTGAACTGTTTCTGTGTAGGAAAAGTGCCTTAAATTATTTTTATTACTATTATTATTTGGTTTTTTTTAAATATTATTATTATTAAAATTTGTTTTTGTTATTATTAAGATATTATTATTAATAGAACATATTTTTACCCTTTACTTCAAGCAAAAGAAATGTGTCATGTAACTGTAGATTATAGTCACACCACACCGAAGCGTATAGGCGACTACTGGTCACATTATTCTGACACCAGCGAACCAGTTCATGGTAAGGGGGAAAATAATATGGTCACACATTGGCCAATCGGGGATTCGAACCAGGTACCTTTCGGTTACTAGTAAGACGCTCTACCAACTGAGCTACCCGGCCCCTCCAGCGTGTCATGTAAAAGAAACAACTCTGATTATATAGTATCCTAATCAGGTCCAAACAAACTCTTGATCCAGATCTTCGATCCTCTTCAATCATCACAATCATCATCATCGTCTTCATCATCATCACCATCATCATCATCATCGTTCTTGTTCCTCTTTCCATCAAATTGTCATCATCCTCTTCTTTTTCTTACCCCCATCATCATCATCATCATCAATTTTGCACTGCACTATGATTGCTCTGGTGGTTCAGAGTTGATTTAGCTCCCTAACACTCTTCTGTGGGAAAGTAATTCCTTCAGGTCTGCCATGTCGCTAATGGAGAATGTAGACGCCTAACCCAGTCAACAGCCCAGGCTGGCCCCTTGAAGGCAATGTTGGGTAGTAGACCCATTGTTCCAACCAGGAGGGCCCACTAAGTTTTAAGCATCATGTTCATTCATTCATCCTCTTTTAACCTTACCTCTCTCTAAGGCAGCAGCAGCAGCCACATGCCCGCAGTGTGCCATGGCAGCGACGATGGACGGGTTCTGAACTGGCCCGGGCACTCCACAAGATTTACACACCTTCGTCTCAGTTCCTTCTCCATCCTCTTTCATCCCAGTAGCCTCCCCTATTGGACCCTCTATCGTTTTTGAAATCTTCACAGAGGACTCTTTTTTCGCAGGTTTCATAGAAGAGTGCTCTTTCTTCGCAGACTTTGTAGGAGACTTCTCATGCTTCCCAGCATGATTCGAAGTGTTCTCTTTCTGTGTCGTCTTGGTAAGGAGCATCCTCTTTCTTTGTAGTAGGAGGCAGCAAAGGATGCTTAGCCGATGACGGTGTTGGTGGGGGTGAAGGAAGAATAACGCTGAACGATGGAAGGTGTGCATGGCTGGTTGATTTGGCTATGGTGGTGGTGGTGGCCGTAGTGGTGGATGGTGGGGAGGGAGGGTGATTATGAGGTTGTTTGGGGGTGTGTGACTGTGAGTGCTGGGGTGTTCTAGGTTTGACTCCGTTCTGGGGCGGGTTAACAGGATGTAGGTAGTCGTTTGATAATTGACGTTGGTGGTTACCTCTGCCTGTGGAAAGAGAAAAATGTAGACAATTTTGTGGCACTACTGATTTTTTTTACATTTAAGACAGAAATTAAAGTTTGAAAGGCTCTGGCAGTTTAAAAATTGATTTTTTTTAAAACAGTTCTCACCGTTGTCATGGCAGACAACAGACCAATACATTTTTGGAGTGTCTGATATTTGCGGAATTCGAATCTAAACGTCGTGTCCAAGGGTTCTAAAGATCCTCTGCTGTGAGCAGTAAGTGGTTTCTCTCCTTTAGGATACCCTGTACAGGGGCCCAAAAATAAACTCTCCGATAAGCGTATAAATATAAGCTTTATGATAAAAAAGTCAGATAACATCCCCGCTAATGTCACGGAACGTTAATTATAAAAGAGGTCCCTATGCCGACATTGAGCGCGACTTGAACAACAGGCACTGAATATTTGTGTTCTTGCCATTGACATTTGGTGTCTCAAATGCTATGTTCTGTTCGTCTCCCATCTGTGAAGTTTCGTCGCTTTCCGTGATCTCCACATCAGGATCTTCTCGTCTGTTGCTGCCTGGCTGCTTGTTGCTAGGGTGTTGCCTGCCGTTGCTGGTGACTTCGCCCGTTTGTTCTTGCTGGCTGGTTTGCTGCTGGTTCCACGGGTTGCCTCCTCGTTTTGGGAATGACCGGTTTCTTTGACTGCCTTTTGAGCTATCAGCAGCTCTTTTGCCGATTGCCTCCATGTTCAAAGTTTCTGCAACACCAGCATCAGTTTTGTTGTTGTTGTTGTTTTTTGTTGTGGGGTGAGAGGAGGGTGCTTTGTTTGTTTGCTTTTGTTTCGTTGGTTGGGAGTTGTCAGGAAACCCTTTAGATCTTTATTTTTATGTAGCGGAAATTATAATTAATATTAGAATTGACTACTTCAATTATTATTATTATTATTTTTACCATCAACAATATCGTAAATATGGCTGCTGAAAGCGCTCCGCCTGTCTTTGTCTTGCTTTCCTTTCTTTGTCATGTTGCGAAACGCAGTGCTTTTTCTGCTGGCCCGCTCTGTGAGGTGAAGGGAAACAATCTTCATTAAACCATGTATGTGTATACAAAATAAATAACCAAAAGGGAGATTAAGGAGTGGGAAGTGCACATAAATTACATTTCAGTGTTTTTGGTAATTCTTCCCGTCTGTAAATGTTCTTTTAATCTTGTTAGGGACAACTTCTTTCTGGTTTTTTTCTTCTCCAAACTCCCAGAGGGGCTGCCGGGGTTTTCTGTATAAATAGTATCCCCACTTAGTGGAAATTTAGTACTTAAAATTACCACTGTTTCTGTCATTTTTATTTGTTCTTTTTCGCTTTTACTCTGTTCTATTAATCTATTATTTTCTTCGCTAGACCCGTCACCTACCTTTTTTCTCGAAAACTCTCCCAAAACTCCTCATTTGTTGGGTCAGCTTGGGGATATTGGACGCTTTCTGCCAAAATGGTCTATAGGGCTTTCTATGGTTTTATTATTTAGCAATTTAGGCATTTTATATGTATGTGTTTTGTTAATATTTTATAATGATTTTTATATTCTATTTTGTTTTTGTAAACAATAAAATTAACTTAGAGTAAATCCTCAGCATCCCATGCAATGGATGCTTTTATTATAAAGTGACCGGCTGGGGGAGTACCTTTAGAGTTACCATTAGGGTTGTTTCAGCAGATCTTTTATACAGATCGAGAGGTGAGTCCTCTTTCAACCAAGTCGTGGTCCTAATTCGGTTCTTTGCAGTCCGCTGTATCCTACAAACAATGCATGCCTAACTAACCAACTTCTTCCCCGAACCAGCTTTGTTAGGGAGGTAAGTGTTTGACAGTACATACCGTGAATGCTCTGTTGAATGTCTTTGTTAGAGCTGCAGCAACGGCAGCAGCAAACAACAAGCAGTGACGTCACCAACACCAACAACAAGCCATAGATGGGTGACAGAACAATCAGCAGGAATTCCCATTGTACGCAGTCTTCGTTCTCTGTCAAAGACAGATTTAATTATGGTGCATTCAGTCAACATTGACTATGTTGTTAGAAGTAGTAGTAGTAGTAATAGTAGTGGAAGAAGTAGTAGTAATAGTAATAGTAGTAATAGTAGATAGTAGTAGTAGTAATAATTCTGGGCACCATTCTCACTAGGAAAAATCTGCCGGACTTGGTTAAAGCTCAAAGATCAAAACTGGAAAAAATTAGTAAAAATACGGTAAAAGTTATACCTGTTTGCTAATAGACCTTTAGGGATATATATATATATGTGTGTGTGTGTGTGTGTGTGTGTGTGTGTGTGTGTGTGTGTGTGTGTGTGTGTGTGTATGTGCACGTGAAAAAGCGCACAAATGGGTTTCAGACCTTGTCTTTTCTAGTAACAAATGGGTTTATTTGCTTGGAACCCACTTTTTTCCAGGACCCCACTTTTTTCTAAGTGCGCGGGAGTGCTCTTTTAGTGAATGGGAGTGCAGTTGTAGTGCATGAGAGTGTTTTAAGTACACAGGAGTGCTCTATCAGGGACGGAGAAAATACAGTCAATTTTCGGAGAAATTTTGAAGAAAATTCGACCTATTTCGTCGCCTATAGGAAACGAACTAGGTCAACTTTTTAGACGGAAAGAGCCAATTTTGCATTAGATTCTTACATTTTTAGAACAAGTTTGCGTTCTTTCCGTCAAAAAATCACTTTCCGATTCTTACATTCTTAAATAAACTCTGTGATGTATTGCAAATATGTGTATGTGTCTAACATTTACGAAAATTGAATCTATTAAAACTTCTTGTCCAAACGTTCAATAGGTCGTCTGACATAGCAGACAATGGTAATAGCTCCCTTAGAATTGAGGCACAGGTGCAGTATTTTGTGCGTGTAATATTGAGTGACGAGTCAAAGGACCCTTTAATTGATAGATTCGCGAGGTAATGTTACTGAGGAAATGACTGTTGTTGGTGGTTTTTTTGTTGTTGTTGTTATTGTTTTGTTGTTTTTTGGATGGGGAGAGGGGGGAGGGTGGTAGCTGTATATACGTTTTGAGCTCAATAATGTAGATTAATACTAGTTCTTGTATAACCATACAATCTTGTGTGCTTGTTTGTTTGGCTTTTAAGTTTAGTTGTTAGCTTTTTTTCAGGGAGGAGGGGGGGGGGGGGCGGGCTCTACCTTTATTTATTTCTATGTAATCGTTCTTATCACCATCCATCAACACCCCTATCCTTCCTCATTACCCCACCTCATCTCCCACAAACCCTCTTGCCTGGAGGGGATTATCAACTCTAACGTCTTAATGGAATCCACTTTGATTACACCCTCCCTCCCCCACCCCCCCATTCCCAACACCCCTACCCCTCTCTCCACAAATTCTTATAGCATTCACAGTGAGAGTTGCCCAACTGAAATGAAAAAAAAAATGCTTACAACAACAAAAATCACCCTTTTCGAAGGCATAGTTGTATGTTTTGTTGTTTTTGTTTTGTTTTCATTTAAAATATGACGTAGTTTTGGTGCCTGGTAATGAAAAGCATCCACTAGACAGCGTTCTTGCGCTAAAGACAGCCTCTACCAAAGCCTGTAAGGGGTACAACCCACAAGAAAGTTGCTTCATAAGGTCTTCCGTTTTAGATTGAAACAATAGACCCTACCCTACCCCCCAGACACCCGAAGACGCATTCTTGAAGCCGCGTGGTTCATTCAGAAATAGGGTTAAAGGTCACACGGCTATGGTATTGGTGTATCTTTAAACAAGGGAAATCACTCCATGTAAGAACACAAATGGAAAATGTAAACTGTAGCGGTTGGTTTCAGCAACGAAAGCCAACTTTATCAATTCAATTCAATTCAATATTTTAATTTCACGTCTGTTCACAACAATGTGATTTTAGACAACCAAAAAGTATGAAAATAAAATAAAATAATTTTAAAAAACAAAACAAACCAAAACAAAACAAACAAACAAAAACAACACATTATGTGAATTAAAAGAATAAATAAAAATTTTAAAAAAATAATAATGATAATAAAACATTATAATATATATATATATGACAATATATGAGCCACCTTTATTATTGTTATTTAATGTAATAACAATGCCAAATGTTAGGGTACATCCGTTTTCGCTAAAAGTAAACAAAGTCTTGGTATGGACCTTCTAAACTGTGAGATACTACCAACATTATTACCCTCGAATGCAGGCAGTCGAAAAGACGCATTCACACTCCATGGTGCGCTGTATTGGGAATTCTGCACTAAACATTGGATGATGCGACTGCTGACGTCAGGCGAAGCCACAAACCTCACTTTCTGTTCATACACGTCAGTGCCTTCGTAAGCGGTGACCTCAGAAAAGGTAGCACCGTCAGGTGTTCCTTCCCAAGAGAACGATGGCCGAGGGTTGACCTTGATGGCCTCACAGGTCAAGGTCACTTCAAGGTGATTGTAAATGCTGGTTGAGCCGATGACCTTGACTCTCTCTGGACCATCTGGAAAATAGAATAACCGTGTCTTCAAACTGTATTCTGGTAATTAAAAGTTAAAATATGCAGTGTACGGGCATTCAAAAGAATACCGATTCGGAGTAATCAAGCAGCCTTCATGTACTTACAAGCCAGCAAAGGGACATAATCGACGCTTGGTTGGAGTTGTCCTCCGTTTTTGACAACACATCTTAAAGTCGTATTTCTGCTGCCATTCCAAATATCAGATAAGTAGAGATCGGATGAGTTGTTTCCTGCACGTATTATGTCCCCTGAAGACGACACCCAGTGCAATTCACCTTCAGGCCAGCCAAGGTCGACCACCATGCAAGTGCAAATGGGATCGTGTGATGCTCTGACGTCACGGTGCTCCAAACAGTTTGGCTGAAGATTGGGTTGTGACGGGTGTTCTGTTTAAATAGATTTTTTTTTCTTTTCAGTTTGCAAATTTTATATTATGATAGAGTCTAGAGTCTTTGCGATAAATGTATTGAAAGTAAAAAGCAAACGTCCAATTGACTAAAGTGCTCAGTACCCTCTCCTTAATTTACCCACGGCACACTCAATAATTAATCGATTAATCAAGATGCAGTCACACCCCCACCCAAACTTAGTTTAAGGGAGAAGAGAGGAGGTGACGGTGTCACTCCTTCTGTCTGTGTGTCAGTCTGAGGCATTTTCTTCTAGTTGGGAGGACGAATTTTTTATTTTTATTTTTGGTGTAAAGCTCAGGATCTTACCACCCCTGAAGTTTTTCCTCACGCATTGTACTAGTGGGATACAACTCTAGTTCAACCCAGTTGGTGTACTACCCTGCACTCTTCCACGCGGCATAATATTCACGCGTCTGTATATAATTGTCAACAACCCGTCCAAGCTCTTAACCCACCTTCAAAAAACGCTCACTCCCACGGCATCTGTAAATACTTTTTTCAAGACAAGGAAAACAGAGAGTATGCATTTTCATTAAAATGGATTTAAGACCATAACAAAAATAGAAATAAATAACTTTTACACTAGATAGTATGATAATAGTAGAGTTTATTACTCCACATTATTGAGACGAAAGTTCTGCGATAAGCGCGTATACAATTGTCAGTCCGTCGTCGAAAACATAAACCACTGCAAAAAGTCACTGTAGAGAACAGGTACAGGCTTTGTCGGCATACTTTGCCAAAGCATCGTGTTGAAGCGTATGCTGTCAGTGTGTGTGTGGAGGGGGAGGGGGGTACTCTATGAGTGGTAGCTCTGAAAATGACGTATTCCAAGGGAGCTCAGACATATACTGCTTATAGCAAGATATGCTCTTTTTCGAAAGCTCAAACACAATCCATTAAATTGAAATTGTGCAAATTGTAGACACGCCAAACTGCACTAATTTAAATAATCAAACAGCCATCTTTTAGTGTGATTTAGATTTGTATGTCTATAAGTGGTTCTCTCGCATTTTGATATCGGGTTCAGACTCACTTTAACTTTCTTTAAGAGCTCATGTTCTCAGTAGTGTTAGTTAAACCAGAGATAAACACCCCAATATATGTTCCTGGTAGCTAATTCTCAAGTGTTCTAAGATGAAATTTCCTCATACTGTAAAATGACAAATAATGTTAGTGACTCATTTCTTTCCCTCGGGATTTTAAAAGGAAGAAAGAAAGCTAGATTAAAGTAAGAAAGAAAGGGATTTACAGTCGCAACAACGTACTAAACACCGAAGAGCCAATGGTGGTCACGTTGAACTCTGACTTGCTGATGTTGACCTTGAACTCGTAAATGCCTTCCTCGTAAGTTATCTCCCTCTCTAACCTACAGGTGACGTTATAATACCACTTTCCGTCGATGACGTAAGAATGAATTTGCATGTTGGATGATTCCAACGTCTCTGCTCTCTGAAAATTGAACCAAAATGTCTTTGTAACAGTTCCAAAAAGACAGTTTTTATTTATTTGTGAGTGTATTTAGTTGTTTAGCTTATATATTTATTAATTTTACACATTTATTTGTGCTTTGTTTTTTCCTCTGTCAGATTTCAAATCCAGAAACAGCTGTGATGACAACGACTGGACCACGTGTACATTGGGTAAAGAAAGAAAAAAAGAAATTAATGAAAGGACGGAACAAAGGAAGAAAGAGCGATAGACAGACAGAAACCCAAGACACACAGACAAAGGAGAACTGACAGGTTGATTCGGCAGTTTCGGTATGAAGGTTTGAACCCACGAACAGCTGGGAGCAGGAAACACCTTGCCAATGGTGCACTGAGCCACGGGGCCTTTTGCCGTGAGATGGGAGGTGCATGGCGAGGAGAGTTCTGGGGGATCTGAAGATCAAAGCCAACAGTAGGAAGTGTAAGCAGTGACCTACGTAATCTACGTCGCAGTCACAGCCACATATATGGAGGATTCAATTCAAGTTCATTCAAATCAATATTTTAATTCTACGTGTGATTTTAGACAACAGAAATAAACAAACAAACGAAAAAAAAATCTCTTAACTCTATAACAACTTATAGATATATCCCTAACAATGACCCCCGCACAAGTAAGCTATGCCCCCGCAACAATGTTAGAGTGATATGCGATCGAGGATCCAATACCTCTGTGTCATCGAGGATCCACTATACTTGTTTAATGCTTCTGTGGCCGCACACTGTACTTTGTGGGGAGTGAAGGGGGAGGGAGAAACTGATGTCGTAAAGAGATGATCAAATATCATTTGACAAAATGAATAATTATTTCATAATAATATTTTTTTTTAATCCTAATACATAAAATTGTATTTAATTATCCTTCCTATAATATTATGTCCTGCCGGGATTATGAAATGTTGATTCTGCGTAGTCTAATCAGCAGATTTGTTACCATATATCTTCCATGCAAGGGCATGTTTTATAAATTAATATTATTATTATTATTATTATTATTATTATTATTATTATTATTATTATTATTATACACTTACGGACGACCAAGGGGTATACACAGGAGACGTTACTGGAGCCGTCAGAGCAAAACCACTCAGAGTTGCCGTTCCTTTCCGAATGGAACACGAAAAGCGATGACGAATTGCCAGACAATGACGCATTAAAGTTAGGATACTTTACAGCGCAGTTGGTGACGTCACAGGTGGCAATAACATCACTGGAGGTGTATATGTAAGCCTTTCTGCTCCATGTGACGTTGTGGCCTGAAGTTTGGTTGATACCTTATATGATGCAGGTATAAATAGAAAAGAAATTTTAAAAAAACTACACGTTGAGAAAAGCTGAAATGAGCTGAGATCAGATGGAGACGATATGAAATCAGAGGATGAGATGATATGAGAACATGTTTAATCCGCTGCGTTTTGTCTCATGTTCTTCCTTTATCCAGTCTTAAGATAAGATACGATTAGATGAGATGAGATAAAAATAAGTGGAAGCAATATTTCTTAAACTGCCACGATGACCTTTGCCAGTGTCGACCATCACCAACAAAGGCAGCAACTCCATCGTCGTCAACAACACCACCGCCACCCATCTTTTAGCCCCCACAAGTCCATCAGTCCTCTCTTACTTTTTCAACATCAAAACCACCAGCACTACCATCAGCAACAACACCCAAAACACCACCGCCACAGCCATCACCACCACCACTAACAACAACTGCAACAAAATCAACAACAACTACAACACTACCTGAACACAGGAAGGTGAACTGTTCGTTCTCTGTAACGCAGGTATCTGTGTCACACTTCAAACTTCCGCCTGCACATATAATAATAATAATAATAATAATAATAATAATAATAATAATAATCCTATCCTATCACATAACTCGGAGGTCGTAGGGGCACCACAGATGATCGTTTAACCAGCGTACTCCATCTTTCCCTGTCCTCAGCAACCCTGATTGTTTTGCTCAGTGTCAAACCAGTCCATTCTCGAATGTTGTCCTCCCACCTCTTTTTCGGTCTCCCTCTTCTTCTACCTCCTTGCACTGTGCCTTGCAGGATGGTCTTTGCAAGACCTGATGATCTGGTGACGTGGCCATACCATCGGAGTTTACGTTTTTTCACCACTGTGAGCAGGTCATCGTGTTGTCCCATGGCTTGTGCGATGGTCTGTCGGACTTCGTCGTTGGTGATGTGCTGGGTAGAGGAAATGCCCAGAAGTCTTCTGTAACACCTCATCTCCATGCTTTGTATTCTTCGTTGGAGATCTGCTGTGAGCGTCCATGTTTCGCAAGCATATAGGAAGATGGGAATAACAAGGGAGCGCAGCAGTCTTACTTTGGAATGTAGACTGATGGTCCTGTCTTACCAAATTGGCTTCAACCTCGCCAGGGCAGCAGTTGTTTGTGCGATCCTGAAGAGGACTTCCTGTCGGGACCCATTGTCTGACACAATGGCTCCTAAATATTTGAAGCTATGCACTGTGTTGAGGGATTGGCCTTGGACTTTGATGTCCGTGTTGATGCTATTGGTGTTGTTGGTCATCATTTTGGTCTTCTCTGCACTTATTTCCATTCCATCGGCTCTGGAGGTGGTGTCAAGCCTCTGTACCAGCTGTTCAAGTTCTTGTTCAACGGATAAAATAATAATAATAATAATAATAATAATAATAATAATAATAATAATAATAATAATAATAATAATAATAATAATGTTGTGACTCGGCTTTATCCTAATGAAGAAAAGGAAGAGAGGGGAGGGGGGGGGGGAATGATAGGCCACTGTCTGAATTATTTCGTTCAGTAGTTCTTGCGATATTGCTTCCAACGGACTGACGAATCCCGACATACCGACCGACAGTCCAATATTTCGCTTGCTGTGATTCCCGACTGGAAATACAAAATGATGCAAAATGGAATAGACATACAATTAAACTGTTTAATTTTTTTTTGGTTAGGGGTAAATTAAAATTTAAAATAAGGGGAAAACAGCAACACGGTAGCACATACCAAACAGACAGAAACAGGATCTAGGAACAGGCTTATCCTGACTTTGGAGAAGAAAGAAATAGGGAAATCTAAAAGAAAACAAAACAACACCGCTAGTTGCAACAGAAGACCAAGAAGGCGAAGAAGAGGAAGAGGAGGATAAGAAGAAGAAGAAGTAGAAGAAGAAGTAGAAAGTGGAGAAGAAGAAAACAAGAATAAGAGGAACAAGAACAACAACAAGCAGAAGACGAACAAGAAAAAGAAAAACAATTATATCATCATCGTCGTCTTCGTTGTCGTCGTCAACAACAACTACAACAACTAGGAGAAAACAAAAGTTACATACCTGTCACACGCCGTAAGAGTAAACCCAAGGCAAAAACACACATGCAAAACCTCCACTTTCTTGACTTCATATTGGTAGGCCTACTCATTAAAACTTTATTCTCAGGTAATATCAAAGACAATAAAAACAACATTATTAGGTTAATGTGTTGTTGTTTTTTCAACATCCAATGTCTGCTTCGCTTTGATTTTGGGATAGTTGGTTTTATTTCACCCTGCGTGCGCAGTGAGCATGGCTTCTGGGGTGGAAGATCGCGCTATTTGTTCAACTCAACAGCGTCATCAAAAGTAGGCCTAATATCCATGTGGTCTCTAGTAGTATTGTCTAGAATTGGCAAAAGTAATGTACCAATTTAATATTATTAAGCCTATGAAGTTCAGTTCAGTTCAGTGGGTAGATTACCGTCCCCGGACACAGTAGCGTATAGGGGACTTTAGGCCTATGAAACATACAAACTACATTTTTATATAAAAGGGACACTTTTGTCTTCGTTTATCACAGGAAAAAACGTCACATAAATGGTTATATTCGATATGGCTTTGGGACTTTTTTTTGTCTGTGGGTGAAACAGTCAATATGCATTTAAGCCTAAACTTCAAAAAACACATCAGCGAAATACTCATCATGGGCAACAAATATTTTCATATTGTTCGGTGGACAATTTTAAAATAAAATAACACTCATAGGCCTACGCCTGAAAGTAAGGATCTAGAGACCAGCAAGTTGTATGAAAGTCACAAAATACTCATGACCAACAAATATTTTAGATTTTCTGGAGAACTGTACAATAAATAAAATAAAATAACACATGTGCCTACACTCGAATGTAAGGATCTAGAACCAAACAGTTTGTATGAAAGTCAGCTAAACACTCACGACCAACCGATATTTAATATTGTGAATTGTACTCTAACACCAAAAGTAAAGACCTAGAAACGAAGAGCTTGTATGAAAGTCGGTATCGTTGTATTAACGCACATGCCAACTTTAATATCTGATAGTACTTTTCCTTTCCTTGTTGGCTTATTGATAACATTCCTTTTAACAACAACAACAATAATAATAATAATAATAATAATAATAATAATAATAATAATAATAATAATAATAATAATAATAATAACAAAATAACAACAACAACAACAACAACAATAATAATAATAATAATAATAATAATAATAATAATAATAATAATAATAATAATAATAATAATAATAATAATAATAATAATAAAAGGTACTCAATTTCGGAAGACCGATAATATTTAAACTTCCTGTTACATGTTAGTATTAGACGTCACTGCTAACTTGTTCATGTCTTTTATCGTGGTTTTAGCTGCGGAATGGAACGTTGCCGCGCGCTCAGACAGACAGACACACACACACACACACACACACACACACACACACACACACACACACACACACAAGTATGTAGAACACCAAGACTGGGTTTTACTAAGAATGTAAGAATCGGAAAGTGATTTTTTGACGGAAACACACACACACGAAAAAAAATAAAAAAAATAAAAAATAAAATAAAAAAGGGGGTCCGATCGCGCCAGTGGTTAGATTGGCTAAAGTGGGAATCGAACCCACGTCCCTTGGTCGCCGGGGCGGCTAAGGAGGTTAACCACTACCTTATTTAGCAAAGAAGAACTTGTTTCGAAGTAACCACTCAGCTACAGCAGACCCAAGGAAAGAAGGTGAACAATAAGTTTTATATTCTCGAGGTCGGACATCCGGGTCATAATCACGTGACTTTAGCACAGCAACAGTGGCTTGGGGGAAAAAGCCCCTAGTTTCAGTAGAGAGAAGATGCCGAAAATTGTTGCGTACAAGGCTGTACAGCCAATATTTATAAGAATCCGGACCGGATTTTTTTATGATGCCCATTGAAAAGATGAGACGCAAAAAATGGCTTCTTGCTATCGGAAGAGCGCAAGTTCAGTTGGATGGAACAGACTGTCAACAGAGACACGTTGTGGTCGCCGAAATCTTCTGTTGTTTACGTCTGCTCACTGCATTTCATTACAAGCACGAGTTGTATGCTAGTAATCTACCCGTTGAAATTATAAAAAGAAATAAATCGTAAAAATTCACAGGTAAAGATTATTTAATCACAGTGGGTGACGGTCAAGTTTATTGTGAACAAGAGGAAGACTTAGGTAAATTACCTTTGATACTAGGCTATAGCAGGCCTATTCTGGCTTTACACTTGGTAAATTATCTAATAGACTAATATTTCAATCTTTTCTCAGAGGATAAATTTGAATTTTGGGCAACACGTTTTTTGCTCTTTTTTGTACGTGCTCAGTTGCTGCAGACTGTCTTTTAAACAAAGGGTACCAAATAATGTTGCCATATTCAAGATGGGGTCTAACCAAACATAAATTATAAAAATATAAATTAAATATTAATTAAATTAAATATAAATTATAAAGATGTAAAAGATTGACTTGGTAAATCAATATAATAATATATACTTATAGAAAATTTCGTTTAATAATACCAAGCAAATTATTTGCTTTATTAATAGCTTTGGACACTAATATGGTTATAAAAACCTATAAGCTCAGTGAAGTCTTTCTCTTTCTTTTACATTATATGACAACAAAACTTGTCTGTCACCCACAGTCATTAAATAAATTTTACTGGTATTATTATTACCTATATGAATTACTTTAGATATCATTAAAGTAAAGCTGTAAGGTTTTACAACATATTTGAAGTTGAATTAAATCCCTTTGTAAAAAATATGATAATTTTAATTTTAAGGTAGGCTAGTTTCTCCGAGTATGGAGAAAAAAAGTAGTAGCCTGCTACTCCCTTCTTGCTTTATTTATAAAGTATTATTCTTGTCAACCAAACAAATGTTTGTTTAATTAATGAGTCAGAAATTGTACCTTTTAGTCATGCTGTAAATATACTATTTTGGATATTTTGATCAAAACATGCGGCAGTAAGAAATTTAGAGAGATCAGAGTATCTAAAAGATGAAATGGCATCTAATGAATTAAAGGGGAAACTAAAATGCAGATTATCTAATCCGCTGGCTATAAATGTAAGTACAATGTGATATGAACACAATGAAGCCAGAAATGTAGGCTATAGATAGCGTTTTTTTTGTTTTCTTTTAAGTTTCCAACTTAAAGTCACCATCCAAATCGTAAAGGTAACTATCTCGTTAATCTTTCATTTCCGGAATTTTGAATGTCTGATTTTCACATAGCCTTTTTTGTTCAATAAATTATACGCGACAGTCTTACGGGCTATAATGCTCTGAAATGTTATAAGGTATAGTGTTCTTTATTTTAATATACAAATAAGCTGCTAAAACGACCAAAAAAGTGGTCTTACGCTCCCCCCTACTCCCTCCCTTTAAACTGAACTATTTATGTGGAAAAAGCAGCGTTTCATATCATATTATTTACCGCCAACAAGAAAATAAAGTTCTTTCTATAAATATAAGAAAATTAACTGAGCTTTTGTCATCTAGGTTTAAAATTGTGGGGGCTATAATAGGTGATTGCCAGTCAATGAACTAAAGGCAAAGACTAGCATGCCTGGAAAAAATTGGAAACAACTCTTGTCTTAGTCCATGTGGCCATCATTAAAATAAAATCAGCATTATTATCTTAAACTATTAAAAGTTGCAACACACAACTTTAAAAAAAAATTATAATCACACTTTTTTCAAGCATTCTTACATGTGGTTATCAATATCACAAAAGCCTACAAATTCCACCTAAAACTGACTAGTCTTAAGTTCACTAACACATCAACATTAATAAAAAGGTAACACCAAAGTTTATATTACTTATCATATCAGTGTGCAGTAATAAGTAAAAATGCATGTGATTTGTGCATGAATAATAGGATGTGAATGTGTAGGAGTCTGATCATGTGTATCATGTGAATGTGTATGTATCATATGAATACATGTACATGGAAGGTATATGAGTGTGTGTGTGTATGTGTGTGCCTTTATTGTGGGTGTGCTTATGAACTACATATT
>CM072526.1:43104953-43202453 GCA_036898135.1 Oncomelania hupensis | reverse complement strand
ATAATACCCAGCCAATCCCAGGAAAGATCGTACTTGCTTCTTTGTTTGGGGACGTGGAGCGTTCAGAATTTTGGTGACGTTTTCTAGCAGAAGCCCCTTTTGTCCTTCTTTCAACGAATGGCCGATAAAGTCGACGTTGTCAGTCCCCAGAATGCACTTACTGGGTCTCACGGTCAGGTTAGCTTCTGTTAGACGGTGAAACAGCTCCCTCAAGGTCTGCAGATGCTCTTTCCAGGTGCGGGTGTGGACTAGCAGGTCGTCCCAGTAACACACGACTTTGTCCATCCCTTTGAGCATCTTCCTCATTCCTCTCTTCAGGGTAGCTCCGCTGTTGACCATGCCAAAGGGCATCCTTAGGCACTCGTACGTCCCATCAGGAGTTATGAAGGCAGTCTTTGGTATGTCCTGTTGACGCACGGGGACTTGCCAATAACCCTTGCTGAGGTCAATCTTTGAGAAGATTTTACTCCCCGATAGTTGGCGGAAGAGGTCTGCTGCGGTAGGCATCGGCTCAGGGTCGAAGACGGTGATCTTATTAACCTTCCTGTAGTCGATGCATACTCGGTCGCTCCCGTCCTTCTTTTTCACGACCACGACAGGGGACGCGTAGGGGGAACTGGACTCCCTGATGTTGCCCATCTTCAGCATCTCATCGATGTCTTTCTTCAAGGATTCACGGGCCTTGAAAGGGATCGGGAAGGGCTTGGATCGAACAGGGATATTCGAAGTGAGGTGGACTTCGTGTTCGACCAAAGTTGTAGAGCCAGGGACATCGCTGAAGTTGTGGGGAAACTCGCCCATAAGGTCCTTGAGCTCCATCTTTTGACCTTCCGTCAAGCTTGGTCCTAGCTTAACATCATCGATGCCTTCTTTGCTGTGGAAGTCTCCCAGTTCCAACAGTTCTGTTACACTCTGTTTGATGTTGGAGTTTTCTATCAGTATCTGATTCAGCCCCGATGCTTGAATTCCTGATAGTTGTGTAACTCAGATTCGTTTATTCACGCAACCCGTCCAACAGCATACAAGTCACAAAGTCGACGTATGAAATTTTCCACTTTTATTCAGCACACACCAACAACTGCATACAATTCTCAATTCAACTCAACAACTTTCACAGCAACTCTCCAAATCACTATCAACAACTTTACTCTCTCAACAGCAACTTCGGCACACGATTAAATAACCTCTCTCTTTTCTCGAACAATTTGGTATATGGTAGAAATGACGCACTGCCACCAATCGAACTAAAGATCGTCATCACTGGCTTACGTCATAAACATTTTCTCTACTTCCGGGAACATTCACGACCTTCGATATCCATCCGGAAATTTCTATCAAGAGTAAACACGCAGATCCAGAATATTCTACATCAATATCGACCAACAAAAATTATCAACGTTATACCAAACCTCTCCAAACAACAATGCAAACTCAAATCAAAGGTAAATAAACTCCATTATTGAATACTTTGCAAAACGAAACGATTAGATCTATCGTGCGCGCTTTCGACATACTTTCGTACGCGTTTCAACGTAACATAACCCCCCACTCAAGAAGAAATTTACCCAATTTCTTTCAACAACGTTGAAACGTAATGCACAAACAATGTACAGAATTAAAACTAATTTAAGACTTTCTGAATACTGTAATTGCGCTCAGCTTATCTACACAGAGTCAATGGTTTTCATCTTCAAGTCTATCTGGATATTGTCAATGTTCACAGTTCATCCATACAGTCAATGTTCTTTACTCACACACTCTGCTGAGGAAGTCCGCACCAACATTGTCCGATCCTTTGATAGATTCTACTCGCATGTTAAAGTTCTGCAAGTACATAGCCCATCTCATGATCCGACTGTTCACAAACTTGGCAGAGTTCAAGTAAGTTAGCGGCTTGTGATCAGTCTGTAGCACGAACTTCACTCCTTGAAGGTACAGTTCGAACTTCCGGATTCCCCATATGATGGCAAGGCACTCTTTCTCCATGGTCGAGTAATTTTTCTCAGCCCTGGACAGCTTCTTGCTGGCGTAACTGACCGGAAATAGTTTCCCTTCGTGCTCTTGCATCAGTATGGCGCCGATGCCTTCGTCCGCTGCGTCTGTCCTTAAGACGAATTCCTTGGAAGTATCGGGCAGTCGTAGCACCGGATCCTTCGAAAGGAGGTCGCGCACAGTCTGGTATGCCCTCTCCTGAGACGGTCCCCACTGCACTTGGTTTGGACAGCCTTTCCGCACCAGGTCCGACAAGGGTGCTGTGATGGCGGAGTAGTTTGGTACAAACTCCCTATAATACCCAGCCAATCCCAGGAAAGATCGTACTTGCTTCTTTGTTTGGGGACGTGGAGCGTTCAGAATTTTGGTGACGTTTTCTAGCAGAAGCCCCTTTTGTCCTTCTTTCAGCGAATGGCCGATAAAGTCGACGTTGTCAGTTCCCAGAATGCACTTACTGGGTCTCACGGTCAGGTTAGCTTCTGTTAGACGGTGAAACAGCTCCGTCAAGGTCTGCAGATGCTCTTCCCAGGTGCGGGTGTGGACTAGCAGGTCGTCCCAGTAACACACGACGTTGTCCATCCCTTTGAGCATCTTCCTCATTCCTCTCTTTAGGGTAGCTCCGCTGTTGACCATGCCAAAGGGCATCCTTAGGCACTCGTACGTCCCATCAGGAGTTATGAAGGCAGTCTTTGGTATGTCCTGTTGACGCACGGGGACTTGCCAATAACCCTTGCTGAGGTCAATCTTTGAAAAGATTCTACTCCCCGATAATTGGCGGAAGAGGTCTGCTGCGGTAGGCATCGGCTCAGGGTCAAAGACGGTGATCTTATTAACCTTCCTGTAGTCGATGCATACTCTGTTGCTGCCGTCCTTCTTCTTCACGACCACGACAGGGGACGCGTAGGGGGAACTGGACTCCCTGATGATGCCCATCCTCAGCATCTCATCGATGTCTTTCTTCAAGGATTCGCGGGCCTTGAAAGGGATCGGGAAGGGCTTGGATCGAACAGGGATATTCGAAGTGAGGTGGACTTCGTGTTCGACCAAAGTTGTAGAGCCAGGGACATCGCTGAAGTTGTGGGGAAACTCGCCCATAAGGTCCTTGAGCTCCATCTTTTGACCCTCCGTCAAGCTTGGTCCTAGCTTAACATCATCGATGCCTTCTTTGCTGTGGAAGTCTCCCAGTTCCAACAGTTCTTCGCTGTCAAAGCTGTCGTCGGTCACAGCTGCTGTGGCTGCGTGCACAGTCTCTGATGGCCTTTCCACGTACAGCTTAAGGAGGTTGGCGTGGTATATCTTGGAATGCTGGCCGACCTTCACCTTGTAGTCGTTGATTCCCACCACGGTCTCCACTTCGTACGGGCCTTTCCACTGCATCAGCAACTTATTGTGATCGGTAGGTAGCAGCACCAGCACTTTGTTGCCAGGTTTGAACTTCCTGTTCACAGCCCTACGGTCATAGTAGTGCTTTCCACAGTCCTGGGACTTCTTCAGGTTTTCTCTGGCTATCTCGAGAGTCTGCTCCAGCTTCTCCCGTAGCTCAAACACGTACTGGTAGCTGTTCTTCACCTCTGGGGTGTCTACTTCTTTCGTCCACAGTTCTTTTAGGATGTGCATCGGCCCGCGGATGGTTCTTCCGTACAGCAGCTCGAACGGAGAAAAGCCGGTGGACTCCTGCGGTACTTCTCTGTAGGCGAAAAGTAAGGCGTTGATGTAGCGATGCCATTGTCTGGGCTGCTCGCTGCACAGTTTCTTCAAGGTGGACTTCAGCGTAGCATTGAACTTTTCGACAAGCCCGTTGCACATCGGATGGTAGGGTGTCGTAGTCAAATGCCGGATGCTCAGCAGTCTGTTGACCTCCTTCATGCAGTCAGAGACGAACTGCGTCCCGAGGTCTGTCAGAATTTCTTCAGGCACTCCAATTCTACTGAACATGTCCACCAGTGCCTCTGCTACAGTTTCAGTGTCAATCTTCTTCAGTGGCACTGCTTCTGGGTACCGAGTCGCATAGTCCACTAAAGTCAGTACCCACCGATGACCTTCTTCACTCGGAGGTCTTATTTCGCCGATTAAGTCTAAGGCCACCCTCTTGAAAGTTCGGTCGATCAAAGGCATCCTCTGCATAGGTACTTTCGGGACCCTTCCTCGAGGTATGGTCTTCTGGCAAATGTCACATGATCGGCAGAAACGGCTGACGTCCGCATGAAGCCCTGGCCAGTAGAACACCGCCTGTATTTTGTCTGACGTCTTCTTGATGCCTAGGTGACCTCCCATGATTGAGTCATGCGCTACTTCCATCACCTGGCGCCTTAGGGGTAACGGTACCAAGACTTGACGTAGTGGTTTCCCTCCGTTGACCCTCGGGTGCTGGAAGATTCGATACAGGATCTTGGCCTTCACCTCAAAATAGACCGTACCACTGCCTTTGGTCACGTGGTCTTGGCGGTTCCTGTACTTGTTTAAAGTACTATCAGCTTCCTGGAGCTGGATCAGCTTATCTCTGTCCACGATGGCAGCTTTAGAGTTGTCGGCGACCTTCAGTGGCGTAGACGTCTTGTCTCTCTTGGCCTGGGCCCTGGTAGTAACAGCACCGACGATCTCTGGTCGGCAGGGCTGAGCCGGAGTAACCACATTGTCCCGTAGCAGCTCTGTAAGGTCTCCATCGGGAAACGGCAATGGATCCTCCTCCACAACTTCGACGTGTTGGGTTGAGGCAGGACTCCATTCTGGATCGGGGTCGTCGGGTCGTCTCGCGCCGTCGATGTTCCCGATCATCAAATCATACAGCGGCTTCTTCAGGCAAACCGCTTCGACTTCGCCTATGTAGAAAGGGGTGTTGACATGAATTTTTGCAACTGGCGCTTTCACACATTTGCTGTCGGCCATAAGTGTCCATTTTGAATCGCCAGTGAACTGTTCTTTAGCGATTAGGTCTTCTCTGACGATGACCCCACTGCAGCCAGAGTCTCTTAAAACAGTCACTTCATGATTTCCGACGCGTCCCTTGGAAACAGGCATGTTCTGTACGGTCACAGCTGCGCTGGCGACGACGGGGATGGATTTCCCGTTGGCAAGGAGAAGTTGGCCATCGGTTATGCACTCTTGCACGTCCGCGGGAGTAGCTGCGCGCTCGGTCTCACTCGGAAGAATGACGCTCCCGCCGCACACTTGATGGTCAGATCTACTGGTTTGCCGTAGATTGGAGAAACGTCTCTGTCGGTTGCCCGCCGCTGCATTGTCCGTACTGCTCCGCTGTCCGCTACTTTTGTTTTGAGGACAGTTAGCCGCTCTGTGGTCTGTAGCGTTGCAAGTGAAACAGCCTCTTGAATGCCCTTCCCTGGGAGGAGGCGTGGAGTCCGTCTGTCTCTGGTTCGTCTGGCTCCCCTGGATCTGGTTCACATGGTTTCCAGTCTTCTGAAAATGTTTCGTCGCGCTGGGTGGCCCCAGGGTTTTCCCATGAGCGATGAGATATCTTTCAGCAGCCTCAGTCACATCTTTAAGCGTCTGCAGCTTTTGTTCTTCTAAGTGGGTCGCTAGGTCCTTGTGACAGGCATTGAGAAATTGTTCCTTCACGATCAGGTCATGGAGACTGTCGTAAGACTTCGTTTCGCCTGATAACTCCACCCACTTGTGTAGATATGACGACAGGCGCTCCACAAACTGCTTTGGCGTCTCGTCTGACTTAGGCCGGCATTCACGGAAGCGTTTACGGTAGCCCTTCTCTGTAAAGTTGTAGCACTGCAACAGGGCCTCTTTCAAGACGTCGTAGTTTTTGGCGTCATCGTTCGACAGTCTGGTGTAAACTTCGAGAGCTTGCCCCGTCAGAAGTGCACTTAGTCGAATCGCCCAGTCTCGAGGTTGCCAATTGGAGCTTTCGGCGAACCTTTCGAATCTGGCCAGATAGCTGTCGATCTGGTCCTTCCCGTCGACGAAAGCTGGCAATTTTGGAGCCGTATGGTCGTTGGTGACTTGTGGCGCATGCTGATTGTTTTGGATACGCGCCATTTCTAGCTGGAACTCAAGACACTTCAGCTCGAATTCTCTGTCTTCACGGCGACGCTGCTCTTCTAATTCTCGTTCTTCACGGCGACGCTGCTCTTCTACTTCTAGACGCTTCTGTTCTAGTTCTATTTCTTTTTCTAGACGCTTCTCTTCCAATTCTCTTTCTCGTATTCTCTCCTGAGACTTGACGTACTCCGTCAGCTGCTTGCCTTTTAGATTCAAGTTCAACCCCTTTCTGCCAGAAGTCAGCCATCTTGATGCTTCTGGAAAGTTCTTTTAAAGAAAGTTCTTTTCTGGAAGGTTCTTCTTCTAGAAAGTTCTTGACTGTAGAGTTCTTTTTTTTCTGGAAAGTTCTTGACTGTGCTGTACCTTTCTAGACTGTTCTAGAACAGCACGCTTTCTGCAGTAGCGCTGATGCTTGTCACTAGTCGCCTTCGCTGACGCAGGCACCGCTGTCCTGTCGTATGCGACGCTTGCACCACGCTGGTGTTGATGTATACGCTCCTGTGCTGAAGTAGACGCGACGTCCGCTCGCCGCTCTCTGTAACACTGGCGATGTAGCTCCGAGACTGTCCCTCGACGTAGTCCTGCGGCAGCTACGTAGTCCCGCTCTGTTGTTCGCTCACGAAGGAACTCTTCGGCGACTACACGCCCTTGCAGTCAACCCGAACCTATCGGTGATGTAGTCCCAGTGTGTTGGCCCCTCTCGACGCAACTCGTTGGCGGCTACCCTCGATGACTGCCTCTCGTAACGTTGACTCGCTTGTTGTAGCAGTTGAACCCTTGGCTATGGCGTGAATCGCGGCTTGACCCCCAAAATGTTACACTCTGTTTGATGTTGGAGTTTTCTATCAGTATCTGATTCAGCCCCGATGCTTGAATTCCTGATAGTTGTGTAACTCAGATTCGTTTATTCACGCAACCCGTCCAACAGCATACAAGTCACAAAGTCGACGTATGAAATTTTCCACTTTTATTCAGCACACACCAACAACTGCATACAATTCTCAATTCAACTCAACAACTTTCACAGCAACTCTCCAAATCACTATCAACAACTTTACTCTCTCAACAGCAACTCGGCACACGATTAAATAACCTCTCTCTTTTCTCGAACAATTTGGTATATGGTAGAAATGACGCACTGCCACCAATCGAACTAAAGATCGTCATCACTGGCTTACGTCATAAACATTTTCTCTACTTCCGGGAACATTCACGACCTTCGATATCCATCCGGAAATTTCTATCAAGAGTAAACACGCAGATCCAGAATATTCTACATCAATATCGACCAACAAAAATTATCAACGTTATACCAAACCTCTCCAAACAACAATGCAAACTCAAATCAAAGGTAAATAAACTCCATTATTGAATACTTTGCAAAACGAAACGATTAGATCTATCGTGCGCGCTTTCGACATACTTTCGTACGCGTTTCAACGTAACAAGTTCTTCGCTGTCAAAGCTGTTGTCGGTCACAGCTGCTGTGGCTGCGTGCACAGTCTCTGATGGCCTTTCCACGTACAGCTTAAGGAGGTTGGCGTGGTATATCTTGGAATGCTGACCGACCTTCACCTTGTAGTCGTTGATCCCCACCACGGTCTCCACTTCGTACGGGCCTTTCCACTGCATCAGCAACTTATTATGATCAGTAGGTAGCAGCACCAGCACTTTATTGCCAGGTTTAAACTTCCTGTTCACAGCCCTACGATCGTAGTAGTGCTTTCCACAGTCTTGGGACTTCTTCAGGTTTTCTCTGGCTATCTCGAGAGTCTGCTCCAGCTTCTCCCGTAGCTCAAACACGTACTGGTAGCTGTTCTTCACCTCTGGGGTGTCTACTTCTTTCGTCCACAGTTCTTTTAGGATGTGCATCGGCCCTCGGATGGTTCTTCCGTACAGCAGTTCGAACGGAGAGAAGCCGGTGGACTCCTGCGGTACTTCTCTGTAGGCGAAAAGTAAGGCGTTGATGTAGCGATGCCATTGTCTGGGCTGCTCGCTGCACAGTTTCTTCAGGGTGGACTTCAGCGTAGCATTGAACTTTTCGACAAGCCCGTTGCACATTGGATGGTAGGGTGTCGTAGTCAAATGCCGGATGCTCAGCAGTCTGTTGACCTCCTTCATGCAGTCAGAGACGAACTGCGTCCCGAGGTCTGTCAGAATTTCTTCAGGCACTCCAAGTCTACTGAACATGTCCACTAGCGCCTCTGCAACAGTTTCAGTGTCAATCTTCTTCAGTGGCACTGCTTCTGGGTACCGAGTCGCATAGTCCACTAAAGTCAGTACCCATCGATGACCTTCTTCACTCGGAGGTCTTATTTCGCCGATTAAGTCTAAGGCCACCCTCTTGAAAGGTCGGTCGATCAAAGGCATCCTCTGCATAGGCACTTTCGGGACCCTTCCTCGAGGTATGGTCTTCTGGCAAATGTCACATGATCGGCAGAAACGGCTGACGTCCGCATGAAGTCCTGGCCAGTAGAACACCGCCTGGATTCTGTCCGACGTCTTCTTGATGCCCAGGTGACCTCCCATGATTGAGTCATGCGCTACTTCCATCACCTGGCGCCTTAGGGGTAATGGTACCAATACTTGACGTAGTGGTTTCCCTCCGTTGACCCTCGGGTGCTGGAAGATTCGATACAGGATCTTGGCCTTCACCTCAAAATAGACCGTGCCACTGCCTTTGGTCACGTGGTCTTGGCGGTTCCTGTACTTGTTTAAAGTACTATCAGCTTCCTGGAGCTGGATCAGCTTATCTCTGTCCACGATGGCAGCTTTGGAGTTGTCGGCGACCTTCAGTGGCGTAGACGTCTTGTCTCTCTTGGCCTGGGCCCTGGTAGTAACAGCACTGACGATCTCTGGTCGGCAGGGCTGAGCCGGAGTAACCACATTGTCCCGTAGCAGCTCTGTAAGGTCTCCATCGGGAAACGGCAATGGATCCTCCTCCACAACTTCGACGTGTTGAGTTGAGGCAGGACTCCACTCTGGATCGGGGTCGTCGGGTCGTCTCGCGCCGTCGATATTCCCGATCATCAAATCATACAGCGGCTTCTTCAGGCAAACCGCTTCGACTTCGCCTATGTAGAAAGGTGTGCTGACTTGAATTTTTGCAACTGGCGCTTTCACACATTTGCTGTCGGCCATAAGTGTCCATTTTGAATCGCCAGTGAACTGTTCTTTAGCGATTAGGTCTTCTCTGACGATGACCCCACTACAGCCAGAGTCTCTTAAGACAGTCACTTCATGATTTCCGACGCGTCCCTTTGAAACAGGCATGTTCTGGACGGTCACAGCTGCGCTGGCGACGACGGGGATGGATTTTCCGTTGGCAAGGAGAAGTTGGCCATCGGTCATGCACTCTTGCACATCCGCAGGAGTAGCTGTGCGCTCGGTCTCACTCGGAAGAATGACGCTCCCGCCGCACACCTGATGGTCAGATCTACTGGTTTGCCGTTGGGAGAACCGCCTCTGCCGGTTGCCCGCCGCTGCGTTGTCCGTACTGCTCCGCTGTCCGCTACTTTTGTTTTGAGGACAATTAGCCGCCCTGTGGTCTGTAGCGTTTGCAAGTGAAACAGCCTCTTGAATGCCCTTCCCTGGGAGGAGGCGTGGAGTCCGTCTGTCTCTGGCTCGTCTGGCTCCCTTGGATCTGGTTCCCATGGTTTGCAGTCTTCTGAAAATGTTTCGTCGCGCTGGGTGGCCCCAGGGTTTTCCCATGAGCGATAAGATATCTTTCAGCAGCCTCAGTCACATCTTTAAGCGTCTGCAGCTTTTGTTCTTCTAAGTGGGTCGCTAGGTCCTTGTGACAGGCATTGAGAAATTGTTCCTTCACGATCAGGTCATGGAGACTGTCGTAAGACTTCCTTTCGCCTGATAACTCCACCCACTTGTGTAGATATGACGACAGGCGCTCCACAAACTGCTTTGGCGTCTCGTCTGACTTAGGCCGGCATTCACGGAGCGTTTACGGTAGCCCTTCTCTGTAAAGTTGTAGCACTGCAATAGGGCCTCTTTCAAGACGTCGTAGTTTTTGGCGTCATCGTTCGACAGTCTGGTGTAAACTTCGAGAGCTTGCCCCGTCAGAAGTGCACTCAGTCGAATTGCCCAGTCTTGAGGTTGCCAGTTAGAGCTTTCAGCGAACCTTTCGAATCTCGCCAGATAACTGTCAATCTGGTCCTTCCCGTCGACGAAAGCTGGCAATTTTGGAGCCGTATGGTCGTTGGTGACTTGTGGCGCATGCTGATTGTTTTGGATACGCGCCAACTCTAGCTGGTACTGACGATCTTTTTCTTGCTGCTGCTGTTCAATTTCCAGACGCTTCAGTTCAAATTCTCTTTCTTCACGGCGACGCTGCTCTTCCTTTTCTAGACGCTTCTCTTCTAATTCTCTTTCTTCACGGCGACGCTGCTCTTCTAATTCTCGTTCTTCACGGCGACGCTGCTCTTCTAATTCTCGTTCTTCGCGCCGTCGCTGTTCTTCTCTTTCTTCACGCAATATTCTCTCCTGGCATTTGACGTACTCCGTCAGCTGTTTGCCTTTCAGATTCAATTCAATCCCTCTCTGCCAGAAGTCAGCCATCTTGATGCTTCTGGAAAGTTCTTTTCTGGAAAGTTCTTTTTCTAGAAAGTTCTTGACTGTGCTGTATCTTTCTAGACTGTTCTAGAACAGCACGCTTTCTGCAGTAGCGCTGATGCTTGTCACTAGTCGCCTTCGCTGACGCAGGCACCGCTGTCCTCGTCGTATGCGACGCTGCACCACGCTGGTGTTGATGTATACGCTCCTGTGCTGAAGTAGACGCGACGTCCGCTCGTCGCTCCCTGTAAAACTGGCGATGTAGCTCCGAGACTGTCCCTCGACGTAGTCTTTCGGCAGCCACGTAGTCCCGATTTGTTGTTCGCTCACGAAGCAACTCTTCAGCGACTACACGCCCTTGCAGTCAACCCGAACCTATCGGTGATGTAGTCCCAGTATGTTGGCCCCTCTCGACGCAACTCGTTGGCGGCTACCCTCGATGACTGCCTCTCGTAACGTTGACTCGCTTGTTGTAGCAGTTGAACCCTTGGCTATGGCGTGAATCGCGGCTTGACCCCCAAAATGTTACACTCGATTCGATGATGGTGTTTTTCTTTATCAGTATTTGATTCAGCCCCGATGCTGAAGTCCTGATAAGGTGTAACTCAGATTCGTTTATTCACACAGCCTGCTCAATCAGCATACAAGTCACAAAGTCGACGTATGAAGTTTTCCACTTTTATTCAGCACACATCAACAACTGCATACAATTTTCAACTCAACTCAACAACTTTCACAGCAACTATCCTTACAACACACAAAGCATCGAATATATAATTTTTTTCTATCCTTCGAGATGACGACAGTTTGTTCTAGAAATGACGCATTACAACTAACCAATCAGAATTAAAGATCGTCATCACTGACTTACGTCATTCATCTCTCCACACATACCCCGAACCTTCTCTTACTTCGACAATCATCCCGAAACTTCGATCGATAGTAAACAAGGAGATCCAGAGTATTCTCTAACAATATCGACCAACGAAAATTATCCAAGTTATACAAAGCCTCTCCTAACAACAATGCAAACTCAAATCAAAGGTAAATAAACTCCATTATTGAATACTTTGCAAAACGAAACGATTAGATCTATCGTGCGCGCTTCCGACATACTTTCGTTCGCGTTTCAACGTAACACAGAGGCTTGACACCACCTCCAGAGCCTATGGAATGGAAATAAGTGCAGAGAAGACCAAAATGATGACAACAACACCAATGGCATCAACACTGACATCAAAGTCCAAGGCCAATCTCTCAACACAGTGCATAGCTTCAAAAAAAAAAAAGGAGCCATTGTATCAGACAATGGGTCCCGACAGGAAGGCCTCTCCAGGTTCGCACAAACAACTGCGGCCCTGACAAGGTTGAAGCCCATTTGGAAAGACAGGACCATCAGTCTACATTCCAAGGTAAGGCTGCTGCGCTCCCTTGTCATCTCCATCTTCCTATACGCTTGCGAAACATGGATCCTCACAGCAGATCTACAAGGAAGAATGCAAAGCATGGAGATGAGGTGCTACAGAAGACTTCTGGGCATTTCCTATACCCAGCACATCACCAACGTCGAAGTCCGACAGACCATCACACAAGCCATGGCATTGGACAATACGGTAACATGCTAACAGTGGTGAAGAAACGGAAACTCCGACGGTAAGGCCACGTCACCAGAGCATCAGGTCTTGCAAAGACCGTCCTGCAAGGCACAGTGCAAGGAGGCAGAAGAAGAGGGAGACCGAAAAAGAGGTGGAAGGACAACATTCGAGAATGGACTGACTTGACACTGAGCGAAGCCATGAGGGTTGCTGAGGACAGAGAAAGATGGAGTACACTGGTAAAACGATCATCTGTGGTGCCCCAACGACCTTCGAGTTACGGGATAAGATAGAAAGCGCTGCATGAACTTATCATCGGTTTTGTTAATATCAACGATGAACAACTACTTCTTGTTTAACTGCGTGACGTGTGTTAAGCTGTCCGCATAAAAATAGTTTGTGTGTGTGTGTGCGTGTGTTTTGGGTATGTGTTTGTGAAACCAAAGACTTTGGTGAGAGACGGTTGTCCTTTCCCTCTGTAAGAGAGTTAGATACGTCGATTTCCGCACCATTTTACACATTCATATAATTATATCCAGTATATATTATGTCACAGTTATTATTTATTATCCAAAAGATTTTTCCATCGTATCGTCTAAGTCTGAAGAAATTACAGTTAAATCTTTTTGAACGCGCTCATGCAGTTAGTGAACAAAAACATTCTGTCGGGAGGTATTTATCAGTATTTGTGTAAAAGCACAGCTATAGCCGCATTAACCAAGAAGGATGGATCTAGGGAAAGAATGAGGGGGTCTTCGATAGTAGAAGGGTAGCGCAAAATATATCGTTTACAGAAGGCGAAAATCTGAGTCACGTGTGAGTGCTGTCAAAGTCTACGATTAGCACTTAACATGCGTTCACAAGAAACTTATGCCAGCATAAATGACAACAAATGCATTAAGACGCTTCTCTCTAGTTTAAAACTAAAACAACGTAATGTAAAATGAAACAAATTAAAAAAATACATAAAAAGAGTTCTTTAAAAATAAATACATAAAAGAACATGAGATTAAAAAAATTTTAAATCACATAAAATTAAAATAATAATAGTAAAATGTAAAGCTAGAAAGCGCCAGTGGTTCTAGTGGGAATCGAACCCACGACCGATAGTCTTAACCAAAAGGTTTGAGCCAACGCTTCGAAGTAACCACACGGCATACGCTAGCCTCAAAATGTAAAGATGGGAAGGAGGCTTTTATACCTTTTCAGCAATGGTGCAAGGGAGTTTTTACATTTCTAAGGTAAATATTGACGTAGCTGTCATGACAACCAAGGGAAGCTATCTGTGATTAAATAAACGTGGTACTGTTTGGTTGTATCCCTTTATTTAATACGATGTTTTTTAATGATGTTTTATTATAATTGTTTTAATGCCATTAGTTCTAGTTTTCGTTTCTTTCTTTTATTTACGCATTGTCTGTGTTTGTGTGGGCAAATGCATGAGAGAGTTATGGAGAAATTAGAAATTAAGAGTTGAATTGTACATTTTAAAAATTGTACTTGTTTATAACATTACATTACATTATTATTGCTTTAGGTCCAGCGGACTCTTCCGAGCCAAATCAAGACCGGACAACCCCCGATCCGCATAAAAGATCTGCTGAAACAACCCTAGTGGTAAAACCAAAAGCTCTCCACCAGCCAGTCACTTTACAATAAAGACATCCCACGCAGGGGACGGCTGAGGCTTCACCCCAACTTATCGAACCCCCGTTTACAAAAACAAAATAGAATACAAACATCATTATAAATTATCAACAAAACACATACATATAAAATGCCTACATTGCTAAATAATAACATCATAGGAAGCCCTAGTGACCACCTGGCAGAAAGCGTCCAATATTCCCAAGCTGATCCAACAGACCTCATACACAAATAAGGAGTCTTATCCCAGAAGAGTTTTCAAGAAAAAAGGTAGGAGACTGGGCTAGCAAAGAAGACGATAGTATAGCAGATTGATAGAACAGAGCAGGAATGAGAAAGAGCAAATGAGAAAGACAGCGACATTGGGAATTTAAAGCACTAAATTTCCAGAAAGTGGGGATACTATTTATACTGAAACCCCCGGCACCCCAACAGGGGATTGTTTAAAACAAAATAATTTAAACATCATCATTATCGCCATTGTCATCATCTGCGTCCACACCATACCCTTTCATTTACTATTAGTCACAATGATAAAAACATATATTTTTTAAACAAAACTAAATAAAAACTGACAAGTTCGCTCAAATGTAAAATACAAGACATGTAAAACAAGATTGTTTTGTCACAAATGTATTTTTAAAAACACAATTTTTTTTCTCATAAATACAGTTATAAACCAAATCAAATTTTTCTTTCAGAATCAGCATAATTATTTTCCATGTCATTAGTATCACATTGAATAATTCATGAACAGCAATTCACAGTATGGTATTATTTTTATTCTGCATCTTTATTTTTATTAACATTTCATGAACTTAAAACTCTGAACACCCCATGAACACAGACATTTTCAGGATCCATATATTTTTTTTAATTGTCAATCTCAGCACTACAATTATTAATGTGGTATATACAGAGCATGAACACACAAAAAATATGTTTTTAAAATTCTGTCCGATTTCAGTTTTGTTTTAAATAATAATTGTAGTCCAATATGCTGTGCGAGTGCCTGTGCATGTGTTGGATGCGCCTTGAGCAGATTACTGTTTGGTAACGCTCTTTATAAATACAATTATTCTTAGCTCCCGAGAGCAGTTCTCTCTTAAACTAATAGACAGATTTATTTGAAACTTCGTAGTGTAGTTAGAAAATAATGATCCCTACCAGATGACAAAAATGTATGCATATTACGTTATAATGACATCATCAGAATTTTTTTTTTCTAATTCCATTTTCAGAGTGATTTGGTAGTATGTACTTAGAGTTTACCTCCAAGGTTAAACGAAACTTGTGTAAATCGAGTGAGGTAATCATAGTGCTTTCATATTATTTATTGTTATAGTTAATATTATTAGTAGTAATCTCACAAATAAAACTGCACATACGGAAACGTCTCAAAGGTCGAGCGGCCTCAACAATTGTTAAACACTACTAGTAACATCACACAGCATCACATACAGCATTCATTTCAACCAAACACCAGACTCGCCCTACACATAAGCACTAGATCATGCACAGCGTAACAGATCAGCCGAGGCCTCCCTCTCACAAGATGAGAGAGAGGAAGCAGGTCTCTTCTATTCCCAGCCATGCTGTAAGGCACTTGTTTAGACACATAGGGTTACTGAAAGTCAGAAATTTCAACTCAACATCCCCTGCCACCTCTTATATATACACACGCATATCCTATCCCCTACCTCCATTAGCCCATCAACAACTTTCACTGAACCCGTTCAGAGTACTGCTAGGAAGTATTATTTTGTTCTCTTTTTTTTTGTTTGTTGTGCTCCTGACGAAAGTGCTATGCTGGAATATGTGTATGGTGTATTGCCTTGTGTTTGTCCAATTTAACATTCTTCTAATTTGTTTCTCATCACAGTATAGTTTGAATGCTATCTGTTTTATTCCTTTTCCATTAACGGTTTACTGAAAATAAAACTGAGTTTTAAAAACACATGACAGTACACAGTTCAACGAAACACGTACGTAACATTATTAGCAGCTGTCGGATATGAAAAAGGAAAAGATGGGTGTAAAATAAAATTGGATATCAAGCATGTGGACAGTGTGATTTGGTGACCTGCTTGATTTGGTGAATGTAGAAGTGCTTTCAGCAATCTGAATACACATGCACATATATACACTCAGACACACAAAGAAGAAGAAGAAGAAGAAGAAGAAGAAGAAGAAGAAGAAGAAGAAGAAGAAGAAGAAGAAGAAGAAGAAGAAGAAGAAAAAGTTGATTTGAATCACTGTCATGAGATACAAGGAAAAAAAATCAAGAATTTTTGCTTTCAGAGAAACAGAATAAAATAAATAGAATAGATAACCGGGAACTAAAATTATTATTTCAGCTGAATTCTTTTCCCAAAGCCATAAATTTGTAGTAGGTCTGACTGTTGAACAGAACACCTTGGTTCAACTGGTCTCGAAGCTCGTCAAAACCGTCGTTGAAAATTTTGATGTTCTCTTCAAACTGTTGGTCCACTCGAGCACTGCGAACGCACTGTTGTTCCATAAAGATGCTCATCGCTGCCTTACGAGCTGCCCTCTGAGAGGTTAGGGACTCTGACACCTCCTGAAATGAGAAGGAAAAAAAATACTACCTTGAAAAGATGGTGCAGTGTAAAGAAGGGGAAGAGGTTTATGTGGGGAGGTGTGTGTGGATGTATGTGTGTGTCTGCATGTGCGGCTGTATGTTGCAATCAAAGCCTTCTGAAGTTTCTGTTTGTGTATGCATGCATTGTTGCTTCGGTTGGTTGTTCCATATTTAAAAAAAAAAAATTAAGTTCAATGTATGCCTGCAAAATGTGAAGATATTACTTTTATCAGTTTCTAGGCTGTAATAATAAACTGGATGCTATACGCACCTTATTCCTAAATCAGACTCAAAGTTCGGCAATCGGTAACCAACATATATGTTCACATGTTACAGACACCTCTACATACACAACAAACACACCCACACACACAAACACGTGGTGTAAGAGACAAATCACTAGAAATTGAAATGTTAGATTGTCTGCATCCAATACCATTATTCCTGCTACTTTTACAAAAACTCTGGAGAAATGAAGCTATTCCTAATTGAATAGTACAGCATATACCTCTTTGTTTTCAGCATCACCAATTTCTTTGCAAACCCTACTGGCTTCCTTGACTGAAATAAAAAATAAATAAAAGATATAATAAAATAATTACAATCCCACACACCAACAAAAACAAACATGTAGGTACAAACACACAATACATTGGTATATAATGTTGGTTGACCATGATTAGATCTTCTTATTTTTCAATGTATTCAATTTTATCATTTATACTGATTTTTTTTATTTTTTAAATTTTGTAATCACAGTATCGTAATTTTCCGCAGGTGCCCCAGTTAAAAGGTGTTACTTTTGAGCATGATTCACTTAGGCTAATTCTTCTTCTTCCGTATATGCCCACAATCAATTTTGATTATTATGGCACTTTTTACCAAGGTGCATGCTGGGTGTTTTCTTGTTACCGGCACTCACCCGTCTAGGACATGAGCGTCAGGATCTTTAAAGTCCGTTATGATGGATTCCTTCAACTGTTCAAGTTAATCCCCATTCTTTTGGATTAAATACAATCACTGACTGGTTGACTAAACTGGTAACTTACAAAGATACATGAGATTTCATTCTTACCTTTGCCACTGATAGCAGCAAGGTGTTGTGCAAAGCTGGATTCAAAGTTGGGAAGTGTGTGTTCCTTGCTCTGAGAAACCCACTCCTGGATTTGATCCAGCCGAATCTTCTCTCTATCACCTCTCTTCTCCTGGATGAATGCAAGTAAATGGTATATATATGAGTTTTTCTGGTGTGTAACAAAAAGGTTGGCTTCACGGTATTTTGTTGATAATCTGAGAATATTTCATTTGTTGAAAGCAGGAAAAGAAACTAGCAACACACCTCAAATTCCTTAGCAAAGAAGTTGACGTGTCCTTGGATTGCCGACCTGTGATCAAACAGCCTTGCATGGATATGACATGCATCTGCAAACAAAACCATTAATGTTTTAATTGACAAAAACAAAACGAACGGTCATACGGCGTTACGAATTTACGTCGGGAACTAAATTTGACCAATCTCTGATGATTTCAGAATTGTAATAGTGTAGACTAAGATTAATTAATTCAGAATAATAATATAGATATATTCTTTCCAGAACAAAATGGTACATATATGCACTTACCTTTAAATATATTTTCGGACAACATGATATAATTTCGCAAGAAACTGTCCAAATCTGAGTGTAAAACAACTACAGCAGACGCTTTTCACATGACACACATTTCATGTTTTCGGGCAAAGAGAGCGATGACAAAGGGAGATAATTCACTTCCCTGTTAAAAAAAAAAATTTCCCCTAAAATGAGCAAAGAGAACAAGAGAGAGAGAGACAGACAGACAGAGAGAGACAGAGAGAGAGACAGAGAGAGAGACAGAGAGAGAGACAGAGAGAGAGACAGAGAGAAAAAAAAAAGAACAATAGGAAATTATACTGATGTAAATGTATAACAGAAAGCAACGTGATTCTTTTTTTTTTCAATTCAATTCAATTCAATACAACTTTATTTATCCACATAGGGCAATTACAAGAATTTAGAAGCAGCTAATATTATTAGAATAAATAAATACATAAAAGTCCTACCATACAAACATAAACCAAACACACACGCAAACACACACACACCACGCACATCATGAACACTCACAGCCGACAGTTAAATCAAATAAAAACATGAAGGTAAGAAAATAAGGTAAGAATATCATCTTCTTGCTGTCAAACAATCAATCCCTGAATCGGGCCATCGTCGAGCATTTATTTTTTTTAATAAATAAATAAATAACGAAAGAAATTTGCATTAGGGCGGTGGGGAAGATGTTAGAGCGGAGATGATCGCATCAAATTTAGCAGTCGAATTGCGCAAGGAATAAAACTGTGGGAGCGGCGATTACCCTTACAGGCCGGTAAGGCAAAACGGCGCCCGGATGGTAGCACTGAGAATTCGCCCGCCAGAACATGCTCTGGTCTACAAATAATTCCGTTCGCCTTCTTAATGATTTGCCGATCGCAGAAAGAACCCAGGTCTCTCTGCCTGACACCGATGATCTTTGAACAGACATTGACAATGCTGGACAAGCTATTCCTATCCCTCACAGTCAGGCTGTGGAACCAACAAACAAACGAAAAAGTCAGCAAGCTCTCAATGAAAGATTGATAAAACAAGCTGAGAATCTTACAATCCACAGAGAAAGACTTCAGTTTCCGGAGAAGGTACAATCGCTGTTGGCCCCGTTTGACAATGCACTGTGTGTTCACATCCCATTTAAGCTTGCTGTCAAAAACTGTGCCCAAATACTTATATGTGTCAACAATCTCAACATCTTCATTATGAATAACACTTGGCTGGACCACCACTTTGACTCTCCTAAAGTCAAAAATCATCTCTTTCGTTTTAGTAACATTCATATCCAAAAAATATCCATTCTTTGCAAAATCATTGGCATTAAATTTACTTCAAACAAGTTTTATTGATCAAAGCAGTTTAAGAGCAAAGTGTTTCCATCAATAAAACAAAACAATACACAGATCTAAAGATCAGACTAATAAATTTCAACAACAGATTGATTACGTTTTCTTGCATTTTACCATCTTAATGAAGAAAAAACTGTCAAACAATCATGCACCCTTAGCATGAGCCCAGAGGAGAAGGGTAGGGGATGGATGGGGGCCTGAAAGCAATCAACCAGTCACCCAATGCAAGTAAAATTCCACTCGGACTATTTTGTTTCTTACTTGTCTGATGGCAAACTTTCATTTCTACCATACTGCTTGGTATCTATCTTTTTTTTTTTAAATTACTCTTTCAAGTTTCATCACATGGCAAACTGTGTTGTGTTATTTTGGAGTGAAAGTCGACTACAGACTAGTAAGAAAGGCGAATGAGAACTTTTGTCATAGTCACTAACCCTTTGCGAGTATTCACATTTTTATGGCTTTCAGCACCCCCGGCAGCTCTGTACAAAAACAGCATTCACATAGGTTCTTAAATAAAGAACTGGCAATTTTACGAAGAATACAAAAAAAAAGGTTGCAAGTTTGGAGCAATTCATGTTTTGTGACTTTCTGACATTATTACTCCGTTCTCAAATTTCACACATTGTGTTTTTACAGGTCATGTCAGGCATCTTTATAAATAATAGCACAATTTATTTTTAAAAATTGTTAAAAAAGAATTTAACATATCGTTTGTACTTGTACAAATCCAATGGGGTTCTTTTCTCAGCAAAACCATTACAACTGCAGTGTGATGCACATAATAATTTATTTGTAAAAAATACAGTACAACTGTTTTCAAACCAGAAGCAAATCAAAACCATACAGTCATGCAAGCAAAATATAGTATGCCAATAGCACCATTTGCCTATAGATGTAAGATGATAATTCTTTCTTTAATTTCTTTTTAATAAAGATTAAAAGTCTTCTTGGTTTGAACCACTGACTAAATCAATACAAAGCTTTGCTCTCCCTGTTTCCTTCTGACAGCACACCCCTTTTCCTTTCCTATCATTTTATTCAATACTTTACATTCTCCTTATATGCACAGGCAATCAGTCTGGATGGGTACATACATGTGCAATACAAGTACCTGTGCATCATATTCACCACAACCAACAGGGTAGAATGCACAGGTCCATCCGCCAAATGTGAGTAAAAGTCATTCAGACAACCTAAACCTTGCAACTCACTCACTTTATCGATAGGCTACCTTCATACTCAATCGTCCCTTCTGTTTCTCATAGCTGACCATCCTATCCTATCCTATCCTATCCTGTCCCGTAACCCGAAGGTCGTAGGGGCACCACAGATGATCGTTTAACCAGCATACTCCATCTTTCTCTGTCCTCAGCAGCCCTGATGGCTTCGCTCAGTGTCAAACCAGTCCATTCTCGAATGTTGTCCTCCCACCTCTTTTTCGGTCTCCCTTTTCTTCTACCTCCTTGCACTGTGCCTTGCAGAATAGTCTTTGCAAGGCCTGATGATCTGGCGACGTGGCCATACCACCGAAGTTTCCGTTTCTTCACCACTGTTAGCAGGTCATCATGTTGTCCAATAGCTTGTGTGATGGTCTGTCGGACTTCGTCGTTGGTGATGTGTTGGGTATAGGAAATGCCCAGAAGTCTTCTGTAGCACCTCATCTCCATGCTTTGTATTCTTCGTTGGAGATCTGCTGTGAGGGTCCATGCTTCGCAAGCATATAGGAAGATGGAGATGACAAGGGAGCGCAGCAGTCTTACTTTGGAATGTAGACTGATGGTCCTGTCTTTCCAAATGGGCTTCAACCTTGTCAGGGCAGCAGTTGTTTGTGCGATCCTGGAGAGGACTTCCTGTCGGGACCCATTGTCTGATACAATGGCTCCTAAATATTTGAAGCTATGCACTGTGTCGAGGGATTGGCCTTGGACTTTGATGTCCGTATTGATGCCATTGGTGTTGTTGGTCATCATTTTGGTCTTCTCTGCACTTATTTCCATTCCATAGGCTTTGGAGGTGGTGTCAAGCCTCTGTACCAGCTGTTCAAGTTCTTGTTCCTCTCCAGCCAATCCATCAATGTCATCTGCAAAACGAAGATTGGAGATTGCTCTACCCCCTATGCTGACTGTGCCTTCATGGTCTGCAAGAGCATCCGACATGATGCGCTCTAGGAAGATGTTGAAGAGTGTTGGAGAGAGTAGGCATCCTTGACGCACACCGATTGTTGTTCTGAACCATTTCCCGATGGCTCTGTTGTGGAGGACTGCACTGGTAGCCTTGTCATACAGGCTTTTGATGACTTCAATAATTTTTGGGCTGATGTTGTACACTTTCATTGTTGCCCATAGAGCTGCATGCCAGACTCGGTCAAACGCCTTCTTGAAGTCTATGAACACATGATATAGATGTTGTTGGTGCTGTAGGTATTTCTCACAGATTATTCTGAGGTTGAAAATCTGCTCAGTGGTACTTCGCCCTGCCCTGAATCCTGCTTGTTCTTCAGCTATGATTTGTTCAGCTTGGGGTTTCAACCTGTTGAGTATTATTTTCAGGAGGACCTTGCTGGGATGGCTGATGAGGCTGATGGTGCGGTAATTTTCACACTCCTGAAGGTTACCTTTTTTGGGAAGAGTGATGACAAGCGACTGGGTCCATGGTATAGGCCACTCCCCACTCTGCCAGATCTTGTTACAGATAATGGTGAGGGCATCAATCATCGCTTCTCCTCCTGCTTGTAGCAGTTCCGCGGGTATGTTGTCCACTCCTGCTGACTTCCCTTTCTTTAGCGCTTGCACTGCTGCCTCAACTTCTTCCCGGAGAATTGGGAGGATTTCTTCTTCTTCTCTGTTCTCTGGACATGCTAGAACTGATGGGTCTCCATTTGGTGTATGGTTGTAAAGGTCAGAGCAGTACTCTGTCCATCTGTCCAAGACTTCTTGTTCTTCTGTAAGGCATATGCCAGACTTGCTTTGGATAGTGGAGACTTTGGGCTGTTTGACACTTGTCAGTCGCTTCACAGTCTGGTAGGCCTTCTTGCTGTTGTTCTTGTTCAGACTGTTCTCTATTTCCTGGCATTGATCTTCTATCCAGTTCTCCTTTGCTGTGAGCATACCTTTTCGGATGTCATTGTTGATTTTTCGGTAGACATCAGCTCCCTGTGAGGTGTTCTTTTTCTTTTTCATCTCTCTTCGTTTATCACACAGATCCAAAAGTTCAGGTGTGATCCACAGCTTCTTCTTTGGTCGGTGCTTGCCAAGGATCTCAGTGGCGGCATCTGTCACAGCTGAGTTGAAGGTGGTGGTCATGGTGTTGACATCTACTTCACCAGCCCCCAAAATGAGCAGTGGTGCAAATTTCCCTCCAATTGTGGCCTGAAATAGTTCTGCCACCTCCGGGTCTTGCAGTTTGTCCAGGTCGAACTTCAGTCTAGTGCACTTTGCTGTATTTACTCTCTTTAAGTGGAGCCGGAAAGACATCATCACGAGATCGTGGTCACTTCCGATGTCTGCTCCTGGAAAAGTACGTGTCCTGCCAATGTTGATGCTTGATCTGAAGCGTTTCTTGACCATGATGTAGTCTATTTGGTTGTGATGCTCCCCGCCAGGACTGTGCCATGTCCATCGTCTGGAGTTTTTGTGGAGACCAAGCGTGTTTGCCAGTACCAGATTGTTGTATCTGGCAAACTCCAAGAGTCTCAGACCCCTGTCATTTGTCTCGTTGTTGCAGTGGGGTCCACATGTGTCTCCCCAGTTGCGGTGCGCATCTTGGCCAACCTTGGCATTCCAGTCGCCTTGCACTATGACTATGTCCTTCTTCGGCACTTGGTCAAGGACCGCCTGTAGATTTTCATAAAAATCCTCCACTTCGCTGTCGTCATAGTCTGATGTTGGGGCGTAGGCCTGGATGATGGTGATGTTGAAAGGGGCTGCTCTCAGGCGGATGGTAATGAGTCTACTGGAGACTGGGCGGCAACCCATGACAGTCGCTAGAATGTTCTTGTGGACCAAGAATCCAACGCCGTGTTCGTGCCTGTCATCCCTACCGCTGAAATAGAGCTTGTGGCCTTTGTCGGTCGTTGTTTCACCTAGGCCTTTCCATCGCATCCATAGCTGACCATACTGCTGGTCAATTTTCACTGAATCATTAACTGTCTCTCATTACGTGCAGATAAATATCAGTTCCATGTGGTGTAACAGATATGCATACATCTTTTAGCAAACTTCTGACTTTGGCTGGGTCATAAGTGCAGCAGGCCAGTTGACAATTCTGTCTTTCGATATCCTTGATCAAGTCAAAATCAACTGTTACTAGGCTTGGGCTTGTTGACATCAGCAACGTGAATAGAGATAATGTCTGCACATCTCAGCATGGCGTGCGGCAGAACACCAATGGGTGTGGATAAGTTCGTCACCTGCAGGTGCATGAACTCAACGTCGGATGGGCCGAGCTGGCAAGTGACTGTCTTCTTATCGCACATCTTCACTTTTGCCTCACGCCCAGTCAAACTCGCCAGCATACGTAAATAGCGTTCCCGCAGGAATGTCCGCTGCTGCTGCTTCTGCTCATCATTCTGAAATCAACATCAGAAGTCATAGTAAATAAGCTACAGTGCGGTTAAAATAAAATTAAAAATTAAAAAAAAAAAGATTTTTCCTGATTTTATGATTTGGAAAAACACCATAGTCATGTCAAAACCAAAGAAAAAAAAGACAGTACAAGGCACGCACAAATACATTATTTATGCAAAGTATGTTTGTTTCAGCGTCGTATATTTATTTTGATTAATAGCTCTAGAAATAAAATATTTACCATTTTCACATAAGAGGAATCACACAGAACCACCAAGATCTGAGAAAGTGTACATGGAAACGTCAAATCATTTGGAATTACCGCCCCTAATTGCCTGACGTAATTTCCTACCAAACGAACCAATGAAAATCTCTGCATCCGGTGATACAAGATGGCTGCAGTGTAAAGTGTTTTTGTCGTCTGTCACCGCCTACAAGCTAATTATACACAGTGCATATTATTTGGCAGATTTTAACAGAGACACCATGGCAGAAGCTTCTAGTACTCCGCCGATTTTAAACTCAGTTGACAACGAGGAAAACAATTTTGACGATGGGGAGACAGCAAGAACTGGTATCAACATGTTGCTGAATAATGGCTTTGATGAAGCCTTTGCCCTCTTCGATAAATACAAGTATGTGAATTATGAATTATAAATTATGAACATAATCCTTAAGATCAGAGAATCGACTCCGCCATTTCAGTTACGTACATAATTTTTTATATGATGACGTAATTTGCGTTTTGCTATTAAGTTGTGAACTTCTGTAATACTAACAGTGTAAGCCTAACGGTACAGTGTTCTTGTATGTTCATTGAATGGTTATGGAACTTTGTAACTATGTCAACAAGTATTCATGAGTGAGATTATCAGAAATATGTGGGTCATGCAGCTCATGTACCCTTATCATTGCTGGCTTATTGGCATAGAATGTTGAAACGCTAGCTATATGTACTATGAGTATTGGCCATAGTCAGTCCAATACACATTTAGCCTAACTAGTTATGAATAGTCACTAACGACAGTGTACGAACTGCCAAGTCTCATGGAAAGTCTGTACTATACAGTCCACTTGTATAGCGCACCACCACATGCCAATATGAAATGCTCAAAGCTGATTTCCTAACTCGTATCCTTAATAATAATAATAATAATAATAATAATACAGTACATTTGTATCGCGCGGTACCTCGCAAACGGTAAGGAAAGCGAGCTCGCCGCGCTTGACAACACACGTGCAATCACACACACACACACACACACGCACACAGAACACGTATACACTTATCAAATGGTTAAATAATTACAGTAAAACATGGTAATGCAAAACAACAGATAATATGAATACCAAGAACCGAGCCGGTGCCGCCACCATCCATGAACAGATTACGTGACTTGGTAAAAGATTACATTTGGGGATAGAAGGGAGGGGGAGTAAAAATTATTGAGTTTCCATGTTAAAAAGGTGGGTCTTTAATTGGCGCTTGAATGAAGAAAGTGATGGAGCATGTCGGAGTTGCATCGGTAGTGAGTTCCAGGCAGTTGCAGCAGAGAAAGAGAAAGATTGTTCACCATAGGTCTTTGAGTGAACACGGGGGATAGAAAGCAGTCTTGAATCAGAAGAAGAGCGGAGTTGTCTTGCAGGAGAGTAGACAGAGAGAAGGTCAGTAAAGTATGAGGGGGCAGAACCAGTGAAGAATTTGAAAACAATAGTTGAGAGCTTGTACAAGATGCGAGCTCGAACAGGGAGCCAATGAAGAGATCGGAGTAGAGGGGTGGCATGGTCTCGTTTTTTAGCTTTAAGAACAAGGCGAGCGGCAGAGTTTTGGACTTTCTGAAGTTTTTCAAGAAGGTAGAGAGGGGAGCCAGAGAGGAGAGAGTTGCAGTAGTCAAGTTTAGATAGAACAAATGCACAGACAAGAGTGTTAGTTGTTTCGGTTGTAAGATATTGTCGGATGGAGCTAATGCGGTGAATTTCGAAATAGCCAGAGCGGCATATGTTGGAAATGTGTTGGTCAAGTGACATGTCAGAAGACAGAATGAAACCTAAGTTGCGGGCATGGTCAGAAAATGAAATGGATGAGGTTCCTACTGTGATGCTATTTGGTAAATCAGATTTGTCCTTGTAGTTCTGTAATTCGTATCAAGTGTAAGTTTATAAATTCTGTCACATCCACTGTTTTGCTGATTTAGAAGTAATTTTATTTATTATTATTATTATTATTATTATTATTATTATTATTATTATTATTATTATTATTATTATTATTATTATTAAATTTAAAAAAAGATTTTGTTGCTTTGAGCTTGTAATTTGTATGCAAAGTTTGTCCCTGAGTTATGTTTAAGTATAGTATCTAATTATTTTGATTTATAAATCTTAGAGTTGTTTTCATTGTTGCAGAGATGAGAGTCCTCTGATGCATGCTGGCTACAGTTTTGTTTACTTCATGGTAATTCTGTTGATTCATTTGAATACTGTTGATGTTTTGTTACTGTTCAACATTAACTTTGGTTTGAGTTGCAGTTAGAATATCTGTTGTTAGTATCTAGCTTTTAACATAGTCATTAGTTGTGTATTTCATTCTTTATTTGCCTTTTGTTTTGTTTTTGGTGTTTCTTTGTTTGTTTGTTTCTTTTTTCATTTGCTGAGAAACTTGAAATTGATTTGAATTTTATGTGCATATATATGTGCACATTTTATTTTATTCTTTCCTTCTTTATTTATTTTTATCGTTATTATTGAATTTTCATAAAGTTTCCATCTTCGCCAAGGTGCCCATTTCGCTACCTTTATCAACTGGCCTTATTGCAAAAGCAACTGTGTGCACACATCCATGTTTTCGAACGCGTGTTTATGTGTATACTTATACATATGTTTGTGCGTGTGACTGTGGTGGGATATCTAACTACTACAGCTGAAGTGCATGTGCAGCAAGCCCTAATGTCCTTTGAAGAAGAAAAACTGGGCGAGGCACTGAAGGTCCTGCAGGAGACGGAAAAACGATGTGAGCTGTCTGACGGATTCGTCAAGTCTTTCAAACGCAAGTTCTCTAAGAAAAAGAAACCGGTGAGTGCGGATTTTTTCCATTCAAGCCTGAAAAGCCCCCAGCTATTTAAACTGATTCAAAAACATATTTTAGCTTCAGAAAACATACTCTAAATGTTCAGTACATTACTTTTTTTTTTTCTTTTTTTTTTTAAAATAAAATTTTTATCATTAACGTGATTACGGTATTAAGTACTGCCAGCAGCGTGACACTGGTACGCAGACACCAAAGGTGGTTTGAATTGAAAAGATGTATCGCATTGAGCATGAGTTAATAACTGTTGTATTCACATTGTGTAATTATTGTAACATCTAATTTACTTAGAATTTACTGTCTCCAAAAACTCAGATCTCTGAATACGAACAAGTCCGTCCTCTGCTCTTTTTGCAGGTGTTTTATTGAATCTGTTCTTACATTTGGATTTATATCCTGGTAGCGAACTTGTTTTTTCCAAACTAGTTCCAGTCATTCGCCGAAAAAGGCAATCACCGAAGTCTTTCATCCTACATCTCTTTTTGTGTTGATTCTGTCATCCCAGTGAAAGAAATTGTTGTTTTTCCTAATAATAAACCTTGGATTACGAAGGAGTTGAAATCTGTGTTAAACAAAAAGAAGCGTGTATTTTTTGAAGGGACTAGCCATGAGAAAAAGATAATTAATAGGGAAGTTCGTGACTGCATTAGAAAGGCTAAGAGAGTATATAAAGATAAAATAGAAGCTAAGTATAGTGGAGGTGACCTTCGGGCTGCCTGGCAAGGGATTAAGACAATGTCGTCTGTCAGTCAGAAGGTGGACTCTTTTAGAAAAAGTACTGTCAAACTTGAGGGCGTGAGGGACATGGATGTACCCAATGTTTTAAATGCTTTTTATAATCGCTTTGAGAGGCTTGATTTTTCTGCTGATGTTTCGGATTTTAGACACTCACTTGTCCTAGACCCAATGCAGGATATTGAGATTTCTCAGGAGTGTGTTACTAGACTGTTTAAGTCTATAAATGTTAGTAAAGCTCCTGGCCCTGATGGAATTTGTGGTAAAACACTGCGTTATTGTGCTGATCAACTTGGAGGCGTCTTTCAGCCCCTTTTCCAGCAGTCTGTAAATTCTGGTCAGATTCCTGATATTTGGAAAATTTCTAATGTCGTGCCTCTACCCAAGAAACCCAACCCCAAACAACCCAATGATTTTAGGCCTGTCGCTCTCACATCTCTTGTTGTGAAAACCTTGGAGAAAATCATTAAAACCCTCATTCTTACTGCGACTGGTGCCGCTCTTGATCCCCTTCAGTTTTTTTGCGTATAGGGCTGGGAGGGGGGTGGAGGATGCCAAGTTGTTTATCTTGAACACTCTGTATACCCATTTGGAGAAGCCTAAGGCGCATGCCAGACTGCTTTTTGCAGATTTCTCCTCTGCGTTTAACACTATGCAGCCTCATATTCTGGTTGATAAACTTGTTTCTGATTTTAAACTCAGTCATCAACTTGTACTTTGGACTTTAAATTTTTTGACTAATAGACAACAGAGAGTCTGTGTCAATGGTTCTTTGTCAGATATTCTGGTTACTTCCACAGGTTCTCCACAGGGTTGTGTTCTGTCACCATTATTTTTTATAATGTATACTGACAGCTGTAGAAGCACTGCTGAAAATAGTTTTCTGATACAATTTTCTGATGACTCAGCTTTGTTGTCTTTATTTCAAGGACCAGAAGGAGATCATGATTTTGCCCTCACGAACTTCGTGGATTGGTGCGATGATAATTTTTTGGATATGAATGTTACTAAAACGAAAGAGATGATTTTTGACTTTAGGAGAGTCAAAGAGGTGGTCCAGCCAAGTGTTATTCATAATGAAGATGTTGAGATTGTTGACACATATAAGTATTTGGGCACAGTTTTTGACAGCAAGCTTAAATGGGATGTGAACACACAGTGCATTGTCAAACGGGGCCAACAGCGATTGTACCTTCTCCGGAAACTGAAGTCTTTCTCTGTGGATTCTAAGATTCTCAGCTTGTTTTATCAATCTTTCATTGAGAGCTTGTTTGTTGGTTCCACAGCCTGACTGTGAGGGATAGGAATAGCTTGTCCAGCATTGTCAATGTCTGTTCAAAGATCATCGGTGTCAGGCAGAGAGACCTGGGTTCTTTCTGCGATCGGCAAATCATTAAGAAGGCGAACGGAATTATTTGTAGACCAGAGCATGTTCTGGCGGGCGAATTCTCAGTGCTACCATCCGGGCGCCGTTTTGCCTTACCGGCCTGTAAGTGTAATCGCCGCTCCCACAGTTTTATTCCCTGCGCAATTCGACTGCTAAATTTGATGCGATCATCTCCGCTTTAACACTTTCCCCACCGCCCTACTGCAATGATGATTCATTGATGATATTCTTACCTTATTTTCTTACCTTCATGTTTTTATTTGATTTAACTGTCGGCTGTGAGTGTTCATGATGTGCGTGGTGTGTGTGTGTTTGCGTGTGTGTTTGGTTTATGTTTGTATGGTAGGACATGTGCTTATGAAATCGTGTGATAAACTTTTAAATTTCACAGTTTTTTAAACTTTTTTATGTATTTATTTATTTCAATAATACGGTCCTGATTTGGCTCGGAAGAGTCCGCTGGACCTAAAGCAACAATAAATCAATCAAATAAAAAAATATTTCAATAATATTAGCTGCTTCTAAATCTTGTAATTGCCCTATGTGGATAAATAAAGTTGTATTGAATTGAATTGAATTGAATTGAAGTCGAACGAAGCTCTCCGATGTGTTACGAAATGATGCTTGCATGACTATGACTAGTTAAACATTAAAAATGGTCGCTGTTGCTTCTAATTCTGTTCGATTTACACAGATTAGCATTTCGCAACGATATTCTTTGTTAAGATGAGCATAATTATTATCGACCATATTTAATAGTTGCGTCCCTTGATTTGCTTTTGTTAGTTCTCAGCAGTAGGCTAATAATAGCATTTCCCATTTCCTGCCTAGAACCAATAGGCCTAATCTACAATATATGTTGTAAGTCGGTCTCCATGCAGCGAAGAAGCGTCACTAGCTGAATATAATTATTAGGCCTGTATTTTTTGTTTTATACGTAAATAAATGTATAAACTATAATAATGTTTAGGCCTATACTTTATAATATTGGAATCTTTAAATTTCCGGAGGAGGACGAGCAGGCTAAGCAAATTCTTTTTATTTTCATAACTCGAGATCAGAGTTAAATTAATAGTTAGTTTTTCATTGATTACGGAGTCCAGCGGACTGCAAAGAGCTGAATCGTGACCACAAAATCAAGACCACAACTTCGCTAATAGTAATAGTAGTAGTAGTAATAGTAGTAGTAGGAGTATATTTATTTAGTAAAATCTTTAAATTATTTATTTATTTTGTTTTGTTTCTTTGTTATTATTATTATTATTATTATGTTTTTTGCGTGTGTTTTTTTAAGAATAGTGTGCTGCTGTGTGTGCTCAATGGTGTAAATTTGGTCAGTGACGTTTTGTTTGTATTTGCTGAAGTTGGGTGTAGCCCGAAATATTCAGATGGTGTTACTGGTTATTTTTTCTTATCGATTTACCAAAGTTTTCAGCTGATTTATGGAAATGTCCACCTGCCATGCAACATTTTTTGTATACGCGTTTCTCATTAAAATACATATTATTAAAATATATATATAAAAAATTTACTGTCTCAGTTAAAAAGAATAATATTAGTTATATAAATAATTGCTCTGGTGCTTGCAATAAAAATGTCACTGTTTTTTTAGACCATTATAAACTTGCTTTGCCTTGTTGTGTTGAAGAAATATCAACGTGTCCATAGCGCTTGGAAATTTTGTCATGGTTTTATTGTTGATATACATGTGAAATATCGTTGTATTTGTGCATTATGTGTTATGTATTATTTGTACTCTTTATTTCTAATTGTGTCAGTATATTAATCATCATAAAATAATAATAATACTAACTGCTTCAAAATTCAAATATCGACTTACAGCTTGAAGCTGTGCAAATCGAAACAGAATTATATCTAGAAGCCACAGCAGCTATTTTTATGCAAGGATGTTTCACGTTGTCCTACAAGCATTCGTTCGTAAAGCATCGGATAGCTTCGCTCGACTCGGAGAGCTTCGCTCGACTCGGAGAGCTTCGTTCAACTTCAGTAATTGCCTTTTTTGGCGAATGACTGGAACTAGTTTGGAAAAAACAAGTTCGCATCCTGGTATGATAGATGGTATGATACATTAATTGTGAAGAACAAGAATGTTTTTTGACAGAGTGATGAAAGTGTGTTGAAAAGTAGTGGGTGAGCAGCAGAAGAGTCTGAATGAGTTGCATGAATGTCATGTTGTGCAAAAGACAAGGATGATTGCGAGAGAGACTACACATGTTCTGGCCAAACAGTATGACGATCTCCAATCTGGATGCCGTTTCTGTGCACCCATGTGTTCCACTGTGTGAACCAGATCTAGCTTTATCCCCAAATCCATCCAACTATTAAACACATGTTAATATGTGTCTTTTAGAATGAATAGTAGTGTGCTATGGTGTGCGTGTTTGTGTGTGTGTTTTGTATGGTGTGTGTGTTGGATTGTCTTAATTTTGTCTCCCCTCTCCAGTTGCTTTCAGTTGGAGACTTTGTGCATTTTATTACTTTATTGCTGCCTGTTGCTTCGTTATAATCTATGCATTTTTCAACCTTTACTGAGTGAATGTTTGTAATTACTTTTTTTTACACATTTATTGCAACTTGTTGTAGTACTGTCAGCAAAGCATGTCTTAATTTCTCTGTTTGACGTAATAAAGTATTCTTGAATGTTGAATCTTGAATGTGAAACTTGAACACTCTAATCACTCAATGAGCAAAACGTACTGGACATCCCTAAACAGCGGCAGCTCATCTGCTCAGCAGTTCATACGGTGGAACTAACAGGATTATTCCTGTGCACCCCCGTTGGGGTGCCGGGGGATTCGGTATAAATAGTATCCACACTTTCTGGAAATTTAGTGCTTTAAATTCCCACTGTCGCTGTCTTTCTCATTTGCTCTTTCTCATTCCTGCTCTGTCCTATCAATCTGCTATACTATCGTCTTCTTTCGCTAGACCAGTCTCATACATTTTTTCTTGAAAACTCTCCCGGGACAAGACCCCTTGTTTGTGTATTAGGTCTGTTGGATCAGCTTGGGAATATTGGACGCTTTCTGCCAGGTGGTCACTAGGGCTTCCTATGATGTTATTATTTAGCAATGTAGGCATTTTATATGTATGTGTTTTGTTGATAATTTATAATGATGTTTGTATTCTATTTTGTTTTTGTAACCGGGGGTTCGATAAGTTGGGGTGAAGCCTCAGCCGTCCCCTGCATGGGATGTCTTTATTGTAAAGTGACTGGCTGGTGGAGAGCTTTCGGTTTTCCCACTAGGGTTGTTTCGGCAGATCTTTTATGTAGATCAGGGGTTGTCCGGTCCTGATTTGGCTCGGAAGAGTCCGCTGGACCTAAAGCAATAATCATGTCATGTAATTCCTGTGCGCCGTATCGCCAAAGGTGGATGTGGACGTTAAACTTCAACATTCTTTCTTTCACAGTATTATCTCTTGTCCAAATGTCAGTCATTTGTTTGTTCAATTTGTTTGTTTTTCACTTCTTTTGACTTGGTCTATTTCCTTATAGTTATTAGTCCTTGTTTGAGGTAATAAAGACATGTTAAAGTCTATTTTATTATAGCCCTTGTTTGAGGAAATAAAGACATGTTATTTAAGTCTATTTCCTTGTAGCCCTTGTTTGAGGAAATAAAGACATGTTAAAGTCTATTTTCTTGTAGCCCTTGTTTGAGGAAATAAAGACATGTTAAAGTCTATTTCCTTGTAGCCCTTGTTTGAGGAAATAAAGACATGTTAAAGTCTATTTTCTTGTAGCCCTTGTTTGAGGAAATAAAGACTTGTTGTAGTCTATTTTATTATAGTCCTTGTTTGAGGTGATAAAGATATGTTGTAGTCTATTTTATTATAATCCTTGTTTGAGGGAAGAAAGATGTGTTGTAGTCTGTTTCCTTATAGTCCTTGTTTTGAGATATGTTGTATTGTAAAATAAGTGTGGACATGTATGCATGTGATTGTAACTGTTCCGTAAACTTGGCTGAAATTATATATCCCATTCTCTAGTCTATTGCTTTTCTCAGTTTTTGTGGTAATATTATTATTATTATGTCACATCCTGGGGCTGACACAATGTTCAGCTATCTGTTAAAAGTCATGGACAGTTTGACTGTTGCACCTTCAGCGCCACATTTCAACACATTTTGTGGGATTGGATCATTTTGGACAGTCGCAAACTTCAGAACAATGAAAACGTATCATTTATGTCCCAGTTCCATTCTTGAACGTGACGTTGTTTAGGAGAAGTGTGAATTAGTCATAATCAAATAACATTACGATTGCATAGCAGTGCTAATAAGAACCAGTAAGAATGAACATTGAAATGTAATGTCTACATACACCATTGGCAATATGGCAGAGGGATATAAACCATCCTGAGGAAGAGGAGGGGGAGGAGAGGGCTAGGGGCCTAAATCAACACTGAACCACAAGAGCAAACACACTGCTAAGACAGTGAAAATGGCTGCTTTCATCTTGCCAACCATGGGATTTGAACCTGGGTCATCAGTGTGCCAGTCAAACGCTCTACCACTGAGCTACGGCATTGGGACAAGCCAATATGTTAAACATGACAATGAAAAGTCATTACGATAGTTTTCAGGTCTGTTCATCCTACCACTACTATTACTATTCATCCTACCACTACTATTACTACTACTACTACTGCTACAACTACATCTACTAATATAATGATAATAATAATAATAATAATAATAATAATAATAATAATAATGTAATTGTATGATTTGTGAATTTATAATATGTAATATAAAATGTGAAAGGAGAATAAGTAGTGTATAAACGTCACCCAATAGAAGCCAACCTTTAATAAGATTTAGGGCAGAGCATCTGTAGTGTACAGATGACCATTTTCTGCAGTAGCACATCAGCATTCAAAAACCATAACTTCCAGAGCACCAATCTCTTACTAGTGTGCCGTCTTTTTGAAAATATGTCAATAGATATATCTATATATTTATAATACGTAATTTCATACTTGTGTGATTTTGTTTCTACTACTACTACTACTACAACTACTACTACTACTATTACTACTACTACTAATTTACTACTACTTCTACAAATACTACTGATAATAATGTAATTGTATGATTTGTATAGTTATAATACGTGAAATCATTTTTGTGTGGCTTATGTTGTTGTTCAGAGTGAGGGCATAAGTGTGGAAGACAGGATCCAGCGACAAGTGATTGTGGCGGACAGCTTGCTGTATCAGGCCATTCTAGTCTTCACTAACCAGGACATTCCCAGTTACATCAAGGGTGGATGGCATCTTCGCAAGGTAGGGTTTAGCTTGCTGTCTTGTGTCTGCTTCTGTGTGTAGCCCCTACCTTTCACACCTCGACCAACTCTTCCCTCCGTTTTCCCAGTCTCCATTCCCAAATCCTCAACCCGCACCCTGACCCAACTCGAGCACTTAATACACACAGCTTTCTAGACCTTTCTAGACCTTTCTTCTCTCTTAAACACCCCCCCACTCGCCCTCCATCACAGGAAAAAAATGAGTAAATCAAGAGTAAATAGCTGTATTTAAAAGGTATGCATTGCTGTCTGTCGGCATTTCTGTAGATTGTTCTAACCTATAAAGGGAAAAGTGAAAGCCCCAGTTGAAAACCTGTCTTGCCTTTGTAGGCATGACTGATTCACTGCGGCAACAGTACCCCCGGGGGTTTCAGTATAAATAGTATCCCCACTTTCTGGAAATTTAGTGCTTTAAATTCCCACTGTCGCTGTCTTCCTCATTTGCTCTTTCCCATTCCTGATCTGTCCTATCACTCTGCTATACTATCTTTTTCTTCGCTAGATCAATGACCTACCTTTTTTCTTGAAAACTCTTCCTGGACAAGACTTCTTGTTTGTGTATGAGGTCTGTTGGATCAGCTTGGGGTGTTGGACGCTTTCTGCCGGGTGGTCACTAGGGCTTCCTATGATGTTATTATTTAGCACTATAGGCATTTTATATGTATGTGTTTTGTTGATGATTTATAATGATGTTTGTATTCTATTTTGTTTTTGTAACCAGGGGTTCGAGTAGTTGGGGTAAAGCCTCAGCCGTCCCCTGCGTGGGATGTCTTTATTGTAAAGTGACTGGCCGGTGGAGGGCATTCAATTTTCCCACTAGGTTTGTTTCGGCAGACCTTTCATGCGGATTGGTGGTTGTCCGGTCCTGATTTGGCTCGGAAGAGTCCGCTGGACCTAAAGCAACAATCAATCCAAAAAAAAAAAAAAACTTTCTCGTGATCAACAGGTGTATCTCTTGTTTCTTCTTGAATTGTGTCTTCTGTGTCCCACCGCCGTAGCTCAAGTGGTAGAACGTTCGCCTGGCACACCGATGACCCAGGTTTGAATCCAGTGGTGGGCGAAATAAAAAGTGGCCATTTTCACTGTCCATTTTAGCAGTATGATTGCTTTGGTGGTTCAGTGTTGATTTAGGTCCCTACCCCTTGTTCCCTGGGATATGGTTATCCCCGTCTGCCGTATCGCCAAGGGTGGGTGTAGACGTTAAACCTCAATGTTCGTGCGTGTCTTTTGTCTTCTTCTTCTTCTTCTTCTTCTTCTTCTTCTTCTTCTTCTTCTTCTTCTTCTTCTTCTTCTTCTTCTTCTTCTTCTGTCTCCTCCAGTTTTCCACATTTTTGCTAATCTGTGCGAGATGAGTCTTAAATAGTCCAAAAATTACATTTAAAGCAAAATTGTGTTCATCCGTCCGTTTGACTTTCCGCCGTTTTAGTCTGTGCAAAACGTGCAAGTGGATTAACATCTCAGAACTTATTTCAGCTATCACAACCAAACTTGCTAAGATGGTATATACCCACGAGACCTCATAAATGATCAGTGAATGAATGACTTCACTTCAAGGTCAAGGTCATAAAGTCAAAAAATGTTAGTCAAAAAATGACAATTTTTTTCCAAAATGACAATTTTTTTCAAAAGGTTATTAATATTGAACTTATAATTCTTTGACGCATGGTAGATATCAATGAGACGCACATACTGTACAAATTTGGTCAACCTCGCTCCAAGGTCAAGGCCACTGGAGCTGTCCAAAGACAGTTAGTATAAGTACTTTGAAGTGATCTTGACCTTAAACTATGAGAGATATAAAGCCTGAACTTGTTGTATTTAGAGATGATAGATTGATCTTTCATATATGTTCCATTTTTATGTTGATCTTAAAGGTCAAGGTCATTTTAAAAAACCTACAAAAAATAAGTTATCATACAGTGAATGTCTGTTTATTTAACCCATAGTATGAAACAACATTGGGTTATTTGATCAGACATGCATGAGAAGTCATGTGAAGGTCAAGGTCATCCAAGGTCTTATTGTTTTGGCATAATACAACTTTTGCTGTAGGTTATTTGATAGTGCATGAATGTATTTGGAACCGGAGGTCAATGTCATCTCAAGGTAAAGATCACAGTCAGTATTTGCATTTTAATGCCACCGTTTTATTTTGATTTTACTGGGCACTCATTTCATGTTTAATATTGCATGTTCCATAAGGAGCACGTGAGTCATTTGGGATTTGTCCTTCTAGCATTTTTTAAATCTGCATCCAGTGCAAAATTGTTTTGCTGAATCAGTTTTGAGTGAGACGATGATGACAATGATGATGATGATGTCGATTGATTGATGATGATGATGACGATTGATGGTACTACCACTACTAATACCAGTTTGTGTGTGTGTAGGCGTGGAAGATCTATGATAAACTTCACAATGATTGATGGTACTACCACTACTAATACCATTGTGTGTCTGTGTAGGCGTTGAAGATCTATGATAAACTTCACAAATCTATGATAAACTTCACAATGATTGATGGTACTACCACTTCTAATACCATTGTGTGTCTGTTTAGGCGTGGAAGATCTATGATAAACTTCACAATAATTGATGGTACTAATAATAATAATAATAATAACGGATTTTTATATAGCGGGTACTCCAGCCTATGACCAGACTCACCACGCTTTACATAGTCATTACATATAAATACATGCACTCGATGAAACATCACTTTTACTACAATACACCAAAATACGGGACAGTAAAGGTACAGACTATTTACAACTATGTACATAAAGTACAAAAAAAGACAAAAATATACTATTTACAACTATGTACACAAATGACAAAAAAGACAGAAAATAGAATAGCAAAAACCTATTCACAGCTATTTATATGCCCGGTTAGGCCCAGGAAGAAAAACAGTATAAATATTTACAGCCGTTTATACACTTACGGATCAGACATAGACAAAAGATGAGAGAATGGCAGCGGGATACAAATCAATCTGAATAATGCAGTTTGAAGAGGTGGGTTTTGAGGGCCTTTTTGAATGCTTGTGTTGACTGTATGTTGCGGATATGGCAGGGAAGGGAATTCCACTGCTTAGGTGCGGAGTAAGCGAATGCACGTTGGCCGTATGTCTTAGTGCGGGTGACGGGAACTTTGAGTGTGCGAGTGTCAGCAGAAGATCTTAAAGTGCGTGAAGGGGAGTAGACAGACAGTAGATCAGCAAGGTAGGAAGGACAAGAATCTGTGAAGAGGTTGTGACAGAGAACAGAGAGTTTGTACTCTATGCGTGCTTGCACAGGAAGCCAGTGAAGGGAATGTAGTAGAGGTGTGATGTGATCGCGTTTCTTAGCTCTGAATACTAGTCTAGCTGCTGAGTTCTGAACCTTTTGTAGTTTGTCAATGATGTGTTTCGGGGAGCCAGCACTTCTAATACCATTGTGTGTCTGTGTAGGCGTGGAAGATCTATGATAAACTTCACAATGAAGTGGGTGGCCTGAAGGAAAGCATCAGCGTACACAAGATGCAAGAACTGGCTGCCTCAATCCCCCAGCACGGCAGTGACGTCGATGGCAACCACGGTTTCCAAGACGCTGTCGTGATGACGCCCGATGAATCGTCAGAAGCCTCGGAGAGTTCTGAGATGAGGGACGTTTCCGTGTCCACAGATTCGAACCTCTCGCCCTCCAAGTCCAGCAGGAGTATGGAGAACGGGAGCACCCGCAGTCTGGATCTGTCGGAAGAAAACTTAGCGAGGTTGATGGGCGCTGTCAACTTTGGCTACGGGACGTTTCAGCTGTGCATGTCCATGGTGCCCCCTAAGATCCTGAAGCTGATCGAGTTTTTAGGCTTTGAGGGGGACCGGGAGGTGGGGCTGGCCTGCCTGGACTACACTAGTCACTCCTGCGACATGAAGGCTCCATTGGCCACTCTAGCACTCCTGTGGTACCACACTGTCCTCAGGCCGTTCTTCGCTCTCGATGGGGCTAACAATTTTGGTGGAGGTGAGATAACGTTTTGTTTTGTTTCTTTAAATAAAGTCATGTTATTTATTTATTATATTTTGTGTGTCTTTTTCTTATTGAAGGTGATGGAGGAAAAGGGACAGAGGAGGGAAAATATTATCTGGTATATTTATAGGACACAAATTTATTAGTATAATAATAAATATATGTTTTTGCTTTTTTATATATATAATGGTTTTTTTAAATATTATATATCTATATTTTTTTCTTTCTCTAAAGCGCTATAAACTGTAGTGAAAAATGGCGCTGTACAAATGTTAAATATTATTATTATGAATAAACTAAATTTTATTATAAATAAAATGGGAACTTAGAAGAGATGAATGTATAATTCAGCATCATGTGGTGTTTTATAACCTTCTTAATTTGATTAGTACGGACGGTTGGAGACATTTGCTTTTGATCTCACAAGTTATTTTGGAAATTAGTCCTTGTATTGCAGCTCAGCCGTGAACCTGAAAATAGTTGATTGCATTCGAGGATCGAATGTATTCTAACCTATTTCAGGTCTCAGACTGCTTGGTAATAAACAATACCATCAATTACAATTCAGTACAACACAATACAATACAATTTGATACCACACAGTACAATACAAAACAATACACATCTTTATTATTTCACAAGGAATTACAACAGGACCAGAACCACATATCTGATTTCGCGTAACACTCTTTCTGAAAGATTTGTTTTATTTTCGCTGTGAATGCCTTGTTTTGCGCACAGGTGTGGTAAAAGAAGTCAAACAAGGTAATAACGCCAGTTATGTAAATTGTTATTTTTGTTACTGCAAAATTGGTTTACAAAGGGAACTTTGCTTGTTGTTACTGATTTTGTTTGATTTTAGCATTAGGAAGCCTTGTTACCAGTCATCACTGCTAAACCGTATTCACACTTTTCCCATCCTACCCAACCACATTCTGTCGCTCGTTATTCACTTATTTAATTTTATTCAGATGTAATGGCGGGTGTGCAGTTTTGAAGATTTGGTGAGGAGGATTGCAGCGGTAATTCCAGTTGAGGATTATGGAGCTACCCCTGTTACATTATAACTTTGTTAACAATTGTTGCGTTTTCTTTGAAAGGTTTTTAGACCCATCGATTAGCTTTAGTGGGTGTTTTGTTTTTTTCAAAATATCTTTCCGTTGCTTTAAAAAGTTTTTTTTGTTTTTGTTGCTCTTGTTACATTTGTTGTTGCGGTTGTTGATGCCGTTCTTGTTAATAATTTTTTCTTTTCTTTCTTTTCTGTTTTCTGTTTTTAAAATTAAAATTAAATTTTTTTAATTAAATGTATATTAATGACATTATTGTGAATCAAATGACAATTTGAACTTTTGTTTTCGAATAGTTGTTAAGATTGCATGTTGTTTGTGGCAGTTGGTGGCTTGTTTCCTTTAGTATTTCATTGTTCATATTTGTTGGCCACCGCTGGAACATTGTTTACATTTATTCTACCACAAAACCAAACTAATTGTTACAAGGTTTTTATAGATATTCCTCCCCTCCCCACTTCTCTCTCCTTCCTCTCTCTCCCCCTATCCCTCTCTCTCCCTTGTCACTTGATTGTTCAGTTTTGTTGGAAAGGTTTACTGACACACTCATTTGCAATCGTGGTTTGTTATAAGTTGAATTTTTTCTGTTATTTATTTACAAATATAAAGACTAATCTTAAGTTACAATGGATTGTTATGCTGCAGTACTTTACTCTCAGGTCTCCTCGCCCTCTCCCTCCCTCATCCCCACCACTCCAACGACTGCAGAAGTCAAGGGAATGATGATGATGTTGAACATAAATTCTATGTTCTTTTGTGCTCATAAACCTCTTTATTGCTGCAGTTGTCTGTTCTCTTGAACAGTGTTATGTAAAAATGGCAAATTCTGAGTGTTGTCCCTGCCATAGCATGTACAGGTGGACTTCATTCGGATTGAGAATCTCACCTGAGTATATTTGTGCAGATGGCTAACAAGGTCCGATTGAACATCAGGCAAACCAACTAATGCTGATCTTCATTGCAGATTCGGGCCAGCCTGCAATTTTTTTTTGGCCATGATATTTATATAAAAGCTTTGTGATACAATATGATACAATCGTTTTAAGTGTACTTATATAATACTATAATTGTTCTTTACTAGATAAACCCCTTGGGGTCATGAGCAATCTTGCCACTGTAGATTGTTCAAACCTATAAAGGGAAAAGTGAAAGCCACAGTTGAAAACCTGTCTTTCCTTTATAGGCAAGACAGATTCACTGCGGCAACAGTACCCCCGTTGGAGTGCCGGGGGTTTTCAGTATAAATAGTATCCCCACTTTATGGAAATTTAGTGCTTTAAATTTCCACTGTCGCTGTCTTCCTCATTTACTCTTTCCTATTCCTGCTCTGTCCTTCACTCTGCTATACTATCTTCTTCTTCGCTAGATCAATGACCTACCTTTTTTCTTGAAAACTCTTCCTGGACAAGACTCCTTGTTTGTGTATGAGGTCTGTTGGATCAGCTTGGGAGTGTTGGACGCTTTCTGCCGGGTGGTCACTAGGGCTTCCTATGATTGTACTATTTAGCACTATAGGCATTTTATATGTATGCGTTTTGTTGATGATTTATAATGATGTTTGTATTCTATTTTGTTTTTGTAACCGGGGGTTCGCGTAGTTGTCAACCCTCAGCCGTCCCTCGCGTGGGATGTCTTTATTGTAAAGTGACTGGCCGGTGGAGGGCATTCAATTTTCCCACTGGGGTTGTTTCAACAGATCTTTTATGCGGATCGGGGGTTGTCCGGTCCTGATTTGGCTCGGAAGAGTCCGCTGGACCTAAAGCAACAATAAATCAATCAATCAATCTTTACTAGATAAGAACTGCTCAAGCTGCTGGCCAAAGCAGGGTCGAACTCAAGCCGCCTGAGATGCCAAATCGCAGTCTTAGGTGCAGTGACTAACACCCAGAACCACTGAGCACAAGCTTGGGTGACCACGGATGTGGGAGAAGGGACCTAGTATTTGCTGGGTGTATTTTTGTAAAGGCTAGGTCTGACGACGAACGTTTTGATTGCAATCACAATCACAGTCATTGTTTGCGAGTCATGATTTGAATGGGGGGATTGACTGCGAGTCGTCAGTAGTCACACTAAAAACGTTTGATTTTGGAAAACATGCGCACAGTCAATGCGCATAAAACAAAAACAAAAGAGTTGTTTCCCTTGCTGCGCCGAACGTCAAAATGTGTGAAAGTAGCGACGAAGAAGTTTTTGCATTAGCGGTAGCATGTAATTTGCTAAGGTCAAAGAAAAAGACGAAGAAACGTTGGTGGATAAGACCTTGGCTGGACAGACGCCTGTATCATGGAGCGTACCATGCATTGATGAATGAGCTGGAAAATGAAGACCAAGAATCTCTGAGAAATTTTCTCAGAATGGGGAGCGAGCGTTTTGATCAGCTGCATCAGCTCATCGGCCCTCAGATCAACAAACAAGACACGATCATGCGCCAAAGCATTTCATCGAGAGAAAGATTGGCAGTTACGCTACGTTTTTTGGCTTCTGGTAATTCAATTTTATCTCATTTATATAGCTATATCCTACATTTTTCTTACGTTGTCCAGCATACTCTAACTGTAGGCCTCTTTTGTAGAGGAAAGTGGCCAGTAAAAAAATTCTTTGTTTGGTTTTATGATTGCTACATAATATTACTGCGTGCTTTTAATAAATGTAAAACTGAACACTGAAACTTAAATGTGTTAAGATTCTAAGGTGGATTTTAATCAGTCACATGCGTGAGTCATGCCTAATTGTTGAATTATAATTTGTACTGATCTTTTGCGTTATTTTAAATAATGTATACCTTTTTATGTTCACAATATGTATGTGTTTATCAATCAGTACAGTATGGATAAAGAACACTATAAATACATGCTGTTGCAGTCTACATCACTTTTAGTGATATAGTCAGAAAGTAAAACCAACAGTTATGGGGCTGGTATGTTTGCGTTTTTATGTTAATATAACTAAACTTTCAAATTATCAATGATAGTAGTTCCTATGTGCCTGTTAGTGTTAAATATATTCATACACATTGGTTTCTACTGAGTGTATTAAAATATTGCATGGCTGTTTACAGGAGACAGTTACCACTCACTAAGCTTTCTGTACCGAATTGGACGATCAACTCTTAGCACCCTTATTCCTGAAACCTGCAGAGCCATCGTTCAAGCACTTAATAACTACCTGAAGGTATGCCACTGTAGTGTTTAGTGCAAATGCAGCGTTTTTCAATTTATTATGCTAATAAAACACACACGCGCACACACACACATACGCACACGCACACACACTTATGCACTCAGAGAAAGAGGGAGAGATACCAAACCATTGAAATGCAAATTCAAAACCAAATGTTGAGCACAACAAACTATATTGTTAAAAAGAAAACTTTTTGACAAACAATTAAAAGTACAAATAGTGAACAGGCAAAGCACAAATGTTTATAAAGTAAATGCCATTCTTTTACAATACAGTGGAAAATAAGATAGGAAAAAAGTCGTTTTCAACACAAATTTGATTTTAGAAGATTGTAAAATAAGTTCCCAGTCATTTTACAATATTTGTGGATACAAAAACAACAACAACAACAACAACAACAATAATAATAATAATTATTATAATAATAATAATAATAATATAATAATAATAATAATAATAAATAATAATAATAATAATAATAATAATAATAATAATAATAATAATAATAATAATAATAATAATAATAACAACTAGGTGTCAAATACACTATTGTAGCAATGTCAGTTGTCAACACTATTTGTTGTCGCAATTAAACCACTAGCACACACAATTTATTCTGACACATCAGACTCTATCTCCTCTCTCGCCATTTTGCACACTAGCTCCTCGATCTGCAATTTCAGCAGCTTTCTTCTCCGGTTATTTTTAAACCCATTCATTCGCATGACCAAGTTTTTCCCAGATAATGTCAGGATCCTCTTTTGGGCGAACGCTGCGTTGCATCAGAAACTGAGCTATGGAAGCTTGCAACGTTTGGCTTTCTTCTCTCTGAGCGCCATCACCTTTTCCCCTTGGATAACGCCCATAAGGCCGTGACGTGGTTGGAGTATGCATCTCTTCACTGGCCTCGGTAATCTCGGAGTCAGGGCTGGTTGTGGCTCCTTGGGAAGCTGCAGATGGCTCGGTATCTTGCCCCTGCTGAATGGGCTCTTGTTCTTCTCCATCGATGGCTTGGTTGGCAGGTGCCGCATCATTCTGTGACATAAGGCATATAAAACAATAATTTGCATTTTCATTATTTTAACTTGATAAATCTTTTGTTTCAGGTACCTTCAACTGTGGACGAGTGGCTCAAAATTGCATCAGACTTCAATACCAAATGGCAGTTTCCACATTGCATTGGGGCCATCGATGGCAAGCACGTGGCAATAAAGGCACCTCCAAACAGTGGGTCAGTCTACTATAACTACAAAGACTTTCACAGTATCATCCTCCTCGCAGTAGTTGACGCACAGTGCAGATTCACATGGTATGATCTTGGAGCGAATGGTCGCCAAAATGATGCTGGTATCTTTGCGAACTCAAACTTTGCCAGAGCACTGCAACAAAACACCCTGAACTTTCCGGATCCGAGCCCACTGAGCAGCAGCAGTCGTGTAAATGTACCATTTGTGCTTGTAGGAGATGACGCCTTTCCGCTAAAGAGCACGCTTGTGAAGCCATACCCTCAAAGAGGTCTTGCCGACGATGAGGTCATCTTTAACTACAGACTGAGTCGAGCTCGACGAACATCTGAAAATGCCTTTGGCATTCTAGTCAACAGATTTCGGGTGTTGTCATCTGCCATCAATCTTGACCCACAGATTGCAGTGCAAATCACCGAAAGTTGCCTGGCTCTTCACAATTTCCTGCGCACTGAGAAGGATGTTCCCTACAACCAAGAACTACAGCTAAGTGATTGTTTGCAGTGGGCAGGAAGAAATCAGCCATTCTATGAAGGCAACAACAGCACTAGAGTGGCCAGGGACATCAGGGATGAGCTCAAGCGCTATTTCTGGAATGAAGGGGAAGTGTGTTTCCAGTGGAAGCACATAGAGGGTGTCAAAGCACGACAGACATCATGAGGGCATTTGCAATGAAGTAAAGTGGCCTGTAAGCTGTTGGTGGAGAGTGCAGAACCCCAGAACAATGCATCTTGTACAAAGTGATCAATTCTGAACAGTCTTTTTCTTTCTATGAAGCATTGGTATTTATTTTTTTTTTACATTTAATATTTCGTATATTGCGCTTGTCCAGCTCAAGAGCTGCTCAAGGCGCTGGCCGATAAAGGCGTCCACAGACAACCTTTGCGTAGTATGACACCCAAACAGATTACCACAAGAAATAACCTAGTGCGTGCGCGGCACGTTCTATGTATGTGTTTGTTGATATTTTATAATGATGTTTATATTTTATTTTGATTTTGTAAAAGGTGGTTCGATAAATTAGAGTATAGCCTCAGTGTCCCTGCGTGCAATGCCTTTATTGTGAAGTGACCGGCTGGTGGGTTGTTTCATCGGATCTGTTCTGTATATCAGGGGTGAGTCATCTTTCAACCAAGTTGTGGTCTTTGATTTTGTGGACCTTCTTCTGCTCTTTACGGTCCCCTGGACCCTTTAAGCAATGAATAACTAACTAACAACTTGTAATGTTTGAATGAACTGTACCATAATATAACAAACCAATATGTGTGAATGTATAAGTGGTCAATAAAATCTCGCTTTGCATTGCATGCCTTTTGTCTGGATATTTTTTTCCAATTGTTTGTTACATGTTGCAACAGTATCTTGTCACATTTAATCCCAAAACAACACACAAATCAGCATAAACAGCTTACCATGCTACAGGCTCTCTCGGTGGTTATGGCAACCACCCCCCGCAAAAAGTTCAAGGGCCTGAAGAAAGGCCACGTTGGCTGCCGAACCGTCTCCCTGCCAGCCCCACTTTTTTTCGTTTGCTGTATCAGGCGCAGCTCGCGGCAGTAGTTGCTGCGCAGAGCAGCAAATTTCTTTTGTATGTTATCATCTGAAAAGAAAAGATAAAGCCAAACCGACATTATTACGAATAGTTTGAGTTTCTGGCCTGCAATGATGAAGTGGGATACTATCTTTACACGCACCTACGTGCAACCATTTACACAGTAATAACAATACTAGTATTCTACTTATACTACTACTAGTATTTGCAATAGTAAAAGTTAAGTACTACTGCTAGTACTACTTCTAATTCTACTAATATGATTATGATGATACGGATGCAGGAAACTATACAAATTCATTGTCTGCAACTGCAAAATACTGCTTTTATCTCTTCTCTACTTATAGCACTCGTACAAATTACAAAGTGTAAAAGTTGTTTTATTGTAGCCGGCATGGAATAGCACATGTCCTATCATACATATTATACTCGAAAGCATAAATCGAACAACAAATATTCATGGAATCAAACATCATGAAAGACGCATATATTGTGATCTAGATTAATACAATGTGGATTGCAATCTACTTCAACTTCCACCACAGTGGTTGGTAAAAAAATTGTTGAAACGATGAATAGATCTAAGAATAGATCTGTAACAGTTGCAGATCTATTCTTAGATCTATTCATCGTTTCAACAATTTTTTTTTACCAACCCAGACTTGTGGAATGAGCGGTTAAGTGGGAATATAGGTATTCTTCTGTTCTGTTCCTTATTAATCTGCATTTCTTGTTGGGAGAGGTTGGGAAAAGAGGTGAGAAAACTCGTGCATGCAGCAACGTCATGTTTTAGATCCATAAATATGTATAACTTCACGAACCTAAGCAGGCTAGGTTGATCGACCATTAGAAGGACCTATTCAATAACCCTGTGCATTTGGGTTTGGTAATGTTTCTGTACAGGGCTCGTCTAGCATATATCGTCTAGTATACAAAAGATAAAAACACGATCCACCGAACAAACACATGTCCTACCTGTACACTCCACCCCTGTCATCAACGTGAAATTCACTCGAACGCTGGTCCACGCAGCTTTCTTCATCTGTTGGTTTCTGTACTCTGAGCTTCTAATGTCCCATAAACATTCATGGGAGTGTATGATCTCTATTAGATCACACGTATTTTTAACTGTCAGGTTACCAAGCGGTCCGGTTTTGGTAGCCATTTTCCAATAATCACGTGCTTAAAGTAGCACGTTTCATTGGTTTATATGCTGAATGATTCGCAATCAGTTCGTCGAAATTAGGGCATGTTCTAAACGTGACAAATCATCCCAAATCACACTGCGAACTGATTTGACTGAGATGACTTGGCGATAGTCTCACGAAATCAGTGACTCAAGTCATGATTTTTCCTATGATTGCAATCAAAACGTTCGTCGTCAGACCTAGCCTTAACTGACACTCGTTCATCTAGGACATGAGTGTCAGGATCTTTTATTTCAGTGTGATGGCATGCACATACTCATGCTCAATTTATACTCTGATCCAAAGGAATACAACACAACTTTATTTTCGGATTTAAAAAATAAATAACTAAATACTTTTTTTTTTTTTTACTACAACAGCACAGCATACATTTGCCTTGATTTCAGAACATTATGATACAAGGAAGTCAAATTCATGCAATATGTTTGTGCAGAAGTTGCTTTATCCTTGCAAACTTTTCAGAGAGATTGAGTGTGTAGAATAACAGCCTAGAGATAATCGCTTGCCTTTAGGATGGCAACAGCTGCTCCACGTTCACGAGCATGTAACATTGCACTTTAGGCTGCATGTTGACCTCTTAGGCAGTGTGAATTAGAGCCTGATTTCCACTAGTGCTTTGAGCAGCTCCTTGACGTAGTAAGTGGCTCTATAGGAACATTTTATATTTTATTGCAAGCGTACGGGGGCATGTTGCAGGTACCCACGAAGCGGAGGCCATCATTCGTGAGAAAGAAGCGCTGTTTCCAAACTCCTCTCTCTTCCTCTTCTTCCAAGGCAGAATACACAGGCTCAGGGTAAGTCCAACATTTGCATAGCTTGGTTGGATGGATGGATGGGTTTGGGATGAGATTATCAGACCTGACTACTGTACGAAATATTCGTACAATCTTACGAAAATTTGAAGCTTTGTACGGTTGTACGCATTTTTTTCCATTTATACGAAAAATCGGAGTACAATCGCACTTTCGTTTTCTCGCCAGTAAAGTTGAAATCGACAGTTGCTTCCCCTTGCTCAACATCCGGGAACCGCGTATTTCTTCTTCCTGCAAGTTTGAGGTTGACAAAATGCCGGGCGTTTGTTCCTTCAAAGAGCTATGGTTAGCAAAACCTGAATTTCAGTTAAAATCTGCTTATGCAGATAGCCTCAAAGATGATGCCGACACAGACTAGAGACAGGTTTGAGAGAAATAATTGTATATATTGAGAGAGCAAGGCATGTTGTGAGAGAGAGACAGATTGATAAGCATGTTTAGAGATAGAAATAGGGACAGATTGACAAGCATGTTGAGAGAGAGAGAGAGAAAGAAAAGACTTCCCCAAATCACCACCAGCCCACCTTCTCTATCCCTCCTTTTCCTCTCCCCGAAACAGGTTAGTAGGCTGTGTTTTCAGTATTGAATTGTTTAATCTAGATACGAGCGTGAGTTGATAGCATGCATACAAAAACGTTGGTGAAGATAATCCGAAACTGTGCATTTTGTGTGTGTGTTTTTTAATAAATTAATAAAAAAAAGAATAACATTTGGTGTTTTTGTATATTATTAAGCTACATTAAAGCAGTACATTTGAAGAAAATGGCGTGGATTTTGACACGAGGGTAATTGTAACCAAATTTTTCAGATTGTACTCATTTTTTGCTCTCATTGTAACCAAAAAATTTTTGGGGGGTAGGCAGGTCTGGATTATGTATTGTGATGAGGAGCGTAGATAACAGCTGGCTGTCGGGTAACCCCAGTCTTATTTCTGTAGGTGAAAGGAAAACCTCCTGAGTTTTGCACACAACATGTTTATCAGAGTAAGCTCCTCGATGGTGGCAGTAACATTGTCAGGCAACAAGTGGAAGGAGGCAGGGAGCTATGGCCTGGAAAACTGGTGGCGCGAACCTCCGAGCAATAATTTTGTCCCCTTCCCACTGACTTGTTAAGTTTTATAGAAACATGTTTTATGTAGTTTATAATGAGGGGGGAGGGGACAAGGGAGGTTTAAGTGGCTATCGGTAGAGTAATTTTAAAGAGATAGAAACAGAACCTTTGGCTGTCGAGGTTATTCGTCAGCTAAGATGCAAGAGAACCTTGCGCTTTCCAATTTTTATGTCGACTGTGATAATGCTGTATTGATGACGTATTGAACGATGAAATGTTTAAGATTTTATGGAGGTAGCAAGAATCGGTTCCTGTAATGTGTGAAATCCGTAACCCTAAGATTAGAGTCATAGTTTTGTAGAGAGAGAGACATAGAATTATATTTTAATTGGAAACTTTTTCTTTCAGAGAGAGTCTGACAAGTCGTATGAGATTTACATGCGTGCTTACGAAGAAGCCAAAGGACAGAGAGAGATTGAACTCATGTGCCTTTATGAAATCAGTATGTAATGTTTCTAATAGTGTTCTATTGTGGTTTTGTTGTGTTGGATGATGATTTATGATTTCTTTTGGTACTTTTGGCATGAAGGATATATATATGTTTGGGACAGCTTGGGACGACAGATAGGTTTGAGCATAGCCAAACTTGTTGGACACAGGCAAAGAAAAACATGGCTTGAATATATTTAAGCTGTATCTGAATACAAAAGTTAAATACATTTTAAATAGCTTGTCCTTTGTGGTAGCAGTGCTAGTGCTGGTGATGTTTAATTTGGCTATTCGTTGTGTGACAGGCTGGTTCAACCTGATCAAGCTCAACTGGGACAAGAGCCTGGAGGGATTTAGGAGGTGTGTAACATTCTTTCATTGATTCTTGTTTGTTTGCTTATTTCACCCCCACTCCTTCACTGTCAGATTTGACTGGAGAAGGGCCTGTGTTGCTTGGTCCCCTACAGCTGTTCATTTGCGGTACTTACAGGCTATGGCTAAAAATAACCCTTGTGCTGTCCCTTATCGCTGGCTGAACTGCCTGTAGCCAGATCCAAGACACTGGCTGTGCATGCTGGCATGGCTAAAAATAGCTTACAGCTGGTGGCTGAAAATTTACTTTCAGTGAAGGAAGTTTCAGCCGTGCCCCTGATCCCTCCCTCGTTCCACTGCACCAGGGGCACATTTTCACATACTCCAAGGACCTGGCAGGTTGAGGTAGGACTGGGTACAAAATAATAATTATTATTTCATTGTTCTTATATAGCGCCTTTCCTGCTAAAGAGCTGCTCAAGGCGCTGGCCGATACAGGACTTAAATCGAGGCCACCCGAAGTGCCCACTAAATAGACACTCGTTATAATGCGTTTTACATTTTATTGTTGTGTGCTGTCTTCTTACAGGTTGCGTAAGGACTCCAAGTGGTCCAAGTGCTACTATTCCTACCTGATCGCGGTGTGTCAAGGGTCGCTGGGCATGTTAAAAGAAGCCCATGACATATTCAGAGAGGTGCCAGCCCTGGTCAAGCGCAAGAACAACCAGATTGAAGCCTTTGTGGCCAGGAGGGTAAGTCTTATTCTTTTTGCATGTAGTGACTTTGGTCCCCTCAGAGGAGTGATGGGTTTGAAACTACAAGGTTTTACAAATTTAAAAAAATAACAAATTAACTTGGAAGGGTTTAGAACTAGGAAATCGGTATGACGTTTGAACTGTTGAATTGAATCAGCAATAATAATTGTTAGTGGTTGATGATATCAGCCATGATTATTGATAGTGCAAATCAGGATAAAATATGAAGTGTTGATACTGCAAATTAGCATAAAACATTAGTGTTGCTGAAACTGCAGATCAGCAAACAATATTAAGTGTTGCTTATAAAGCAAATCAGCTTTGTTGTGGATGCTGCAAATCAGCATTAAATGATGAAATGTTGATACTGCAAACGAGCATGAAATACTAAGTGTTGTTAATAATGCAAACAAGCCTAAAATATCGAGTGTTGTTGATAATGTGTAATTTTGCGTTCAGGCCGAGAAATTCAAGAAAGAAAAGCCAACACAGGAATACTGTCGGCTGCTGACGTTGGAGTTAATATTCCTATGGCATGCTCTGCCCACTTGCAGCACGCAGGACCTACAACCACTTCTCAGTGGTACGTGGATCAAAATGACAGTGGAGGATTTGGGATCGAACCTGTGTGTGTGTGTCTGTATGCTGGCATGAAAGATCTATAGCACTGGAGCCGGCTTTAAAAAGCATTTTCAGAGAAACACATGTGTGCTGCCTGGTATCTCCCCTTCTTTTTTTATCTGGGCGTCTGCTGTAGCACCATGTTTGGTCCTGCCATTAAGTATATTGAGCTAGGCACTGTGCTAAAATCCTTATTCCATTTCATAGTGTATTTGCACTATACAATGGTGTGGTTTTAGATAAGTACTTTAATTCGCATTTTATTTTAAATGGCATCACATGATGTTTTTTCTTTTCAGTAAGTCTGTCTTGTAATTATGGGGATTGTTACGACTGTGATATTACGCCGCATTTTTTTAAAATTTTCAATTTTGTGATATTAATTTAGCAGCAGACGTGTGTGATGGGGATGTATGCTTGACATGCTTTGGAAAAAAATATTTATTACAACAATTTTATATTATAAGGTAAATGTTTACATGTGATGGTCGTTTATATTATGTAATGTTAACTCTTAGTCTCATATAGCAAAACAGCACGTTGATCTTCTCCTTCATGTAAGGATTTGACAAAAACAAGCCAAAAATAGGTGCATGTGTTTAAAATGCTATATCTACTGAACGGTTGGTCAGAGCTTCATGGGACTTAGTCAGTGTGTAGATAATTGGTAACTATGCAAGTATTGAGTAAGCTTTAGTTTTGTCAGTGTCATCTGTCTGTGTTACCTGCTATTTTACCTGTGATTATAGGTAATTTCACAACCAATTCTTCGGATGATGAAAGGTCCGATCTGTAGTCGGAAAGATCGCTAGTGTGCACGCTAGACACTGACAAATCACTCTGATTTTTATTCCCTAACTGATCAGCCCTTTCATCTACTAATTGCTGCCACAACTGCTCATATCATGTAGACTCATTGTCGGAATCAGATTCTGCCATTTTTAGAGTATCCCCACTCTCGAAAACGCGACCAAAAACTAAACAAAAACTTCGATTAAAACGTGTTGTTGACACAACTGCAGTTGACAGGAAGGAAGTACACTGCTTTTAGAATCAGCTAGTGCGCATGCGCAATTGGAACTGGTTTCCGTTAAGCGAGAGAGAGGTGCTAAAAGTAGACGGTAACTAGGCGCGCTTTACCGCGCTTCATGAGCCGTGACGAACCGCGCTTTACCGCGCTTCATGAGACTAAGAGTTAATGTAATCATGTACATGTAAATGTGTGTGAGGGGAGTTGCCAGTGTGGTGTACATGAGCGTGTGTGGGCGACAGAGGGTTTACATGTGCATAATGCATTTGTACGTTTTATACCTTAGGTTTATCAAGTTTGAATGTTTAGACCTTATATGAGCGATGTTTAGTGTCTGTTATAATTCCTTGTAAGAGGTAACACAAATGTGCTGAATGGAATTGAATTATAATGAATAAATAGACAAATAAAAGTCCTTCAGCTCTGTTAACCAGCCTAAAATATTTAGTGCTGGTGATTATTTATAATTAGAATTGCTTGCTTAGGCTCTTCAGGGTTGCAACCTTTTATTAAAAGTGAAGAAGTGTTTTGGGGTGGTGCTTTCTTCTCCCCGCTCCATTCTATGGGTTGTGACTTTGGGTGTCTTTTTCAGTGTGTGAAATGCAGACGGACCCCAAAGTGTTTCATCTGAAATGTTTACTGGAGGGCGCTCTGTACAAAGAACTAGGAGAGGAGGAGATGGCCGTGCAGGTCGGTTTTATTATTTTCTGATGTTTTGCGTTTTGTTGTAGTTTAAATGTTGACTTTTTTTTTTTAAAATCTGTAGTTTGTATTGTTTTTTTGCTTTGATGTCATTTTGTTTTGGCGACTGCTGAGCAGTTATATTGTAAACGTTTATTTTGATGGGAAAAGAGACCTCATCAATGACTAAGTAAAGGCTTTTGTGTTTTATGATGCTGCTATTATATGACTTGGTTGAGATGTAAGCTGGGGGACATTTTCAAGACAAAAGACCTTTGGCTTGTGTTGGGATGTTACTAAGGTTATATAAGCAGTCAGCCCGAAAGCAACGCTGACCCCAATCTGAGTCATTGGACAGTTAATGAGTGAGTATGAGGTGTCATTGGACTGGTAATGAGTGTTTATGAGTGGTGTGTGGCGTCATTGGAGAGGTAATGCATGATAGCATCCTGTATCGTTATTATTATTATTATTATTATTATTATTATTATTATTGTTTTATTATTATTGTTACTACTACTACTACTTATTACTATTATTTATGATTATTATTATTAGGTAATTTGTGTGTACGAGTTGTGTGTGAAGTAATTATTTGTTGTTGTTTTTTTTTTGGTCTGTGCAGTGTCTGAAGGAAGCCTTAGCCAGGCATCAGGGGAAAAAAGAGGATGCTCATGTATCGGCCTTCGCTCTCTTTGAACTGGCTACTATCTACATCAGGTCACCTGAAGTGAGTTGCCATCCTTGTTTTTTGTTTTATTTTCATATCAGTATCAACGCCTCAACTGGGCGCCACTACTGGCTTTATGGCGATGGAAACGGAAATCTCCTAGTAGGTAGTCAAAAGCCATTTTTAAAAAATGATTTCCTCATCACAAAACTGACATAGATTTAAAGAGCTTTTCATTCTGAACACAGTGGTATATTTTTTTCCCCCATAGGACAAATAGGTAAAAAGTTATTAATGTTTGAAAATGCCGAATGTTGGTGTTTTTTTGGCAACGTTTTGGAATTGAAGAAATTGACAACTTTGGAGTCTCAAAGTGAAGCCAATATTGATACCAGAAAGCTGATTTTTGACAGGTAACCCCTTCATATGTTATACTCCAAGCCCAATTTTCTTCAGGCCTATCCCATGTAATGTTCAGCCGTTTTGGTGCTTCAAAGTTGGGAAATCATCAAATTCGCAGTGCGTGCCGGCAAATTATAGGCCTACTAGTGTGCTACTACGCTCAGCACTCGTGTCGCTGAATAGGCCTACGAGTTGGCCATGGCCGCAAGAAAATAAGAACATCGGTTGGGTACACTTTTCTACGGCAAAGCGCTCCGCGATAGAGTAATGCACAAATTAATAAATACCCTAGTTTTATAAAGGAAAGTCTGCTCTTTATTTCTTGCTAATTTTTAAACTTCTAGTTAAAATCAAACTTACATAAAAACCGCTTTATCCACTTTGTTCGGCTCGTAACAAAACGTTTACACATGAGAGCCCACCATATTTATATGTAAATGAAGCTAAGTATCCGAACTTCTCATTGGTTCTTATTTTTAGGCCATCCAATGAAGTATCGCAAAGCGCTTAGACTTTGAAACGAGTCACCTCTCAGCAAACGACGGTGACAACTTTTTCGCAGCGGCATTCAGCGCTCGGATAGGGGCGTATTCAAAAGCTGTTTTCTCGGAATCTTTCGCATAAACATGCATTAAAAACAACACAGATGTAAAGATAAAGCTTTCAATTTTTATTTGAATACAGCCACTGTTCGTTTTGATGCAGTTTTACATTAATAATAAGTGTTGAAAGTGAAGTGAAAACTGAGTCAAAACTGCCGAGCGGACAAGAGCCAATGAAGGGCTTTTGGAGTACCTACTCCTAGAAGTGGAACGTGACTTGCTGTATGATGAGATAGGGAACAGCCACGCTTACAGAAATCCCACCAGTCTGGCGATACCCTTAAAAAAATGCTTGCTTTGGGAAAATGAAAGCAAAATATTTGGGCATTGACCTTGTGTACTTGGAGACACAGGGGGATATACCACTGACCGGCACTGAATTTTGAAGTCAAAATGTCTCAACTCTTTCACTGCAAAAGTTGACATTATTTGATTTTAATAATAGTGTTATCACAAATTTCTCTGTTCCCCTTTCTCAGACAAAACCAATGGCTAAGGAACACCTCCAACTGATCAAGGTAATGTTCATTTTATGTTCTTGTAGAGATTTTAAAACAAAATTTTTTAATATCTCTTTCATGTTATTTTGTTTTCTTCCTTTCCTGCTCTGATTTTCTTCGTACTTGCTTACTTATTATCCCCATTTCAGCTTTACTTTTCTTACAACCCATTAACTTTTTATTTTCTTTGTTAACTTTTTTTTTTTTTTTTTTTTTTGGGGGGGGGGGGGGGGGAGGGGGGGGTGTTGGTGGAGGGAGAAGTGTTGGGGGGGGGGGGGGGGGTCAGCTTTTTCACTCCTTTCCTTTCTCTATTTGTGTTTGTCTGTAGGACAACTACAAGGACTACGACTTTGAGAACCGCCTGAGTGTGCGGGTGAGCAACGCACTCAAACAGCTCAAGTACGGGTCCACCGCTTTGTGATTCCTCTCCCTCCTCATACACCTTAAGCACCGCTTTCGTGGAGAAGAAGTGTGCTAGGCCAGTTATCATCGTCCTCATCCTCATTATTCTTCTTCGCGGATTGTGGTTGGGAAGAGTGGCGGTGTGGTAAGTTCTTTAGGCAACAAGCAGTTTGGATTTTGTTGTGTGATCAAGTTTTGTGAGTCAATGGGTTGCGCTCACCTGTGTGAGGGCTGAGCCCCACCTCCCTGCCTTTCCGGGTTGAAGTTAGTGTCATTTTACCAAGTGATTTTGAGAGTATTATGGCAGAGTGATCCATAATGCTGATCAAATGGCCATTTTTTATTTAATTACAGAACGACTTTTGATGAATATTTTTCCCATCCATCTGTGAACACGTTTTGCAGGTTACTGGGTTGTTTGTTCCACAAGCCTTCGCACCCTCCCCATCCTATGCCGCTTCCCCTGACCCACCTCCTGGCTCCTGGTTGTGCGTTGGTGTTTATTCAATCATTGAGTTCAAACCTTTTTCCAGGAATGGTGTGTTCTGATTTTTGTTCTGTCTGCTTCTGTGATAAAATCTGTCTCTTTATCGCCTTCATGTTAATTCAATCACTGTACATTACTATTGAGAGTGTCTTCGCATTTTTGTTCTTTTTTGATGCTTATTGGCTAAAGAATGTGTCCACAATTTATGTTTTTTTTTTGCACTGTGATGGCAAATTTGGACTCACAGTCATGGCAATGTGTTTCTTTGTAGTCAAACAAACAAAAATAAATTTCCAGGTTCTTGCAAATCTGTGCGAGATAAGACCTAAATAGTCTAAAAATGATATAGAAAAAAAAAGTCCGTCTGACCATCTTTCTGCCGTCCGCTGGCTGTGCAAAAATGTTAAAGTGGCTAAGTACTCACAGCCTATTTCAACAATTACAAACCAAACTTGTTAAGATGGTGTATACCCATGAAACCTTGAAAATTATCAGTGAAGGAATGACTTCACTTCAAGGTCAAGGCCACAGGGTCATCAAATGTTAGTTTTAAAAAATGACAATTTTTCACAAAATGTCACTTTTTTTAATAGGTTATTAATATTATGATTCTTTGATGCATGATAAATATCAATGAGACACACATACTTTGAAAATTTGGCCAATCTCACTCCAAGATAAAGGTCACTGGAGCTGTCTAAAGTCTGTATAGGTTCTTTGAAGTGACCTTGACCCTAAACTATCAGAGATATAAAGTCCAATCTTGTTATATTTAGAGATGATAGATTGATCTTTGATATATTTTCAGTTTTTGCATTGATCTTGAAAGTCGAGGTCATTTCAGGCCTTGCAGAAACATGCCAAACAATATGTAATCTTAGAGTGGAATGGCTGTTTATTTAACTTATAATATGCAACAACATTGGGTTATTTGATCAGACATGCATGAGAGATCACGTGAGGATCAAAGTCATGCATGGGGTGGCCTCGTGGGGCAGTGGATAATTCGCCGGTTTCCTATGCCGAAGGTCGCGGGTTCGATTCCCGCAAGGGGCGAACGTATGTGACTTAGGTACGAGACTATTGAGGTCACCGAGGGTTTTCTCCGGTCACTCCAGTTTCCTCCCTCCCTTTAATAATGGTACAGGATGCAGTCAATATAAAAATTTCAAAAATAAAAATTCGATTTTCTTCCGTCTTCTAATAGCGATTTCCCTGCCTTTACACCACCTGTTTGAGTGACGTATGTGTATTTGGTGTGTGTGAGGGTAAATGAGACAGGTGAGCGTGTATGTTGGTATAGATCGCCGCGCTTTGAGCCTTGGGGAAAGGCGCGTACATAGCATCCTGTATTATTATTATTATTATTATTATTATTATTATTATAAGGTCAAGGTCTGTGAAGATCAGGGTCATCCCAAGGTCACAGTTTTTTTGGGTATAATACAAATTTTGCCCTACTTTATTTCATAGTGCATGAGTGTATTTGGAGCTGGTGATCAAGGTCAATTCAAGGTCAAGAGCATAGAACAATCAAAGTCAGTTTTACTATGCATTTTAATGCCACCATTTCTTTTTTTGCTTTTTTTCTCTGAGCACTCATTTTTATGTTAAATATTGCGAGTTCCATAAGGAGCATGAGAGTCATACGGGCTTTGCCATTCTAGTTTTTGTTGTTGTTGGTTATTTCGCTCTGTGACATTTTTGATCAACGAACGACTTTTGGAACAAAACTGATCTTATTTTGTATGCTGTACTAGTATAGGCAATTTCTTTTTTGGGCATTGAATGTATGTGTTTAGTTATAAACAATACTTTGTGCATTATTGTATTTTTTTGCTTCAATCTTTGTGTATTTTTGCAGTATTTAGTATTTTGTGGGCAGGATACAGTTGAAATTGTTGTAGAAGGGAAGGAGATTTCAATTTTTTGTAATTTGATGCAATTATATTTTATGTCAGTATTGTATGTGCATTTGAGGTAAAGTTTGTGTTATTTGTTTTCATCATCAATTTTAAAAATATTTTGTATAAAAGTTGTTATTTAACACCCCAAAAAAAAAAAAAAAAAAAAAAAGAAATTTTCTCAGCGCTATGTTGAAATTTCTATGAAATTCTCTGGTGTGTGAGAAAAATAAATACTGTAATTGTCAAATTTATTATAGAAAGTGTTCTGAGAATACTGGCTCAACCGGTTTATATCAGTTAACCCCAATGACATATCTTGATTTGTGACTGTCGCTGTTAGACTTGTGTGGTTAGGGTGTGTGAGAAAATAAGTTTGGTCGAGTGTTTGGTTATAGATGCAGATGCTAGGCATGTGGGTGAATGTATGAATGAGTGTGTGAGAGAGAGAGGTGACTGGGTGTGTGCTGTTCAGCCTCGTATACCTATAAATGATTTTGAGTATGTGTGTTTGTGCTGTAGCATTTATATTTGTAATTGGTATGTGTGTGTATATTTAATTATATAATAATCGTGAATGTTTTGAAATGGCTGCCTATTATTGGCTTCAACGTCAAACAGGCCTGAAAATCTACAATGCTTCCTTCACTGGTATTTCAACTCCCCAATCCCCACCCTCCCACCCCATGCCCTGCCATGCTGACCCCCACCCACACCACCTCCAGACTGATGTCACCCCCAAACCTATCCACACATCTACTGTTTTCCTTTCTCTTCCACGTGGGTGTGCTGGGGGTTTTCTGTATAAATAGTATCCCCACTTTGTGGAAATGTAGTGCTTTAAATTACAGCTTGTTCCTGTCATTCTCATTTGTTCTTCCTCGTTTCTAATCTTTCTATCAATTTCTGTGATTCTCATGTGTTCTTTCTCATTCCTAATCTTTTCTATCAATCTACTATCTTCTTTGCTAGACTAGTCACTTACATTTTTTCTTGAAAACTCCTCATTTGTTGGGCCAGCTTGGGGATATTGAACGCTTTCTGCCAAATGGTCAATAGGGCTTTCTGAGTTATTATTTAGCGATGTAGGCATTTTATATGTATGTGTTTTGTTAATATTTTATAATGATGTTTATATTCCACTTTATTTTTGTAAATGGGGGTTCGATAAATTAAAATACAGTCTCAGCGTTCCCTGCATGGGATGCCTTTATTGTAAAGTGACTGGCTGGTGGAGTGCCTTCAGTTTTACCATTAGGGTTGTTTCAGCACATCTTTTATGCGAACAAGTGGCGAGTCCTCTTTCAACCAAATTGTGGTCCTGATCCGCCTGTTTGAAGTCCGCTGGATCCTATAAACGATGTCTAACTGACTAACTAACCCTCCCCCACTCACAAAAAAGCAATTTGTCCCACATGCTCCATCTTTATTTCCCCTTCATCCCTTTCCTCCCCCAACTCACCTACCCCTCTCCTTCCCCTAAGAAAATAGGTTGATTTGCTCATAGATTGAAAGCAGTGACAATGAATGTTTGAACTGTAATAGCTGCTGTTGTTGGTTTTCCAGTTTTAAATTTTACATCTGCTCAGATTGTTGTTCAAGAAGCATGTGTCTAAAGTGTACCAAAGACGGTGAATAATTTTGTGTTCTTTTTCTCGTGTTTTTTTTTACTGTACGTTTAAAAACCTATCTAAAACTAGCTAACGGATTGAATGGGTGATTGCAGCTTTGTATTTTGTGGTCGTACCAGTTACTTACCACTGCTACCTGTGTTAGTTTAGCATGCCCAGTGGTATGAGAACCGTTTAACCAAATTGACACTAACTTCTCTTTAAATTCAGCATTTGGATTGAGCGTTTTAAAAACAAAACATTTATTTATTTTTGTTATCTAATAAATCATGAATGTGTCAACAGACGTAAACTTAAATAACTGAACTTCAGCGTAGAAATGAAACTTTTGACTACTATCCTTGTTTTCATTCAATTTCACACACTAATGTACTTGAAACCTTTTTTTTTTTTTTTTTAACTTTATAGGAATTTAGCAAAATTGTCACTTGTTTCATGCAATGAATGTAAATTAAGCATAGTGCCACCTAATGCTTTTAAAAAAAAAATTTACTTGCATTGGTAGCTCGACTGACGTTTTGATGGCAGTCATTGTTTATTTGATGTTAACATCTCATCTGATGAACTTCGTGAAGGTTGCATAACTTGGCAATAAATACTGACATGTTCATCATCCAACAACATGTGTTCACAGAAACTTTGAATTACATTCTGTTTCTTTTGAATTTTGTGGCAAAAGTTTTCATAGGTTTTTATAAATTTTAATGCAGTCAGATACCCTATTCAGTTTGCATGTGTCTGCAAATTACTGTAAGAATAAAAATTACAATTTTTTTAAAAATCTATTTCATTTTAAAGTTTACATGAAAAGGAAAGTTTTTGGAAATAGCTTACAAAACATGCTTTTGCTTGCATTATTTGGTTTTGCTTTGGTTCTCTGTGTTTTGTGTTTGTTTTTTTGTTTTATTTCTTTTAAATATAAACAGGGCAGATTTCAGTATTTATTTAGAATTCCATTTGTCTGCGTTTACAGATATGAAGTGATGTGTGGAACTTTTTTTATTAACTCACAGGCTTAGCAATGTGAGTCTATGTACTCAATCCCCCCAAAAAAAATTATTTGCCAGATTTTCACAAATCTGTGCGAGATAAGTCCTAAATAGTCCAAAAATGATATTGAAAAAATGTCCCTCCATCCGTCTTTCTGTACATCTGTCTGTCCGCCATCCGTCTGTGCAAAAAATGTAAAAGTGGCTAAGTACTTGGAGCCCATTTTAACTATCACAACCAACCATGGTAAAAAGTGTATACCCATGAGACCTCATAAATGATCAGTGAGTGAATGACTTCACTTCAAAGTCAAGGTCACAATTTCATCAAATATTAGTAAAAAAAAAATAAATGACAATTTTTCACAAAATGTCCCTTTTTTTCTAGGTTATTATTCTTTGATGCATGATAGGTATCAATGAGACACACTTACTTTGGAAATTTGGTCAACCTCACTTTAAGGTCAAGGTCACTGGAGCTGTCCAAAGTCAGTTAATATAGGTATTTTCAAGTGACCTTGACCCTAAACTATCAGATATAAAGTCCAAACTTGTTGTATTTAGAGATGATAGATCGCTCTTTCATATATATTCCGTTTTTGTGTTGATCTTGAAGGTCAAGGTATTTTAAGCCTTGTAAAAAACATACTCAAAATAGGTTATCATACAGTGGAATGGCTGTTTATTTAACCCATAGTATGCAACAACATTGGGATATTTGATCAGATATGCGTGAGATATCACATGAATGTCAAGGTCACTGAAGGTCAAGGTCCTCCCAAGGTCACAATTTTTGTTGTGAGTGCATAATACAACGTTTGCTGTAGTTTATTTGATAGTACATGAGTGTATTTGGAGCAGGATTTCAATGTTGTCGTAAGGTCAAGAGCATAGAAATATCTAAGTTGCAATTACTTTGCATTTTAATGCCACCGTTTCATTTTTTTTTTGGGGGGGGGCACTCATATTGCGAGTTCCATAAAGGAGCATGTGAGGCTTATGGGATTTGCCCTTCTAGTTAATGCTTGCTTTAAAGGCATTTCTTTATTTTGCATGACAAATCAACCAGAATTGTTTTGCTCCCAGTGAACGATGACGATAAAAGTGTACATAACATTGACCTATTTTTATAGCACGGAACTTTCTGGCTTTGTACATTGCATTGTGTGACAGAAATGTTGGATCTTTTTTCTTTTCTTTTCTTTTTTTTTTTTTTTTTTGGGGGGGGGGGGGTTAGAGGAAGTGATGGGGGGGGAGGGTGAGGGAAGAGAGAGAATTCAACTTCCACAACTTTTGTGTGGTGTGGGTGTATTCAGAGATTTATGCAGGCTGCAGAGCAGCGCTCCCCGGCACAAAGGGGGAACAGACTTCCTGCATTGTTGTTTCTAAATCTAAACTCAACTGAGCAAATCTCATTTCCTGAAAACGAAACAAAGGTGTCCAGTCCCCCTTCAAGGGTTCAGTACTTATTGTGTTGTCTGGGCCCATTTTCCTTTGCATTGCTCTAAATGCATGTTGTTGGTGTTTTCATTTAATTTTAACTTCATCTATTTTTTGTGCGTCCTGGTGGCGCATCTTGAGCAGCTCTTTGATCTGTAATTGCACTATTCTCCCCCCCCCCACCCCTCCCTATCCCCCTCCAATCTTGAACTGTAATGTGTATATATACTTCCAATATACTTTCACTGGTTTATAATGTTCCTGTTGACATTTTGTATTTATTATATATTTTTAATTTAAAAAAGGGTAAGATCATGAATTCAGAGGTGCCAACCCCCTAATCTTCTTGTCAGTATTTCCGGACCCGTTTGTCAGTATTTTTTAACACTTGTCAGTATTTTTTTTCTCGCAAAACCCAGCCTATGACACTATAAAGTAACGACAGGCTTCCCTCTGAAACAGCAGGCTATTTTCAGTCCTCTAAAATCACCATGAAAATCAGCTTGTTGAACACAGCGACGTTCAGTGTGTGCAGGAGTACTATTATGAGACCAGAAACCGGTACAGAAGCACCGCTGGCAAAGATAAACGATCGGCAACTTCTCCTCCGTATTTTTATAAAAGCTACCGTATTTCCGTATTTAATTCACTTCGCCGGAATTAAATACGGTCAATCCGTACTGGTTGGCACCTCTGTGAATTGCTTGGAGTAAAAGACAAGGAGGCAGCTTACCCCCCCCCCCCCCCCCCCTCTCTCCTCCCTAATAATAATAATAATAAATGAAAGAAGTCATTATATAAAACTGTTGTCATTGCATGTATTGTTTGAAATATACTGCAGCAATATAATTCTGTAAAATCAACGAGAATGGAACAAATATAATCATTAAAAATGAGAACACGTAAAATATGGCATTTTTCATAACCAATGATTCAAGGCGAGTAAAATAAAATACACGTGAACAAAAAACATTCCAGGAGCCAAATAAAACGCATGAAAAATACCTCAATATTGGTTATAGTGCTTTGGTTTCGACATCCATGCCAGTAAAAACAAATGTACACGAGAACAAAAAAAAAAACGTTCATGATCAAAATTGTAAAAAATCTGACGTTAGTTAGTGTACAACCGTTATTATCTGATATGTGATCAATAGTTCTTAATTGTTGTCTTACACTATTTACTGTGTGTGTGCGTTTGGCCGTGGCATTTGTTCATACAAATAGATTGAATAGTTCACAGCGAATACTAATGTCAACACAGCGAGTGTGTTGAGGAGAGATTTTATACCATATTCTCTCTCTCACACACACACACTAAACCGGGCCATTGATGCAATGTTGGATTAGGTGGAAAAATGCATAAACATGCTCACACTAGAAATACGATGGAGGCCGATAAGATCAATGCATGTGAGGATTACACAAACATTTATGTGGAATGATTACCACTATTGGGAACACTTGTGATGTGCTGGTCGATATGCCTGGATTGGTGGAGAATATGAATGTGATCATCACTATGTGGAGGACATGGCAGTGGGCACTTGGGTATGTGGATCTGCATTCCGGCTGATGCGCTACTCAAAGGTATAGGGGACTGACATTTGTGGCGTGCCCCAATGATGTGAGGTTATCTTATGCCGGTGGAGGATACTATGGCATAATGCCGTATGCCCCCATGAGGGTTAGGTGATGGCCGTATGTGGTGGATATCTTGTACAGTGTGATACATGAGAAGATGTTGCCGAATTCTTGGTATGCCCGCGTACTATGGCCGGCCCCCCCCCCCGCATAACTATGAATCTGTTGAGCTCCTCCCCTCTCTCCTTCCTACACTGTCATTCTCTCCACCTCATACCACCACTACTTCTCTCCCACCTCACCCCTTCTACCCCCACCCTCTCCAACACCCTTCCCCACCCTCTCCAACACCCTTCCCCTATCCTTCCAACACCCTTCCCCTATCCTTCCAACACCTTTCCTATCCTTCCAACACCTTCCCCTATCCTTCCAACACCTTCCCCTATCCTTCCAACACCCTTCCCCTATCCTTCCAACACCCTTCCCCTATCCTTCCAACACCCTTCCCCTATCCTTCCAACACCCTTCCCCTATCCTTCCAACACCCTTCCCTTATCCTTCCAACACCCTTCCCCTATCCTTCCAACATCCTTCCCCTATCCTTCCAACACCCTTCCCCTATCCTTCCAACACCCTTCCCCTATCCTTTCAACACCAAAAACAGACCAATTTCCAGTCATTAGGTGTTGACCTCAAGTGTCGGAGATCTATTAAGAATAGGCTTTCAGTAGCCCCTGAGATTCGGATGGTGGTCTCCGTTTGCTTTTAAGCCCGACTTTTTCTAAGTAACTGCCAGACAGCGTGCAAAAAAAGGTCTGTTCTGTCAAGTTTCATCAGACCTGGGTTTTTGTTGTTGTTGGATTCCTGAAGTATTTTGATGTGTTTGTTTGCTTTTTGTTTTTTTTGGAGGGGGGGGGGGGGGGGGAGGGCCATTATGTCATTCTATTATTGCCATGTGTGTGTGCTTGGCTTCCTTGCTTAGGCTGTTTCCCTGGCATGTTACTTTGAGCGTGCATGGGGGTTGATTTTGATTTTGTGCAGCTTAAAACATTAAATTATAATTAAAACAAAAATGCCTGTAATTGTTGTTGTACTTTGAACTGATTTTTGTTTTACGAAATGACACACGTACATATATGTAGTTATGCGTGTCACAGTGCTTGCTTTTGTTGGAGTATGTTAGTAGTATGGTACTTGACTTTTTTTAGTCTTTCTAGTCTGTAGAACATTCCTTGGGCCATTTTGTTTTGATTTTGGTTTTATTAAACATATTTATGATTGGCACGTTTGGTTTGAGCGAGTCGAGTCTCCATTTTTGTGGATTTGAGACAAGAAGGAAAAATGAAAAGAGATGATGGTATTATTGTGATTGAACTTTTTTTGGTTCCTTTTAAAGAAAAATAAAGAGACCGGTGACCAATGGGATTAAGAAAAAAATTGTTGTAATGATGGGTGAGGGAAAGGGGGGGTGAGGAGGGAGGGAGCGGTCTTTTCTTGCAACCCCTCACCACGTCCATTTTCTCTCTCTCTCTCTCTCTCTCTCTCTCTCTCTCTCTCTCTCTCTCTCTCTCTCTCTCTCTCTCTCTCTCTCCCCCCTAATACATGTATATAAAGTTTAACTTATGCACAACAATGCAACACAATTGGCATTAATTTTAAACTTGAAGCAATGAATGTAAGAATGCATACAATAAACACACAAAATGATAAAGATCATTGCATCATAAACAAAAGATGCAAATCCAATATAACAAAATAACAGCAAGTGCATTATACAACTTCCAGTCGAGTCAAAACAAGTTCATAAAAGTAAATAGCACAGGAGGAAATTATTATTTTAGTAAACATAACGGATGACGTAAACTAAATAGTATGTCATATATTAATATTTTATCATAATTATAACAACAATAACATATGAGGAAATAAATGCACCAACACCCTCAACAGGAAGACATAATACTGTGAACAAATAAAAGCTGTTTTAAAATATTGACACTTGGGTTTCGGACTAGATCAATTACTTAGACATTATTTTCCCTATTTGCACACAGTCCACTGAAATGGCATTTTCGGGAAACAGCCATGACCACAGGCGGCGGAAGCTGCTCAGGATTGGGGGGGCACACACACATTTTATTCACTGACATCAGGACCGGACCTTGGAAAAGTCGAGGGGGAGGTTACAGATTCAGCGAAGGCGCGAAGCGCCGAGCCTTCTAGGGGGGTCCGGGGGCATGCTCCCTCGGAAATTTTTTTTTTTCAAGGATGCAAAATAGTGCAATCTGGTGCAATCTGAACCTTGAAAAAGCCATTTGTGATGGTCTGGGACTTTGAGCTTTTTTAACAATTGAACTGACAAACTCTGGGGTACAAAAATTATCCTCTGCCCCTCCCTTAAAAAAACAACAATACACACACACAGACATTTATTTATCAGCAGAGATGTTTTGTATACTATTATTATTCACTACTTTTTGTTGATCGTTAACGGTATAAAGCTTTACCTTGTAGTTTGTGAACATCACCGCCCTGCTTTCATTTAATTCAATCTTGCTGCACTAGGTTCCTCGGCATTAGTACCATTTGTGAATTGTATCTTCTGGCAAAACAGTTCACTGCCTCTTTGAAGTCAATATCAACATCCCTGTGCACTTTCAGTAAAGCAAGTCCATTGAGTCTCTGTTGCCCCATTGTAGAGCGCAGGTAGTTTTTCAGGTTGCGCAACTGACTGTTTGAACGCTCACACTCGGCAGTAGTGACAGGCAGGGTGCAAAGGTTCTTTAGCATGATGAACAGGTTGGGATAAAAATCCCTGTCACAATGTTTCAGTGCTTCTGATGCCGTGGATGGGATGATAGCTGACGCATTCTCAGCAGCACTTCGCCATTTGCAAACCCACCGTTTTTATTCTGCATCAAGGGTAGCGTTGTCTGGTAGGTCAGACTCCCACAACATTGCCAGTGTCTTCACCCCTTCTGGAACCTGCATGAAACCATCCTGGTTGTCTATTAAAGTGCTTGGCACCAGACAGAGACCATCAACTGCTAGGCCAGCATTTTTGAACCTCGAGTCCAATTCGGTTGACAGGTGTTCCAAGAAAGAAATGGCAATGCTAATCTTGAAATATTCTTCTGGAGTGGCCGCAGATTGGTTGTCACGGAGAGTCTGTCGGGATGCTTGACGAGGAACAATAACACCAGTTGTCAAAGCATTTGCCATTTTGCTGACTTCACCAAACCAGGCAACGAACGCTGTGTCGACATCTCTTCTAATAGAAGACATGCAGTTACTGACCTCTTTGATTTCCCAGTAGGCATCGACAACATCTTTTGTCCTTTTCTGCAGCTTCACTGTCAAGGGTTTCCATTTCAACGATTTTTTGGACGATTCAGCGATGGTCGTTTCAATGGATGTTCGTTACAACGAATTGTCATAATTATCAACTTAACATCTTAATTAATATTTCTAAAAAGTCGTTTTTGGTGGATTAGGGCAGTATCAAGGTGAAGGTGCTGGAAGAGGCTTGCGGCCAGAACAAGAAAATATGGCTGCATTTACTAATTTAGGCTTAGGGGTTGGGTTACTTGGTCGTTTCAACGGGAAAACGCTTTGGAAGTTTGAACGGATCCCTTGAAATGGATTTCCGTTGAATTGACTATAAATAACTCTTTGTACGTTGGACCAAAAGTGACTAAAAACTGCAATGTTTGAAAAACAATTTTTAAAAAATTGAAACTCTTTGCATTAAAAAAAATTTAATTTTTTTAATTTGGAGGGGGGTCCAGAACCCAGGTAAAAACTGCAATGTTTTAAAAACAATTAAAAAAATTGAAACTCTTTGCATTACTCCAAATAATTTGAACTATTTTCATAGACACTATGTGAGAGAGAGAAAAAAGATATATCATATATTTCTACAACTGTGCATATAAGAGAGAGAGAGAGATAGAGAGAGAGAGAGAGTGGGGGGAGGGTAGAGAGAAAGGGAGAGAAACTGACCTGGCAATGTTGATCCATCACAGTAACAAAAACAGCAGTCATGCATGTCATTTAGCATGGGAAATTACACCGTTAATTTTTCAAAGTATGCCTGACGGCGTTCATTTGTATTGATAAATTCGTAAGCAGTTTGCGCTAGGTCTAGTTGATCTACTTTGTCTTTGAGCACATGCATTATAAGACATTTATTTAGACGCTCCTGCGTCATCGTTGCCCGAAGGTATGTTTTTACCCGCTTTAGGGCTGAAAAACTGCGTTCAGCCGTTGCAGTTGTGGTTGAGATGGTGAAGTACAGTCTGAGAAGTTTATCCACTTCACTCAGCATCCGTCGCACAGTGTCAGAAGCTTTCAGTTCATCCGGCAGTGCTTGGAAAATGGTGATCCTAGAGTTAGCCGCCTCCTGGTGTCACCCAGGGCATGTGGGAGGAGTTCTAGCTGAGTTTTGAGTCTGTCCAAGTCGATGTCAGCGGAATATGTATCTTTGATTTCTTGAGGAATTTTTGGTCTCTTCCCTGCTGCTCCATCACTTAGAAGAACTTAAATTTTCCTTGGTAAGTCGAGAGCTATTTGATCAAACCGGCTCTTTAAATGTTCTTTGGTGTTGTCAATGGCCTCACAGTATTGCTGTCTGTAGTAAGCAGATGGACAAGAGTAGCTGTGACCCTGTGAGCCATCGTCCAGTCTTCGTGGAGGCTGCTTCTGTGTAGGAACGCAGGGCTCATCACACAAATTTGCAGCTTTCGGTGTGATGTCAGCAAAAAATGTCTCATAACAATCTTCATGCCGCATGCTTTCCAGTGTTCTCAGACAAACGTCAGCAGCGTTTACTGCGTCATCACAAGTCGTTTGTTTTCTTTCAAGAACTGTCGCCAACTCTTCAGTCACAGCAAGGATCTCATCTTTGAATCTTTTTGCAACTCCTGACACATGACCCTGAAAATTACTCGCCCCGTCGTAGGCCTGGCCCCTACAGTTTTGCACTGGCAAGTCAAGTCTGATCAAGCAGTCCTTCAGTGCTTTGAAAATGGTCTCAGCACAGATATTGTTAACTTGCATCAGTCCAGAGAAAGGGGGAAAATATTGGTTTGAACCTCCAAATAATGTTTTTTGAGGGGATGAATATTGGGGGGGCAAATGTATAGGTTTGCCCCCCCAATATTTTTCTGGAGGGGGCCAGTGCCCCCCTTGCCCCCCCCCGCTTCCGCCGCCTGTGATGACAACAACAAGAATAATAATTAAAAAATAACAGCAAATTTAACTCTTTAGACAGGAAGTTCTTAAAATACAATTCACAGGTTTATATACACTGATGTTATCCTGTCATTAATTGCATGTACTTCTATTATAGATGAGATATTAGTTCATGTTGAGTGTTTACCTTTTGTTTTCACGTGCGATGCACCCAAAACATATGAACTGTTTCATATGTGGAAACTGATTTTTCAAATTACCAATGAGAAAGAAGAAGAAGAAAATGTGTCTCCTGTATATTGCAATAAATATTTTAGGAAACAGGTGACAAACCAACTTCGCAACCGAGTATAGTACCCCCCTGATATGCATCACTGTACACCTTTTTCCCTTCTACTATATATCCATTATACTATAAAAAATCTAAATAAAAATCATATTTCTCATTTTTCAAGTTCCAAGGTTTCATCTTCTTCAGTCAGGTCACCTCTACCTAATTCTCTCTCTCTCTCTCTCTCTCTCTCTCTCTCTCTCTCTCTCTATCTCTCTCTCTCTCTCTCTCTCTCTCTCTCTCTCTTTCTCTCTTTCTCTCTCATCATTTTACCATAATAGTCATGACTTTGCCTTGGACTTCTTCTTGGACGACTTCTGGGGGATGTGGCCGTACTGGGCGAAGGTCTCCAACCGGATTGTTTCCACCTTGGTCATCTTGAACTCCTTCCGGAGGGTTTCTGAACTCAGTCTCTTCAACAGCACTCCGTCAATCCGACTGTTCTTGAACTTTTTGCGGTACCTGTGAACAGAATGAGATTGGATTGTATGATATCCTCAGCTACACAACAAAACTCCGTCAATAATTATTCGCAGAAAATGTAATATTTTTTTACAAAGGCAGTTTCTTCTTCTTGGTGTAATGAAAGGAACAGTTCAATTTCAATTCGCTGTTGAAGAGAGTCGTTAATGCGGATGAAGATTTAAAAAAAATATTTATCCTATTTTATTTACTTTTCTAAATATGGTAATGACAAAAATGTGTATTGGTATAAATGTAATCAAAATCAAGAAGTCTTTAGTCACACAAATACCATGAACATTGGGTAAGGTCGGTCATGTCAAACCCACATGATGCATTACACAAAAATCACTATAGCCGCCTTTATAGTTCACTTGTGACTGTTTTCTAAAGGAAATAAGCCATTTACTGCTAAAGCAGACAACCTTTTGAACGCTCAGACATTGAGTTTAGATCGAAATTTTGCCAAATTTGGACCTACAAAATTGTATTATAAGCAGAAAATACCTTAGCCTCAATTAGAGTTTTGCGCAGTCTTGATCAGACTCCCTTTAGTTAATTAATTGTATTAATATTTGACCGTTTGTTGGTCTTCAAATGAAACCATTGTGCTAAACTGCTGTACCTGTGTAGGCCCAGTTCCTTCAGCTTAATGGCCACTTCGTCCACGGAGAGTTTGGAGACATCAATCTTCTTCTCGGGCGAGTCCGGTGGAGTTTCTTGCGCTGGCTTCTTTTCCGAAGACTCCGACCCTACTGCGGCGCCTGCTGCTTCTGATGCGGCATTCTGGTCATGACTGAGTCTTGGTGGATATCTTGGCGAACGCGGCAGCAGCGGAGGAGGCGTAGCGGCCGTTAACGGCGGTCGCTGATAAACGGGCGACGGCGTAAGAGCCATCGTGTTGGAATATATTTGATCATCTCCGTCGTTGACAGTTGCCTGCAGGGTTCGTGAGCGAGGTCGCGGTGGTGGGGGGACGGAGGAGGAAGAGAGGGACTGGCTGCGAGGAGGAGGAATAGGAGATCTGGGGTAAACCGGAGGGGCAGGGGCTGGAGGAAGAAGGAGAAGGGCGTCGGAGTAGCGAGGCAAAGGGGGAAAGCTGGAGGAGTTGAACGTCTCACTGCTGCCCGCGCTCTGTCCATCCTCGGCTCTGATCTCAGCGGACGTGATGAATGGTCTGACAATGTGGGTCTTGGTCTGGGTCTTATGGCGCAGTCCTGCAAATGAAGAAGGCTCGCAGTACGGATTCTCGTCTTCTTCCTCTTCCGCCTCCATCCCCTTTCGTTCTTCCTCTGTGTTGGTATACATGTGGGGTTGCCTCGATGGTTCCGATTGGCCGCAAAACTTGGGGGAGCTTTGTGTGGCCGCTTCTGATTGGGGAGAACTAGAATCGGCCCCTGTTTCGAGCCTCATTGTGGGAGGATACATTTTAAAGTAGCCTTCGCTAAATCGAGCTGTGCCTTCTCCTTCATTTGGTGCACAACTGGACATCAAAGCTAGTTTCTCAGCCACGGCCGAACTTTCTTCGCATCCAGGGGCATTGGTGTAAAATGTGGAAGGAGGGCTACACTTCTTAGGGCTGGTGCTTGGCGAGCTTTCGGCAAGCCCTGACGTGTTTGTGTAGACATTTGCGCAGTTTGCTTCTCCTTCGCCGCCGTTAGCCAAACTTAAGTTCAGCGTCTGCGGCTTGTTGAAGCTGTGGGACCGCTTGGCTGGTTGGGGCTTTCTGGAAGTATCCCGAGATGGACTGGTCATACCAGCAGGGTTGTAGGGCGCTGACGGACTGAGCCAAGGATTTGGGTTGTTAGCCATGAGGGCATTGTGGTCTACGTAGAAGTCGCTAGTGTAGCCGAAGGAAGTGAAGGGAACTGGAGAAAGCGCGGGCTCGGACGGACATCGTGAAAGAGAGAAGGGCGTAGGTTGACAGTCACTGGAAAGAGAAGGAAAGACGTTGGGGAAGAAGTGACGGGGAGGGAGTTGGGGAGGTCCTGCTTTGAAGGAGACGCGGACGAACGTGTATTGCTCTATATAGGGCTCCACCACTGTTATCTCTTTGGGCTGTCGACTGACTATTGCCATCTCTGAAAGCAACAACAACAACAAAAAAATTTAAAAAATTAAAAAAAATAATAAAGAAGATAATAGTAGTAGTAGTAATAATAACAATAATAATAAGAAGAAGAATAAGAATAATAATAGTAATAATAAATAAATAAATAAATAAATAAAAACATTTTTTTCATAGACAATTATAGTGCTTGAATGGATGGAATAATTATATGGACGGATGGAGAAATCGAAGGCAGCATTGGATGAGGCCCGATCTCCTATAAACTCATGTGGCTTCAGATCTACTTACAACTCACTGCTCTCTCTCTCCCTCTCTCTCTCTCTCTCGCTCTCCTCTGTCTGGTTCTCTTTCTATCGCCTCTCTCTGAAAATCAGCTGTGATAATAATAACCCATGAGTCGTGACTAGAAGACATATGAAGTGGAAGCATGAGAGGATCATTTCCAAATTCAAGGGGTAGTAAATAATACTGGAGAATAAACGCGCCTGATGCCTAAAGCAGACCCCCAAAACGCGGCGATCTCTGTGTCCAGTATACACTGTCACATGTTACAGACACTCTACATACATAACAAACATACGTTCCTCAGTCCGACATGTGGTGAAAGGCACGTCACTAGTAGAAAACAGAAAGGAAATCGAATTTTATTTTGGAAATTTTACTTAGACTGCATCCAATACCATTTTTGACGGAGATGGGGTTGCCAGGGGATGGGGGGGAGGAGGGAGGTTGAGGAAACCGGAGTACTCAGAGAAAACCCTCGTTGACCTAACCTAAAACAATCTATCTCGTACATACCAAAGTTACACATGTTTGCTTCTTGCGGGAATCGAATCCACCACCTTCGGCATAGGAAACTGGCGACTAATCAACTGTGCCACCAAGGCCAAGGCCACACCAGGGTTACCTAGCTTTGTTTCTGGATTCGTCGATTTATTTCTTAATTAAAGTGAAATAAAATTGACCTTGAACGAAAGGGTCTCCTTGGATGTTAAGGTTACTGATGTACTGCTTGTATCTCTCCATGAACTCATCCACCTTGGTGGCCTGGTCCTTATCGCTGGCGCCTCTCACTCCTATGACTCTGGCGAAGGTCACGTCGTGCAAGTTCTCTGGGAGCACGCGTAGGCTCTTTCGGACTTTGCCAACTGAAAGCAATCGATCAAACACACAATCAATGAGGCAGCCACTCCATCATTTATTTCAAGAAAAAAATGAGTACAGTAATTACAATAGGTTATTAGATTTTCAAGTTTGGTCTATATTACTATTGCCTTCTCCAACGACAGCGCTAAGCTTTACGTCCTATTTATATTAGATAAGGACACATTAAAATAGATCAAGGGACCTTATATTATGTTATCATATCACCATGTCCAGAAGAGAGAGGGCAACCAGCGTAACGAGAATTTTGATAAAAGAAAGATTGCGAACGCGCGGCCACGGTCGCAGCAACCCACCCAGCCCAAACAGAAAAGGGGAAATAATCCATTCCCAAGTTTATATTATATATTAAAATAAGTTATTAACCTGCGGAGTAAAACTAACCCAGAACAGGTGTGGGTTGTAGTTATAGCTCTGGCAAGAGCAGGTTATGGGCTGATGCATATGTACATCTTAACTAGGACGTTGTACATGTATTCAAGCTCATCAAGGCAAACGAATATAACTGTTCTGTTACCATTTTACCTTTCTCAAATAGACTACTTTCATCTAGAATACATTAAACTTTTACTTTCTATAAGCTTACTGCACAGGGCAGTTGAAAACTCTTTCTCTATTGCGTACAAATGACTATTTACACCAACAACAACAACAACAAAAGTCATAAGCAATTTTCAACAACAACAACAAAAAAGACTTTTTTTTGTTGTTGTTGGTGTAAACAGTCATACAGTGTAGACGACCTGTTGTGGTCCCTGCAGTGGTACAATTTACGGATCTCTTATTTCACCTCACGGCGATGATGAGGGCAGCTCGTATATGGCTCGTCGCCTGACACCGTTGGTCTCGTGTCTTCTTTTGTCTTTTTTCTGTCGTATGCCAGCCAGCTGAGATCATTCACGCAGTGTCTGGCCATTATACGAGCTGCTCGCCTCATCAGGTCATTGTGAGGTGAAGTTTGAGATCAGCAATTTCAATTCTATAGGCCTAGCACTGTAAAGAATCACAAAACATTGTAGTGTCACGCAAATGCAGTACTTATACTTACAAAGGGTGTAAGCAATTTTCAAGAGGAAGTTACCCTTGCAGAACGTTGTCATCATCATCATCATCATCATCATCATTATCATCATCATCATCATCATCATTGTGATATCCTGGAGAAGATATGATTTTCTTACAAGGGGATTAAGATTTGTAGATAGATGAGGCGTTTAGATATCTCTATCAGTCATTCTTTACCAAGATTCCTAAGCGATGTTAATAGAGACTAAATCACGGTGCTTGGGTCACATAAAAATGTGTATTTGTTCTCGGGTTTCAAAGTTTTAATGGCTCAAATAAGAAATGATTTTTGCTAGTCTAGCGACTAATTTAATTGGTCTCAAGATAAGAAGAGCTAGTGGACACACAACAATACAAATAGAATGACACCAGTCGAATGTATGTGATTTCAACTTTTATATCTTCAACACAAATTCTAACATGACTTTAATTAAATGTAATTTAATAATTGTACACTGTCCAATGTGCTGGGGAAGTTCTTTAGCAAGACTTCTTCATCATGTGCTACAGTTTATGCATTTGTTGTTCCGAGTGGTTTTGACATCAGTTGCAGTTGGGAGGAGACTTAGCTCTCGGTTTCGGTGAGTGTTTGAGTCTGGTGGTCACTCTAAGAGAGTCTAGTCACTCTCAGGATGATCGGGCGAGCCTGGTAGCTAATGAGGTAGATTGTAGTTGATCTCCTTTCCACGGGAGCAAGCATTCGGGTGTTGACTCCACACAATGTCCCAGAGCTGAGCTGGAAAATCCAGAACTCTGGCTACAATATTCTATTCAGATATATTGCTATGGTGTTACCTCTGCAAGGAGTCTACAGCATCAGACACCTGCCGAGTTTCCCATAAGCACACTACGATACATGAATCTTAAGGCAAAGCTATGTCGAGTAATATGCATAATATATAAGAAACAATAGTCGGTTTCTGTACTGTAAATACATATAACATGAACATAATAATACATGACAATCAATATAATATATAAACACACAAGTATTACTATTAGAAAACTACTAGTGTTAACTTACTTCTAGTCTCTGGGAACCGTGAAACTGTCTCTAGATCACTCTTTTGGTGATGGCTGAGGGCTTTTAACCCTAATCCGCTCCTTGACCCCCGTGGTCCTAGGATTCGTGTGTGACTGCATATTGGTAAAAACTTGAAGTTTAACGTCTACATCCACCATTGGCGATGTGGTAAGTATATTGGTTACGGGGTGTAGGGAGTATATTGCTGAATCGACGTCATCTCCGACCAATCATCTCGTTCTCGCGAATACGTGAATCTTTTCTCAGACGTTTTTGTTCTCTTGTCCCGCCTCTGGGAAACTATATTTTACTTGGTACACTTCTATGTCTCAACTTCAAGTGTCAAGGGAGAGATGCAGGGTAGATTTAAGAGTGACATGACTCGCGTGGCTACTTAGCGGTCCAGTGACGTCGGTCAGATGTCCAAGTGGGCTAAATTACATTCTTTATAGCGAGTCCTGCATGATACTACCAGGAGTTAACGTCTCAAGGATGTTAATTTAATAACTGCGAATATTCCCTTAGAGAGCTGTTAAATTAACATCAGGTTTTGTTCAATACTATCTGTTTATCTCTAAGCAAAGTTACATCTTTGTCGTCAACATTTCTAATATCATCATCATCATCATCTTCTTCTTCTTCTTTTCTTCTTCTCCTCCTCCTCCTCCTCCTCCTCCTTCTTCTTCTTCTTCTTCTTCTTCTTCTTGTTCTTCTTCTTCTTCTTCGTATTCTTCATATTCTTCTTCTTTAGATTCTTTAGGCTGTCTTTCAATTGATGCCGCCACTGAGATCCTTGGCAAGCACCGACCAAAGAAGAAGCCGTGGATCACACCTGAACTTTTGGATCTGTGTGATAAACGAAGAGAGATAAAAAAAGAACAAGAACACCTCACAGGGAGCTGATGTCTACCAAAAAATCAAGAATGACATCCGAAAAGGCATGCGCACAGCAAAGGAGAACTGGATAGAAGATCAATGCCAGGAAATATAGAACAGTCTGAACAAGAACAACAGCAAGAAGGCCTACCAGCAAGAAGGCCTACCAGACCGTGAAGCGGCTGACAAGTGTTAAACAGCCCAAAGTCTCCACGATCCAAAGCAAGTCTGGCATATGCCTTACAGAAGAACAAGAAGTCTTGGACAGATGGACAGAGTACTACTGCTCTGACCTTTACAACCATACACCAAATGGAGACCCATCAGTTCTAGCATGTCCCGAGAACAGAGAAGAAGAAGAAATCCTCCCAATTCTCCGGGAAGAAGTTGAGGCAGCAGTGCAATTGCTGAAGAAAGGGAAGTCAGCGGGAATGGACAACATACCCGCGGAACTGCTATAAGCAGGAGGAGAAGCGATGATTGATGCCCTCACCATTATCTTTAACAAGATCTGGCAGAGTGGGGAGTGGCCTACACCATGGACCCAGTCGCTTGTCGTCACTCTTCCAAAAAAAGGTAACCTTCAGGAGTGTGAAAATTACCGCACCATCAGCCTCATCAGCCATCCCAGCAAGGTCCTCCTGAAAATAATACTCAACAGGTTGAAACCCCAAGCTGAACAAATCATAGCTGAAGAACAAGCAGGATTCAGGGCAGGGCGAAGTACCACTGAACAGATTTTCAACCTCAGAATAATCTGAGAAATACCTACAGCACCAACAACATCTATATCATGTGTTCATAGACTTCAAGAAGGCGTTTGACCGAGTCTGGCATGCAGCTCTATGGGCAACAATGAAAGTGTACAACATCAGCCCTAAAATTATTGAAGTCATCAAAAGCCTGTATGACAAGACTACCAGTGCAGTCCTCCAAAAAAGCGTCATCGAGAACTGGTTCAGAACAACAATCGGTGTGCGTCAAGGATGCCTACTCTCTCCAACACTCTTCAACATCTTCCTAGAGCGCATCATGTCAGATGCTCTTGCAGATCACGAAGGCACAGTCAGCATAGGGGGTAGAGCAATCTCCAATCTTCGTTTTGCGGATGACATTGATGGATTGGCTGGAGAGGAACAAGAACTTGAACAGCTGGTACAGAGGCTTGACACCACCTCCAGAGCTTATGGAATGGAAATAAGTGCAGAGAAGACCAAAATGATGACCAACAACACCAATGGCATCAACACGGACATCAAAGTCCAAGGCAAATCCCTCAACACAGTGCATAGCTTCAAATATTTGGGAGCCATTGTGTCAGACAATGGGTCTCGACAGGAAGTCCTCTCCAGGATCGCACAAACAATTGCTGCCCTGACAAGGTTGAAGCCCATATGGAAAGACAGGACCATCAGTCTACATTCCAAAGTAAGACTGCTGCGCTCCCTTGTCATCTCCATCTTCCTATATGATTGCAAAGCATGGACCCTCACTGTAGATCTACAACGAAGAATACTAAGCATGGAGATGAGGTGCTACAGAAGACTTCTGGGCATTTCCTATACCCAACACATCACCAACGACGAAGTCCGACAGAGCATCACACAAGCCATTGGACAACACGATGACCTGCTCACAGTGGTGAAGAAACGGAAACTCCGATGGTATTGCCACGTCACCAGATCATCAGGCCTTGCAAAGACCATTCTGCAAGGCACAGTGCAAGGAGGTAGAAGAAGGGGAGACCGAAAAAGAGGTGGGAGGACAACATTCGAGAATGGACTGGTTTGACACTGGGCGAAGCCGTCAGGGCTGCTGAGGACAGAGAAAGATGGAATATGCTGGTTAAACGATCATCTGTGGTGCCCCTACGACTTCCGGGTTACGGGACAGGACAGGATAGGATAGGTTGTCTTTCATACTTCTCCAAAACACCCCAGTAATAATTCTTCTTCTTTAGATTATCTTTCATCATTGTCCAAAACGCCCCATGCAATAACCCATTGAGGACATTTCTCTTGGACTTAAATGTACACACCTGGGCTTGCTGACAGTGATCCACTAACTTGCACATGACTGGCCTAACTATCCTATCCTATCCTATCCTATCCTGTCCCGTTAAGTAGAATGCTTGCTGACAGTGATCCACTAACTTGCACATGACTGGCCTAACTATCCTATCCTATCCTATCCTATCCTGTCCCGTTAAGTAGAATGCTTGCTGACAGTGATCCACTAACTTGCACATGACTGGCCTAACTACCTTAAGAAAAAATGTCATATCGAAGGCAATCTTTGAAATTCTAACATATAAAGAAGAGCTCTTACCTCCATCAATGGACAGACAGAGCAAATATTTCTCTTCGTACACACACGTTAGCTCCAAAGCTCCAAAATAGCTGTGGTCCACTTTGTCGCCATCAACCCCGAAGGTCAAGGTCTTCGGATGGGCAAAATTCAAGAGCAAAGGTAAAGTCTCGTTGGCCAAGATCTGTGTCAGTGGCAGGTCCTGACCTTGATCCTGCCCTAAAATAAAGGTGAAAAGGAAAATATAAATCTTGCGGAACCACACCGACAACAACAAGAAGAACGGACTTGTGGAAGAGTGTTCGCCTGGCACACCGATGTCCCAAGTTCGAATCCCGTGGTGGGCAATATACAAGTTGTCCATTTGTCACTGTCTGCCTTAGCAGTATCCTTGCTCTGGTGGTTCAGTGTAGATTTAGGTCCCTATCCCATCTTCCATGAGCTGGTTATCCCTGTCTGCCATATCGCCAATGGTGGGTGTAGACGTTGAACTTACGGAATACAGAATCCTTTTAGTGTCCTCGTAAATATTGAATGAATGAATGAATAATTTATAAAGCGCGTAAATATCTCCACACCGACGTGCATGATCGCAGCGCTGGTGGAAGGGAGGTGGATAAACACACACACACACACACACACCCACACACACACACACACACACACACAGTGGCGGGAAGGGTGCATAGATCATAACTTAACATTTTAACTTCTTCACTATCACTCAACACATTCTAGCAGGCAGACCAGTCAATTAACATTTATGCAATACTTTCACGCAGTGACTTATGAAATTGGGATGAGATCAGATAGTTATACAAGGAGAATTGTATGCAATGTCCAACAGCATACCCCCCCCCCTCCCCCCCACCCACCAAAAACAAATGTATTTTTTTCAAAAATACAAAACAGTGAAGCCATGAGGGTTGCGGAGGACAGAGAATGATGGAGTACACTGGTTAAACGATCATATGTGGCGCCCCAAAGACTTTCGAGTTATTGGATAGGATAGGATAAGACAATCAAAACTTCTTTGTTCATTCATTCAACTGACTTGTAAAAGACATGTTTGAAACCTTACAATAATAATAATAACAACAACAACAACAACAACAACAACAACAACAATAATAATAATAATAATAATAATAATAATAATAATAATAATAATAATAAAGACTTTATTAAGTGCTCACTCACTCGCATGCACTCTATTGAATTCGACGGCTATGGATTACAACATAGGACACATAGTCTTACTCAGACTGCATAACTGAGAATAACTATCTTATCATCACTCTCATATCATACGTTCACTCTCTCGCGTTCACATTTGAAAAGGTGTAACGGCGAACAACCAAACTTGTTACAGAATGTCGCAAAATGACATACCCAGAATAAACTTGATGACTTGAGATAGCCAGATTTCTTTAAATTGGACACAAGGCAACATTTATTCAGAAATTACGACAAAGCATTTTAATATAAATCACGATGCATCGCCTTCTGATAATAAAGAAATATAAAAAACTTACACCAATTAACAGGCGCACGAAACACGAGCACATCAAATTCTCAATTGACACCAATTAACAGGCGCACGAAACACGAACACATCAAATTCTCAATAAAGCATTTAGGCATGTACACACACACACACACACACACACACACACACACATGCCCACGTACCCAACGTTGTGAGGTAAGCACATTTTTAGCATCGTTGTGGGGTACATACACTGCATAGCATATTTCACGTAATATTAGGTTATGCTGACTTTGGGCAGTTTTAACATAATTGCCGAGCAGTGACGAATGTTTTTCATCAAGAATGACACCTGCCCACGTACCCAACGTTATGAGGTAAGCACATTTTTAGGATCGTTGTGGGGTACATGCAAAAATCCGTGTGTGTGTGTGTAGGTGGTCGCACTCCAACGGTTTTGTGAGATGGTTGAGATAAATGTATAGGCGATATACTTGGTAGTTCAGCACGCGGTTTTTGAGGTTGGCACTGTGAGGTCATGGGAAAATGTACCTCATAAAATTTGGTACCTCACAGCCCCGTCAGAAAGTCTTACACACAACCTCATAACCTACGGTACGTAAACGCACACACACACACACACACACACACACACACATGTGGTCCTGATTCGGCTCTTGGCAGTCCGCTGGACCCTATAAGCACTGAATATCTATCTATCTACACACACACACCCACACACACACGCACACTTACACACACACACACACGCACATACACATTATTATCAAACTGGTGGCAAATGTAAAGGTCACATGAATTCTGACCTTCAGAGATGTTGAAGGTGATTGGAGAGGTGACAGGCAGACTAAGGGTTCTGGAATGTTCGTCCCTCAGTAGCACTCTCTGCTGGGATTCGTACTTGAACGCGAACATGACCTGTAGACAACCCATTCACAAATCAATCAATCAATCCATCCATCTTTCAAAGCAAGGTATGTCCATGAAGCAGCGATGATCTCAACAAGGGAGACAAATGCGGTTTCTGAAAAGAAAGCAACACCAAAACAAACCAATGGGAGTAGGCCTTGGAAAACGGTTCTGCTCGCAATGGCATCTAGAAACGAATCCCACAAGGGATGGCCTACTGAACAAATAGTATATGAACACAAAACCTGATCTGCTGATAATAAATTGGTTAGTCAGTGCAGTTAGTCAGTTCTTATCATTAAGTACATTCATCAATAAATAAATAATAGCCAAAAAAAAAAGTCATTCATTCAGAAATAAACATGTTTTTAAAATGATTAAAAAAAAATAATGCTTTTTTTTCCCCTGCGTTCAATATCATTCAACCACACCTACTATTATAGTGATTTGGACTTACGCACAAATCATATTATTGTTCTGTGGATCAAGGAGTTTCTATATATGTGATCAGCCGCAGTGTGTCCGTCTGAGTGGCGTACTCTCAACACAAATTATTGTTAACATATGGTTGTGTTTTGTCTCCGATTTTGTTTTCTGTTTGCTGACGACATGGCGCTAATGGATACTACAGTAAATATAGGTCAGTGATGGCGCTTGTCGCCTGACTCAGGGGCGAAGACTCTGGCTCTTTACTTTCTCCAGGTAGAAACCCTGAATACTTGGTTTAAAGAGAGATTTTTTTTATCTCAGCATTTCGCAAACAAAAGAACCCCATGCAAAACACTTATCATTATTGATACTGAGGCGGCAGAACAGGTCAGCAATTGCAAATATCTTGGAACTGTTATAAATGATAAATTATGCACATGAATACCTTGTTGATTATTTATTTAATCAATAATACTAAATAATACTTAATAAATTCTTGATGTACATGCATTTATCTATGTTTTATTTATACATTTATGTATAGTGTGTGTGCGTGTGTGTGTGTATGTGCTTGTGTGTGATTGATTTATTACTAATTATTATTATGTGTAAAAATGCATGATGTGAGGGTGTAGAATGAAACATCTTCATCTGACATGCTAAAGAGAAACTAAGGCCCCCCCATAAAATAATATGTTTGTTTACAGCAACATAGGGGAAAAAATAGGGTCGGAAGGTCGGCTTTATTTTGTAAAAACCTTTTCCACCTTCAGTTTGCGAATTTTGGAGGGAGGGAGAGGGTATGGAGGGGGGGGGGGGATTTTTTCAAATTTTTTTTCCAGACGATCCCCCAAAAAGTTTAGAGTCGCGCCAAAAAATTTGGGTGGATCGGGATACCGTAAACCAACCTTTTTATTTATTATTATTATTATTATTATTATTATTATTTATCATTCTTATATAGCGCTTTTTCAGCTCAATAGCTGCTCAAGGCGCTGGTGGATATAGGATCTAACTCAAGCCGCCCAAGAGCCCACGTGCTGCCTTGGGCGCACAGTCTGACGTTCAGACGACTGAGCACAATCCTAGGCGACCGTGGAAGGGGGAGAATAGAAAACTATACATTGAAACAACCATCAGACTAATAGCAATAGAAAGATGGCCAATGCTTACAGCCAAAGTTTATGTCCGGGACACCGGGAGTCGAACCCGCAACCTTTGTAACACGAGCTCGCCGCTCTATCAACTGAGCTATCCCGTTACCCCTTGATTATTATTATTATTATTATTATTATTATTATTATTATTATTATTATTATTATTATTATTATTATTTTGGCCTAAACCTCCGTCCAAACTTTCAAGATATCGTGACAATTGTTAGATTTCCATCGAAACTTCGATATGCATACATTTGTGTCATCTGGTACTGATCATTATGTTCTAAATCAAACTAAATACTATGTTTCAAAGAAATCCGTGTATTGCTTTCAGAAGGGAAAAAAAAAAAAGCTAACAAGTGACAGCCGGACGCCGGACGGGACAAAGCCAAAAATAATAGTTCCCCAGCTTCCGCTTTGGGAACTAATAACACGGGACGCTGTTGTACACGGGCTTGTCCTGAGAAGCTCAAAGCGCTGTGACCTGCACAAACATTCTACATGCTCACGTTTTGAGTGTACTCTTCCATTCACAGCCTCGCGTATTCACAAACGTCCATCAAACCAAAATGGGGTGTAAAGCACAAACAACGTAGACTCAAAAACCACGGGCTGAGTTCATAGGTGTGCAATTACTACCTACTAGCGTAGACTATCGCCACTTGGCTACCACAGGCGCCTGTATCTGGACACGCGAGGATTTATCATCTATACTACTCAAAATAATTGAAGAGCCACTCTCATATTTCATTTAATTTAATTATTTTTTGCTGCTATCAATAATATCGCTTATATTGCTTATTTCAAAACTTATCCTGTACAGTAACATTCAAGACAATCTTATTCTGACATGTAAAATTACATGTGTGAGTTTTGAACTTTCTGCATTGAGTTGAAAAACAAACCCAATTTTTACAAAAAAATGACCCTAATTTACTGTTGTCTTGCTAATAAAGCAAAATTTTCAACATTTAAAAAGGGATTTGCATGCGAAAGGCTTGCATTTTCTGAGTTCAGTTCAACAATCGGCGCTTTTTTCTGGGTATAAATGGCAGCGCTTATGTGCTTTTCTAACCATGCCCCCAAGGCGACGATTGACTGATGCGGATAGAGGCAGAGCTATTGCATGGCATCAGGAAGGGGTGGTGGTGAGAGAAGTTGGCAGGCGGCTGGGAGTGTCCCACTCCGTTGTCCAAAGGCTGTGGGAGCGCTTTAACAACACTGGAAGCGTCCAAGAACCAAGAAGGTCCGGACGACCCTGCGTTACCACTGCAAGACAAGACCATTTCATCACCCTGTCAGCTCTGAGGATGAGGTCCGCAACAGCAAACACCATCAGAAGACAGCTTCACGCAGCCAGCAATGTTAACGTCAGCGACCAGACAATTCGCAACCGTCTACACGAGGCAAACCTGCGATCAAGACGACCAGCAGTACGGCCTTTGCTCACCCCAGCTCACCGTGCAGCGCGTTTGGCCTGGGCTCGGCGTCATTTGGTGTGGACTAGGCAACATTGGTCAAGGGTGCTCTTTACAGACGAGTCTCGGTTCTCATTGTCTTTCAACGACCGTCGAGTGAATTTTTGGAGGCGTCCACGGGAGCGTTTTGCTGATGCGACGGATGGTCGCTTTGGTGGTGGATCTGTCATGATGTGGGGTGGCTTCGCATTAAACTTCAGAACACCCCTGCTCCAAGTTCATGGCAACTTAAACGGTATTGGCTACATGGATGACGTCCTACAACCTAGGGTTCTCCCAGCTCTGCGGGCCATTGGGGAAGGTGCCATACTACAGGACGATAATGCCAGACCCCACCGAGCGCGTATCGTCAATGACTTCCTGCAGCAACAGCACGTCATAAGGATGGATTGGCCGGCTCGATCACCCGATTTGAACCCCATAGAACATCTGTGAGATGTCTTGGGTCGACAGACACGGGCAAATCTCCCTCCAGGAGCTAACCTTGAAGTTCTGGCCCAAGTTCTCCAGCAAGAGTGGTTGGCCATCCCAGGAAACATCCTCCAAAACCTGATACGGTCCATGAGACGATGCCAAGACTGCATTGATGCAAACGGTGACCACACCCAATACTGACTCTATAGATTTTTGATTTCTAAAGTTTTGATTTTGTAAATGAGGGGTATGTCCAGTTAAATTGAATTTACTCGAATTTTAAGCGACTGATGTCTAAAATCTTTTTTGTTATTGATGCTGAAATGATTGCAATAAAATATGATGAACTAATAAATTGAATTCGTGTTTCTGATTTAAAGAGAGACCCATATGTCCAAGTGGCCCTTGTATTATTTTGAGTAGTATATAACCAAAGGGAGACGCGTCACATGCATAGGCGCTCGCGTGTCCAGATACAAGCGCCTGTGCATAAAATCTCTCTCTCTCTCTCTCTCTCTCTCTCTCTCTCTCTCTCTCTCTCTCTCTCTCTCTCTCTCTCTCTCTCACTCTCTTCAGTGTATTCTCTCAAATTCGTCTCATCGAAAATCGCGGGTCATCGCATATTTCAAATCTATATGATCGAACTAAGAAGATTTCTTCCGAAAGGAGGCGACTCAGCCAATTGAACAGTGATGCATGCAAACACCCAACGTAATAAATGTGTATATCAATTTATTTCATTATTAATATATAATATAGGCCTTTTCCAATTCAAGAACTACTCAAGGCGCTGGCCGACACAGAATCTAACTCAAGCAGCCAGAGGCTCCCCCTTGCAGCCTTCGGGTACACTGTCTGATGCCCAGACCACTGAGAACAACTCTGGGCGAATGTGGATGGGGGAAACGGACATAGTGCTTGCTCGGTATATCTGTGTAGCCGCCACTCACGTCCGCCTTTTACAAGAGCGTCAGGATCTTTACAGACCGTGCTATGGAATGCGTGCGTGCACAGACGAGACCTTGGTTTATACTCTCATCCGAAGCTGTAATGCACAGTATATATTCAAATCAGTTCCATTTCAGTAAAACTGTTGTGTTTTGTTTGTTTTTTTACAAATATATATATATATAATATTACGTTTATAATGATTACTTAACGGAAGTTGGCTCTGTGACATGTGAGGCTATCGCAACTATAGCTTGTGTTGGTAGTAACCGGTTTCGGTTTAACTAAGAAATGCCACTGGCACCCGATAATTCATCGTCATCTGTCTAATTCTCTTCTGCCTGGTCTTCAGTAAGTTCAGAAGATCCCCCTTCAGTAAGAAATTCGTCAGAAGTCTCATCTTCCTCCGGAGCTTCCAGGTATGTGGTCTCCTGGACCGCTTCCTGAGGTAACTGTCCGCTATCCTCTTTGGCGGCTGCAGGAGGATTCCAGTCTGTTTTCACGGATTCCATCTCCATTTCTTGATTCGCTGCTAGTCTGGGGTCTGGTTTCCGGTCTTTTGTTCTTCCCTTTATCAAGCATGCACACAGGACGCTTGAACTAACTAAAGCCGCAAGGAGTGGAAGAGGAGAAGACGCCGCCGGTCTATCGTTTGCTGTGGATCTTAGCTTAGCTATAACAGGTTCGTTACTGCAAGTCAAAAGCACTCGGTTGAGAACCCCATCCGGACAAGTGCACACCTGAAGATCGTTGTCGCAAACGGCCAGATTTTGGCACGCACTGTTACTGCAATCTGACCCAACTTTGCCCGGTAATGGCAGGCATATGGGCTCAGATTCAGCTAGTGTAGAAGATGAATCGTGGCAAGAGCAGCTACCTGTCGAACATTCGGCACCAGCAACGCACACAGAGGACTCATTGCACGGAATTCCAACACCAGAGTAGCAAGTATTCAAAGCGTCACATAGTAGATCTTCCACGCACTTGTTACCGTGATCGTCGGGGCATGTTTGGCCCTGTTCAATTATGCAAACAGCGCAATTAAAATCTGCCTCAGAAGTGGCAACAGATGTTTCTGGTATTATTTTTGTAGCGTAAGTTGAATTGGTAGCGCGAGTTTTCGCTGTAGCGCGAGTTGTTGTAGTTGTGGCTAAAGAGTCATTTGTAGTTGGAATGGTAGTTTTAGCTGTAGCGCCAGTTGTAGTTGGAGTGGTAGTTTTAGCTGTAGCGCCAGTTGTAGTTGGAGTGGTAGTTTTAGCTGTAGCGCCAGTTGTAGTTGGAGTGGTAGTTTTAGCTGTAGCGCCAGTTGTAGTTGGAGTGGTAGTTTTAGCTGTAGCGCCAGTTGTAGTTGGAGTGGTAGTTTTAGCTGTAGCGCCAGTTGTAGTTGGAGTGGTAGTTTTAGCTGTAGCGCCAGTTGTAGTTGGAGTGGTAGTTTTAGCTGTAGCGCCAGTTGTAGTTGGAGTGGTAGTTTTAGCTGTAGCGCCAGTTGTAGTTGGAGTGGTAGTTTTAGCTGTAGCGCCAGTTGTAGTTGGAGTGGTAGTTTTAGCTGTAGCGCCAGTTGTAGTTGGAGTGGTAGTTTTAGCTGTAGCGCCAGTTGTAGTTGGAGTGGTAGTTTTAGCTGTAGCGCCAGTTGTAGTTGGAATGGTAGTTTTAGCTGTAGCGCCAGTTGTAGTTGGAGTGGTAGTTTTAGCTGTAGCGCCAGTTGTAGTTGGAGTGGTAGTTTTAGCTGTAGCGCCAGTTGTAGTTTTGGAGGTAGTTTCAGCTGTAGCGCGAGTTGTTGTAGTTGCAGCTAAAGTTTCAATTGTAGTTGGAGTGGAAGTTTTAGCTGTAGCGCCAGTTGTAATTGTGGAGGTAGCTGTAGCGCCAGTTGTTGTAGTTGTAGTTAAAGTGTCCTTTGTAGTTGGAGTGGTAGTTTTAGCTGTAGCGCCAGTTGTTGTAGTTGTAGTTAAAGTGTCATTTGTAGTTGGAGTGGAAGTTTTAGCTGTAGCGCCAGTTGTAGTTGTGGAGGTAGTTTCTGCTGTAGCACGAGTTGTTGTAGTTGCAGCTAAAGTGTCATTTGTAGTTGCAGTGGTAGTTTTAGCTGTAGCGCCAGTTGTAGTTGGAATGGTAGTTTTAGCTGTAGCGCCAGTTGTAGTTGGAGTGGCAGATTTAGCTGTAGCGCCGGTTGTTGTAGTTGCTGATAAAGCGTCAGTTGTAGTTGTGGTGGTAGTTATAGATGTAGCGCCAGTGGTTGTAGTTGTAGCTAAAGTGTCAGTTGTAACTGCAGTGGTAGGCTGTGTAGGATGACGAGCCTGCGTGCTGATACAAACAGCGGATGAAAGCGCTGTCTGGAAATTTGACACCATTATTGCTTTCCAAAAAGTGGGTCTCCACTGGTTGGGTAACACATTTCTTCAAAGCTATATTTCCATTTCCCACCATTCCAATAGTGACAAAGAACGTTTCGATTTTACCTTTCGTTATTTTTTCACATGCTTCATAAAAGGGTTTATATCCATTTATTTCTCGTGGATTGACAACATCTGGTGGCCCGTCAGTGAGCAGTGACAGTATACAAACGTTATCAACATCTGGACGATCGCCTCTGATTTCTGTGAACTGTTCAACCAAAATAATGTACGGAAACAAAAATAGAAATCAAAACAATTTATCAGAGTAAATGTTATGTTTGTAATCAACAGGGGAAAAAAAAGGGGGGGGGGGGAGAGGTATACATTAAAAATGTTTGTGTATCGTGTTACGGTCCCCAGAGTCAGCTTGTTACAGGTCCCGCAGAGATAATTGAAAAATCTTAGCACATGCCGCCCAGTTTTCAGTAGACTCATTACCATCCGTCTGAGGGCAGCCCTTTTCAACATCACCATCATCCAATCCTATGTTTCAACATCAGACTACGACGACAGCGAAGTGGAGGATTTCTACGAACAACTACAGGCCGCTGTCCTTGACCAAGTGCCGAAGAAAAACATAATCATAGTGCAAGGCGACTGGAATGCCAAGGTTGGCTGAGATGCGCACCACACCTGGGGAGACACATGTGGACCCCACATGCAACAACGAGACAATTGACAGGGGTCTGAGGCTCTTGGAGTATGCCAGATACAACAATCTGATACTGGCAAACACGCTTGGTATCCACAAAAAATGCAGACGATGGATATGGCACAGTCCCAGAGGGGAGTATCACAACCAGATTGACTACATCATGGTCAAGACACACTTCATATCAAGCATCAACATTGGCAGGACACGCACTTTTCCAGGAGCAGACATCGAAAGTGACCACGATCTCGTGATGATGTCCTTCCGACTCCACTTGAAGAGATTAAACACAGCAAAGTGCACCAGACTGAAGTTCGACCTGGACAAACTGCAAGACCCAGAGGTGGCAAGAAAAATTTTCACCACTGCTCATTTTGGGAGCTCGTGAAGTAGATGTCAACACCATGACCACAACTTTCAACTCAGCTGTGACAGATGCCGCCACTAAGATCCTTGGCAAACACCGCCCAAAGAAGAAACCGTGGATCACACCTGAACTTTTGGACCTGTGTGATTGTTACGTTTGAGACGCGCACGATAGATCCGATCGTTTTGTTTTGCAATGCATGCAATAACAGAGTGTATTTACCATTGATTTGATTTTGCGTTGTTGTCAGAAGAAGCTTTGTAATGTTGATAATTTTCGTTGGTCGATATTATTGGAACATTTTCTAGAATTACTTATTTACTATCGATTGAAGCATCTAGATGGGTCTAGAGATTCTTCTAATCTAAATAAGGTTACATGACATAAGACAGTGCATAGTTCTGGTGACGAGTTTTATTTTGATTGGGTGTTGTTGCGTCATGCTGGAATGTTCGAACTTTCTCTGTTGTTTGTAGATTATAGTCACACGACACTTTCGCATATAGGTGACTACTGACTACCAGTTGTTGGTAAAGGGGAAAATAATATGAACACACGTTGACCAATCCGGGATTCGAACCAGCGACCTTTCGGTTACTAGCAAGACGCTCTTACCAACTGAGCTACCCGGCCCCTCTACTTTCTCTCGGTTATAGAGAGACTATATAAGTGGTGCACCGTGTTTGCTTGGAGAGTGGAAAAAAAGCGATTGAGCGATCTTATATGCAGTTGTTGATGTATGCTGAATAAAGTTGGAAAACTTCATACGACGACTCCTGCCTTGTTGCTGAGTGAACAGGTTGCGTGGATAAACGAATCTGAGCTACACTTATCATGATTCAAGCATCGGAGCTGAATCAACTACTGAAAAATAACAAAACGTGTAACAGTGATAAACGAAAGAGATGAAAAAGAAAAAGACCTCAAAGGATGCTGATGCCTACCGAAAAATCAACAATGACATCCGAAAAGGCATGCGCCCAGCAAAAGAGAACTGGATAGAAGAGCAATGCCAGGAAATAGAGAACAATCTAAACAAGTACAACAGCAAGAAGGCCTACCAGGCCGTGAAGCGGCTGACAAGTGTTAAACAGCCCAAGGTCTCCACGATCCAAAGCAAGTCTGGCATATGCCTTACAGAAGAACAAGAAGTCTTGGATAGATGGGCAGAGTACTGCTCTGACTTTATAACCACATACCAAACGGAGAGTTCTAGTCTATCACCAGAACAGAGAAGAGAAAGAAATCCTCTCAATTCTCCGACAAGAAGTTGAGGCAGCAGTGCAATCATTGAAGAAGGGGAAGTCAGCGGGAGTAGACAACATACCCGCGGAATTGCTTCAAGCAGGAGGAGTAGCGATGATTGATGCCCTCACCATTATTTTTAACAAGATCTGGCAGATTGGGGAGTGGACTACACCATGGTGCTTGTCATCACTCTTCCCATAAAGGGTAACCTTCAGGAGTGTGACAATTACCGCACCATCAGAACCATCCTGCAAGGCACGGTGCAAGGAGGCCGAAGAAGAGGGAGACAGAAAAAGATGTGGGAGGACAACATTCGAAAATGGACTGGTTTGATACTGAGCGAAGCCATGAGGGTTGCTGAGGACAGAGAAAGATGGAGTACGCTGGTTAAACGATCATATGTGGTGCCCCAACGACCTTCGAGTAACGGGATAGGACAGGAGCACATGGGTACCCTTATATTTTGTTCTCGCACTTCTTGACGATAGATCTATTCTTGAAGCCCTTTCCCCATTGAGTTTAAAGACTATACAAAATAAGTTTTATCGGATATCGATGCAACAGAATGCGTTTATATAGTGTGTTTAGCATGTACCTCTCCAACGTAGTCACATTTAGGAGGAACGTAATCGCCATTTATTGGAAATAAATGTAGGATTCTTTCCTAAGGTTGTGTAGTCCTCGATTGGGCACCTGCCAAGGCTCAATGTCTTTATCGGAATTGAGATGTCCTTATGAATCGCTAGCAATTAGCCAAATAACGAATTAACTCTCAGACTAACCAGTGTGTACTGTACTGTGCTGTGTTGTACTGTGTTGGGGAGGTGTGTCACAGGCCGAGACTTATAAGGTGAGTAAAAACCCTGTAATTCATTTCCTCAGTGGCGAGCGCTTCGAGACTGCGTACGCGAATGAATGATGGTGAATGAGGGGGAAGGGGATGTATTTTGATGAATAGTAATTTATTGATTTGTATGATTTTCATATCATTTTATTATTATATACATAAACGGGAAATGTCGTTGCTGTTGTTGCTAAAGTGGGTCAAAGGTGACGATAAAGAATGCATGTTAGAGAGAGAGAGAGAGGAGTGATGTATGGGAAGGTGGAGAGATAATTGTACTGTGCTAGAGAGGGGTGAAGAAGTAATGGGTATAAGGGGAGCATGTTTATATTATAGTATGATAAGATAATATGGATGAAGGGAGATAATCATAATGTATTATAACAGTTGAGAGGGATGATGAGGATGGAATGAATTGGGACTGTGTGAATGAAGTGTTGTCGTAATGATTATGTATATTTATATAAACGACTGTGCTTATGGAAGAGATATGGATTATTAGTATCAAGAGTTGCATTATATTATTGAGATGTATGTATAGCATCCTGTATTATTATCATTGTTATTATGTATAACCAGGTCAAGATGGCGGACGGCGGAAGGCGTATTATGTGATGTAGTATTTGAGTTTTGTAGGCAAACTGTTAAGACTATAATAAATATATTATATTTGTCTACAGGTTTGGGCTTCTCTACTGTTTTACTGTTATACTGTTCTACTGTTCTACTATTTTGCTGTGTTATGCTGGTGTAGTTTATTCTTCAACTACTTCTGTACACCTCTACGCTTTTACGCGCCTTTGCTGTACCGTTGGGCCGTGTGTGCATCCGCTCTGGAACCCCTGCTTTTGCGGCCGTGAAGTGTGGACGTTGACGGATCTTCTCGCCACCACCGCCGTCTTTCTTCGGGATTGTGGGCGCCGCCATTGGAGCCTCTGTTTACCACAGGAACTACACGCACCACACCCACACACACACAGATTTGCACGACACGCACCTAAAAACATACTTCATTTATTTAGTGTAAATCATTTCATCATTTGAGTGAATAACTGCTTTAGCTCCTACTGAGCTCTGAATAACTGACATTTTCTGAACAGTGTTTCTGACCTGCAAGCTAGCTTGGATAAAGTTTGAATTTATAAGATTTGCAACTCCGTTTCTTCAGCTGGAATTTGTATTATTTTGAATTTGATTGTTTATTGCTATTGCTGTACATTGTTGTGGGAACCTGTTGATGTTTAGTTCTGTTTTCGGTTGAACAAGGGAGGTAATTGTTAGTAAATACTGGGGTGGGGGTCTTGATAGGGGTGGAAGGTGGTTTAGTACCCCATTGTCCTGTGTATGTGTGTTTGATTGTTGAATAAAAGAGTGTGTTTGTTATTCTGGCATTTTGTGTTAGTTTATTTTTGTTTGAGTTCTATCCTCCCACTCGTTGCTTTGAGCTGACGTCGCGGAACCCGCTCGGGTGACGTGACATTGGGTTTGGACGCGCCACAGGCTGCGATTACACCTTCTCCAGGGGAGGCGGCCCGGAATTTCCCGATAAAAAGGGACAATAAAGCGTTACCCAAAACACACAAAAAAAGTGTCAACTAAACTATTCTTTGTATTATTCTTTCTATAGTCTATCATTATGCTTACATAGCTCATCACCGGCTCAAGAGTTGCTCAACTAAATAAATAAATACATTTCCTTCATTTACTAAATAAATAAATAAATTTATCAGTACAACTTATGTTAATCTGATGAATAAAAATTGATGCAACAACAACTTCCTTACCTCCTGAGATTCAAAGGCTCGCATGAAGGGGTCAAGAGTCGGGTCCTCGGGGTCGTATCCCATGACAACGCCGATCAAATATGGCGGCTGGCCCAGGGCACCTTGAAAAATTTGCCACGGGTAAACTGGGTTACTTTCGTCCAGGTGAAACAAAGCGTAGCACTTTTGGGGTCGAGGCAGAATGGGAGTCTGAAATTATTGAATTAGGCAAAACATCACCCAAGGTCCTATCCATACATGTAGGTCTACGAAACGAATCTAATTCGTTAAGAGTTAGAGTTAGAGTTCGGATAATGGCCTCTCTTAATAGGAAGGTTCGTGGAAGTTCACGAACGTTTTTTTCGAGGAACCTAGGTTCGGGATCTGAGAACCTCGACGAAGGTTCGTGAACCTCCCCGAACCTTCGAATCAAGACAGGTCCTAAAGGGTTCTAGATAAAGTTGGAAGGAGGCCATCTACATGTAGAGTGACGTTATTTTTTCGTGTGGTGCTGATCAATGACGACTGCCAAGAATTTTAATGAATTTAGAAGAAGAAGAAGGAGGAGGAGAAGGAGGGTCGGAGGAACAGTACATCGAACAGATAGAAGGAATTTGGAAAGTAGACTATAATTATAGACTATACATCGTTTTGTTTTGCTGTCACTTACAATAGGTATGCACCTCAGACGGACAACCAAACAAAAAAGTTCGGGCACTAAATAGAATAGACCCAACGTTTTCTCGGCGTGTCGTAAGAGGTGACTAACATGGGTGATGTTAGCACGGTATCACTGGGCGAAAGTCTTCTACACAGAAGTCGCCGGCCAGGGCGGAGGAACCTCACGTTACTACATGTTCAACGACCACGTGCTCAGGGCCAAGGCGAGCCACACTGTATTCGTGGAATTCGGCTGTGGCCAACAGCCTGGAGAGGATTGGGCACCGCCAGGTCTTTTTTGCCCAAGATACACTACATAACCAAACAAACAAACACAAATAAATAAATAAATAAATAAATAAATAAATAAACGTTACCTCATAGTCATCAGATGTATCGTTCTCTGCCATGTCTGTAGGCGGGCTTTGTCCAACATACCGAACTTGTTTGGATGGAACCAACATGGTGAATAATTGTCTTGCGCGCTTATCCACTCAAAGATCGATGGAAGGCGCAGGGCAGGAGGTCAAGGTCAAATCAAACCATCTTTTAAGACTCCAGCCATGTAGAATTCACACAAGCCGAAGCTTCAATTGTTTCAATTTTTTTTTAAGTTGCCGTTTATGTTGAAGCGCAGTTATTAAGTCAAAGATGCATGTACTGAAGGCTCTATCGACAGTAGTTTAACTCGTTTAGCGGGAAACAATAGTATTATATAGTTGTGTTTCACAAACGCTGTCATTTACATGGTGCCTTTATCTAGTCAAAATATCAACTGAAGGCGCCTACCAGTTTATAAGTGATAAATGAAATGGGGAACCGTTATTCCTAGGACCAGGGATCCGTATTGTATCGTCGATGCCATGTTTTTACAAACACTGTTTGAATGACAGATAATGATGTTCACAACCCGCAACGGTGTTCATGTTGTTGTTTTCCTGGTATGGTGATTAGGCCTACTTCCTAATAATCAAGATTTTAATAACTCATAAATTATAGTTCTTGAGAAAATTGTGAAGGTCTTTTAACCTATATCGTAGGCCTAAGTTTATGAGATGCTACAGAAGACTTGTGCGCATTTCTTATATCCAGCACATCACCAACGACGAAGTCCGACACACTATCACACAAGCCATTGGACAACACGATGACATGCTCACAGTGATGAAGAAACGAAAACTCCGATGGGACTGGCTTGACACTGAGCGAAGTCATGAGGGTTGCTGGGGACAGAGAAAGATGGAGTACGCTGGTTAAACGATCATCTGTGGTGCCCCAACGACTTTCGAGGTGCGGGATAGGATAGGATAGGATGCCTAAGTTGAAGTCATTTTTGACTCCAAACTGAGTTTTTAAGCTACCAAACCAAATAAAACTAAAACCATAAATAAATAAATAAGTATATAAATAAATAATTAATTAAAATAAATCAATAGGAACACCATTTGCTTAAATTGTTTGTAAATATGTAAATACATATAAATTTTAATAAATAAATAAATATAATTTGATTGTTTTAAAATTCTGAGTGTTCTCCCAAAATAGAACGAGTTTAATATATATTCAAATATCAATGTTAGCGTCGATTCGTTACAAAGTTTGATAGTAATTAATAAATCAATTTTGTACAAAAAATAAGCTAAAACATACAATAAATCAATAAATTAATAAATTAATTAATTAATAATAATAATAATAATAATAATAATAATAATAATAATAATAATAATAATAATAATAATAATAATAATAATAATAATAATATATTTTTTAACTTCATGGAGAAAGTCACAGGATAATAATAATAATAATAATAATAATAATAATAATAATAATAATAATAATAATAATAATAATAATAATAATAATAATATATTTTTTTAACTTCATGGAGAAGGTCACAGGATATTATTTATTCGGTTTACAACATAAAAAAGCATATTTTTTGTAAATGCTGATTTCACATTGTTTTCATATTACACTGTAGTTATATATTTCCCCAAACAGGACAGCTTAGGATCAGGGCAAATTCACCCAAACAACCGCTATCCAATTCAAGTCATACAGCAATTAAGCAGAAGCTTTACAGCCCTTATGATTCACAAGGAAATATAATTATTTCCCCAAAAGCCAAACCGTTAAAAACCACTCACAAATTTCTCACCATGAATGTTAATGTGTTCAAGCATCACCGCAAATAACAAGTTTTATTTTTTTTAATTGTACATCTTAATAAGAATAGCTCTAGCATCCACGAACAACAAGCTGTAACCACAATATAATCATAGACGTTGGTCTACATTAAAGATCACTTCAATTAAACTAATTTTCAACAAATATAGGCTCTTTTGACGTTAGTTTTTGTTGTTGTTGTTGTGGTTAACATGGGTTTTTTTCCTTGGCTTAATTGTCGACTTTGGAAATTATCTAGTAAAAACGAAATGCAATGACCCTTCAAACAAAAATTACATCCATTAATTAATGAGTTTTATTCACGTAATTAGTATTGTCAGAATTGTACACTGCAAGATAAATTTATCAGCACTAATACTATTTGTTTTAAAAATTATGTCAGACAGTGTTTTCCGATTTACAAGCAGTTCCAAGATATCAGCTATTTTTCCACACTGTAGTTTTTTTCCTCCAATAAAAATCACTCAACGTGATTAGTTGTCTTGTGGGCTCCCTATTACAGAATTTTCAACAACAAAATATGTTACAGATCAGAGATTTATTATCGATAATAATCCAGGAATACTGTCTGATGAAATGGTATTTAAGTAACTATTACACCGCTATCAGACAATGAGGGGCCGGGTAGCTCAGTTGGTAGAGCGTCTTACTAGTAACCGAAAGGTACCTGGTTCGAATCCCGGATTGGCCAATGTGTGACCATATTATTTTCCCCTTATCATCAACTGGTTCGCTGGTGTCAAAATAATGTGACCAGTAGTCGTCGTGTGACTATAATCTACAGTTACTTACTATCAGATAAGTTTCGGCACTCACAGATAGTTCCCAGAAGTCCTATCCAATTCTATCCCGTAAGTCGAAGGCCGTTGATGCACCACATATGATCGTTTAACCAGCAAACTGCATCTTTCTCTGTACTTAGCAACCCTCATGGCTTCGCTCAGTGTCAAGCCAGTCCATTCTCGAATGCTGTCCTCCCACCTCTTTTTATATCTCCCTCTTCTTCTACCTCCTTGCACTGTGCCTTGCAGGATGGTCTTTGCATTGCCCGATACTCTGGTGACGTGGACATACCATCGGAGTTTCCGTTTTTTCACCTCTGTGAGCATGTCATCGTGTTGTCCAATGGCTTGGGTGGTGGTCTGGCAGACTCCGTCGTTGGCGATGTTCTGGGTATAGGAAATGCCAAGAAGTCTTCTGTATAACCTCATCTCCATGCTTTGTATTCTTCGTTGGAGATCTGCTGTTAGGGTCCATGTTTCGCAAGCGCATTAGAAGATGGAGATAACAAGGGAGCGCAGCAGCCTTAGCCTACCTCGGAGCGTAGACTGATGGTCCTGTCTTTCTAAATTCAACCTTGTCAGGGCAGCAGTTTTTTTTGTGCGATCACCAGTCAGAATAAGCTTACTCCACGGTGTAGATCGTTTCTCAATAATAATCACTTTCCACTAACCAGCTGTGGTCCTGAATCGTCTCTCTGCAGTGCACTGGACCTATAAACAATGAATAACTAACTTCTAACCGGCTCATAATATTTTCCCATTTCCCTGAATCAAGTGAAATGATCACTATCGTCTTCAGCCATTTTATGTGCCAGCTAGAACTGTTTCATTTCCTAATACTAGTAGATCTGCTAGGCTGCCGAATATGTTGAAGAGAGAGAGAGAGAGAGAGAGAGAGAGAGAGAGAGAGAGAGAGAGAGAGAGAGAGAGAGAGAGAGAGAACCTCACACATCATCACACCAAATCAATCCCATTCGTCCGTTTTATTATTGATCACTGCATCTATAGGGGCGTTACACTATGTGGGTGCCGGTAAAGCGAATCAACTGTATGACGCAGGAGGTTTACGTTTACGTTAGGTAGATTATAGTCCCCAACACATCAGCGTATAGGGTACTATGTAATTAGGATTGTATTTTTTAAAAAAGATATCTTGGTGATTTAAGAAGATACTAGTAGCCTCAAGTTCGGGTGGGGTTAAAATCCTATCAGGACCACGTTAAAAGGACATGGACAAACACCTAATAAAAAGTATTTTAAAGTCAGGGTGTTAAAATAACAAAAATGATGTCTTCCATGTGTCAAGACCCTGGACACAGGAATCACTATGGAAATGGGCCGTATGGCTTAGGTCTGTCATGTGACTGGTGTCCTAGACCCACAGGGTCAGGGGCGTCGGCGATGTGAAAAAGAGTGTCAAGTTGGCGTCAGGTGAGTCGCTAAACTTAAGCCACATGGCCTAGAGTCAATCATGGCAACTGATGCCCAAGGCCCTAGGGTGGGCATCAGCCATGTGGTGAGATATGTCGAGTTGGTATCAAGGAACGTCATTTGGGTGGGCCGTAAGGCCCAATCGTCATATGTGGGGTCAGATGCCCTAGGACCAACAGGTCGGGAAAGGGCATCATCCATGTGGTGGCGAATGTCAGAATTGGGTGTCGGTGGTCGTGTACGTTAGAGATTTTGACCCAGGACATGGGTGTCTACTAAAGGGGCGACGCAGGAGTAGACCTCAGCAGGCTTACATACCCTTTCTTAAACCTTAGCGAAGGGTCTACCTCTGAACAATTGAGGATCCGCTATGCAGCCACACCCACGTGGTGTAAAGCCCATGTGCTGCTTCGAATTGTATTTATTTATCTAATCGTTCTTATCTGGCTCAAGAGCTGCTCAAGGTTCTGGCCGATGCAGGATCTAACTGTAACCACCCGAGGCGCCCACTTGCAGCCTTTGGGTGCATCGTCTGACGTCCAGACAACTGAGCACAATCTTGGGCGACCGGGTGGCAGAAGGTAGCAGTTATCTGCTCTGCTGACTTACAGCACAGCTGAGACTAGACGATTGACCGGGCCTTCTCCCTCCCTCTTTCTTGAGCTTGAGAGTGAAGGAGATTGAAGGCCTCTTGTAAGTAAGTCTCAGCTACGCTGCATTCCATGCTGACGT
>CM072526.1:42912453-43099953 GCA_036898135.1 Oncomelania hupensis | reverse complement strand
GCAGGGGACGCTGAGGCTGTACTCTAATTTATCGAACCCCTGTTTACAAAAACAAAATAGAATACAAATATCATTATAAATTATCAACAACAAAAAATGCCTACATTGCTAAATAATAACATCATAGGAAGCCATAGTGACCACCTGGCAGAAAGTGTCCAAAATTCCCAAGCTGATCCAACAGACCTCATACACAAATAAGGAGTCTTGTCCCGGAAGAGTTTTCAAGAAAAAAGGTAGGTGACTGGACTAGTGAAGAAGAAGATAGTATAGCAGATTGATAGAACAGAGCAGGAATGAGAAAGAGCAAATGAGAAAGACAGCGACAGTGGGAATTTAAAGCACTAAATTTCCAGAAAGTGGGGATAGTATTTATACTGAAACCTCCGGCACCCCAACTGGGGTGTTACTGTGCATAGGCTTTGATGGAGAGGTATTAACGGCTGTGAAGAATAAAAGCAGAATTATTGCCAGAGATAACAGCCCAGCAATGTACAACCACATCATCAACAAAACAGGACATCTCGCAAGGAACTATAATTATATTACAGCAGCAGCAATTTTCCTTGTAGTAATGCTGGGGGACAAATTAAGATCTGTATCTGTCTGTAACTGCGACACAAGGCTAGACTGAATTAGGCATATCCCGAAATAACTCTGCATAGAGTTGAAGAGAGTGACTTCCCTTGATACCCCAGACAAGAATCGTACCGTAATGGCAGCTAATGTAAGTTTGAGTGCGGCAAAGTTCAAAAAAAGAGGAACGATAAAACGCTGTGCCTGGGGAACCTGTAATTCTGACAGTCGTTAAACGGAGAGATGTTTGGGAGTAGAATTTATTCCCTTTGTAAAACCTGGAAAATATAATTATCATCTCGAACGGTCCCTGAATTGGATAAAAGCATGCGGTCGTCCACATGAGCAGTTGAACGTTAATACTCTGAGGGGCTACACATATGTATGCAGTAAAGTAAGTAAAAGTACTTCTTTAAAAAACAAAAACAAAAATGTGTTCTATCATGGCATTATGAAGGTTTGCTGCCTTCTAACAAAGTTTTTTTTTAAACAGATTTTGCATGTGTTACCAGTATGAGTGTCGACGGCCACCGAGCACCAATCGTAATATTTTAAATCTAGATAATAATCGTCGTGATCGGTGCCGCTGTTTAGAATATAACTTTCAATCCATAGCTATCATTGAATGCATATCAGACGAAGTAAGTGGGCCGTTGGCTAAATAAATTCTACCGACTTTGGCAGTCACTATGTAACTAAACTAGTAGGCCTATATCTCTTTCATGGTTTCGTTCTTGTGATAGGCTTATATTAATGTGCGCGTGTCTGTCTTCAGCGACTCTTATTTAAATTTTTCCCATTCCAGCCAGCCTATGGCTCTTCAAAGAGAAATAATTTGCTTTTATATCATTTCAGCATTTTGTTGATGGGAAGCCTACAGAGCAGAACCCAGACCCTCTCCCAGCTATTGGACAACCCACAAGAAAAAGAAAAGACCCAGCCTCACGTTTCCAAGTCCCAGTTAAAGAAGCATTAAAAAAACGAAAACTGTATCAGGTATGACATAAGATTTTAGAGAATTTTTTTTAAGAGGCTTGGTAGGTACAAAAGTGGTTGTATAGACAACTCTTTCTCCAGCTTTTTTAAATTTCTCATTATACCTACTTCAAGAAATGCAGATTCAGTATTTTATATTTGTAATTTTTACGGAGATGATAATTTTTCTTTGTTTTGCTTGTTTATCAGCAGGGCCACAAAACGTATGGGGATTTGCCTGATACATCTTCCTCTGCAGGAACTGATTCCAGGTTGCATGGAGATTTTATGTTTGCAGTGCCTGCTTTTACAGCTACAAATGTTAATGAAGATTGGAATACTGCCAACCATCAGGTAATAGCAGGAGCATTAATAATACTCATAAACACATACACACACCTGAATTATCTAAACAAAGTGAATAAACAATTTTACCAACCACAGGGTAGGGATGCTGAGGGTGATAGGGAAGAAAAGGTATTTTGTTTGAAAATTAACAGGAAGGTTTTCCTGCTAGACCATAGATTGGGTGGAGGGTGGGATGGGGGAGGGAAGAAGGGGAGGGAGGGAGGTGGAGGGATAAAAGTACAAGAGGCCACTGAGAAATATATTAGTAATATTATTTTATAACAATAGATTATCCAACTCCAAGCTACCAAAAGCACACCTTTGTTCTTTTGTTTTTGTTACAATTTGGCTTGCTTCCTTTTCTTTCTTGTTGAAGAAATGCAGAGTCACTATTGTATATTTGTAATTTTTACGGAGATGGTAATATTTCTCTTTGTTTTGTTTGTTTATCAGCAGGGTCACAAAGGGCTTGGTGATTTGCCAGTGACTTCTTCCTCTGGAGGCATTGATTCAAAGTTGCATGGTGATGCTGTGTTTGCAGTGCCTGCTTTTACTGCTACAAATGTTGAAGATTGGAATATTGCCAACAATCAGGTAGAAGTAGGAATAATAATAATAATAATAATAATAATAATAATAATAATAATAATAATAATAATAATAATAATAATAATTAATCACACCATTATTATCTAAACAAGGTGAATAAATAATTTGACCAACCACAGAGGTATGGAGAGGAATACTGAGGATGCTTGAGAAAAAAAGGAATATTGTTTGAACTTGAACAGAAAGATTTTCATGTTAGACCATTGATTTTTTTTAAAGGGATGGGTTGTTAATAAAATTAAAAGCAGAGACCATTGAGAGATAAAGTATTATTTTATAATAATAGATTTATAGAATGTATCCAAGAACCCAAAAGCACACCTTATATTTTGTTATTATGATTTGGCTCATTTCTTTTTCTGTTTTGTTGAAGAAAATGCAGATTCAATATTCTGTATTTGTATTTTTACAGAGATGGTAATTTGTATATTTGTTTTGCTTGTTTATCAGCAGGGCCACAAAGAGCATGGTTTGCCAGCTACTTCTGGAGATTCAAGGTCGCATACTTGTGCTGGTGGTGAAAAGTCTTTAACTTCACAAGAACAGACAACCAGGAAAGAATCTAAGTCTTTGCAGGAAACCGCACAAGGCTTTTTGTTAGGAAAAGATCCTATCAAATGCAAAGGATGCGGCGAACAAATTCAGCTAAGTTCTCAAGAAGAGAAGATGATAGTTGGTCAATCATTTGTAAGAATGATTTTGAGAAGTGACCAGTCCTGTTTTCAGTATACAGGTGTTCCCACTGTCGTATTCCTTACATTTCTCTTTCAGTGGATAGGCAGTGCATCACGTAATATTAAATACTGGGGTGGAAGAAATAATATGGTTTCTGGGAGGTTGGGCAGCAAAGGTCGTCGTGGATACAAGATTTCGCAATTTGAAGCAATGATATTGACACTTGTTAGAATTAGGAGAGGCTTTGACACAATACACTTATCTTTTTTGTTTGGCATTTCTCAGTCTCATGTTAGTCGAATTTTCATAACGTGGGTTAGTGTTTTAAATCAGTGCTTTAAACCACTGCTTTTGTGGCCAAGCAAAGAGCTTTGTCGTCAGAATTTGCCCGATTGTTTTCAGAACTTTCCTAAAACTAGATGCATCATCGATTGCACAGAATTCAGAATTGAGAAATCTTTTCGCCCAAAGACCCAGAGAATCACATTTAGCAATTATAAACACTACAACACAGGCAAGCTATTTGTTGGAATAATGCCATCAGGGGCAATTACATACTTATCTAAAGTGCATGTTGGCTCAGTTTCAGACAGATCTATTGTCGAGAAATTTGGTTTTCTGCACATGTTAGAAGAAGGAGATGACATGGCTGACCGTGGCTTTAACATTAGAGACCTACTTTTGAAAAAGAAAGCAACTCTTAACATGCCTGCTTTTAGTAGAGGTGGTCAGCTATCAAGTAAGTCAGTGAAACTATCCAGGAGGATCGCTTCAGTCAGAATACACGTTGAGCGAGCAATTGGCCGCATGAAAACTTTTAAGATTCTCCATGGTGTAATATCTCTAAAACTTATATTTCTTTTGAATCAGATTTTGACAATCATAACTGTATTGTGTAATCTGCAGCAGCGTTTGTGCTAAATAATCAATGTCAGTAAATGCCAGGTGAAGATCGCAAAAGAGGCTGTTTTATAATTTGCTTGTGTATGCAAACTATAGAAAGAATTATGAGAATATTTTGCCTTTTGGATGGAAAAAGAATGTTGAAAAACAAATGACTTACTAATTACTTGTTGATTGCAAGTTCTGACCTGTTTTGTTTAAATGATAGTTAATTACAATACTGGATACTGGTTTGACACTGAGCGAAGCCATCAGGGCTGCTGAGGACAGAGAAAGATGGAGTATGCTGGTTAAACGATCATCTGTGGTGCCCCTACGACCTCTGGGTTACGGGACAGGATAGAATAGGATAGACAATACTGGATATTAAATACCGGATTGCAAACAATGTATTAATTTCAATTGCTTTACATTTATTTGTGATAAATTAAAAAGATTTAGAATAATGTGTTGGTTGACGTTGTTCATTGTACCATTACGTCAACTAAGTTTGCAAAGTTTCAAAAATTGTTTGTGCGTTTTTTTTTCTCTTCGTGGATGTATTTTTAATTTAATAATAATTTAAAAACATGATCAATTGTTCATAAGCTCAACATGTAATTTGCCTGTGCCTGTAAAGCATTTGGATCAATAAGAGTGTGTTCAACCTGCTTTTTGTATTGGATGCAAACATAGTTACCCACATCTGTTCATACTGACAGTAAAAGAAAGAAATATTGCAGTCTTGAACAGTGTTTTGTTTTATGCTTGGTTTGTTTATTGGAGATGGAACGCTTTACACAACGTAATTTACAAATTTGTGACTGTGTGTGCGTGTTGTGTGTAAGAAAACAAACAAGCTTGTGATGTGCAATGTAATAGTCACAATCACACTATCAACAAATAAAAAGAAGAAACAGTTGACAGCATTTTGTATTGGTGATAACTGCCTTAAAAACATTAATATTTTCATTTGGCCTTGCACATGATTAATTCATTGACATTAATTTCAAATATACACCTCCGCAGATAGTAGCCAATTTCAAAGTTTGAATAAAACACAACGTTTAGGCCAAATAAAATTAATACATTGCAAAATAATAACTGTTTCAAATTCACTATAATTATTGGAGAAACGACACAGTCCGTTGTCTATCACACTCAAGCACGTACATAACAAACACCCCCATGCCAAATAAAAAAGGAAATGCGTCAGTTTTTGGAAAAATGACTGGTTCAGTTCTCTCCATCACAGTCCAGCACACACACACCTCCACACTTAAAAATCCTACAACACTTGCTGTAAGATCTATGGACACAACCTAGCCAAATCAAACTTTGTGACACAGAGACCAGCAAGTGTAAATAAAATCCAATTGCAAGTGATTGAAACAGTTTAACTTAACTGAAGGCCTTAAAAAAAAAAAATATTGCCGCTTTATAATATAGTATACAGATGTCGTAGGCTGTCAAGCCTTTATATAGTAGTCTGACTGACACCGTTATTTTGAACCAACACAAGTTGTTCCCCATAGCACACAGCAACTCGGTAGCTGTAGATTAGAATAATAATAATAGCCAGTCTATTCTGGCTATATTACCACAAGAAATGTTCATAAAAATCATAACCTTGAGAACTAAAAGATATATGTACAGAAAAAGTTGGCTGTCTATAATTGTATTTGTTCCAGACTGATTATTTATTGTTAATGGGACTACCAAGTGCCATTATATATTTTTCTTTAGCAAATTTGTTTTCTTACTACTAGAAACTAAGATAGTAGCAAACACAGCTACAATACAACTCGTACTGAATGTGTTAACACACACACACAAAATGTAAACATTATCTAACACTAACAGTGCATTTTTCGCTTACGGGTCAGTTTTTTCCCCTCAAAAGCTTGAATCAAGTCATAGTGGCCTGACTCCTGGGCTTCAAATGTTTGATACAACAATCTAATGGGTTCAGCAGAGTATTCTTGACCAAAGCATATCTGTGGATGCGTTGTTTTGCATATGCTTGTGCTACCACCAACATAAATAAAAATTGGTGTCTGTAACGACCTGCTTGCAAAAGCAATTTCAAGCTCTCCAATACATGTTTTAGGATCAGACATCATTTTCATCCTGTCTTGAAGAGTTTTGAAGAGAGCATTTGGCATGTCTGCATTCAGCTGCACAAATGAGTCCATGGCGAGTTCAGCCAAGGCAAGGCAAATAGGCAAGGCAAATTTATTCCAGACAAAACCCATTAAGGGCACATGGACATGGTTAAAATAATATACACAAACATGCACAATAATTAATTAACATTTTAGATTTAAAAAAAATAAAATAAAAATTTTAAACTATTTATTTATACAGCGGGATAGCGTGGAGGGGGGGGGGGGAGGTGGGCAGGGGGAGGTATTGAGTGGGGAAAAGAAGAAAAAGAACTTGATTGGGGACAACAACTATAAATCATAACTAACAATACAATTCAACCTAAACACATCAATGACAAACTACTTAAATAATTTTTATTACACATAACCTGTCAACATCAGAACTATATTAATTTTTGACATGGGATATAAACGTTACATTTGTTTAATTATTAATTTCATTAAACTTACAAGCTTTAATAATTCTCCTTTACTGAGGCAACGGTCTGAATACGTAAACGATCTGCTTCTACTTCTTCCTTTATTTTGGCAGATTCTGTTACAGGTAGATGATTCTGGTCTCGTTTACATACTTTCAGGTCATCATGAAGAGCTATTGCTAAGCATCGAAAAAACATCTTCCATCTGGATTGGTGCGAATGATGGTGGATGATGTGGCTGTGGCAACGGGCAGCTGCAGAGAGGGGCCATCTTGGGGCGCTGGGGCTTTGGCAGCAGGCGGCTGCGGAGAATGGCTGCCTTGGGGTGTAGGGGCTATGGCAGTAGGCGGCTGCAGAGAAGGGCCATCTTGGGGCGTTGGGACCGTGGCAACAGGCGGCTGCAGAGAGCGGCTGTCTTGGAGCGTTGGGGTTGTAGTAACAGGCATCTGCAGAGAGTGGCTTTCGTGGGGCTTTGGGACTGTGGCAGCAAGTGGCTGCAGAGAGTGGCTGTCTTGGGGCGTTGAGACGGTGGCAGCAGGCGGCTGCAGAGAGTGCCTGCCTTGAGACGTTGGGCCTGCAGCAGCAAGCGGCTGCAGAGAGTGGCTGTCTTGGGGCTTTGGGACTGTGACAGCAGGCGGCTGCAGAGAGTGGCTGTCTTTAGGCGTTGGGGCGGTGGCAGCAGATTGCTGCCGATAGTGGGAGGTGTTAGGGCTGCGGCAGCAAGCGGCTGCAGAGAGTGGCTGTCTTGGGGCGCTGGGGCTGTTGCAGCAGCAACCTGTTCCTGGTACTGGTGAGCTCTCAATACAGGGAAAAAATGTGAGATATAGAAATACCTTAGTTTAACTCTAACTGTTTCCCACCAATTTTCATCAAAGTCCACAGCAATGGCTTCAATTCCCTTCTTGGTATATGCGACCAGGACACCAGACTTCAGTTCAGTCACAGCCATTTGGCACTGCAGTTGAATGTAATAGCTATGAGACTTGTTCAGTAAAAATTTCTCACAATCAAACTGGCAGAAACTGAGGCTCGTAAGTGTATCACGGGGGTGAAAGTTTTGCTTTGCGTAGAGGCACTTAATTCCTACAACGAACTTCCCACAATGTGAGCATGTGGCAATAGCATCTGGACTGCCAGCGAGGAAACTGTCAACCTGCGACACAATTAAACCAGGAACCTCAACAGAACATTTTCTGTGCCTGTATCTGTGGGTGCGGACAAAAAGCCGAAGTGCTGTTGACTCATTTTTCTTTCCAAATTTAACTGCTGGAACATTGAGCTGTGTTTCTGCACGTGCAAGTGTCTGAGCAGTCCTAGCTTCATCCCTCGAACTCAGAATACGCTTAATATTAGAAGCTGTCAAAAGACCCCTTCTCATTATAAACCAGTTTGTGTTCTTGTGCTGGCCTCTTGTATCTTCTTCAATGAGGTCCCTTTCCAGTGAAGTGTACTGCAATTTCTGCAAAAACAGCTTACCACATACACAGTCTGATGCAGAACATTTGTGATTGTTGCAGAAAATTGCCAGACGAATAGAAGGGCTATCTGTTCTGAGATGAGGAGGTGCTAAAGACAACTCTGTGCGTTGTTCCCATATATCCATAATGCAACTGCTAGGCAGATGTTCCTTGACACCTTGAAAGAACGCCTCCACCTGCGGCAACGCCTCTGTCATGGGCACTGGCTTGTAGAGATCTTCAGTGGGCTTGAGTCTTTGTGCACATAGCCCCCTGCACACAAAATACATTATTAAATACATACATGTATAGAAATAATTTTAAAAACTAAATATAAATACAATAAAATTTAAAAAAATAAATAATTTGGATTCATTTTGTCGCGTATCCACACAACACAATCAGTATGAACATCAATCAAGGCTCTGGCTTCTTATAAATAAATGCTGGAAATGATAAATAAAAAATAATAGACTAAAATAAAATTTAATAGAAAAAAAAAATCATAGATTTATAAGAATTTTCTAATTTTTATTTATTTATTTTATTTTATTTTTTTTTTTATTTCACCTATTCATCATACTCAGTTTTCCAACAATGCTCTAGCTTGCTTATAATTCATGCTGGAAGTAAACTCTAATAGTAATACAGAATATATTTTTTCTCTTTTGATTTTGGGCACATACATTGATTATGCTCAATTTTAAAAAAGCTCTAGCATGTATTATATATGTTGGAAATCATTTCATGATTTATTATTTTTTAAAGTATTAAATAGAAAAAACCATACAATACATTATAATTTTTTTTAAATAGAAAAAACACACAATAGATTATAATAAGTTTAACAGAATAGTTATAGTATTAAAAAAATGCTGTGATTTATTTATTTGTTTTTTTCTTTTACATTTTTACTCTAAGACAGCGGCTCTAGCTTCTAGCTTTTTAATCAATAGTATCTGATGGGACCATGGGTGCAAGTTCAGTCCAAGCTCTGGGTTCTCTGGTTTGCTATCTCCGCAAAACTGGAGTCAGTTTTGGATTTAGTATGCCACTTGCTTTGACTACAAATTGCAGATGGGAGGCAGCACACATTTCCTATCAAGGTAAATAAAGATGTAATAATATAGACCTGTAATCTATATTATTATACCTGATCTTGAACATCAAGCAATTGTGATGGCAACACAAACAAGAAAATTATGGGCTACAGAGCTTTTAAATATTCTGCTCTGAATCTCTGAAATTCACTGCCTCTTCCACTGAAGCAAAGGAATAGTTTGTCCTTAATCAAAAAGGCAATGAAACCTCATCTTTTTAACAATTCATTTTGACCAAGTTTGCCCCAGAACTGTAAAATAAATATGTGTACTCATGGCTACCCCCAACTTTTGGGGGGATCTCCCCCCTCTTCCTACTTCCTCCCCTCCGCATATGCATTGAGTATGTCTACTGAAATGGAAAAGGCGCTATACAAGACATCATCATCATCAAATTAGGGTATACATATGTATGTAATAAAGAAATTGTCCTTCTCACCTGTGACTGTATGTATCACCAGTATTCACTTCAGTTAACAGCACTGCTGCGGTATCTGTCTTACAGCGTCGAAGCAAGATACAGGCTTCTTCTGTCACACTCTTCCCTCTGTCTTCCAATATAGGGCTGCTAGAACATGGCGACAGCAACCATCCATTCTGTTGAACCAATCACAAAAATAAATAAAACATATGAAATAGAAACTCATCTTAGTTATCTTCTTTGTGAATCTCACAGTCCCAAAATTAAGATTATTGTTGAGTTTAAAAATCTAAATGGTAAATTTTACTATCTGTAAAAGAGTACAGTATGATTATGTGTACATGCACATGCAGTACTATTCAGACCATGTGTGTGTGTGCGTTGGACACCATGAATATTATTCGTTAATTTATTGTTAGTTAATGCATCATTTCAACAAACACAGAATAAACTGTACTTTAATACAATTAAAGCAGATAAATGAACTATACAGCCAACCAGAGAGAAAGGAAGAAGAGAGAGATCACTTCGCGATATCGCCTCTATGAGAAGTGATGTACGGTGGAGGAGTTACGTCCCTTCAACCTCACATGGGCTTGCTTTCGGTTCTTAGTCTCTTGTCTATATATGGGGGTTTTTAATTATATTTTAAAAAAATGTTTTAGACCGCGATTTTCACCTTTTGCTGTTGAAAATGTTTGAAATAAGGCTTTTCAAATTTGAGAAAATTTTTTTTGTGCACATCTGTTTATTTTTTCATGACTTGCTGCCTCTTGACCGTAAGGGTGTTATCAGCGCTTCCTAAATTGTAACCCGTGATATGGGTGGCTTTTGCATTGTTTTGTTGCTTGAAATAAACAGTATGTGTAAGATAAATTGAGTTAAAATAAAAATAATAATAATATTTTTTTTAAACCGTCTAGAATATGTGTCATACATGCGTCATTTATTTTTTGTTCCGTATGGGGTCACACAGCATACGGATTGATTGGCAGTTTTAGTGTGTATAATTTATGTGTGTGTGTGTGTGTGAGTGTGTGTGTGTGTGATATAGAAAGAGATGGAGATCGAAATATAAATAAAGATATTGACTAATTCGAAACGTAAATCTAGTTGTGCACACGGAAATTCATTTATTTACAAAAATATGCTTCGATTGATTTCAACATAATAATTAGGGTACGTAATAATTATACTCTCTCTCTCTCTCAGTCAGTCTTCTCTCTCTCTCACATTATTGTGTAAGTAATTCTTAAAACCCATTCAATAAGTTTGTTCAGTTTGTAGTGTTCTGCCATTTTTCGAATTATTTGATGACCTTGATCGTAGTCTTCGTTGACTACTCGAATGATCAAATTTGCATGTTTTGAAAGGACAGATGTTGCATTTGTCTTGATTATAAATTCAATGTCAATAGATGTTTTATGGGGTACTGTTATATATATTTAGCAAATTACTTAAATGCACAAGCTTATTTTATACCTAAGATACAGAAAAGCCGTGTGCTTAGACAGAGGATGACACATGACAGCAAACGGCCAGAGGGCACCCCTTTTTAGTTCTACTGTGGCTTAATTGACACTGACAATGACAGTAGTGAGTAGGCGTACTTTTTATTGATACTGAACTAAATTAAAAGTTAATTATCACTAAGTACTGACCCTACACACAACCTTTATTAATTCCTTGGGCTAATCCAAATCGTTTCTTACACGAAACATCACCTTAGTTCCAATCCGTCTTGTATCATTGACAACCATTCATTGACAGGTCTTGGTCATCATAATTCATTCATATTATGATTCTTGTCTGTCAGAATAGATCTACAATTTCTTCAAGAATTTACCGTTCTTGTTCCTTTGGGAAACGAAAAAAACTCTTCCCCTTGCATGCAGCCTTTAATCGTGCATTTGTGCAGTTCAAAGCTGCACAGTGGTCACCGTAACTGCTCCTGCGATTTTTTTTCCCCCTCTCCATCAGATCTTCGCTCTGTGAAGCAGGCCTTTTCACACATGTTACAATCAAGTCGCATAACTCTTGACGCGTCATCACACCGATGGCGTCACTGCGCGGTCTATATATTCCTGGTCTATGAGCCAACTGCAAAGGGCAAGAAAAGTAATACAGTTGACTACCTAAAATACTAAAGTACTACAGATCTAAATTCTAATCTGATCATAACTTTCTTTTTTTAAAATATAAGACTTGTGGAAAATATAATAATAATAATAATAATAATAATAATAATAATAATAATAGATTACTTACCCTCCTTTGCAGTTGCAAAAAGCTGACAAGATTCGGCTTAGACTGCTGTCAGTGTTCACACTTGTGATAATAGCCCAACAGGAATAGGTAGACCTCCCACTCACAGGATCTTTATCCCTTGTCTTTGGCTTGACGTTTGCCTTCAGGGCAAAGTAGCCAACTTCATCAAGTGTTATAACCTCAACTGCACAGCAAAACGTGTGTATTGAGTTTTTCACCAAATGTAAATTATAATATTAGTTAAAATAGGTTTTTTAAATTTAAACATTCAAATCATTTCTATTCAATCATCAATGTGTGGCATGACACAAAATCTTATTCATTACACAATATTAAACAGGCAAAAACTTTAAACAGTTTCAAAAATCTTATTGATGAACAAGAAATTTTAAAATAGATCTATAAAATATGATTTTGATAGTTGAGCGTCTTGAGCCGGCTTAAATCAGACCTGAAATATACATGTGCTAAAGATGGGACATTAAATAAGCCGTGAGGCTTAATGATCACCATGATCTAGTCCCTACACTACTACTACTACTACAACTACATGTCATATCATTCAAATGATTAATGATATTCTGAACTCGAGTTAGAATGAAAACTGTACCTGACTGGACGTAGCCATCTTCCATCATTGTAAAAGCTTCCGATTGCTTGTACTCCCGAATCGAGGCAAATGGCACATTGTTGCTCAGGAGATATGTGCAGATGTCAAAGCTTGAAAAAACCGATAACTCCCAATATCAGCATTTCCACTCAGGAGGCTAGGGTTCGTGAGCTTGGTCGGTAGGCTTCTTTTCTATTACTTCTCCTCGGTCTTCGACCACTCCTTCTGGATCAACTTGTAGCCCGATCTCTTCTGCCTTGTTACATAAATCCTGAAGCTCTGTCTTGCGCTGATTGGAGAAGCGCACTCCTCTTTCTTTCAAATATGTTTGCAGTTCAGTAGTTGTTTTCCACGTACACGCCATTACGAAACACCGGAACTTTGTCTGTGGTATCAAGGGACTTAAATCGATTTCAAACGTTTTGCAAGAGTTGTCGTTATTTAAGACTAACCCTTATTGACGCAGGTAGATGGCCCGTGATCACCAACAACAAGGTGGTATAGGACACATCTACAAGATAATGGCTATGCTGAAACAGCTTAAAGCATTCAGCAAAACAATAACCACAGTTAAACAATGAATAATACCACAAGTCTGTTCTCCATTAGCAAAACCGATTGTGTACGTACTGTCTTTAAAGGAACATGAACATAATGAAACGGCCAATAAAAATGATGGTAATAATCTCATATACGTTTCACACATGCACATGCATGGTGGCACACTCACACACACAAGCATCACATTCACTCCGATACAGTGTACAAAACGGGGAACAAGATTGGCATGTGCAAAACAACAATTTCCAAAAAAGCCGCCAGTACTGTGCAACGAACACAAATGTGAAAGACTCGAATGTAAAAACGTTATCAGTTACTACTGCTGATTCAAACTTATCCCACGCCAAAGCATTCCCCTCCTCTCTCCATCTGTACCCCACTGCTCCATCTTGTTTGATATTGTCATCTCTGATGGGGGAGGAGTGGGGTAGACAGGAGAGGAGGAGGGTGTAATTCATTGGGGCATAGAGTTATTGTTTTTTTTTTAAAATAAATATTTATTGTTATTCACCAGCAATGAACTTTCATCTAAACATAACTGTTTGGAAGTTGAAGGCTTTGGAAGATTGTTAGATAAACACGTAGTTATGGATACCAAGAAAGAATCGAACACACACAACTCCACCATATCACAGTTCCGCCACCCCAAAGCAAATCCTGCAACTCTAGTTTGGACAAACTGACTGACCGCTTCATTTCAGCATTTGGCCCAAATGGAGCATGTAAAGCTAACAAATCTGTAATAATAATAATAATAATAATAATAATAATAATAATGATAATAATAATAATAATAACAATAATAATAATAATAATAATAATAATAATAATAATAATTATTATGATAATAATAATAATAATTATGATATCCCTATCCTATCCTATCCTGTCCCGTAACCCGAAGGTCGTAGGGGCACCACAGATGATCGTTTAACCAGCATACTCCATCTTTCTCTGTCCTCAGCAGCCCTGATGGCTTCGCTCAGTGTCAAACCAGTCCATTCTTGAATGTTGTCCCCCCACCTCTTTTTCGGTCTCCCTCTTCTTCTACCTCCTTGCACTGTGCCTTGCAGAATAGTCTTTGCAAGGCCTGATGATCTGGTGACGTGGCCATACCATCGGAGTTTCCGTTTCTTCGTGAAGAAACGGAAACTCCGGAAATAATTATGATAATAATAATAATAATAATAACAACAACAACAACAACAACAACAATAATAATAATAATAATAATAATAATAATAATAATAATAATAATAATGGATGCTATAAGCTCCTTATTCCTCAATCAGACTGGAAGTGCTGCGATTTGTAACTCACTCACATGTTACAGACACTCCTACATACACAGCAAACACACATTCATCATTCAAACATGTGGTGTAAAGAAAACTCGCTATTAGAAGACGGAGATCAAATCACATTTTTATTTTTGATATTTTAGACAGACTGCACCCATTACCATTCTCTGAAGAGACTGCTGTTACAGAGTGCGAAAGAGAAATAACTTTTCCTTTGTGAAATGTAGCTTGACTGCATCCAATACCATTATTGAATCTAGCATTAAAAAAGAAAATGGAACAAAATTTGATGTTGATGTCCAATAAAATAGGTCTGGAGGGTAACAAATGAAAAATGAGACACACTGGAACGCGCAAAGAGTTTTGAAGTTTTACATTGTAGTCAACAAGGGCAAAAATCACAGTGAAATATCAAGTCTTTACTAGGAATAATCATGAAAAATATTTAATTGTTATAGTACACATTTTACAAAACAAAATAAAAATAAATCAATTGTACAAAAAATATACAAGGAAGAAAACGTGATTTTGATTGTGCATAGTTTTATCTAAACAAACATTGGCTGTAAAAGTTCACAAGTTTGTTTTTTTAGTATATCAAACACGTGTGTGCATGCTCACACACACACACCCACTCACCTACACACACACATGCACACACACACACCTATCACATCACAGTGTAAGAAACATTCTTGTTAAAAGAATGCTTTGGTTTCACAAATGAAATGGTTTGGTGGTCACAACTGGTGCGTTAGAAGTAATTTACAATTTACAAAATAAGCACAGACGCATTGGTATCTGTACCGTCACCAAAACGCTTGTTGTACCCGTGTGCAAAGTGCATGGCAGTACAATTCAGCACTCGTTACCATCTTTAAAAAAATGTATTTATTTTTTTAAACTGCACTATCCAAAGTCAAAGAAGATTGCATCGAAAATATAGTTTGTCGTGCTAGTAAAACATTGTGTTACAAATAAAGTTGTTTTCTGCCATAGAGGCTGATGATGATGCACACTTGTACTGCGCACAACTCCATGCTAACAGAATGCTCAGGGCACACACACGCACATACAAAAAATATATATATATATAAAAAATATATTTTAAAAAAATAAAACAGATGAGCATTCCAACTGCTTCTCTTACTTGTTCCGCTCCTCCCCCCCTCCCCCCCACCCCCTTCTCTGTTTTTTCTCCACCCCAATGAAAAACGTATTTCTTAACTCTTTCCCTGCCAATCGACGATATATCGTCGATCTGAGCCGCCATGTTTGTGCCAATCGACGATATATCGTCGATCTCAGTATTCCGTTTCGTTCCGTTTTTTTGCGCAGTCCAATCCAAGTTTTATTTTAACCAAAGAGAGATAACTCTTTCTACTTTCGTTCTCGATCGACACGCGCGTTTTTTCTTCAAATTGATTCGTTTTTAGAGTGTTTTTTGTGCATTTTACTAAGCATTGTGATGGGCACAATCGACAGTGTGTCAAACTCTGTGCTAATAATCAATATAAATTCAAACTGTAAAGTGTATTTTGATCCTAAATAAAATTTCTTTCTGGTGTGTGAAGCTGATTCAGTGATTGGAATTATTCCTCCAGATTTTTTTTTATCACTGTGGTATGTAGAAATATTTTTATTTTATTTTATCATTTCAAAAAGATCAACATGCTTTCAAAACACATATTTCAATAACATAATCAAATTAACATTTTTGTGGTTTGTTTTCTTATTCTTCACTCTTTTACCTTTAATGTGATATGAAATATGTCTATTTAACAACTATTATTGAAAGAACAGTAGCTTAAATGCCTAAGGTACTGAACTTTCTTTCCGGTGCCAGAGAAATGTCTGGCACAAACGTGGAAACATGCCTGGCAGGGAAAGAGTTAAGACAGGGTACAATGTCCTCCAAAACATGTGTCTCTTTCTGTTAGTTACTTTTCCCTCTTTTTCCTGTATTTATTTATTCATTTTTCATCCTTCCCCTCCCCTCTCCCCCTCCCACTCTGCCTTCCTTCTATTTTTCTTCTGTTCATTTATCCTCCTCCATTTTGTCAGCTTTTGATATGCATGCTGATGACCAGTTCTGGTGCACACAAAAATGGTGACATAGCTATGGAATCAACCTCATGACATATGTCATGTTCGTTTTTCTGATTTTTATTTTTTGTTACCCTCAAAAAAAAAACGATTATTACTTTTCTTTAACTAGAAGGGCAAAAGCCATATGACTGACATGCTCCTTATGGAACTCACAATATTTAACATGAAAATGAGTGCCCCCCCCCCCCCCCCCCCCCCCCCCAAAAAAAAAATAAAATGAAATGGTGGCATTCAAATGTAAATACCAACTTTCACACTGTAATGCTCTTGACCTTTAGATGACATTGACCTCTGGCTATGTACTATCAAATAAAGTATATAGCAAATGTATTCTGCCAAAATAACTGTGACCTTGGGATGACCTTGATCTTCAGTGACCTTGACACTCATGTGATCTTTCATGTATGTCTGATCAAATAAACCAATGTTGTTGAATACTATGGGTTACATAAACAGCCATTCCACTGTACGATGGTCTATTTTTTCAATGTTTAGCAAGGCCTTAAATGACTTTGGCCTTTAAGATCAAGGCAAAATCAGAACACAAAAGATCAATCTATCATCTTTAAATACAAGAAATTTGGACTTAATATCTCTCATAGTTTAAGGCCAAGGTCACTTCAAAGTTGACTTTGGACAGCTGTAGTAACCTTGACCTTGGAGTAAGGTTGAAAATAAATTGCATAGTATGTGTGTCTCATTGATATCTATCATGCATCAAAGAACCACAAATTCAATATTAATCATAGAAAAAAAGTAAAATGTTATGAAAAATTGTCATTTTGTAAAACTAAAATTTAATGACCCTGTGACCTGGACCATGAAGTGAAGTCATTGATTCACTGATCATTTTTTAGGTCTCATGGGTATACACCATCTTACCAATTTTGGTTGTGATAGTGGAAATAGGTTCAGAACCGAAAATGTGTGAAACAACCGAAAGTAAAAAAAAACTTTTAATTTTTTGCACAGACAGATGGCGGACGAACTGACATTTCTTTTCTATATCATTTTTGGACTATTTAGGACTCGTCTCACACAGATTTGCAAAAAATCTGGATTTTTTTTTTTTAAAGGGCGTGGAGTGGAGGGGGGAAAGTGGGAAGTGCATACATAGACTCACATTGCTCTGCATTGAGTCAAAAATCAAATCACAATCTTTTCAGAAACCCACAGGCCCAAGGAGATCAAGGAGAGTTGTTTTCCTCTATCCTTTTTTGTTTTGATCTTGATTTTAACAATTCTTTCTTTGATTTTTTTTTAAAAAGGATATTCTACTGTATTTTGAGCCCATTGTTTGAGAACAGCATCAAGGAACCACGTACACGTGACATATGTAGTCCTTTTCACCAAGAAATGCCATACAAAAACTGCAATCTGACCACATTACTTCAAATCATTCTCGCTGGAAGTTATGATAATGCCTTATCGTTCATCACTTTTTGTTTTCTTTGCTTCAAATTTTGTTTGTAACTTTCTTCTTCTTCATTTAATAGTTCGTTTGTGACTTTCTACTTCTTTGTTTTAATATTTTTGTTTGTGACTATCGTCTCCTTTGTTTGAATACTTTCTTAGCAACTTTCTTTTTCTTTATTTTAATATTTTGTTTACGACTTTCTTCTTCATGTTAATTTTTAGTTTGCTACTTTATTTTTCTTTGTTTTAATATTTTGTTTGCAACTTTCTTCTGCTTTGTTTTAATATTTTTTTTGTGACTTTGCTTTAATTTTTGTTCTTCACCTTATCTGTCTGCTGTTCCCTCTTTGTTCAATTTTCTTTGTAATATTATTTATTGTTTCATTGTTTATTACTCCTGTTCAGTCATCTTTGACCCCATGCTTGAAGAAAGCGTCGATGAACTGAGAGTACCAGCGATACATGTAGTTCTTGTGCCGAGGAAATGCGCCTTCCAAAAAGCCGATGTGTCCTCCATGCGATGTGACTACTTGAGCGATGTGGTCGTTCTCTTGCGCCTCTTGCACTGGGATGGCTGGAAAAGAAAAAAACAGAATACAGAAATCTTTATTAATTCCAAAATTAGAAATTAATTGCTTTGAGACAAACACAATTATTCAAACATTCAACGGAAAGCAAAGAAAAACTAAACAGCGAAACTAATCAAACCATTAAAATACAAATAAACCAGATATATAAGACTCTGGGTTGATGTAATGCTGGAAGTGATACTCAGTAAATAATTATGCAGATACTGATACCGAATTATTTTGAAGATACAGCTACCTTGATGAACAGCTCAAAATGGTTAAGGGAACTATAATATTTATTCTTTCAACTTATCCAAAGTTTCTATTTGACAAATTTTATTGTTTAATGTGGCCGTAAAGAAACGGCATAGGGTATTCCATGTTAACCCCTTAACTGCCCACAGCCGTACATCGTGCGGCTTGATTTTCTGCTTCCTGTGTGCTCAGAAACGTTCGCCGTGCGTCTATTATTCGTCAGCATTTTGTAGTCACCCAAGAAGGGAGGTAACCGCAGTAACCGTTGGCAGAGCAGTTAGACACCTCCAACCAACGGTTTCTTCCCTTTGACCGTTGTAAATTGGAAGAAATGAAATTTGTATAGGTTTCGAAACTTCGGAAATTTTCAGTGTTCAGTCGTCAAGCACAAAATGGCGGACGGTGCATGACGTGGTACTACAAGGTCTGTTTTCAGACGGTATTCAGCTCTTGAAGTGCTTCAGGAGGTCCTAAACGATCAAGACGGTGATGATGACGACTTATATTGGAAATAGTGTGTGGACTTTGCCTTCTCTGTGATTTGTGACTTTGTTGTTGTTGAGTCTCTACAGAGCTATGGAGTATGACTTGTGTTTCCGGACTTACCTTACCATGGACAGGTAAACTTTTTTCTATGGATAATTTGCATGATTTGATTGCAGTAAAATTGATTACCAAGCAGAGTATTGAGTGCTTGATGTTTGTCCTTTTGTTACACCAGTTTTTTTGTGTTCTGTCATGCATTTTTTGTGTTGATGTGTGTTTTTATGTTCCAAAAATGCCTGAACACGGAAAAAAAAACAAGAATAAATAATTACTAAAAAATTTATGTCTTGTCAAATGAAACTATTTTCACTTGAAATTGAAGCCAGGGATGTTAGAAAAAAACTTGCCAAATATCTAAGAGAAATCTCTTCAAATGCCTGAATTATTCACGTTTTAGTGAACACGCCCTCAAAAGTCAAATTTTGCTCCGGCATACAGGAATACAGATGCGCTTTTTCACTGTGGCAGGGAAGGGGTTAACCGAGCTTGTTACCAAGTTCAGAAACAGATTTATATGTGGACCGTGATGGCGAACGTTGAAAATTGTTAAGAATGTAGGATCTTGTATTAATCCCTGTAGTTTTCTCTTTAGTGTTTCATAAATCTCTTTTACCATCAAAACAAATGATGTGGAATACACTTGAATAAGTTTCTGTGCATACAAAGTTGTACTTCTTAACTACGTTGCATTACTGCAGATTGCTTCACTAAGTTTTCAAACACAGGGGGTCTTGCAAAGGTTGCGACACCATCATTTGAAATATAAAGGCCTTGCAAAGGTTGCAACAACATCATGTGACAAAATATTTGCCACTTCGAAGACTGCAAAACTAAACTGCACCAAGCACACTCACGAATGAATCAAAATAAAAGTTCTGAATGTAGCGATCTTCGTGTGAGGTCACCCCAGCTTAAATGACAGGCATGTATCAATTTTGAGTGTTTTATTTGTGTTCAGCAGCATGGAGCATATATATCAAAGTGCAGTTTTATGTCGTGTACATTGAAATCTTACCATATAATGGGGAGAAGGGATTATCAGAGCATGGAGCATATATATCAGTGTGCAGTTTTATATTATGTACATTGAAACTTTACCATGTAATGGAGAGAAGGGATCATCAGCAGCATTTAGCGTCAGTACAGGAACCCTCAGTGTGTGGATCTTGCCGTCCAGACATGCAGACTTATAGTAATGCTCACACGACTCATAGCCAAACAACTTGGAAGTTACGCGCGAGTCAAACTCTCTGATAGTGTTGGCCTAAATTAGAATAGCAATTCAAATAGAAAAACAGATAGAAATGGGCACTACACATAAATAAATAAATAAATAAATGCCTGATTAATTAAAAAGAGGAAGAACGAAAAAAGAAGCAAACCAAAAATTATATTACACAATTATATGGCAGTGTATTGTGCACTCCCAAAATTTGAGGCCTTATAAAATCATTGGTATTTCAATATTATTATTTAGCAAAGGCAATTATTTCCCTTGAATCAGCCTTGAACAAACACCACATTCGGTTTAAGGAAATAAATGATTATATTTCCTCCCCCCCCCCCCCCCCCCTCAAATGATTCCGCCCCTCGCTAATATAAATCCCCTCCTGCCACCTCCAAATGACTCCACCCCCAACTCCCCCTCCCACTCCCCTTTCACCACCATATGTACCCAAGCAACCTACCTCCAAAACATGGTCCACATCTAGATGTCTCTCAAATATATGAATGTTACTGCAAACAAAAGGCAGAGAGGTGTGTGAGCATACAATTATGGCTGTTTTGACAACAGGAAGGTGACAGATAATGTAAAGGAAAACGTGCAGTCCACAGCACTTGGTTGTCTACTATTTATTTGCGGCTTACAAGTTTTCATTTATTTATTTATTTACCGTTCTTATCTAGCGCTTTTTCAGCTCAAGAGCTGCTCAAGGCGCTGGCCGTTACAGGATCTAACTCAAGCCGCCCGAGGCGCCCACTTCCGGCTGCAGACGCATTATCCGACTCCCTGGAGAACTGAGCACAATCCTGGGCGACTGAGGATGAGGGAGGGGGAAGAGGGGAGGGGAAAGAGCCCTTGTGCTAGCTGGGAGTATTAACCCTTTAACACGTGGAGCGACCTAGAGCGACCGATATTTTTGCTATGTGCATGCTCGCGGAGTGACCGGCAGCGGTCGGTAATGACGTGGTCTGATCAGAGGCTGCCATGTGGAAATCTATTTATAGCAAATGTGCGAGATTCTCGCACACGTGATCGTGATTTCCTGCTGTTTCCGGCGGAATTTTCACTGCATTTTTTGAGTGTGTACAACGCACACAGTGAATTTTCAAAGTTTGATTAAAGTTTGAAGTTTGAGAGGCAGAGAATTATGGCGTCAGATTCTTGCAAAATCTGATGAAGAAAATGACCCATTTGAAGGATTTTAGGAGGCTGATTTGGTACAGGTTAACGATGGAGAGGAAAGTGATTTGGACTTTCACTTTGGCGATCTTTTTCTGTCGGATTTGAATAACAGAAACGATGAATAATCGATGCTTTATTATTTGTGGCGGTGATCGTATTGCTGCATGTTGTGCAGTATGCAATGTTGACATTCAGATTTTTTTTCAGTTGCAACACATTGTAAAAATGTATGTGTAACATTTCATTTTGAAGAAAAATATGTGGTTGATTTATTAATAACGATAAGTGGAACATAATTTTGGGTGGTGCATTTTTAATTAATTTTTGTATGTGCATGGTGTAGCATTTTGACGGAGTTACTTGCCTTGACCTAGGAAACAGAAGCAGATAAGGCTTAGTCTCCTGTGGGCGTTAGAGGGTTAATGTAGCTGGTACTCGCCTGCCTAGGACACGAGGTCAGGATCTTTAAAGTCTGCGTGATGGAAGGCATGCGTGCACAGACTAGAACTTGGTTCATACTCTCATCTGAAGGAGCAGGGGCGCAGTTTCTCAAGGTAATTCTTTTTATCTTTTTTTCCTTCCCGTTTCTCTTCAGGTCGTCAACGGGCTTTGAACCCCTGCCTCTACAGCCTGCATGGACCCGTTATCGCTTGACAATCTAGTACACTGAGTACGCCACTGAGCCAATTGCACTATCCCTTCCACACCCTCACACCTGTTCTTTCTCCACCGCCTAGACATGTACACATGACCCTGTTATCTCCTCCTATACACAAAACGACACACAAAAACTCACTCCCTGATTTTGTTGACCAGTTGGCGTGCAAGATACCGGTTGAAGAAGAGCAGGTTGAGTGGCTTCTCCAGCGACACGCAGGATTCAAACACGTTCCAGGCCACCGAGATACACATGCCAGCTTTCAACCCTGAGTTGCTGCCCTTGGCCGCCAGGTAGTTGAACAGAATCATGCTAAACACAAAGAAGAAGAGGAAATAATAATAATGATAATAATAATAATAATAATAATAATAATATTAATAATAATAATAATAATAATAATAATAATAATTACAGGCAGAAGAAGAAGAAGAACAAGAACAAGAAAGAAGAACAACAACAACAACAAAATAAAAAAGAAAAATAGCAACAAAATAAAGAAGAAGAAGAAGAAGAAGAAGAAGAAGAAGAAGAAGAAGAAGAAGAAGAAGAAGAAGAAGAAGAAGAACAACAACAACAACAACAACAACAACAACAACAACAAAATAAAGAAGAAAAAAAGGAACAAAATGAAGAACAAGATGAAAAAAAAGAAGATTTTACTGTGCCTTTTTTAAAAGAAAAATTATTTACTACAATCCTCCATCCACTTATCTCACGCGCATGCAAAACAAACATATCTACAAAATTTACAACACACAACAAACTAAAAAACTACAAAATCAACTATTCTGCATATGAGCTAGTTTTAACTAGAATTTGGGATAAAATTCTTTTCGAGAAGTGATAAAAGCTAAAAGCATTGACAGGTTAGGAAAATGTACACATTAGGCAGGGTATAACTAAAACACTGTGACTTTCTAGGAGATTGGTTTTAGATTATTTACCTCCCTTGCGGAAGTCTTCTGGGAAGCAAAAGTTAAAGCCACCTGACATTGCCCGATTTTCATTTCCTCAATGCCACGCACTTGGGTGTGCCATTGATTAAAGACTTTGGGAAAGAGCCTGAGGAGAGTGTGAAGAGTGCAGGGGTACGTGCCATGTTGTCGAGAGAATTTTGAAGTTTTCAAAACTTTGGCCTGCCTCAATGTTTCAAGCCATGTGCGTGAATCCTGCGGTGAATACTGCTCGACCACTGCCGACGGTGCGCATCAATGCATATAAGTGCATGTAATGAGAATCCACTACAAACAGTGAAGCGCCGACACGCCATGCCACGCATTGCTCAGGAACTGTCCACACTGTGGGTGTTCACACCACAGCTGAAACTTCCTTCACTGAAAGTAAACGTTCAACCACCAGCTGTGAGCTATTTTTAGCCACGCCAGCAGGCCATGCCATGCGAAACCCATGCACAGCCAGTGTCTCGGATCTGGCTACAAGCAGTTCAGCCAGCAATAAGGGACAGCACAAGGGTTAGTTTTAGCCATAGCCTCAAAGTACCGCTTATGAACAGCCGTGACATTCAAGCGTGTCGCAGAGTGATTGTGCGGATGTTAGGGTGTTGTCATGAGTTGTTCACGTGATCATGAACGCCCAGCTCAGGCAGAGTTCATGAACCATTTGCGCATGCGGGAAGACAGCGGGAACTATGCACATTGTGTGGGACACTGCAGGACAATGTTTTACAGCTGACGTAAACAATGGGCAAATATTTAACTTACGCGTAAACAAGTCGTGCCATTATAGTCAAAGCGTGCCAGGGTAGCCCAGTTGACATACATTTTGTAGACATGGCACAACTTACGTGTGTACAAGGCACGAACAAGTCTTCATGCTGCTTACCACCGAAAGGCACTGCGTGGGATTGCGATGACAAAACTCGGGAAAGTTTGAGGGTGGCTTACAGACCCATATTACGATAAGTTTGCAATGGGTAACAGATTTAACATCCATGCTCCTGGGAAACAGCATAAAGGGCTGCCTGGATATCCATCATTATTCCTCATTCTTTTCACTGCAAATTTAATAACACACACACTAAAAATTCTAAGTTAAAAAGTTATATCTGACCCTCCCAGAGACACCCCAACACCTATAACAGGTGCGTCAGGAAAAGTGTGGTTGATGTGACTGACCACAAACTCCAAATCCTCCGTGTTGGATGCACTGTAAGTTCTTGGAGTCTGAAAAACAACAAGGTAGTCATTAAAATAATAATAATAGTAATAATACTAATACTAATAATAATAATAATAATAATAATAATAATAATAATAATAATAATAATAATAATGGATGCTATAGATATGAGCTTTCTCCTCTAAAAACTCATCAGGCTCAAAGCATGGCGATCTGCGTACCAGCATACAGGATCACATGTTACACACGCTCCCATAAACACAACAAACGCACATCATTCAATCACATGGTGTAAAAGGCAAGAAGGCAGAAAGGAAATAAAATTTTATTTTCAAAATTTTAGATTGACTTTGCAATAAATTGCAGAAAACTGTGAGTCTGAAAAGTTCTCAGCCATCGGCGACAACAAAGATGACTGTGCAAAAGCCCTTAGACCATTAAGAACCATCGGTGACTACACTATGCACATGCTGTATAGCCCTTGTATTTGCAAATATAAACTATAATTTGATGTTGTCTGTGATGTCATGTATAATATGTGAATTTTCTATTTATCCATGTGCATATGCATTGTATGTGTGTGTATGTGTGTAAGCATGTGTATGTGTGTGCACAAGTGTGAAAGTATGTTGCAAATGAATATTATATTTTATGTTTGGATTTTACAAAAGTGAAACGCCAAATTTTTACGGTCTGGTTTTATTTGGGGTGGGGGGAGGAGGGAGGGGGGGGGTGAGAATAAAGATTTCTTGACTTGACTTGAACTGACTTTTACTTCCATCATGTGAACGTAAAGAAGTAAATTACACATTTACCGTATACGTCGAATGATGACAAGCCTATAGCTGGAGATGTTGAAGTTCAACTTTTACCAAAAGAATCTTTTTTTATCACCACAAAAGGCTTGCATTACAATTTTCATGTGCTATGCATTAACCTCTTCCTGGAAGTATTAGGTTAAAACAAAATTAATTTAGCTTCCAAAAAAGGGCAGGATATATGTTTTATGATAGTCATTTCGCTCTCTCCTTAGGTAACCTGTATGGAATGCATTTGTATTTGAAAATAACAGTTAAAAAAAATTTTTTTTTTAAACTTCAACAGCATAGATACCAATAAATCTGCTCCCCCATTGCCTCGGTTGTTGAAGACCACAGCACGATATCCCAGCAGGTGAGCATCATGGACCATGTGTAGAATGTAAGAATCTACACTACAACCTGCGACACAGTCAAACCATTTCATTTTCACAGGCACTGTTTCATTTTGTAATAACTGGGGACATTGTTGAACAGGCTCTCCTCTGGCCTACTACATTGAAATCATCAAGTGTAAGTGTCATGTGGGAAATACATCATCTGCATCTAGTAATACATGGATCTACATTGTGCACATTTCTCATTATTACCAGAAGTTGTGGAGTCCTGATTGTTGATGCTATTTCATGTCAATACCAGAAGTTGTGAGTTCTGACTGTTCGTCCTATTTTATGTTAATTTCTTTAAATGCCAGGGAATGACTATGTTTTTTGTGCTACATCCACTGTACCATCACAAAAAAGATGTCAAACGAAATCAGTTAAATCGAATTAAACTGAATTGAATTGAACTGACTGTACTATTAGTCTGTAATTATATTTTGTAACTTAGTATTGTGCTGTTTTGCTGTATTCACAGCAAACACATCTCCTGGTTGAATGCATATGGGGACAATAAAGTACATTGTATTCTGTATAATAACCGTCATCATCATCATCATAATCAATCATCATCATAATCAATCATCATCATAATCAATCATCAATCATCATCATCATCATACCAGTCAGACCAGGCAGCAGCAGTACAGTAGGCCTAGTATCTCGGGGATGAGGGGAGGCCTCATCGTTGTCAGCCCAATCCAACTTCACCTGACCACCGTCCGGCATTAGCAGGAACTCGCTGATGATCCAACACAAATAAATATATACCTTTATTATTTTAAACTCCTTCACAGTCACAAGTATACTACAGAATTCAGGAATGAACAGAATAAAAACCAAGTAAAGAAAAGCACCAGAATGAGGACAACTTTTGTGTAATATGGCAATGATAAGACTAGCTACAATAGCCACAAGAAGCATTGAATCGGCAGTGTAAATCTGAAACGCTTACTGTGTGAGAACAGATCTATTGGCTAGTGGCTGTGACTTCACAGGGAGGCATATCAATATCTCTGTACACTACTTTTTCGATTGAATATAAACTGAGTCATCGCACAGACTTTAAAATCCTAATGCTCACGTCCTAGACGTGTGAATGCCGGCTACACAAATGCACCCAGCAACCACTAGGTCCCTTCCTTTCATCCCCGATCGCCCAGGATTATTCTCAGTTGTCTTGACGTCAGACTATGTGCCCAAAGTATGCAAGTGAGCATCTTGAGTTAGATCCTGGATCAGCCAGTACCTTGGGCAGCCCTTGAGTTGGAAAAGCGCTATACAAGTGAGATTAAATAAACTAATTCATTAAATACACTTTATAGTCCCAATAACATTTCTATGTTTCTGAAACTAACAATTATTGTTTCATCTAGGGTTTCTACCACAGCAAATATTAGGTAAAGGTTTATCTTTTAACTCAGACAAAAACTAACTTCACTAAAAACCTTATGAGCTGACTAACCCCAGCCCTAATCCCAAATTCAAAAAACACTAACCCTAAGACTGGTTAGCATTAGTTAATTAGTTTCGGTTAGGGCTAGTTTTAATTCTGGGGAAAACCAGCAAACCTTTACCCCGATCTTATTCTACAATCTAATTCAGTGGATGACTGACCTGCGATACGCAACGTGAGGGCTAGACTGGATGATGGCCCTGAGCAGAGTCATAACGTGCGACTGGAAACACCACCATGTTGGCCAGTACCGTTCCCATGCCACAGGGCAGTGCCGCTCAATCAGCTTCTGAAGACCTTTATCTCCACATGTGATGAGTGGTTTCTGTTATGTTAAAAACATTTTAATAATAGTGCTCAGCATAAATGCACATAGCTAACTGTCAATTTTGCATTCCTGTACACACACCTTTAGGCATGCAGAAAAATTCTGTTCCACTCCTACAAAGATGGAAAGCCTAATTTAATATAGATACATTTTAGACTAGGCTAACCATCTTTATACATATTGGGGGATGTACCATTATACTGTATAGTATACAATAACTGAAAGATAATACTGCGTAATGCACATTTGACAGTATAATTCATAATTAATTATAGTGCTTTCAAACGTGTATTATTCAATATATCTTTCATACTTTTCCTTTTCAAACATGCTATTTATACATTGGTAGGTATGGTGTTAGCAATTTACCATTGAGTTGACTGTTTGTGACTAGCTTGTCCATCAACAGTCTGACAAAATGTATGCCAATGACAAGGTGGTCTTTCATGTCATTATGACATCTTTTTGGTATATCAACCATTTTCACTGGCATGTGGAACACCAACGCCCCTTTTCCTCCCTTTCTAAACCTCTCTCCTCCAATTCCCCCTGTAAGCCTGATCTATGCACCAAACAGGGAAATGAAAGGATGCAGGCACATGAGCTCATACATTAGCAAGAAGCCAAACATTCAAATATAAAGCCAGACACTCATTCATTAGTTACAACATCCAACAGACTGGCATACAGACTGACCAACATTTGGCTTGTGCTGATGACAATTTCCAACTATTTCAAAAATACAGGAAAGATGACGTGATTGCCTCTCTCTTTCTCCTCTCATTAATGCTCTGTTTTGTCTTTTAGACTCTAAATAAATAAAACAATAAATAACTTGTTTTCAAAACAGCATACTTAATTATTATTAGCCTACTGAAGTAACAAATTAAATATCAATATCATTCAGAAATGTGTTTTACCCAGTTATTTCTAACATTTTCAAATTCAAGCTATAATTTTGGGCCAATTTTATACAATCCCAAGCACGATTCACTTAATTGGCAATGGTTTTAACTTGGTGCAATACCCCCTTGCCGCCTTGGTAGCGAAGGGTTAATATTGTTTCTCCCCAGTTTCCATGAACACAAACCCACCCAGCAAATCTTTCATAAGCTGAACTTATGCACAAATATGAAGGACTGCATCAATCAATTGATAATTTTCAAATCATACAACCAATACCAGAATATAGTTGATCGATATTAGACCACAAGAGCTCTGTGAAGTCTCGTCTTTCGTAGACCTCAATTACATATTATACAGTATGTAACTGAGGCCTACGAAAGACGAGACTTCACAGCCTGGGATTAGACCACTGAGCTCTTATATAAGAGCTCAGTGGATTAGACTCACCTGCACTACGATGCATAAATAATACATTAGATAAAGCCCGGCAAAAGCTAGCGCCAGCGGCAGAGATGGATTCTCCTCCACAAAGCTGTACAGTTTTTGGATCGTTTCCATGGTTGTTGAATGGCTGCTGCAGTATAATGTGAAAGGACAACATTTATCATTATATGATGTCAGCACGACCTAAAAAATGATACATGCGAACAGTCACTCGCCGTGTCCTCATCACCTTTGGACTCTCCTCTTCTGCTGACTGATAGTGATAGTGATATGATAACGTGATCGATTTCGGATTTGGCCTAACTAAACTAACGACTGCATAATTCATACACCAAAATTGGTCGATCGTCCTGCTTAAATTAAAAACATTTGGACAGCTCTCTCGATTTGTTTTCTTTCTGAAAACTCTGGTATTATAATTTCCAGTTATGTTGGGTGTTAGCTGGGATAAAAATGAAATAAAAATTGCCGTTGAACTAAAACTTGATGCGGTCGTCTGCTATCTTGACTCCATGTTTTTGATGGAGTAGCTTCCCCTGTTTGGATAAGCTTAATATGTTTTCGCGGTGGCTCTGCTGTAAAGCACGTAGCATACAAGCATTTATAGCCTTATTTTTATATAGTCATAAAAATCATTAATTAATTTTTATGTCATCACAAAGGTGAACGCGACCCAGGATAACCAATCTTTTAAATTTTCCGCAAGTTTCTTTCAGTCTCTCCTCCTCTATGCGTATATGTTCGTGTATGCGTGTGTGGGTGTGTGTGTAAGTTTGTGTGTGGGTGTTTGCGGGCACACTTACACAGTGTTATCTGGACAAATCAGTGAACATCTACATAACTTGTATTGACATGCCTACTTGTTTTGACGTCAGAACAATGATCCGTTAGGGTTAGGGCTGGGTAAGGGTTTGGGTTAGGGTTCAAAGTACTTAAAAATGGGGACGAAATATGACCCATTGTCAGCACAACGTATGTGGCGTTTCGGGAAAGTCATGATAATACTGTGTAACCTTGGCTATGTGTGTCACTGTGTGTGTCTGTGAACATGTGTATGTGCATGTGTGTGTGCTTATTATTGTTAAGACAGACAGACAAACAGACAGAAGTTTATAAGACCGAAAGAGAATCATAAACAGCTTCTGAAGGTATTTTAATTTTAGACTTTCTTATCTTGCTTTATTATTATATACTTTTAAACGCATGCATTTAAGATCAAGATGGCAAGCCATTCAAATGTATTTCCAGACTCACAAGTGCATGCTTAGCTAAAAACCAGATAACAACACAAATAAATAATAATACATGTAAATTTTTAAAAAGTTCTCAAAGTTGTTAATTTTCGAGAAGCTGTTCTGTTTTGGTATTATACATAAGAAGCAAAATGACCACATTGAACTTATATTTTCTTTTTTTTTAAAAATATCACAATCTGTTAAGGCAATTTTGAGATACAGCGTGTGTTTAAAAATTGATGGTTGGCCTCATCGGCCTAGATCTTTGAGAAAAGACCGAGTAAAGGCTGACAGTAGAAAAATAATCAAAATCAGTCCAATCGTTTTTGAGATCAGGCAAAACAAATGTTTTGAACAAAAGCATTAAATACAGATCAACGGCCCGACAAACTGGCCGACAAACCAATTGCCACTAATTGACTGGCCATCATGATTTGAAGTACCTGCATGATGGCCAGTCATATATACATGCAGAAATCGCAAAAATCGACTCAGCCGTTTTTGAGATATTAATTAAAAGGTCTTTAAGAAAGAATTTACCCCCAGCGATCTTGACCCTTGTGTTAGTGCAAATATGACTGGTGAGGCAGCCTTAAATTGGCAACTAACCAAGGTAACGTTCCCAACAAAAAATTGGAACAAGTTCGGTTCAGTGGTTTTGAAATATGGCACGTGACAGAACGACAGACAGTCAAACGTACGACATGGGTCCCGTTCTGATTCTGGAGTATATCAAAGCATTTCCAAATATTTCTGAAAATACAAACATAAAAATAGCTTCGTAATCATTGCAATAATAAAGGGACATTACTATCAGCATAGACAATGACTGGATGAATGAAACTTCTAAAAAATTAATTGAGTGACTTGGTTATTCTTTGAAATTTATTTATTGTATGCATCTATTGTTTTATTAGAGATTATAATTTTTAATAAATAAATAAACAAACGAACAAATAAATATATGTAAACAAATAATTAATAAATAAATGTAAAAAATAATAAATAAATGTTTAAAAAAATATAAATAAATAATAGTTAAAAATGCTTCAAACAAAAAACATACAAACGAACAAAATTTTGTAAATAATTGGGTAAGAGTAAGCTTTAAAGACCTTTATATATATAAACTAGGCCAGCTTCTTGAGGTGCGTGTTATGCACCTCCGACAGGTGCCCGTATGGGTGTGAGGGATACCGAAGCTATAGGCCTACATCATTATATAATACTATAGGCTTTTGGTAATCTCTCCCATCCAGTTACTATGACGGCCTACTAGCACCAAAACCAAGAGTTCCCAGCATCACGAGATAATTGAAATTAACACGTGTTCTATGTAATTTACAGAGATACGGGGAATCCACAGTGTTAATTAATAATTATCAGTATTTGCTACGCCTTCCTAGCGCCAAAACCTGATAATTACAAATATCATGAGATAATTACCAATATCATAGGATAATTACAATTATCAAGTGATAATTACAATTATTATTGAAAATTATAAATATCTTCACGTGTGTATGTTTAATTTTCAGATTGGGCTCTAGCAATCCGTCTAAAAATGCGCCCAAAGCGAAAATTTTAATTTTCACTTGATAATTACAATTTTTAAATGTTAATTGTAAATATGTCATTTATATTTGTAATTATCCCATGATATTTGTAACCATTAGGTTTTGGCGCTAGTAGGCCGTCATATGTGTGAAAATTACACAGTACACGTGTTAATTACTATTATTACCGATACCTGTAAATGCCGGAATTAAGATTTATCAGGTAAAAATTGAAAATTATCAAGTGAAATTTGTAATTATTATATGATAATTACAATTTTCGGTTTTGACCCATTTCCAGGCGGATTGCTAGTGCCAAAACTGTAAATTAAACAGGATCACGCGAAGATATTCGTAATTTTTCAATGATAATTGTAATTATCCTTTGATAATTGTAATTATCCCATGATATATGTAATTATATAATTTGTAATTATCAGGTTTTGGCGCTAGTAGTCCGTCATAAGTTACGAACGTCTATATTATTACCTCTCCTTTCCCATCACAGGGGTATTAACCAAATACAATGAATCCGTGATACGGGGGGAAAAAAAGAAAAAAAAAGACAGTGGATCCTCGATCGCACAGCGGAGGATAACGCACAGCCATTATTGCCTTGAATCTATCTATGCTACCGCTTTGCTATCGGGAATGCACTATTCTGCGTCTCAATGCCCCGGTGGTGGTGGTAGACAATTAGATGTCGTCAAGGTTGAAACAAACACGAGAAAACGTCGAATACTGCTTGCATGCCGGTGGCTTAGTACCCTGTGGACACATGCAACAGCCAGTCATTAGTACCCTGTGGACACATGCAACAGCCAGTCATTGGATCAATCAGTCAGACAAAGCTAGTTGTTAATACGATATAGTCAAAGTGTCAGTACGTGCGTCAAGAAATATCAAACAAAAGTTGAATCAACCAAAGAACCAATAATATTTCTGATTTATAATTGAATACATTTGGTAACTGTAGTCTTAAAAGAGAAAAGAAACCAATTTTTTAGCTTTAGCGTAATAATGATATTATGCAAATAAATATTATAAGACTGCAACCACGAAGACGAACGGACCGGAAAACTCAGGAGGAAATGTGGTGGAAGGTGGGCGAGGGGGAAAAAGAGAGAGAGAGAGAGAGAGACGGGCAGACAAACACAGAGGGAGACAGACAGACACAGAGACAGAGAGGGATACAGAGAGAGAGACAGAGACAGGGAATCAGCGGATGAGCAGAGGATGAAAAGCAAAATGTACCTGATACAGCTGGCAGACGACTTTGAGCAGATCAGTAAGGGCGGCCATGTTGACGGAATCTGAATGAGCCTGCAAAATCACATCCAATTCAGAGTCACGATTACATATTTTTCACATTATCCGCAACAAGCACATCTAAACAAGCCTACTTCAAGGTACCTATAGGTAGTTAGTACCTGACCTCCTAGATCGCCCTCGTCGCCATCGTCGTCGTCATCATCACCATCAACAGTATTTTTGCGCTTAATAGCTCGTAAATTTTCGCTCATTGATTCATTTATTATTACAACCATCACCATTTTCATCATCATTGTCGGTGTCATTACCATCGTCATTGTCTTCGTCGACCATCATCATCATCATCATCATCATCATCATCATCATCATCATCATCATCATCATCATCCCCGTCATCATTACCACCACTATCCACACAATTACCACCACCACCACCAACAGCAACGACGACAACAACAAGAACAACATACGCCATCAAAGACGAGCCAAGGCACATATGTGTGTTTAGGATTGAGGTTCAAAGTCTTCATCGCCATCTCGTGCTCCAGCTGATTACCAAGGCTACCGTTGAAGCAAGCCAGAATTTTGTCTGTGGCCTCGTTCACTTGCTCGCCGCACTGTAAAGTTAAGCAAAGTTGACATCGACTTTGTTCAGCTGCTGACAGCCTTGTCATATCAATCAAAGTTATCAAAGTTAAACTTACTTGTACAAACACTTACTCCCTCTCTCTCGCTCCCTCCCTCCCTCAATCTCTCTCTCTCTCTCTCTCTCTCTCTCTCTCTCTGACTGCCTTTCATAGAAGTACAACTTCAAGAATCCATGCTGCCTGTATTTGTTTATGTGTCTGTCTGTGTGTCTGTCACTCTCTTTTCAAACAAGATTATAAATACAGTAAAACCTCCGTTTTACGACCTTTAAATTGCCATTAAAACGAGGTCTTAAATTGGAGGGGTCTTAAAAAGGAGGTAGGACATTTTCGAAAAAGACATTTAGAAAATTAATTTAGTAAAATAAATATATGTACAAAAAGTACACATACCATTAAATATAGGGAACATTTACCATCTTTTAGAAATATAGATTAAACTCTGTCTCACAACCAATACAGTCAATATCTTCCTGTTCCTCATTATTTACAAAATAAAAAATCAATGTTGGTATGATAGTTGTTTAAAAGTGTATGCAAAAGCCGAGTTCATGTTTGGAGTAATAACTATTTATAAGATAACCCCATTAATATTGTTGTAATTATTTTTATTCAATCATTGAATAGTTTGTTGTTGTTTTTGTTTTTTTTAAAAGAAAGCGGTTATTTCTGTTTGTTTGCATGATACCCCCACCCGTGCATGTTCTCTTAGTATGTCACTTTGAACACCAGACAGGTGTCGGCAAGATCTGACAGGCCCCTGCAGCTCAGGGCAAATCTGGTCAGCTCCTTAGAGTATTTCAAGCTGTTTAAATGCATCGTCTGCTGTTAAAAGTTGTAAACGAAACTGTTTTCTTCAAGCGCACAAAAATAGTATTGCTTTGAAATCTGAATTTTTTAGATGCTAGGTCATAAAATTTAATTATTTGAAGGTCGCAAGTCGCGTTTTAGAGGTAGTCGTTTAAGAGAGGTCGTTTATGTTGTATAAACCATCGGTGAATTTTTTTTCGGTCGTATGTTGGAGGAAGTCGTTTAAGAGAGGGTCTCAAAACGGAGATTTTACTGTACCACGTGCATGCTGTGGTAGACCATCTCAATATAATTATGCTCCACTAGTTTTCCTAATGTTTTGACATGTAATGACGTCATCATTTTATGACGTGTTGGAAGAGTATGGCGGAATAGGACACCATGAAGAACGAATCACACTGTGTGCTTTTACTTTGCGTGCAAGGGTTTGAGTGATGTGCATTTACCCACACCTACAGACACTACAAAAACTGGCGACGAGGATACAGGTTTTGACTACGAGTCAGGTGCATTGCTTCCAAATTTGCAATATTTTCGACAATTTGTTTCCGTGTGACCGTTAGATCTACGCAAGATGGCCGCTTCTATTCCTTGTGTGGGGCCATTTGATCCGCATGGTGATCCTTCTGCTGTTGCTACTGCGTGGGCAAGGTGGAAAAAAAGCTGCTCGTGGCGACGTTGAGAATGCCAAGAAACGACCACTGCTACTTCATTGTGCTGGACCCGAGGTACAAGACATTTTTGACACCATGGGGGATGCTCGTGGCACAGCCTACGACGCGGCGATGACGTGCCTTGACGGATACTTCATGCCCAGAAAGAACGAAACGTTCGAGCGACACCAGTTTCGCCAGATGTGCCAGAAAGACGGCGAAACCACGCTGCAGTTCGTCACACGTCTACGCCAACAAACCGCGCACTGCAATTTCGGCGACGCAGTCGACGCTAACCGTCATCTGGACTGAAGGCCAAGCTCTTGCAGAAGGGTGATTTGACACTTCCACAGCTGATAGACATTGCCCGAGCATACGAGACGGCGGCTTCCCAGATACAGCAGATGGACACGCGCGAACAAGAAGACAGCAAGAACAGTGTCAGTGCTGTTGGATCCAGAACGAACCGTGACAATGACAGACTCAAACGAAGTCCAGTGGGAAACGGAGGTAAGACAGTGACATGCTATTGCTGTGGCAAACAGGGACATTTTGCCAAAGATGCTGCGTGCCCAGCTAAAGGTAAACAATGCTCACACTGTCATAAAATGAACCATTTTGCAAGCGTGTGTAAGAGCAAGCAGAGATCTGGCTTACATGTTGTCAATGAAGAAAATACTAGCCAGAATGAGCATGTTGATTTCTTTTGTATTGTTGCAGAAAAGAAAAAAAAAGTACATGGTTGATGTTGTTGTTGGAAATGTACCAATGAAAATGTTGATTGATTCGGGAGCATGCTGTAACATTATAGACAGGAAAACATGGGAGGAATTGAAGAAACAAAACATCGCATGCACTGATAGAAAAGCAGGTAGTCAGAGGCAGTTGTATGCGTATGCGCAAGCAAATGCGCTAACGATTGCGGGAACCTTTCAGGCAGAAATTGCTCTTTCAGACAATTCTGAGAAACACATGACAGAATTCGTTGTCATTGAAGAAAAAGGTGCTGTTCCTCTGCTGAGTGGGGAAACAGCAGAGAAATTGCATATTCTCAGAATTGGTCCTCCCGTAAGCGTCACTGGGGCTGTACATGAAATTGCAAACACAAAGAGTGAGGTACAATTTGGGCTACACAAGGCAGATGCAAAACAATTTGGGCCACACAATGCAGATGAAAAACCGGAAAATCAATATCCCGCGTTGTACACTGGGCTCGGAAAACTCAAAGAAACAAAAATCACTTTGCACGTCAATCATGAAGTGAAACCCGTTGTACAGGCGGCGCGCCGAATTCCGTTCAGTCTTCGCGAAAAAGTTGAGAAGAAAATCGAGGAACTTGAAAGTCTTGACATCATTGAACGCGCAGAAGGACCTACATCTTTTGTTAGTCCCATCGTTGTTGTGCCCAAACCAAAAGGGGATATTAGGCTTTGTGTTGACATGCGCCAAGCAAACGACGCCATCGAAAGAGAGAGATTTCCAATTCCTACTGTAGAGGAAACTCTGGTCGAGATGAACGGCAGTAAGGTCTTTTCCAAGCTAGATCTAAAATGGGGGTTTCATCAACTTGAGCTCTCAGAAGAGTCGCGACCAATCACAACATTTGCAACACACATGGGCTTGTTCAGGTACAAAAGGCTGATGTTTGGCATTACATCAGCACCTGAAATCTACCAGTACACAATTCAACAGGTTCTGAAAGATTGCGAGGGTCAAAGAAATTTGTCTGACGACATCATTGTGTACGCAAATTCGGTCGAAGAGCATGATCGTCGGCTAGACAAAGTTCTCCGTACTTTGCTTGAAAACGGTCTCACATTGAATCCTGAAAAATGCGTGTACCGCATGAATGAGTTAGAATTCATGGGGTTCCTTCTGTCTGAGAAAGGCATCGGTCCAACGGGAGCAAAAGTTGAAGCCGTGAAAAATGCACAACGACCGACATGTGCGTCGGAAGTCAGGAGTTTTCTCGGTCTGTTGAATTTCAGTGCCAGATTCATCAGTGACTTGGCAACAAAATCTGAACCACTCAGAAAACTCACTAGACAAAATGAGCCATTCCGATGGACCGAAGAACAAGAACAAGCATTCAATACACTCAAACAAGACTTGGCAAATGCAAAGACTCTGGCTTATTTCGATGCTAAAACAAGTGAAACCAGAATCATTGCCGATGCAAGTCCAGTCGGTCTGGCCGCCGTTCTAACTCAAACGCAAAATGGCGAAAGAAGAGTTTTGTACTATGCAAGCAGAACTCTTTCTGATGTCGAACGTCGGTATTCACAAACGGAAAAAGAAGCTCTGGCTCTGGTCTGGGCGTGTGAACGTTTTCATCAATACGTGTTTGGCATTGATTTTGTTCTAGAAACTGACCATAAACCATTGCAGTTCATCTACGGAAAGAAATCAAAACCCTCAGCTAGAATAGAAAGATGGGTGCTACGGCTCCAAAGTTACAATTTCCGTGTTGAGTACAAGCCAGGCAGTCAAAATATTGCCGACTCATTGTCTCGTCTTGTGAAAAAGAACACAGAAACAAACACGCAGACAAGAGATGGTGCAGAGGAATACGTTTGTTTCGCTGCAGAAGAGTCCGTGCCTAAAACAATGACAGTACAAGAAATAGCGAGAGAATCAGACACTGATGAAGAGTTAGCAACGGTAAGAGAAGGCTTAAAGAAAGGAAGCCTACAACACTGCCCCGTAACATACAAAGCACTACAAAATGAGCTTACTGTTTTCGGAAAGCTTGTTCTTCGTGGAACCAGAATAGTCATGCCCAAAAGTCTGAGAGAGCAGACAATAGACATTGCACATGAAGGCCACCAAGGAGTTGTCAAAACAAAGCAAAGATTGCGCACTAAGGTCTGGTGGCCAAACATGGATAGGGATGTGGAGCACCGCGTTCGATCATGCCCACAGTGTCAGATTGTAGGCCAACCCGCGGCACCTGAACCAATGGTCCGTACGAAATTTCCTGAGGCGCCTTGCGATAGATCTGTTGGGTCCGTTGCCAAGTGGTGAAACCATTCTCGTCGTTGTCGATTATTTCAGCCGCTACTTTGAGACAGCAATACTTCGATCTACTACCGCAGCTAAAGTCATTGAAGCTTTGGATGAAATATTCACCACACACGGTTTGCCGCGATCAATCAGGTCAGACAACGGGCCGCAATTCATTGCCGCGGAATTTGAAGCGTTTCTGGAATTGAACGGGATAGAACACAGACTGACAACACCCTTGTGGCCGCAAGCAAACGGAGAGGTCGAAAGGCAAAACCGAACTTTGCTGAAAGTACTGAAAATCGCACACGCTGGAAAAAAGAATCTGAAACGCGAGCTGTACAAGTTTCTGATGGCTTATCGCAGCACACCACACCAAACAACCGGTGTCACACCTGCCGAACTCATGTTCAAACGCAAATTCCGCACGAAATTGCCCGAACTTGACAGAACATCAAAGTCCGAAGTTGAAGAACATGTTCGCGATAGAGACCAAATTCTAAAAGAAAAAGGAAAAGAATATGCAGATACGCGGCGTCAGGCAACAATGTCTGACGTAAAAGTAGGTGATGAAGTGCTTGTGCAACAAAAGAAACAAGACAAGCTGACTCCAACATACGAAACTGAACCGTATAAAGTTGTGGAGAAAACGGGGTCTCAAGTAGTCGTTCAATCCCCTGCAGGTGTTCATTACAAAAGAAACATCCAAAACACAAAGAAATACATTTCTCGTGATCCAGTAGAGTCCACAACATCAACAGACGCAGACGTACAGTTGGACAACACAGAACCGTGCACATCGGAACCAACTGACACGGTGGTCAGTTCAGATACAGTCAGAAGGTCTGAAAGGGCAAAGAAAATGCCAGGAAGGTTCAAAGATTTTGTGTTGGAATTGTGGAATAAATAAGTTCATCTAAGAAAATGTTACTGTCACCACGATCATCTCGAAAGGTTGTTGAGTAATCGACTAGCTGACCTAAATTCATTGGACAGTATTTTGTTTTATTGTTAAGATGTTTAAGTTATCGGCAATTAAAAAAATTGTATCAGTTTGTTTATGTGTTAAATGTTAGATTCCATAAACATGTTCAGTTAAAGCTAAAAATTCACAAGAATGTGTGTCATTATATAAGAGCAAAACAAACTCAAAAGAGGAAAGAGATTGTGGTAGACCATCTCAATATAATTATGCTCCACTAGTTTTCCTAATGTTTTGACATGTAATGACGTCATCATTTGTGTTGCCGCATGACAAAACCCGGCTAAAGACGCCAGGATTGATTCGCTGCTACAGCCGTAAAACACTAAAAATAGGCTACCCCATCAATTTTAGGATTGTTGCCTCTTTGTCTTTATTAAAGACTTTTCTTTAATATCCCAAACGGATTTTGTTCAAAAATTACTGAAACATTGTTTATTTTGTTGATTTTCATAAGGGTGTTGAACACACCTTGCTAAAACAATGGCACTAATTGACCTCCGATACCCCAACTTTTCTTGTCCGACTATGAAGGGAAATCCCCAATGTGGATTGATATATAACGTCTGGAGAGTGAAAAGTCCCTATTGCTACTACTTTTTGGTACATAAAAGTGTGTGGCGTATGAATTTTTCATGAAATTCCTTGTTCCGAAGCTTGCTTGTGACACAATTGTGTTCGAATGTGTCTCTAGGCGGGTCGTGAAAAACTGAAGTGTTTCCTATAGATTATCGACGATTTTTAGTTCAAAGTGAATTTTTTAATGTAGATAAACTCATCATACATCTATTTCAAGTGTTTTCTTGCAATATTTATGTTGCATTTGTAAGAAACAATTTGTCAAAGTAAGTGACCGATTCTTTTTGGAAACCGGAAGTGATGGCTTCGTCTCCAGCGTCAGTAGATGCGTCGTCTGCTAGAGTAGCTAGGGCCTTGAATCGACCCGGTTTTGCTTCTGAAGAGCTCCAAGACCTGCTTTCAGACTATTTTTATGATGGTGCCAGTGGGAATTGTGATGAGGATTATGATTCTGACGAGCAGAAGCTTGATCCCGTTATTAAACGATACTGTTTGTTTTCATTCAATGATTCATGTTTCGTAGGCCTCTTCGCTTTTGGCGTGTCTTTAATAATCCGTCATTCTACTTGCATAGATTTAGGTAAAGGTTGAAAAGGCGATATCAGTGAAAGAATTACAGTAGGAGTGTGGAAAATATTTCAGTAGTATATTTTGTTGGGTGGGGGTGGGGTGGTGGGGTTGAAAAGGTAAGTAGTCTGGCCTGCATTCAATATTACTAGCTTGACAAGTTGACTATGTTCTCAGTATTTATTATTGTTGGTTTGTCTGTTTTAGGAAATGAACATGAGGACTATTTACCAAATTACTAGTAATTAGTATTTGCTTTGATATTTGTGTTTATTTAAACTTTATAGAGCAAAATGACATGTTATTTTGATTTACACCTGTGACGCGACAGATTTATTCGACGTGAGGAAGGGAGTGGAGAATCGGGGAATTATTAAAGCTTGATTATTAGGACTGAAAACTACCTAATGAAACTTTTGTTTTAGGTTTGTAATCTTTGTTTGACTATTTGAACTGAGCTGATGTAGCTGCTTGCAATTAAACAAAAGATTACTTGAGGGATGAGGGATTTAAGAGGGGGGGGGAGGGAGGGGGCATTATGATAGGGTTTATTTTAGAAAAATGATTGATTCAGGCCATGTTCTTGATATATTATTATGTGTTTGAGTTATTATAGACTTGCTAAACACTTTTTTTATTTCTAATATGTTTAAAAACACTATGCATTATGGATGGGTACAGAATATAAAATTGTGCGTACTGTTTTAATTTGTGTATGTTTAGTATTGTGTGGATGGTGTATAATGTGAATTTTCTCATCTTATCTCAACTCACTGCCATATTGCTGCCATCGTCCTGATTGTTTTGATACCAAATACATGCATGGGAAAATTCTGGTTGTGAAGTAATGATCATTTTACAATTCAAAACTTTGAAGGCAATTTCTGGAAATTAGCCCCCGAGAAAATAAAATATTTAAAAAAAATCATAAAACATCAACCAATAAAGATAAAACAATTCTGTTTTTTGCATTTTGAAGATTATTTTTAGTACTTTGTTAATAAATAAATAAGTAATTTTTCATATTTTGACACTTTAGCCTGGTTTTCTCATGCTGCAACACATTTTATGACGTGTTGGAAGAGTATGGCGGAATAGGACACCATGAAGAACGAATCACACTGTGTGCTTTTACTTTGCGTGCAAGGGTTTGAGTGATGTGCATTTACCCACACCTACAGACACTACACATGCTAACACAACAAGCACAGGACACACATGCGCGCACGCATGTACGAATGCACACACACACACAACCACATACACACACCACCACCACACAAACACAACCATACACACACTCACAAACACACATCCGTTCTATATAACCTTATCATTCAAGTTAAACTATTTTTCGTCTATATTTTTGTCATTCTTCATTCCTCTTTATCTATCAAACCAACCAATCAGTCATCCATATATATTCATTCACTCACGAACCTTTTTGGTGGCGTCTACCCATGAGAGTGGCTGTCCCTGGCTCTCCAAGCAATTGATGAAAGGCAGATATCGGTCGACACTCTTCAAGTTCCATATGATGCACGTCTATAACATCAGTATTAAAATGTCGACACTCTTCAAGTTCCATATGATGCACGTCTATAACATCAGCATTAACATCATCCATTTCTCTCTCTACTCACTCTACCTTCTCTCTCTCTGTGTCTTTCTTTCTTTCTCTCTCCCTCCCTCCCTCCCGCGTTCTTTCTTTCTCTCTTTCTCTCTCTCTCTCTCTCTCTCTCTCTCTCTCTCTCTCTCTCTCTCTCTCTCTCTCTCTCTCTCTCTCTCTCTCTCCCCCTCTCTCCCCTCTCCTCACTGTGCCTCACAGTCTTTCTGTATGTCTCCCTGGCTTCGGTCTCTGTTCTCTCTGTTTTTCCGTCTGTCTGTCTGTCTGTTGTCTCTCTCTCCCCTTCCTTTCTCTTTTTTTTCTCTCTGTCTTTCCTTATCTCTCCCCACAGGTGCATTAACCAAGAAGAAGGGACCCTCTGCAAGAATTGTGTGGATTCCCGATAGCAAATTGGTAGCGCAGTAGTACCTATATAAATGCTACCCGTCCGTTGTCGGGGATCCACAAAAGTCTTGCCTAGGGTCCATTCTTCTTGGCTAATGTGCCTGTGCTCTCCCTTATTCGTGTTGTTGTTTTGTGAAGCTGCGTGTCCGTGTGTAAAACATTCTTTCAATCATGTAGGCTAATGTACGCGATAAATTGTAATGTGCTCAATCACAACTTTGTGGGTGTGTGTGTGAATGGATGAGTTTTGGGTGTGTGAGCTAGAATTAGTTTTTATAGTATAAGTCTTATCATACTGTTGGTTTTTTTAGTGCTGGTGTATTTTATGTGAACATATGTACATGCTGTACGTTTCATTGCTCTTTTTAAAGTCGTTTGTTATATTAGGCTATATACATTTTAAAGGTTTTTACTGCCTAAATAGTTTTTGACTTTGCCAGTTGAATTACTACTACGACTAACATCATCGTCATCAACAACATCACCGGCAACACGGGTAGTTGAGACGGGCCGAGACTGACGACCGCCTCTCCACTCGTGAGAAGCACTTGTCGAGTCTCTTCTACGCTGTGCGCACAATAAGCAGCTGAAGCATCGTCGTCGTCGTCATCGTTATCACCAGCAATAATAGAAGCACCATCGTCTTCATCACCATTAATAAGCAGCAAAGTATACAGCAGTAGTAGTACTACTACCACCATCTCCACCTCCACCACCACCACCACAACCATCATCATCATCATCATCGTCGTCATAATGATGATAACGATAATGGTGCCGATGATGATGACGATGATGATGATGATGATGATGATGATGCTTATCATCATCATCATCATCATCATCATCATCATCATCATCATGGTCGTTGTAGCTTTTTGTTCTAATAAAGACTTGAATACTGTTAAGAAAAGTGGGCATATTATAGATGCTTACCTCTCCCCTCCCCTTAACAACAACAACAACAACAACTATCACCACCACCACCAACAACAACAACAAAGTTCAAATCAGGGAGCCTGCACTAAATGTTGTAGTGAAAACTCTCTGTTCAAATGTACCTCCAGAATGTTGCCCAGGCACTCCTGGGGGCCATGCTGACAGGTAAAGTTGTACACTTCGCCCATCTTGCTCTCCTGCAACAGCCCAAACACAATAACGTTATGGTAATAGTAACATCATAACACATATTATACTACTCAAAATAATACAAGGGCCACTTGGACATATGGGTCTCTCTTTAAATCAGAAACACGAATTCAATTTATTAGTTCATCATATTTTATTGCAATCATTTCTGCATCAACAACAAAAAAGATTTTAGACATCAGTCGCTTAAAATTCGAGTAAATTCAATTTAACTGGACATACCCCTCATTTACAAAATCAAAACTTTAGAAACCAAAAATCTATAGAGTCAGAATCGGGTGTGGCCACCGTTTGCATCAATGCAGTCTTGGCATCGTTGTCTCATGGACCGTATCAGGTTATGGAGGATGTTTCCTGGGATGGCCAACCACTCTTGCTGGAGAACTTGGGCCAGAACTTCAAGGTTAGTTCCTGAAGGGAGGTTTGCCCGTGTTTGTCGACCCAAGACATCCCACAGATGTACTATGGGGTTCAAATCGGGTGATCGAGCCGGCCAATTCATCCTTATGACGTGCTGTTGCTGCAGGAAGTCATTGACGATACGCGCTCGGTGGGATCTGGCATTATCGTCCTGTAGTATGGCACCTTCCCCAATGGCCCGCAGAGCTGGGAGAACCCTAGGTTGTAGGACGTCATCCCTGTAGCCAATACCGTTTAAGTTGCCATGAATTTGGAGCAGGGGTGTTCTGAAGTTTAATGCGAAGGCGAAGCCACCCCACATCATGACAGATCCACCACCAAAGCGGTCATGCTCGCGCACCGTCGCATCAGCAAAACGCTCCCGTGGACGCCTCCAAACATTCACTCGACGGTCGTTGAAAGACAAGGAGAATCGAGACTCGTCTGTAAAGAGCACCCTTGACCAATGTTGCCTAGTCCACACCAAATGAAATGACGCCGAGCCCAGGCCAAACGCGCCGCACGTACTGCTGGTCGTCTTGATCGCAGGTTTGCCTCGCGTAGACGGTTGCGAATTGTCTGGTCGCTGACGTTAACATTGCTGGCTGCGTGTAGCTGTCTTCTGATGGTGTTCGCTGTAGCGGACCTCATCCTCAGAGATGACAGGGTGATGAAATGGTCTTGTCTTGCAGTGGTAACGCGGGGGCGTCCGGTCCTTCTTGGTTCTTGGACGCTTCCAGTGTTATTAAAGCGCTCCCGCAGCCTTTGGACAACGGAGTGGGGCACTCCCAGCCGCCTGCCAACTTCTCTCACCCCACCCCTTCCTGAAGCCATGCAATAGCTCTGCCACTATCCGCATCAATCAATCGTCGCCTTGGGGGCATGGTTAGAAAAGCAGCAAAAGCGCTGCCATTTATACCCAGAAAAAAGCGCCAATTGTTGAACTGAACTCAGAAAATGCAAGCCTTTCGCGTGCAAATCACTTTTTAATGTTGAAAATTTTGCTTTATTAGCAAGACAACAGTAAAGTACGGTCATTTTTTGGTAAAAATTGAATTTGTCACACATGTGATTACTTGTCAGAATAAGACTGTCTTCAATGTTACTGTACAGGATAAGTTTTGAAATAAGCAATATAAGCGATATTATTGATAGCAGCAAAAAATAATTAAACTAAATGAAATATGAGAGTGGCCCTTCAATTATTTTGAGTAGTATAGTATAATTGCAAGCTTTGCCGATGAAATCTTAGGGTTACGGACTGCGGCCCCACGCTTGAATCTGGATTTAAAAATAAAATGAAACTGCAAACAGACAAAAAGTGGAAGAAAACAAATAAATAAACAAACAAACAAACAAAACAAAGCCGAGTTCTTCAATGTGCGGTGGTGGCAACACGGAGAAAAACGAGACACCGGCTGAAAGATCATTACAGAATGTCAATTCCTGTGAAAGACGAAACTATTACACACAAAAGGAAAAACTCCCACAGTCACACAACGGACTGCAACCAAGGTCTCTTGCGAAGAGGGCGCGCCAAAACTTACCCACTGGTCAAGATCGTCTTCTTGTCCGCTATTCTGGTCACTCTGCAGCGCCGCGCAGGTCAAGGGGGAAGGAGCATTACAAAACAAGCATCCTCTGCGAGTGAGATCCCAGGGCAGGAGTTTTGGCCAGCATCTGAGCGCCGAGTAGGCCTGTGAAAGAAATTGCTGGACGGCTGAAGACCAATAGTAAGCCTACTAGCTGATGACCCTTATGACGCTGTCACGCTATAATAGGCAGGTGTGTGTGTGTGTGTGTGTGTGTGTGTGTGTGTGTGTGTGTGTGTGTGTGTGTGTGCGTGTGTATGTGCGTGCTTGCCTGTGTGTTTTCGTGCTTGCGTTTACTTGATCCTGTCCTTAGCCCTCTTGGCTGAACATGTTACCGAGGTCTTTTGCCTACCGCTGAAACAAATCCCTGGGAAGTGGACCACAATCTAAAGAGTCGATGTTAGGTTAAAGAAAATCGACTTCCCTTTACCTTTGCATTCCCGAAGGGCACCAACGTGATGTTTAGAATGGAGCCCACCCTTTGGTAGACAGGGAACAGTTGCTCAGTGATGAACTTCTGACAGAACGGACACAGGGATTCGTAGTACAGCTCCAATTGAACAGGGGCGACGTTCCCACCAATATGTTTGTCCCATACGTTTCGTCTGCACACTTTCGTCACCTACACATGAATCAAGTAGAAGGCAAGGCAAATTAGATTCATATTGACAGGGTGCTTCCCCCCCCCTCCTCCCTTCCCGCAATCTTCATTCTTTATTTGGTTCGTCTGTCCCTCCGTTTCGACCCCACCCTCACCATCTATTATTCTCTCTCACTCCCTCAGTATACCCTAGGCCAATATTTTTTACGCCAAGATAGAAGATTGTAGAAGATAGAGGACAGGAAGAGGAAGCAGTTCAGTCCCCTTCATCTTCTTCTTTCACAAATTAAAATTCATCCCAGCAATAAATCGTTCAGATTTTGAACCAATGTAAATAAATAAATAAATGGGCTAATTTATTAAATAAATAAACAATAGAGTTGATTTTTAAAATTAAAAATAAATATGTTAATTTATAAAGAAATAAATACATAAATATCGAAATAAAATAATGTAATAATTTTTTTTTAAAATACAAGCATAAATATATAAGTTAATTTATAAATAAATACACAAATAAATAAAATACATAAATACTTCAATAAATATATAAACAGAAAACGCTTTGACTGTTTGATAAACTCTTGAGTGATCTTTTCAGTATCACTCAAGAGTTTATCAAACAGTCAAAGCGTTTTCGTTAAGTGAAATTTTCCGCTTCACCGCACAAACGTCCCGGTGTTCAGCTCAAACCATCTATCTCTCTCACTCTCTCTCTCTCTCACACACACACACACACACACACCCACACACACACACACACAAACACACGTCTCCTTTTTCAATTATTGGTTTAAAAGTGTCAATTTCTTAGTAATATACGCATTTAATTTGTAGCTAATTATTTGATTCATTGTTTTTATTTGTTTCTTTTATTTATTTATTTATTTATATATGTGTGTGCGTGTGTGTCCGTGTAATTATTTACTAAACCTTATTATCTTTAATTAATTTATTATATTATCTTTTTAAATTGTTGTATTCTTCTTTAATTATATGCAACTATCAGTTGCCTGTCAATTAAATTATTATGTAGAATTTTGTCATACAGGGTGGGCTTATATAAGCTTGCTTGTTGCCTATCCTGTAAATCATTGTTTGAAATTATATGTTTTTTCCTTGAATAAAACTATTTGTTTAAACCAAATAAAATAATGTAATAATTTTTTTTAAAATACAAGCATAAATATATAAGTTAATTTATAAATAAATACACAAATAAATAAAATACATAAATACTTCAATAAATATATAAACAGATAAATAAATAAATAAATAAATAAATAAATAAATAAATAAATAATTAAGGGTGCTCATTTACCTTGCATTGTCTGGCCACTTGTTCAGAGGTACACCAATATTCAGGCGGATAACTGCACACAGCAGACACCGTGGACAGGTTCACCATACACAGCAACACCAACACAGAGCTGTAGTAGTGCCACAGCATTTTGGTAGGCCTACTTGTCTTGTTCGAAACCTTCTCTTTACAAACTATATATTATCGACGATTTTGTTTCAACTAAACCTTTGTTTTTGTTTAGCCTAAAAACTTGTTGTGTATGCGTGATCGAAGAGCTAACGAGTTTCTTCAATAGTTTTCTTTGTAAAAACTTTTATTTTGTCAAAAATGTCTTCCCTAGAAAAAATGTCTTCAATTCACTTTTTTTAAAGGCTTTCTATAACTCGAGCTTTGGGCACTATCGGCACAACTCACTTTCTAAGCAGAAATTTTTCAAAAGAAATCTGAGCGCCCTTGTTTACAAATTTCCAAAAAGTGTTAACCAATCTGATTACAAACTTTCATTTCGTTAACTGGCCCGTAGTGTGCTATAAAGGTTAAAAAAAATATATGTCTTCGAAAAAAAAACAGTCTTGTGCAAAAGTGTCTTTGCGACAAAGTTTCTCTGCCCGACAGCAGCTGTTTTTTGTTTGTTTGTTTGTTTTTTAAAACTGTTTCTCCACCAAAGCTTTGTCCTACGAACTTTCTTTACATACAATGAAATGGTTTTCTGATTACAAAGGCCGTTTCCAAGTCGAAGAGTATTTAGGGTAAACATGCTGATTAAAAGCAAAAATGTTGACCTCGATTGAGAAATGACACGCGTTTTCCATCCATTATAATTATGTGTGTCATCAGCAGGGAAATGTCAGATGAAGGCTTATCTTTCCCAAAAAATAATTATACGTAAGATACGTAACATAAGCTTACATTTATTTTACAGGCGTAACGAGCCGGTTCTTAATGGTTTGAGCTACTGTACGGATGAGAGGTATAAACCGAGGTCTAGTCTGCGCACGCACGCATTCCACAGCACGGATATTAAAGATCCTGACGCTTATATCCTAGACGGGGGAGTGCCGGCTACACAAATACACCCAGTAAGCATACACCGTTGCTCTGGATTGTGATGAGTGGTCTGGGCGTCAGGCCATGCGCCAAAGACAACAAGTTGGCGCAACAAAAGAAAGAAAGCATGGAACACAGAGAGCCAGAGAGAGAGAGAGAGAGAGAGGAGGAGGAGGAGGAGGAGGACGAGGAGAGACGTTTGGCGTTTGGACATCGTCCGTGTATTCACCAAAAAGCATACAAACAATAAAACAAACACAAATTCTTCGGGCCACCAGCCCCTAGAAAATATGCCTGGTCACGAGGTTGACAAAAGTGTTGTAGCCTACCTGATCTCTCAAAAATTACAATGGCGTTTACTTTCGTTAGGTTATTACATCAGCTCAAGTGTATCTGCTCATAAAATTCAGTTCGTATTTTTAGTGCATGAAAAATAAATAGTCCTTATCTCCATACATGAAACTTTGATTCGCTCTGTAGAATATGTATATACGAATGTACAGGAAAATTTAAATATTTTTCTCTAAGGTCACTATACAGAATACATTCGGTTACAAAATGATTTTCATTTTCCAATACGTTGCAACATGGACACAATCCATTTCCTTCAATTTCATTGAAGGTTGTCCTAAAAAATGAAGCTTTCAAAGGTAGAACTCCCAGTCGGAGCTTAATTAGGCAGTCTCTAAAGCATTTGATATGCATAAAATCAATATAGGCTTCTGTCTGAAAAATATCTTTAAATGTTCTATAAAACTGATACGTATCTTTTCTCATTACAGAACTGTCCCACTCTTGTACATATTGATCTTTCATCCTCTGCTTAAACATGCTAATAAAAAGACATTTTCACTTCCCACACCTTGTTGTACCCAAGCATACTTAAAACCTAGAGAAAAAAAGGGTGTTTTTTACTTTAGTCACCCAACAAGATTTACCTCTCTCTTGTTGGGTGACTAAAGTAAAAAACACCCTTTTTTTCTCTAATTTTTGGGTATGCTTGGGTACAACAAGGTGTGGGGAGGAGGAGGAGAGAGAGAGAGAGAGAGAGAGAGAGAGAGAGAAAGATTACATTACATTACATGATTATTGCTTAAGGTCCAGCGGACTCTTCCGAGCCAAATCAGGACCGGACAACCCCTCACCCGCATAAAAGATCTGCTGAAACAACCCTAGTGGTAAAACTGAAAGCTCTCCACCAGCCAGTCACTTTACAATAAAGACATCCCACACAGGGGACGCTGAGGCTGTACTCTAATTTATCGAACCCCCGGTTACAAAAACAAAATAGAATACAAACATCATTATAAATTATCAACAAAACACATACATATAAAATGCAAACATTGCTAAATAATAACATCATAGGAAGCCATAGTGACCACCTGGCAGAAAGCATCCAATATTCCCAAGCTGACCCAACAGACCTTATACACAAATAAGGAGTCTTGTCCCGGAAGAGTTTTCAAGAAAAAAGGTAGGTGACTGGTCTAGCAAAGAAGAAGTATAGCAGATTGATAGAACAGAGCAGGAATGAGAAAGAGCAAATGAGAAAGACAGCGACAGTGGGAATGTAAAGCACTAAATTTCCAGAAAGTGGGGATACTATTTATACTGAAACCCCCGGCACCCCAACGGGGGTAGAGAGACAGACAGACAGATGGACAGAGACAGAAAGATACAAGAGACGAGACGAAAATGATTACAATTATAGTTATTTATTCCTTCTTTTTCAATAAAGATCCTACTTCGCCCCAATGAAAACATTGATGTCTGCGGAGGGTGGAGATGGGGGTGGTGAGTGGGGAGGAACGTTAATAGTACAATCGTTCAGTTCCTCACCATCTTAGTCATTCATAATGACATCCATGCGCACTCATAAAAGTAATGCTTTTTCCAACAACCAAGGGTATGCCATTAATTATCTACGAGAGATATGTATGTAAAGTGGCATGTCAACCCGCAAACATGTAAAGGCAAATTATACAATGTTAATGTACTAAAGCAACATCACCAAAAACAACGAACAAAGGAACATAGCAATGTAAATATCTCTCCCCAAAAAAAAAAAATTTTTTTTGAAAAAAATTACGATATTAAAAAATTTAAAAATAAACATGTAATTCTGCAAAGCCAATTAATAGGAGTCTTAGGACAGTAACAATTGTGTTTTTGTATCTTAAAAACACACAAAAAAGATAGGTTTACTGGTTTAACATCCCTTACATTTGTATCAGCAATGACCAAACCCACAAGTATATCAACTTAGTTGATATACTTGTGCCAAACCAAATACCCTTCTATCTTCTTTCTCCCTTATCAATGCTCCCCCTCCATAACATACTCCTTCTCCCTCCTCTCTCTCTCCCCCCCCCCCCACCCCCTTCTCTTCAAAACAAACACGAGGGAAAGAAAGTTAACAAAAGTCTTGTGAAAACGAACTAATAGCATTTCTTTAAATTTCGGCAGGTGTCATTGGTGTCCCAAAATACAACAAATCAAACGACTTGTATAACGTTACATAGGCCCCAGAAAGTATATATATTTGGCATAGGCACCTCATTTAAAGATAAAACAATCACTGTTTATTGCACGTGATGATCAATTTAATAGTGAATAAGGCGCAAGTCATTTCGGAAAGTGCCTGCACTCCAAAACGTAAATGCCAAAAAAATTATTAAACCTTAGGAATTCATAGCAAAGTTCATCTGGTTATTATAATTATCACACATTAGGAGAAACAATTATTACTATTTATTATTATTATTATTATTATTATTATTATTATTATTATTATTATTATTATTATTATGGGACATGTGCATGCGGCATCTAGATCTATAATTATATGCTATTATGTGTATTCATTACTTTAACAAGGTTGTATTTACAAAACAATGCAACACATACAATACCTTTGATTGCAAGGAATTTAAAACAGAAGAATAGAACAAGATCCTACAAATACAAAAATTCAATTAATCAAGCAGGCATATAACACAGGTCATGCTAAAGCACACAGCCGGAATTGTTTTATACATTCAAATAAGATTGTAGATGCTTGATGTCTTAGTAGATATAGAATAAAAATGTGTAGCTAATTTTTGTATTTTTAAAAATCTTTGTCACACGTTCTAGGATATACTTTAATTAAATAAATATTTGTATTCCCAAATGAGCGAGTACCTTGAATCGTGGTAAAGCAATGAACGCGTGCAATAAAAATCAATGTATTTATTCTTCTTCTTCTTCTCCTTATAATTAATTAATTACTCTGTACATTTCTATGCCAGTTATGAGCTCTAGTGAGGGAAGTCACTTTACAACTGTTAATTATTATTACTATTCTTGCATAATATACATCTTAATCCATGAAACCCTCATCAGCATTTGCTTATACTAACTAGCACTCATAATACACTGGCTATAAATCAAATACGTGTTGTTAGAAATAACATAAAGGTAAGTGAAGCAGAGAAACAGCGCAACACTACATAAATATAATTATATATGAAATGGTGTACCACGCTACAGTAATACCTTGGCATGTAGATTATAAAATATATATGAACAAGTGTACTATTCACTACTGGCAATAGTTAGTTAGTTATTCATTGTTTAGAGGGTCCAGTAGACTGCAAAGAGCCGAATCAGGACCACAAAATCAAAACCATAACTTGGTTCAAAGAGTTAGTTATTCATTGCTTACAGTGTCCAGCGAGCTGCAAAGAGCCGAATCAGGGCCACAAAATCAAAACCTCAACTTCACTGAAAGAGAACGCACCGCCGATCCGCATAAAAGATCTGCTGAAACAACCCTAGTGGTAACACTGAAGGCCCTCCACCAGCCAGTCACTTTACAATAAAGGCATCCCACGCAGGGGATGCTGAGGCTATTCTCTAATTTATTGAACTCACGTTTACAAAAACAAAATAGAATACAAACATCATTATAAACTATCAAGAAAACACATATATATAAATTGCCTACATTGCAAAATAATAACATCATAGGAAGCCTCAGCGACCATTTGGCAGAAAGCATCCAATATTCCCCAGCTGATACAACAGACCTCACACACAAATGAGGATTTTTGTCCTGGAAGAGTTTGCAAGGAACAAGGTAGGTGACTGGTCTAGCGAAGAAGAAGGTAGTATAGTAGATTGATAGAACAGAGTAGGAATGAGAAAGAACAAATGAGAAAGACAGCGGCAGTGGGCATTTAAAACATTAAAAATCTGCTGAAACAACCCTAATGCTAACACTAAAGGCACTCCACCAGCCGGTCACTTTACAATAAAGGCATCCCATGCAAGGGACGCTGACCGTTTACTCTAATTTATGGAACCCCCGATTACAAAAAACAAAATAGAATATAAACATCCTTATAAAATATTAACAAAACACAAACAAATAAAATGCCTACATTGCTAAATAATAATACCATAAAAAGCTCCAGTGACCATTTGGCAGAAAGCGTCCAATATCTCCAAGCTGACCCAACAGACCCCATACACAAATGAGGATTTTTTTGAGAATTTTTGCGAAAAAAGGTAGGTGACTGGTCTAGCAAATAAGATAATAGATTTATAGAACAGATTAGGAATGAGAAAGAACAAATGGGAATGTATGACTGCCTACTTGCGCCAAAACATAATAATTAAAAAAATCATAAAATAATTACAAACATCATGGGATAATTAAAATTATCAACGGATAATTACAATTATCATTGAAAAATTACAGATATCTTCTCGTCATCCAGTTTAATTTTCAGTTTTGGTTCTAGCAATTCACCTGAAAATGCGCCCAAGCCAAAAATTGTAATTATCACATAATAATAAGAATTTTTCACTTCATAATTACAATTTTTACATAATCATGCTTAATTCTGCCTAAGGCGGCTTACTAGTGCCAAAACTTGCATTTACAGGTATCTGTGATAATAGTAATTAACACGTGTTTTGTGTAATTCACATTATGACAGCCTACTAGCGCCAAAACCCGATAATTACAAATATTATGTAATAATTACAAATATCAACGACACGACAATTAACATGTAAAAACTGTAATTATTAAGTAAAAATTATAATCTTCAATTTTGGCCAAATTTCCAGATGGATTGCTAGAGTCAAAACTGAAAATTAAACATGATCACGCAAAGATATTTGTAATTTTTTAATGATAATTGTAATTATCCCCTGATAATTGTAATTATTCTAAGATATTAGTAATTATCTCATTATATTTGTAATTTTGGTGCTAGATAATTGTACTGATAATTATTAATTAACACTGTGGATTACCTGTATCTCTGTAAATTATACAGTACACATGTTCATTTCAATTGTCTCGTGATAATGGTAACTCTCGGTTTTGACGCTAGTAGGCCGGTATAGGAATGACAAAAGCAGTTTTAATTTAAAGCACTAAATTTCCACGAAGTGGTAATACTATTTACACAGAAAGCCCCGGCACCCAAACGGGGGAGAGAGCTGGCAAGACACTGACCGTTTCAAGTATTATAGCGCTAGCATTTAGCACAATATATAAAATAGTTTGTTTTTTTTGGGGGGGTGGGTTTTTTCCTTACACGACAGCAATAACTGCCACATTTTATTCTCCCCAAAGGCTCATACGGTGATTCACAAATGTTATCTGACCCCAATACATTAGCAAAGAGAAACTACCATTCATTTTGTTCTATTAAGTGCACCTGCATCTAAGATGCACCCACTTAATTTGTTAAAAATGTGAGCTTTCTCCCACAAATAGGCTGCGCTGGTTTATAAGCCGCAAAACATATACAACAAAAATTATGTGCAAATGACATTTATTCAGTGTAGTCATCGTCCTGATCACTGAATCTGCTGGAGCCTTCTTCTTCAGTGACGGAGTTTAACAGAAGTAGCAGAGCTACACACGATAACAGTGAGTTACAGAGAAAGTAAGGACAGACCAGGGCAATCTGAATGCTTCAGTGTATGCAGCCATTTAAAAATGTGAACAGCTAACACAGTAACAATGTGAACAGTAAACACTTCAACACACAGCTTATACAACAAATTCATGAACAATAAACATGCTATGATGAGTTATGGAGAAGCTAAGAATAGACAAGGGCGTGATGCTCTTGGAATTGGAAAAATCCGAAAAGAAGACGCACTGTCGTTTAAGCTGCAGGGTTTAAAGCTGATAAGAAAAGTCATGGCTTATAGTCCAAAATTTACTGTACACTAACACGAACAAGTTTACAAACAAATCATTTAACTGTTTACTAGTGTAACAGAACAAACCCTGCTAATCTGAAAATCCACTGATATGTGCACATGTAAGGCTCCATTTGCTAACAAACTTCATAACAATCAAACTAGTCAAAAGAAGATTCGCATGCAAAGTTATTAACTTTGGGTAAAGCAGTAAAATTAATTTTGAATGCGAATCTTCTTCTTCTTCCTATGTGTTTGATCCTCCAATGCGAATGATACAGAAATTAGTAAAATATGGTAAAATATCAATTACGTACAGTCATGCTATTATGAAATGCAATATAAAATGTCTAAAAAAATTCCATCAAGTGCAGGCAAATTGCAACCTAACACAAAACCTTTGCAAGCGTTAAGACCTTAAAGTCAACTATATAGTTCGGCAAATTGGTATCACATGTTGTTAAGACACCATGCGCTTAATACAATGTAAACTAATAAACACTGCCAGAAAAATACATATCCATGCCTTTTCTACACTGTACAAAGTGTAATGCACAAAACCATGTATGTACACCTCTCACTTCCCCCCCCCCCACTCCCACCTTCACCCTCCCCACAATAAAAATAAATAAAAATAAAATAATCTAAATTACACATTTCACATTACAGCCACAGTATCCCAAACAATGTCCGTATTAAAGGCAATGTAATAACAAACATACCATCAGCAAAATATAATCTGACAAATGAATCAAAGAAAATAATGAATATTATTTAATAACAAACTACAACACAAAAACCTAATGTATCAGACAATGAATCAAAAGAAAACAGTTGATTAATGCAGATACCAAAAAGTTTCTGACAAAATATAATTTATAATTTCATTTTTTTTTAAAAATATGTCTATGTCATGGAAAACATTTGTTTAGTAGTAGTAGTAGTAGTGGTGGTAGTAGTAGTAGTAGTAGTAGTAGTAGTAGTAGTAGTAGTAGTAGTAGTAGTAGTAGTAGTAGTGGTAGTAGTAGTAGCAGTAGTAGTAGTAGTAGGTTGAGGCCAAAAACAGGTCGTCAAGCCATTATGAATGTCCTTTACTTGTCACTGTTAATTCTGTGTCTGTGTAACATGCAATTTTCCTATACATTTTACTCATTATAGCAGTAAAATAATTCTTGGAATTTTGGGAGTACTTTCAACTGATTTTTGAAAGTGTTAGTATTTTAAGCTGTTGTGCAATAGGTAATTGGTTCCAGAAGTTAGAAACTCTGTTAGAAAAACAGGATGTTCTCAGGTTAGCATTACACTGTTGAATAAAAAGCTTACCTTCAGAATTTCGTGTCTTATTGCAATGTGGAAATTTAAATTATGTCTAACTCAAGTCATCATATATATATATATTATAAATTTTGTAGGCCCTGGATTAAATCTCCTGGTATTCTTTGCCCGGGAAGAGATTATAGTTCCAAATAACTTAGTGGTTCTGGGTATGTCATTTTGCAAAATTCTTTTACAAGTTTGGTTGCTCACTGTTGCACCTTTTCAATTGTAATCAACTGTTTCTTTAAATATGGGTATCAATTTCCATACTCCAAGTAATGTTAAACTAATGTACCACCGGCAAAAATACCCAAATAACTGAAGGTTCTTTCTCTCCTATCATTCCTATCATTTTGTTGGCTTTATTAATGCAGCTCTAAATATATGGGTCAAATGAAAGTGATCTATTAAAAATCACACACAGGTCCTTCTCCTCATCACAAGCCACTATTGGTTTAATATCTTTATTATCTTCTTTCATCACATAGTAATGCTCAGGAAAAATTGAGCCCAAGCATTTTCCACAACAGCTCTATACACAACAAACCACTTTCATTCATTGATCAAACACTGTCAGACTCCCTCTTAACATTACTGAAGAAAAATGAAATGTAGTTCTTTCAAGCATATTTTAAACAGGCACATTAATAAAACAGACATCAGTACGTTGTGAGAGCAACATCCCATGTGCCATTTGTGAATAGTTAAATGTACATTGTTAGGCGTAAAGTTGTATGTGCGTTCATAACTTCCAGTACGTAACTTTGGTTTGAGGAACACCTATTTCTACACTTCCAAACTATCATGTTGGGATTTTTTTTCTCCAGATGGGCCGTTACGAAAATAAAATAAAAGTTCGTTAGTTAGTTATTCATTGCTTACAGGGTCCAGCGGACTGCAAAGAGCCGAATCAGGACTACAAAATCAAGACAACAACTTCGCTGAAAGAGGACTCACCCCTGATCCGCATAAAAGATCTGCCGAAACAACCCTAGTGGTAACATTGAAGGCACTCCACCAGCCGGTAACTTTACAATAAAGACATCCCACGCAGGGGACGCTGACGCTATACTCTAATTTATCGAACCGACGTTTACAAAAACAAAATAGAATACAAATATAATTATAAAATATCAACAAAATACATACATATAAAATGCTTACATTGCCAAATAATAACATCTTAGGAAGCCCCAGTGACCTTTAGCAGAAAGTGTCCAATATTCTCAAGCTGATCCAACAGACCTCACACACAAATGAGTTTTGTCCCGGAAGAGTTTTCAAGAAAAAAAGGTAGAAGACTGGTCTAGCGAAGATGAAGATAGTATAGCAGATTGATAGAACAAAGTAGGAATGAGAAAGAACAAAGGAGAAAGACAGAGACGGTGGGAATTTAAAGCACTAAATATCCAGAAAGTGGGGATACTATTTAAACTGAAACCACCTACACCCCCATGGGGGGAAAAGATAAAATGTTTATTGCATAAGGTGATTTCAGTCTGAAGACTGCAGTTGCAATTGGCACCCTTGTTATTTATCAGAATAATAATTACGCATTATTACTTTCAGTCTTAAAACAAGCAAACAAACAACATCAAAAACGCCAACAACTAGCAGTGGTATGCCATGTCAATTAAAAAGTAATTAAAAAACAACAACAAAAAGCTGTGGTATGCCATCTGAATTAAAAGTGATCAACAAAGGGCAAAGTACCAAACTGACTTCGGACACCTCCAGTGACCATGACCTTGGAGTGAGGTTGATCAATTTTGCATAGTATTTGTGTCTCATTGATATCTATTATGCATCAAATATTCATCAGTTCAATATTAATAACCTATTTTTAAAATAAAATAAAAAAGTTAAATTTTGTGAAAAATTGTAATTAAAAAAAACAAACATTTGATGACCTTGTGACCTTGACCTTGAAGTGGTGAAGTCATTCATTCACTGATCATTTACGAGGTTTCTAACCAAGTTTGGTTGTGATAGCTGAATAGGCCTGAGTACTTAGCCACTTTAAAGTTTTTACACAGATGGCAGGCGGTGGATAGACAAACGGACAGATGGACATTTTTTTCTGATATTATTTTTTTGACCATTTATGACGCATCTCACACAGATTTGCAAAAATCTTAACATTTATTTTGGAGGAGGAGGGGGAGGGGGAGGTAAAGGCGTGAGTACATAGACTCATATTGCTATGCATGTGAGTCAAAAACATCAACAGCTAGCTACCACCTATCCTATCCTATCCCGTAACTCGAAGTTTGTTGGGGCACCACTGATGATCGTTTAACCAGCATACTCCATCCTTCTCTGTCCTCAGCCACCCTCTTGGCTTCGCTCAGTGTCAAACCAGCCCATTCTCAAATGTTGTCCTCCCACCTCTTTTTTCTGTCTCCCTCTTCTTCTACCTCCTTGCATCATGCCTTGCAGGATGATCTTTGCAAGGCCTGATGCTCTGGTGACGTGACCATACCATCGGAGTTCCCGTTTCTTTACCACTGTGAGCATGTCATCGTGTTGTCCAATGGCTTGTGTGATGGTCTGTCGGACTTCGTTGTTAGTAATGTGCTGGGTATAGGAAATACCAAGAAGTATTCTATTGCACCTCATCTTAGTATACTTGGTTGTAGATCTGCAGTGAGGGCCATGTTTAGCAAGCGTATATGAATACAGAGATGCCAAGGTAGTGCTGCAGCCTTACTTTAAAATGTAGGCTGATGGTCCTGTCTTTCCAAATGGGCTTCAACCTTGTCAGGGCCGCAGTTGTTTGTGTGATCCTGGAGAGGACTCCCTGTCGGGACCCATTGTCTGATACAATGGCTCCTAAATATTTGAAGCTATGCATTGTATTGAGGGATTGTCCTTGGACTTTGATGTCCATGTTGATGCCATTGGTCATCATTTTGGTCATCCCTGCAATTATTTCCATTCCATAGACTCTGGAGGTGGTGTCAAGCCTCTGTACCAGCTGTTCAAGTTCTTGTTCCTCTCCAGCCAATCCATCAATGTCATCCGCAAAACAAAGATTGGAGATTGCTCTACCCCCTATGCTGACTGTGCCTTCGTGATCTGCAAGAGCATCTGACATGATGCACTCTAGGAAGATGCTGAAGAGTGTTGGAGAGAGTAGGCATCCTTGAAACACACTGATTGTTGTTCTGAACCAGTTCCCGATGTCGCTGTTGTGGAGGACTGCACTGGAAGCCTTGTCATACAGGCTTTGATGACTTCAATAATTTTAGGGCTGAATGTTGTACACTCTCATGGTTGCCCACAGAGCTGCATGCCAGACTCGGTCAAATGTTTTCTTTGAAGTCTACAAACACATGAAATAGATGGTTTTGGTGCTGTAGGTATTTCTCGCAGATTATTCTGAGGTTCAAAATCTGTTCAGCAGTACTTCGCCCTGTTGAGTATTATTTTCAGGAGGACTTTGCAGGATGGCTGATTAGGCTGATGGTGCGGCAATTTTCACACTCCTGAAGGTTACCTTTTTTGGGAAGCGTGGTGACAAGTGACTGGCATCAGAAAATGATAATGACATCAGAAAAGGCATGTGCACAGCAAAGGAGAACTGGATAGAAGAGCAATGCCAGGAAATAGAGAACAGTCTGAACAAGTACAACAGCAAGAAGGCGTACCCGACCGTGAAGCGGCTGACAAGTGTTAAACAGCCCAAGGTCTCCACGATCCAAAGCAAGTCTGGCATATGCCTTACAGAAGAACAAGAAGTCTTGGATAGGTGGACAGAATACTGCTCTGACCTTTACAACCACACACCAAGCAGAGACCCATCAGTTCTAGCATGTCCCCAGAACAGGGAAGAGGAAGAAAATCCCCCCAATTTTCTGAGAAGAAGTTGAGCCAGCAGTGCAACCACTGAAGAAGGGGAGTCAGTGGGAGTGGACAACATACCCGCGGAATTGCTTCAAGCAGGAGGAGAAGCGATGATCGACTCCCTCATCTCATCTGTAACAAGATCTGGCAGAGGTGGAAGTGGCCTACTCCATGGATCCCAGTCGTAGTATAGCTACCACATAAAATCTGAATCAAACAGTACAATAGAACCCATTGGACTATACAATACAGTGTGTCAAGTCTTGTTGCTTCGTGACTACTGAACTCCAGTTTGTTTTAATTTATACAATTATATATTATATCCGCTGTTTTATTAGATGGCTTCACCTTCCCAATTTGCTCGTGTGTGTGTGTGTGTGTGTGTGTGTGTGCACACATTGTGGATATTTTGGTTATTCACAGTGCTTTCCCTTGATAAGGTTATTAATTTATGTATTAATTTATTGTACATTTATTAGGCGTGCATTCCCCCTTCGGCCACCCCCCCCCTCCTCACCCTCCCTTCCCCAGGCACACCATCTTTACAGTTTATTACATGTTTTAATAAAAGGCTAGATTCATGAAATGTAAGAGAGAAACTCATATGTGATAGTGGCTTGCATGAATGGAAGGAATTTCTGAGAAAAAACATGTATTTGAACACTGATAGTGACCTTTATACATTTGTAATGTGTTGCAATGATGAAATGTGACTGTGGTAGGGAGCTGTGATTGTAGTAGTATCAATGCGTTGTATTAACGAGGTGTCATTTGTATAAACTGTGATAGTTGCTTGCTTGAATGTGTTTATAACTGGATCTGTGGTGATTTTAGATGACTAGGGGCTTAGTAACGTTTGTTCATTTAACACCTACATCTTTAAATGTTCTTTTTGATGTTATAATAATCTAGGCTTGTGCAGATTAATTGTTTGAGGTAATAAAGAAGTGAAGCATTGTAATGTATGAGCGTCAAAATCTTTAAAGTCCATGCGAAGGAATGCATGCACAGGCTAGACATCAGTGTATATTCTCAGTCGAAGGAGTAATAGTAATACTCATCAAGATCATTGTTGTGCCTAATGCCACAATACAAAACATGTGCCAATGACCAACAATGCAATTTCAAACAAAACATGTCATAATGTGATAATGGTATAACTCTTCCTGCCTAACGTATAGCACATATTTTTGTATCTGGTATCTCATTGAACAAAATATATTAAATTTGTCATAAATTCACAAATGCAACAACAATCTCGAAACACTAACAGAAAACTAACGCTCCCAGCATCTTCTATGGTTTAAAAATAAATCGCACAAAATTACTGGTCAAGATAATATCAAAATACACGATCATTTATTTAAGTCACTTGGTCTTGCTATTCACACATCTAACGAACTTGTCAATGAATCATGTGCCAACATGCACACACACATTGGTGATCTCACACACACATTAGGGATGAACCACCTGTATGCCTCATCCCCCACCCACCCCACCTTCCCCTTAACATCCACACTGACAATCATCTTTCTTCTTCCCTTCATTTTCATCATGCCACTTTACCCCTCCCATCCTAACACACTGTCACACACACACATATATACACACATAAACACACACACACACACATTATAAAACTCCCTCACCCACACTCTCCCATGCCCATACCCTTAAAAAAGTCATCAACATTTACAATCACTTGCTTTCTTCTCACTGCTACTATCGTGCAAGACGACAACGCCCTTCTCTTTGGTCTGGTGCTTCCTCTTCTGTTCGTCGCTCAACGGCAGGCAGTACTGAAAAATATAGTCAAAGACCTCGTTCACACCTGCTCCACTTTTACTCGATGTTTCGAAGTACGGCTCGGATTTGGCTTTGGAGAGGTCGATGTGAGCGTTGAACTCGCGAGCCAGTCTTTTCCCATCCTCCGCCGTGATTTCTCGTCGTTCAGCTGTCACCAGGTCCATCTTGGTGCCTACCACAATACGCAGACAATCGTCGTTGGCTGCTTCCAGCATCGGTGTGAACCGGGCCCTGGGACAGGAGCAAGCAGTGGAAATTCAGGTCATAAACCTACTTCATATTATAAAGATGGCAAGCCATTCAAATGTATGCCCATGCACTCACACACAAAGCCGAAAAATAAGCGTTTTGGAAAGTGTGGGTGTTGTTGGAGGTAAGGTGATTCAGCTTTATCTTAACTAAGGAAAATGAAAGTATTGAATGATAAGTCACTATCTGAACTATTTGCAAGCATAGAATCATCCAAATCGGATCACCCAATTTTTAAATACTGTGCAAAACGAAAATGGTGAAGGATGATGACCTTGACCTTTGGCAAATTACAAATACAAATGACCTCAGAGGCTTAGCAGCAGTTTAAGTATCTGTGAAGCTTAAAAATGATGACATTCCGCACAGCTATTATTCACATAAGGCAAAAAGTGTGTTTTGAACAAAAAAGTGAAATTCGGAGCAACGGACTGATCAACAAACAGATTGACTGACAACCACACTGCTACTGTTCAGTTCAGTTGGTAGATTAAAGTCCCCAGACACAAGGGCATATAGGAGACTATTTGACTGCTACTGAACGATGGCCCATGGTTTGTAGTGTTGGTCAATGTCACTACTAAACTAAATAAGTACACACAGTGGCTGGATGAGCAGTGTCCTGAACCACAGATATTAAACATATTTGCTTGTCAGACATGTCCATTAAGATATGCCTTAGGGGTGGAAGCAGCCAGATGAAGGCAGAATGAGAGAGAGAGAGAGAGAGAGAGAGAGAGAGAGAGAGAGAGAGAGAAAGAGAGAGAGAGAGGGTAAGACAGAGAGAGAGGGAAAGTCAGAGAGACAGACAAAGAGAGAAAGATTTTTGTGTTAGCTATTCATTCAAGATCTGCCGAAACAACCCTAGTGCCGTAGTGGTAACACTGAACGCACTCCACCAGCCGGTCACTTTACAATAAAGACATCAAACGCTGGGGACGCTAAGGCTATACTCTAATTTATCGAACCCCCGTTTACAAAAACAAAATAGAATACAAACATCCTTATAAAATATAACAAAATACATACATATAAAATGCCTACATTGCCAAATAATAACATCATAGGAAGCCCCAGTGACCATTTGGCAGAAAGCGTCCAATATTCCCAAGCTGATCCAACAGACCTCACACACAAAGAGGAGTTTTGTCCCGGAAGAGTTTTCAAGAAAAAACAGTAGGTGACTGGTCTAGCGAAGAAGAAGATAGTATAGTAGATTGATAGAACAGAGTAGGAATGAGAAAGAACAAAGGAGAAAGACAGCGCCAGTGGGAATTTAAAGCACTACATTTCCAGAAAGTGGGGATACTATATTAGAGAGAAAGAGAGAGGAGAGACAAAAATTGAGAGAAAGACTGAGACAGCTTGACTGTACAGTATCCTGGGTGCCTTATGAGCGAGTGGCCGCATAATGGCAGCAGAAAGCGGGAGAGTCAGACAAAGATAGAGACAGAGAAAGACAGCGACAGCTGAACGGTACTAACCAGAGTGACTCAAACGTTTTAGGCTCTGTCATGTCGTACGCCAATATGGCCGCTCCAGCACTGCGACAGTAAAACTGAGACAACCCTGCATACTTTTCATCCCCCGCAGTGTCCTGAACAAATGAATAAATACAACCAGTTCTATACTTCTGATAGTTCAACGATGGAATAAAGACAATCCAGCATACTTTCATGTCCTGCCATGCCATTAAAAAATCCAAACAATACAATATCTGGCATCATTCACAGGGCCTGGCTGTTATTGAAAAATGAAATTACACACATAAGAATGACTTACCCAGACAGCAACATTGTATGGCCCCCACTGTTTCAAGAAAAAGGCAGCCCCGATGGTCTGGAGGAGAAGAAGAGAAAGCCATGATTGCATCAACAACATAAAAACATATATATATATATTAATTTGGTGAGAAAGCCAGTACAAACTCAACATATTACTGTACAAATATAATGTTAAAACACTTTATGCCTTTATTACACAGCAGCTCAATGCCTATGTGAGCAGCACTCTTAGGTTCTCCAACATTTTGCTGGCTGCGGGCTATTTATAGCTTGCCTACACCCTCGCTTTCAGTGAAAGGAAAGGATAGAAGAGCACAGGCGAAGCTATTTATAGCTAGCCTGGCTGAACTAGCTTCAAAACCTAAAAGCTTTGGTTGAGTCGGTGTGATTACTCCATCAAATGAACACACACCCCACACGCTCACTGCAGAAAAAGAGTTGACCGAATTGAGAGTGATGACATTGACAATAGTCAATCTGTGGCAATACGGCAAATGCAGAATTGCGCTGCTTAAAAAATATGCCATTTATCATTGCAAATAGCATTCTTCTTTCTACTCAAAGTACCCAACATGAGCTAAAAGAGAATATAAGTACCGGTTCTTGTTCTTTAAATTTTCCTTCAATGTAGCGACAGACCAGCGACGTCTTGCCCACGTTGAAGTCGCCCATGATGATCACCTTCAGGTCTCTACAACATACCACAATCACACAACTTATAAACTATAAACTTTCAGCAAAGCTATTGATTCAATTATGGGTAATCGAAATTCAAAGAAACTTGCAACTAGCATAATAATAAATAATAATTTATTTTATAAAGCCCAATTCCAAAATAAAAAGTTTGCTCAAGGTGCTCTTACTCTAACTCTCACACCAGCACTCGCAAAATAAGAGACAGTACGATACAATAAAACATGGATCAAGAAAAATATAGGTACTAACCTACATTCATCAAACAAATGAACACACACAATCAATTTAAGCAGTCAAACAGTATGAGAAAAACGTACATTATTAACATATGAATAATGTGCCACAAGAGGTTGTCACAACTTGGTACCACAAATTCATTTTAAGAATAGATGTAGACTGGACAAACATATTTATCAATTTTAGAGTTCCCTGCTGACTGGTGTGGAGATTCTTTCAAACCCACCCAAATTCTCAGACTTCCGGTGCCTGAAATCCTGCTCAGGTGATGAGTAATTTGACAAGATGTGCTCTCATAAATCACATCAATTAGAGGGCCAAAGGCTGAAAGCCTACGATGCCCTCTATACTATACTATACAAATTACAATACTATACTATACTATACAATACTATGCTATATTATACTATACTATTACAATACTATTAGTAGTATTACTATACTATACTATAGTATATTATATTATACTATACTATTACTACACTCTTAGTCTTACTATACTATACTATGCTATACTATACTACATTCACTATAATTTTCAGTTCACATAAAATGAAACTGAAATTTGTCTGCACATGATCAGAGACAGTGCCACAAGCACCATCTCACGCATATGCTAAGAAAAACAAGGTTGTATTGAGACGAGTGGTAAAAATGTCTGTCAGGGGACTGAATTCAACTTTTAAAAAAATTTGCGCCCTCCACACAATTTTTCACTGGTATAATTTGGTCTGGATCTGGATGTGATACATTGCCAAAGCCAATGCTGGCTATTTCTGCAACGGTCTTATGGGAGATAGTGATGCACTTGGTGCACGAGTTTTCAGTAACCCTGATAATGCCAATGCAATGGGAAACAATGTAACCAATAAATAAATAAATAAATAATGTTCTCATTTGTTCTGCTCTGGTGTTAGCTTCTTATAATTATATTGCTAGTGAAAAGTGATGTTAAAGCAGCATTGGTTGCAGTCATGAGCTATTACCACCAAGCGCTGTGCACCCCAAACTTTGCAGCTATGATCTTGACGTTGAACTTGAATGATACTTGGTAGTAACATACTTCTTCAGATTCACTCATTCAGATTCAGTCATTCAGGACAGGGATTTCACTGGTTTGGGTAAGAGAATATCACAAAGTGACATTTTCTTGCTTTCTAACACAACAACATGTATGCTATTTCAAAGAAAATTGCAAACAGGCCAAAGTCTACAAGATCATAATGAATGACCATGAGTCATTTCCATCTGAGAAACTAAAGAACAATGCTGTAGCAGACGAACTTTTTGTACAAAAGCGTACCTAGCCAAGCATAAAAATGAAACCTAAAAAAAATTAAATTTAAAAAAAATCTCAAACTTACGCCTTTTGTTTAGATGACATGTTTGCAGCTTGTGCTTTTCTCTAGTAGGCCTACAACATCATACTTGAAACAATGCTGATTCAACTGTGGAAGAATGTTTTGTTTATATGCTTGAAAAAGTTTTATTGGCCTCCCACTTTCAGACACTTCCGATTGCACAAGTTTAGGAGGGAGAACTCTTTGTCAGTAACGCATGTATTAAAATTTATTAATATTGAATATTATATTTTTCAAATACTTGCTTTTTATTTTTGAAAACAATTAAAATAGATATTTGTTATTAAAAATACATAGGTTACTGTCTAAAAATACGACATCGGAATAAAGTAAAACACTTTTTAAATTATTAGTTCATGAGATCTCCCAGGGTCAAAAGGTTTCAAGGGATGCAAAATCCAGACGTTAAAGTTATTTCCCTTGTATCATGGACAACCCTTTTTGACGAGAATTTCAAGTTCACGCCTGGTTTCTAAACTTGCATATTTCCGTTTAAGATACCTGTGCATATTGCAACATAGACACCATTTCAGTTGCTTGAGCTAACGCATCCAGAGGAAGCTGCTTTGCGAAGAGTGACGCGAACTACAGCCAAGTGTGAAAGGTTTGACCCGAGGATATGACAACCGAATTCTTACTCGTATGAAACTAGGTAAGCCTAGTATGTGCACGTACTTCGTAATATAGTAGGTAGACTTGTCGGCGTGTCTCTTTACTTGTACAGTTGATTCCTCTTTTGCATGAATTCTTGTTGATGTTGATTTCTTTATTATAAATAGTCGGATCCCCCTCCCCCACATGCATACTTCACTAGCACTTTGTCACGTTTATGTCTTGCACAGAAATTAACAGCTGTTCGCATTCCTTATTTCTTCTTCTTTTTTTAATTTAAGTGATACTATTGTTACTTATTTCTTGACATTTAAAAAAAAATGTATTGGTTCATGGGCTCAATTTTCTTTTTCTTCCCACCTGCTTCCTCCTTTCATTTTCACTTAATTATTTATACATACATGCATGTATTTTAATTGTATTGACTATTGTACTGATGTTGTATTATTATTATTATTTTTTTTTTTGGTCTCACAAATGTTCTTTTCAGGGTTCAGATTTGTACATGTATAGATTTTCTTTCTGTTCTGTTTCTAGGATCACTGGACCAGAGAGGTATTTTCTGTATCCCTCCACACACACAGGAACTTGCCTATAGCTTCATAGTGTATTTGGGACCTTGTAGAGCCATGGCTCGGGATTTGAACGAACAACCATCATCAAATGGTCTGGACGCCAACAACAGTGCCTTGATGACCCCATGCTCAGGGAAATCAGGATCAAAGAGCATTCTGACGGACATCAATGCAGAGGCTCAACGGCTGTTTAAATCAGATGGTGACTGTGCGTCAGACACCCCAGTGCTAAGAACCAGGACGGATGGTGCCGGGGCTGTAGAAATAGTGTCTCAGGATATCACTAAGTTGAAAGACTACCTCAGCCACAAGGTCGCACACTTAGACTTGACAGAAGGAGGGGTGCACTTGAATAAAGTGGACGAAGAGTTTGTGTGTGGTTGGGGGGCTGCCTTCATCAACATCGTGACGACCTTCCCCGTCAACAAAGCCATTTTCCGCCAACAGCTTCACGGCATCAGTGGCCTGAAAGCACTGCGGCAGTTAAAGAAGGAAGGGCTGAGGAATCTATACCGTGGCCTCCTACCTCCTCTGTTGCAGAAAACGACCTCCCTGTCTATCATGTTCGGCTCTTACCACAAGTTCCAGCAGACGTTTGACGCTCAGTTCAAGTCTTTGCCCAAACAGGTGAACCATGCAGGCGCTGCTATGCTGGCAGGGACCCTGGAGATGTCGCTTACACCGTTTGAACGCATTCAGGTGTTGCTGCAGAACCGGACCTACCAGGAGCGTTTCAACAACACCTTCCACGCTGCCAAAGAGCTGCGATTATATGGCTTCAAGGAGTACTACCGAGGCGCCACTTGCATCTTCCTTCGCAACGGACCTAGCAACGTCATCTTCTTTCTGGGCCGTGAGCAGCTCAACACTCACATGCCTGAGCTGGAAAACGCCTCTAGCCGTTTGTGACTATCCAGATGACTTAGTATTATATTGCGTCTAGGGCCTGTGACTTCATCCAGTATTAATTTTTCCGGCAGGGATACACAGTGAAACACACGCATCTTGAGTGCTCTTGGGGGACCTTTCGAATCCTGATGGGCAAACAAGTTAGTATTGGGGGAGAGAACTACAGACTGTCGCCTGTTCCGACTTGGTGTCATCTCATATATTCGAGTCTTACATCTAGTATCGCATTATAAATCTCGTCGTTTTTATTGGTTGCTCATGCAATACTTCCGCTTCCAAAAGCTCAAAACTCGTGGGTATCACCATTAGCGAACAGTTGATCCTAGGGTCTTTGTTGAGCGCCGCTCCGTTGCGACATGTTACTAAGTTATCATTGATATTTATATCAAATGCTGAAAAACTAATGATCAGAGGTATTTGGTGGAGTGTACATGCAAATGCAATCGTAGTGGTTTTTCGATGCGTCGATCATCCTTATTACATGAAATTTTTGCTTTCATGCAGAGTTGAAGATGTTGGGAGCGTTGGGCAAGTGGGCTAAGGCACACTGCACTACACTTGTCCAAAGCCAGAAACCAATGGCGCCTGACAGGTGAGTTTCTGTGTATTATTCCTTTTTTTTTTTGATTTTTCAAAATCACAAATAATGTTAGTAGTTTTGTAGCGCGCCACTGGCGATAAAAAAGGATAAACTGCAGCAAAAAAAAAAAAAATCTTGATCAAAAATAGAGCTGTGACACATGTTGTCTTCTCACTGTAAAATTCTTTATATGATTAATACAAATGGATGCAACAATTCACTATTCTGTGACTTCAAATCCATCAGGCATTCTAAACTTTCTCTTTATGCTCCCAACGCTTGTCATATTTTATAAATATATGGTTACTAAAACACGCCGTTAGTATCCAGCCCGTTGTGATAAATCTGCTAATGTTGTGTCTTTTTATAAGTTATATTGTGCACTTTTTGGCTCATATACATAGAGCTGCTCAAGGTGCTGAGATTGTGAATGTGAATTGTGTCCATGGATGTCAGATTATATTTATACTTAGCAGGAGATCTAGGAAGTGTTTTAATATTTTTGAACTTTTAATTTAGTCAGTTTGTTTTTACAAACAAAGGAAAATGATGATTTAGGCCATGGAAGGGCTTGGCTATAAAAAAAAAAAAAAAGACTTAAAATGTAAGTAATTATTGAATATAATTGTATCAACAGTATTGAATTTAATCTGGCTTCCACATTATATCTGATAGTTGCTGTACTTTGCAAGCATTTCTTTGGGATCACTGAATCAGTGCAAGATTTATTTTGTTATGCCAGTATATTATGTAATGACTAGTGATTAATCATAATGCAGTGGCTCACTGAATGCAGTCCTTACTGAATTCTGAGTTTCATCTGCAGCAACAATGAATCAGGTTTGCATTCTTGCTAGATTCTCAGGGTCATGCTAGGTAAAACGAATTTGCATTTTGCTGTTGTAAGATTAAAATATTTTTGTGATGGCCAAGATAGTTTTCTTGTATGGCTGCATTCACTGATTCAGAGATCCATGCCAGATTAAAAATGTTATGTATAATGTCATTCTTTTAAACTTACTCTAAACTGTTAGTTATTTTTTCTTCCTACATACAAGAAGCCATAATGGTACCAAGAGAAAACATTTCAAATGTCTGTGATGCCTATCTCTTGAAAACAATTTGTGAACAACTGATTATGAATTTATTGTTTTTCTACATTTACAGTGCATTCGAAACTTTGCCAGCCTTTACTGCGTGCCTGAAGACTTTTGATTACTAACTGAAAAGAATGACACACACACACACGCACGCACAGACATATATATATAATGTATGTGTGAGTGTGTGTTGTTTATGTAATATTGGAATAGGGCCATGGTTTTCAACCAGAATTCTTACTCTTATCCTGTGTTTCATAAATTTAATTTTTGCTTTGAAAATAATTTTAACTTTTTTTATTTTTAATTTTTTTTACTGGATTGACACTGAGCGAAACAATCAGGGTTGCTGAGGACAGGGAAAGATGAGGTACGTTGGTTAAACGATCATCTGTGGTGCCCCTACGACCTCCCAGTTACGGGATAGGATAGGATTATTTTTAATTTATCTTTGACATGTAATAACAGTTTTGCCAAATTCTAATTCCATAACTTGACCATTCAACCCTGAAAATATAATGATTGCTAATCGACTTAGTAGGGATCAGCTGTTTGCTAAATTGAACAGCCCTTATTTTAGCAGTGCTCGCAAACATTCTTTAAAAATAATTGGTAATTGTTCCTTGCATGCGTACCAGAATATAAAATTTGCCGGTATATGTTTGTATGCTACATGATGCAACCCCTAACTTATTTAGCTTATAAAAATTAACACTGATAAGTATGAAACTAAAGCTGTATATGAAATGTATACATGTAGGACCAGTAATAATCAAAATGCAACGTCATTTTGTTATTTTATTTTGTTTTAAAAAAGAAATTACAAAAATAAAACTTTGTAAAGATCGATGTGGTGTGGATGGATGTGAAATTATGTAACATTTTCTTCCAAGAAAGAAAATGGTTTTCGGAGCTTTATTATTTGCTAAAATATATAGGGGAAAGTTCTACAGTTATATGCACTAAGCATGATGAAACCTGCTAGGCTCAAAATGCTTCCTCTACATTTATTTTACTGCTTATACTTATACCGAGTAAACTAGAGTTTTTAAACTTTTATTGTAATTTTGTCTCCTTTTTGCCTTCTAGTCTGTTAAAGCATTTTTTTCTTAAATTGCCTTTTTGAAGTCTGAAATTGTATACATTTATGGTCTATATATTTCTCTCTCTCTCTCTCGGATAGTGCAGTGGTTGGAGCACTCGCTACTGTGTCGAAAGTGAAGCACCGTCCGGTGCGGTTAGCACTTGGATGGGTGACCGCTAAGGTGTGAAGCGACAAACAACAACGCCCCCAGTTGACTCAACTGTGATTGAGTACCTACTCTCTTGAGGGTGGGGAAGGTAAAGCAGCGAGGGAGAGAGTTGGGCATCACCCTCATTACGCTGGCCCAAGATAAGTGTGATCTCCAACATCACGCTCCCCTACGGCCACAAGGCTATGGGACTACCTTTACCTTTACCTTTACCTCTCTCTCTCTCTCTCTCTCTCTCTCTCTCTCTCTCTCTCTCTATGTGGACCATACATCTATATTATTGAAGATATGTGATCTGGGTGAGCAATGATAATCAACGCCATTGAGCCAGGCATAGAATATGCACCTATAGTGTGGACAGCAGAGTACATGTCCCCTATGAAGAAGAGGCTACATTATCACTGCTCCTCTCCTTAATCAATGCAAACTGTTGATAAGTTGTGTTATTTTCTCCTTAATCAATGCAAACTGTTGATAAGTTGTGTTATTTTCTCCTTAATCAATGCAACACCCGATGTGTGGTGCCGAGTCAGTTTATCATCAACCCCGTGAGAAAGTACCATAGTGTCCGTCTTCTTTGGTGTTTTACTTTCAATGCCTTGCTTAAACTTAAAGCTTTTGAGCATAAAATCTTTGCTTAGAAGTTAGACTCTTATGCACCTCATTTTAATTTGTATTGTTTCAATACCTAGGCTCAAGCTGACCAGTTTAACATAGATATTATCCACTTGTTCCTGTAGCTATAGAACTGTTATCTATGACTCGTTGTAGAATTGTTTTTAGTAAACATTGTTCATGGATGGTCATCAAATTATTTACTGATGAGATTTGCGGTCAAGTGGGAGTGTGTGATTTTATAGAGTGTGTTGCTTTCTCTGAGGCACTCAGCTCTGAGAAAGTACCAATCTGATGTTATTAGTACGTACGTGTGTATTTGATCCAATATTATCAGTGATGTAGTTCTGTTGTTGTACCTAACTTTGCACATTCTGTCAAAACTTTTGCACTTTATTTTGTACCTGTGTGGAAGTAATATTATATATTTAAAATATAATGCCTGCATATGTATATATAAAATCCCAGCAGGTGTTTTAAGCATTTTTAAATAGTTATACATCTGAACACAGACTAGCCAATCGAAGGACCTGCATTAAAAATAGCCACCAATCATTTTAGCTGAAAAGCACGCTAGGCACCTGTAAGCATTTCTGGCACGTTTCCTTAGAATGTTTAGCTTGCTGTTTGACACGTTTTTGTGGTTCACTTTTAGTTGGGCTGCGGCGTAAATGAATATGTACGACAGAACATTACAATGGAATAATGAATTGGCAGGAGTCATTCAGTAAATGCCTCTTTAGTAAGTTTAGCGATAGATTCTTTGTGTACTTAGTAAAAGTAGTAAAAGTGTGAGGACACAACGCAGCGGATTGTGTACTTACTATTCAGCACTTTGAAATGATATAAAGCAGTGTGTTGTGCAGTATGCTGTAGTGGTCTGTTATAGTATTGAACTGAGAGCATGTGGGAACACTTTTAAAATATAAATTGCTTCAAAATGTATCTGTACAAATTACCTTTCTTTCTTTGCAACATGATGCACAATTCTTTGGGGCTTTATTCAGTATAATTATGTTCTGAGCTGTAAAACTGATCTGTCATTAGGAAAAAACACTATATAAATTCTTCTTCTTCTTCTTCTTCTTCTTCTTCTTCTTCTTCTTCTTCTTCTTCTTCTTCTTCTTCTCATTATTATTATTTTAGGTTTGGGTGTGGCAAGTCCAATTCAAATTACCAATATTTATTCGTGCATGCATTTTCAGTATGTCTACTTGCACATGCTACATGTATTGAGCATTCATCATTGTACAGCAGGAAATAATTTGTACTACATGTTTCTGTTTTGCATTTCATGTGCAAATATATAGGATACAATTATTGCACCTTTAAGGTAGCAAAGTGTTTTTAACAGTTTGATACTCAAATATAGACAGATGTTGTGACACAATTCCACATTTCATTTTCTCAGTCAGTTGTGTTTGTGGATTGATACTCCTTGCTTAATTTGTACACTGAAGTTATGAATGTATGATTTCCTGTTAAATCTGATTTCTGGTTGTTAAATAATGTAGTGTCAGACTGATTTAAGAAACCTAAGCTTTTTTGTTTGTATGCTAGAACATAATCGCTTCGTGAAATTAATACCACAATATACCAATATCGATTAATAGCACATTATTAGGTAATGTTATTTCTGGATGGTGAATTGTATTGTTTTGGCAATTGTGATAATACCTGGCAGCAGGGACAGCTCTGCATGATTCAGGGCGCAAGACTAGTGTATGATGCATCTTGGGTAACATGGGTTAGAACCCTGGCTTCAGGAAACTGTTTTGTGCATGCTGAAAATCAGTGGCCAAGGCCTTGAGAAGCTCTCTGAGCTTGTAAGTGCGCTATATAAGACTTAAAACAATTGGCGAGCGGTCAAATCCCCTATAAGCCATGGTGTCCGGGGAGGTTAATCTACTTGCCTGCATGCCTGCGAGCGGTCTTTTAGTTTTCAAGCACCCAAGGTTTGGAATGCACTGCCTGCCAGTTTAAGACATTGTACAGACCTTGTTTCCTTCAAGAGCTGCTTAAAAACACACCTGTAACGCAAGGCGTTTTCTGTGTAAACAGTAAGAACAGTAATAATACTTTCTGAATTATGCTGTAAATGATGTAGTGCAAATGTTGTGATGATGCGTACAAACTATGTGTGTAAGCACATTGAGTTGTTATTTTAATGAAAAATGCGTTGTATAAATGCAGTTGTTTATTATTATTATTATTATTATTATTATTATTATTATTATTATTATTATTATTATTATTATTATTATAATAAGAACAATCCATTGCTATTTTTTTTACATGAGTATTCAGGTCAGAAGTTAAAACTGCTTTTGCTTGAATATGAATTTCACATTTGTTTTTGTTATGATTTCCATTGTGATATTAGGATTTTTACATTTGTAATTTCTTTGTTTTTGTTTCATATACACATAATCAGCAATTAATGTGAAATCAAAAGGAGAGAGGAATGAAATCTGGTTTTACAAAAAAAAAAAAAAGTTGATGTCTAAAAAGTCATTTATTTTGTTTTTGTTTCCAGTTATCTTGGTGTGTTTACAAGTATGTTGTACTTTACTGTATTTGTATACTTTTGGGGAGATACGTTTTAGACTAGAGAGGGGACAACTGGCGAAAATAAGTAACGGAGACCAAAAAGGTTCAGGTTGTAGTTGTCTCCCCTTTTCCAGAGGACTTCATTCCAGACACTTTACTGGAAGTCAGTCGCTTGAGCACGCCCAGCTGATAACACGGACGATTTGAGAATGAAGCCAGATGGTCATCTGTATCTAAAATTGTTCATCTTGTATCTATGGCACAATTCTACCACAAAAATACCACTGGCAGCAGAGAAGGAGAGATTTGTCCTATCCTTTCCTTGCACTCATTGATCTCCAGTCTCAAATCATGTAGGCAATTCAACCCCTGCTGTCACTTCGTGTTTGTCTCCCTTTGGGTAGAAGACTAGACATTGCTAGCTAAAATGGATTAATTTGATTAAATATTTATTATGAATACTCATATATATGTGGATTAATTTTATTCTTGTGTTCTGTTCTTGTTCATCTGTTGTGCTATTTGGAATGAACTGTTTGATAGTGTAGTGGACTGCCAGTTGAGTTAGCTGAAGCTGCATCAACTCAGGAAATTATATATATTATTATATATATATATATAATATGTTAATAATATATATGTTAATAATACTGTACACTGTTTCTATTATCTACCTGTGATTTTAGTATTGGACTCTGTCTAATATTATATTTATCTGTTAATTCTATTATAATATTAAAATAATATAAATAAAATATTAAAATAATAATATTATTATATAATATCATATTATAATTGAGTGGTGTTTTTTGTGTTTTTTTAAATTTCACTTGGCAATACAAAATATCCTGTCACCTCGAAGTAGCTCATTGGGTCAGTGAAAAATAAAATCTTTAACATGTTGCAGCATATTTCGCATGTGTATTTTTTTATGTCTGAAATTTGTTGGGATAGTGATCCCTTCGGCATGTAAGTCGGTATCCTGTTGCAGGTTTAATAATTTATACAAATGCAACTTCTGAGTCTTAAACTTTGCTAACTAAGTGAAACAGTTGAGAGAGGTTGTATGTGCATGCATTAGTGTAAACTTGGTGTTTGTGTACACAATCTTGTTGCATGTTTCGTTGCATGCTTGGAAATATAGAGATCATTTTGGGGACCCAGTTTCGCAAACGAAATAATCAACAAGAATTAAATTTACCCATTTTAATTTTCATTCCATTATGTAGTTGGCATGGTGTTGCGTGCTATCCAAGGGGATATTTTGGAGTGCAGTGGAGTGGATAGGGTATATGGATTTAAATGTGTAGGATAACAATTATGTTGTGTTTTAAGATTGAAAAAAGAAAATGTATTGTTTGTGATGTGTTTAGTTAAAGTAGGTAGTTTTTTGTGTTTGGTTTGGCTTGGGTGCTGTTTTGTTTATGTACTTGTTATGTGCTTATGTTATTGATGTGTTTAGTTATTTCTTTATTTACTCCACTTCTTCTTCTTCTTTAAATTTTTTTAACATTTTCATGTAATTTATTTTCCCCGTTAGGGTGCCGGGGGTTTCAGTATAAATAGTATCCCCACTTTCTGGAAATTTAGTACTTTAAATTCCCACTATCGCTGTCTTTCTCATTTGTTCTTTCTCATTCCTGCTCTGTTCTATCGATCTGCTATACTATCTTCTTCTTCGCTAGACCAGTCACCTACCTTTTTTCTTTAAAACTCTTCCGGGACAAAACTCCTTATTTGTGTGTGAGGTCTGTTGGATCAGCCTTGGAATATTAGACGCTTTCTGCCAGGTGGTCACTAGGGCTTCCTATGATGTTATTATTTAGCAATGTAGGCATTTTATATGTATGTGTTTTGTTGATATTTTATAATGATGTTTGTATTCTATTTTGTTTTTGTAAACGGGGGTTCGATAAATTAGAGTATAGCCTCAGCGTCCCCTGCGTGGGATGTCTTTATTGTACAGTGACTGGCTGGTGGAGTGCCTTCAGTTTAACCACTAGGGTTGTTTCAGCAGATCTTCTATGTTGATCAGAGGTTGTCTGGTCCTGATTCAGTTCGGAAGAGTCCACTGGACCTAAAGCAATAATCATATAATGTAATGTAAATATTTTATAATGATGTTTATATTCTATTTTGTTTTTGTAAACGGTATGGACTGGTTGGGGTGGAGTGGGGATCGATAAATTAAGAGCACAGCCTCAGCGTCCTCTGCGTGGGGTGCCTTTATTGTAAAGTGACCGGCTGGTGGAGTGCCTTCAGTGTTACCATTAGGGTTGTTTCAGCAGATCTTTCATACTGATCAGTTGTGGTCCTGATTCAGTTCTTTGCAGTCCGCTGGACCTATAAACAAGACTAAGTCACAGATTTTCTTAAAATTAATCACACTATCGCCTACCCTCACTCTCCTCGGCATCGCCTACCCTCACTCTCCTCGTAACAGAGAGGAAAGGTGGGGAAGATTGACTGCCTAACCTCTTTCCACCTTGGGGGCTGCTGGGCGGGACTGATCACTATCTGCTGACACTGAATAGAGAGGGAGTAAGGTTCATCAAGTCTCACTTATGCTATATATAGACATGCTTGTTGAATTCTCATTTCTTGGTGACTGGTCATTTGGCCTTGTGTAACTATCCAGACAGCTTGTAATGTTTTCATTGGTTATTTTAGTATAATAGATGCACTGAATGGGTCACTGTCATGCCAAAAAAGTATTAGGGCATTTGTTAATTGCATGTTCAATTATATAGTGTATACATCTTTTGAATTTTAGTAGTCGTCTGGCAATTTAAACTTGTGTAACTATGGAGATAGCTTGTAATGAGTTTTCATTGGTTATTATAGTACAATAGATGAACTGAATGGGTCACTGTCATGCAAATAGTATGAGGACATTTGTTTATTGCTTATTCATTTATAATTATAATGTCTGCAACTTTTCAACTTTTAAATTGCAGGTATTAGTCGTCTGGTATTTTCTGAGTACTGCAAACTGTATATATTTCTCATGAATAAGTGAAAGGATGTGTCAGAAATATATACCATTATTTCCAGCTTGCAAAGCAACATGCTGCACCCATTAATTAAAAAAAAAATGTTGTAAATTTTGTCAAAGATAACTGATGATGGTGCGTGCATGCATTGAGAGAAACAAACAACAGCACATGTTTGTCGTTGTTTGGGTTGATTTGTCAAAGTTTCGGGAAAGCCGGAACTTCTCAACCAAAATCAGCTGGCATTTGTTGACACTAGAGTTGTTTTCATACGCATCGAGAGTTTGTGTCATTTCCTGAATCAGAAAACATCAGGTCACATTGCGTGTAAATTGGGCAATTCCTCTGGATTTTGAACTGCCGTTGGGGTGCCAGTGTTTTCTGTACAAATAGTCTACCAACTTTGTGGAAACTTAGCGCTTTAAATTACCTCTGTTTCTGTCTTTCTCATTTGTTTTTTCTCGTTCTTAATCTGTTCTATCAATCTATTATACTATCTTCTTCTTCACTAGACCAGTAACCTACCTTTTTTCTTGAAAACTCTCCCAAAACTTCTCATTTGTATATGGGGTCTGTTGGGTCAGCTTGGGGCTATTTGACGCTTTCTGCCAAATGGTCACTAGGGTTTTCTATGGTATTATTATTTAGCAATGTAGGCATTTTATATGTATGTGTTTTGTTGATATTTTATAATGATGTTTATATTCTATTTTGTTTTTGGAAACGGGGGTTTGATAAATTAGAGCAAAGCCTCCGCGTCCCCTGCGTGGGATGCCTTTATTGTAAAGTGACCGGCTGGTGGAGTGCCTTCAGTATTATCATTGGGGTTGTGTCAGCAGATTTTTTTTAATACGGATCAACAAACAAACAATGATTAATTATCTAATCTAGATTTTGAGATTTCAACCTCTGTCAATGGAACTTGCACCGTAGTCAGAAGTTTGACAGTCAAAGCTTGGTTGGTAACTCTGTTACTTTTGTTTCTCTGTTTTGCACACACTGATAAGACATTATCAACTGATAAGGTGCAGAGTTTAGTCACTATATTTTTGTTTTAATTAAGTCATGTCTCGTAGGCTGCAAATTTTGGTGACATGTACTTGTGAAAAAGATAAGCTGAAGGATGCCTGAGAAAGCAAAAAGGTTACTTCATGTTGTTCCGAGTAAAAATGTTTGTTTTAGCTGTTTTTATATATATATTTTTTTTAATTTATCAAAAAACAATGGCTGTCTGTTATGCATATATATTGAAGTCATGAATATATTATAATTATTTATAGGACTATATTTTATAGATTGCTAGGTTAGGTCATGTTGTGTGCAAGTGACCATTAGTATCATTATCATCACCACAATGATCTTCATCATCATCATCACAATTATCTTCATCATCATCATTGTTGTTAATAATAAGTGTGTTATGTTAGATTTGTTGTTTTAACAAAAATTGGGCAGGGGAGGTGGGGTGGGAGGAGGCGGTGGCGCAAGTGGTGTTGGAGAAGGGATAGTAAGATTTAGTATGGATATTTCTTTTTTGTTTGAATTGTATACAAATGGCATTATAATGGGTACACATAGTATTATATTTTACTTTACTAGTGCACATATGAAAGACCATTTTAGTTTGAAACTTCAGTGTGTATATTTGTGTGTGTGTGTATTGAAAATGTATATTATATATGTGAATATATATTATTGTATATATATTATTGTAATAATATTGGGTTGTGTGCTGTGTGTTGAAGAGTGATTATTATAATAACAGGATATAAGCATATTGTTGTTGCTCCTGAATTAAATACAATTTAATTTTGATAACATAGCACGCCTTACCTTTTCTTTTGATTTTTATTGTACATGCACATGAACCTGTGACTGAGCATGCATCTCCTTCAATACAACCCCATTACAATCGAAATCCTTTTAAACAAAATAATGTATTACTACTACTACTACTACTACTACTACTACTACTACTACTACTACTACTACTACTACTACTACTACTACTACATAGAAGGAAATAATTTAGTTGATGAAACAGGGACACAACTCCCCACAAACAAAGGAAATTATTGTATCTTCAAGTATTAGATTAGTTCCCTTGATTCTCGAATTTTTTGCCTTGCATGGCCAAAATCATAAAGACTGAAACATGCTGAGCGAGTAAAACGACATTTGATGATAATGATAATAATACTGGATGCTATACGGGAACCTACTCCTAAATCAGACTAAAAGCGCAATGGTCAATACACGGTCATTGGTAACACTCCTTACATACACAATAAGCACACAAACGCAAATGACGACGATGATGATGGTGATGATGATGCTGACAGCGGCGCTGAAGTGTAACGACGATTCTGTTTTCTTGGCTTTGGCAGCCACCATCAGTAAGATAGTCTAGCTGGTTCATCGTAAAGCGTGTCTGAGTCCAGATGACGCCTTCTCCAGGAGAGGGAGAAAGCCTTGTCTTATCTCGGCCACGCTGTATATTGGTTTACTTCTAAGTGGTATTGTTGACACTGTACAGTGCAGTCGTAATGGAGTTCCATGTTTCCCAGAAAACAAGAAAGTGACAAAATCTCAGCACTAGAGAAAAAGTCTGCAAGCACACCGATTAGCTGAGGTTCGTCTAGGCATATTACGTGCACCTCTCCACGTACTGCACTAGTGGAGACGAATCAAGCTTCAACCAGTCTCAGCTACGCGTTGCTGTCTGCACGATGTTACTTCTAGAATCACTGAACGGTGGACCCCTACACAATCTCACTGCTGTACCCCCTTCTCCCCTCCCCCGCCCCCCTCTCTTCCTCTAGTCTCATCTTCATCATCTCATGTTGTCGCAGACAACCGACTCTGCGCAGTGTCTAATGTTCCGCATCCATATTATCTGACTACCTTCACCCACGGAACGCCCCATATCATCTCAAGCATGGTCAGTAAACTTGTTCTGCTTGAATAGCTAACGAATCGATAGGAAGCCGGACTGAAACACCATTGACTCTTACAATACTAACAAGGGAAAGGAGCGACTTAGAAGGTAGGGCTGGGTGGAAAGGGAGAGGGATGGAGTCAGCGAGGGGGGAGGGAGAGAGAAAACCGATGGAACGGAGAGTCAAGAGAGCGAGAGAGTTGGGGAGATGGGGGGGGGGGGGGGTGTACGAGACCAAAAATGTGGTTTCACTCATGCTCCAGGCACTCTGTACTTGTGTGTGGATGCTGATGATTTACAGTAATACTATAAAACACATTACTTTGAATCGAATCACGAGACCAGTGGAGTAAACCGACACAAATAGACTCTCCGCACAAGTGTTATTTTGTCTATATTATGACTACCCTTTCTGCAATGAAAGTATATCTTCAGGGATGAGGATTTTGCCTATTCCAGCTTTTCCCATTGGAATTCCAGAATCCACTGCACTGGCCGGTTTGTGCGGACAGAACTGCGCACGAAGTATTAGATTACCAGTACTACAGAATTAGCACGCATGGTTACTGTCCCTCTCTAGTCTTCCATTAATCATAATAAAGCCCCGGTCTCGCTCAGCAGTCTTGGTATTCACAGGAACGTCTGCGCGCTAAAAGTAGGATCCTGTCGTGTGTGGGTGCCATTACAGCGGCTTCATCATACTCGCATGACAAGGGTGCCTATTGTCAGCCTGTCCGCCATCCTCTGGCACTCTGTCTAATCATACAATCGCGTGCTGCTGCCGGAATCCCCGATTATCTAAGCTGGGCGCTAGCGTCCTTCCCTCTCTCAACCCCCTCTCAAACCGAGAGTTCCCCACCTGAGGGCTTTTTTTGTGCTCCACGTCACCAATCTGCGTTGTGTACGGTGACGAAGCGCGCGCCCTGCCCGGATGCAGTCTACCTGTGTGTACGGCGACACAACAACCCTCTTTACAGTGTAGCCTATGTGTGCCTAGCGGCAGACGACAGCTTTCAAACCAACGGTTGACTGTGAGTACACAATTGGGACCTTTTCCTTTTTACGCATGCTTTTTGTTGCTGTGTTTTTCAGTGAAATAGTGTATTAGTCGTTCAGTGCTTCGATCGTGTATTGTCCGTCTGCTTCGGGATATCGATGAGTGCATGTGACCCAGTGAGGACTCGGTAATTTTTGTGACAACTTTGCCGAGCTCAGCGCTTCTAACAGACCTAGGGTGTACAGGTAGGACAGACGGCTCTTGTCGCACTTTTTTTTTTTTTTTTAAATCGCACGATGACTCATCGAGGCTGGTGATAAAACTATCGCATTAGCGGTTACCGGCGAGATTAGTCGTTTCACGAATTTGAAGTTCCGTAAAGTGACCGGCTGTCGGCAAGGCACGCAGTTTCCTGTCAACGCTTTGAGCCTCGTACAAAGTTCGAACATTATTCACACAGTCACTGCAATGTGAGCCCGTTGTTTTGTCAATGCATGTTTGCGCCGTGGTCCATACGGCTGGTAACATTCACTGAAAAATGGGTAAGAATGATGGGGGTTTGATGATGGGACAGCGTTGTCCCCGAGACAGGTTTGAAAGGTGTGCATGATTTGTTGACTGATCGGCTCCCGGGGCCGCTTGGCGCGAGTTGATCGCAGGTTTGATCCGTTACGGCGAAGTTATTTTGGCGGGTATTGAGCGCTGAACTGTGTTCTTTTAATCCCCCGACAAATGATCAATATTTCTATATTGTGCTTCTAAAAAAAAATTTTGTAGTCGTACTCCCTTCCTCACGCTCACCTCCGATCAACCGACCTCTCTCTCTCTCTTTCTTTCTCCCCATCCTCTCTCTCTCTCTCTCTCTCTCTCTCTCTCTTTCTTTCTCTTCATCCTCTCTCTCTCTCTCTCTCTCTCTCTCTCTCTCTCTCTCTCTCTCTCTCTCTCTCTCTCTCTCTCTCTCTTTCCATCACTCTCAGTAGGCCTATATATGTCCATGGTACAGAACTCAAGCTTTGCAATACGTGTTTGAGTTAGTTATTTAGATTAACGTCCCCGGACACAGAAGCGTATAGGGGACGATACGGGTGTTTGAGAGTTTGTGACTTGGTTATATACTTGCACGCGGCGATTTACTTCTATGTTATTATAATTCATGCTGTCAACCATCCGCTTGAAATTAAAAGTATAAAGTGCCTTCTCCCAGCCTCTCTTTCCCAATCAAAACCCTCCCCTTTACCTCCCCCAACCTCACACCAAAAAACTCTCCCCTCCCCCATCTTTGGTCCCTCATCCCACACCCCACGCTCATCCCATTTCTTCCACCCACAACCCTCGTTTACAAAAATGAAAGATAACATAAACAATGGTTCCTGAAAGCTATAGATCTTAGCTCGGGAACTAACAAATTAAAATCATGATCTATTGAGATACCATACTACAAACCACATTTGCGAAGTTTGATATTTGGAGGGAGAAGAATAACGTGCATGCATTATATCAGGTAATTATCTTGCTTTCAAAGGTGGACAACAAGTGCGACATGCTGGCTTTATTCCATGTGCGTTCTACATGAGCTAAAGGAACTCAAATGCAGTACGATTGTATTCATAAGGTGTGGTTCTCCTGACGCGTTTCGTCCTTTACCAAGCATGCTATGACTGACAGCTTCATTCACTATATGTTACATGGATATTTAGTTGTCTGGGTATCAGGGGCTGCTGAAGTGAAGCTTGATAGTTACACTTGGTGTGAGGTTGATACTTCTTCTTCAGCCGTTCAGGATACTTTAGAAGAAAATTGAATTCTGTTGTGTTTAAGTTGACTGAAAAATTACATATTAATTTTTCTCGCTCCCGCATCCCATCCTCGTTGACAGTTTATGTGGCTTCATACTTATCATGAGATTGATTGGCTTGTAGTGTTGGTGCAGTATTGATGATGATGATAAGTATTCCTTGTGTATCATTCACTTGGCAATAAATTATCTTGAATCTTGAATCTTGATCTTGAATGATGATGATGTTGTCCAATTTTTTTAATACATGTGCATGTCTCCATTAATTAAGTGAGCAATGAGTGTTCAGGAAAAAAAAAGTGTATATAGTGCTATATAGCTATAACTTCAGAGAATTAATCTCAAGCAACTGTAGGAAAGGTCATTACGTTGTAGTGGAAATGCGTGTGTGTAGTGTGTTAATGAGATATTAAATAACATACTTTGTATTACATGAGGAACTGTTATTAGTATTATATGATAAAGAGGGTATTTCTAAATATAGCCTAACCTTTGTAGCCTAAAGTTAGTGTAAACACTGAACAAGTATTTCCTGGCATGATTCTAATTCCAATTTATATGATAATGAAGATTGTATTCTAATTATATAATACACCAGCAAGACTATCAATACTACATACTTTATTAACATACTTCCATTACATAATGCGAGTTCACGAAATAGGGTGTGAGGAGGATAGGCGGAATGGGCAGTGGGAGGGGGGAGAATCCAGGAGTTGATAGTTCTTCCTTGGAATTCAAACCGAAGAGGGGAGTTGTGTGTCAAGAGGTAGGGAGGGAGTTGGAATGAGGCTATCCGTGAGACAGCCATGTCCAGTCCATCCACTCCATTCCTTACCCATTTTTCATTTGCCCTTTCAGGTATCTAACCTATTCTATCCCGTAGCTCGAAAGTCGTTGGTGCACTATTAGAATTTAGATAGATAGATAGATAGATAGATAGATAGATAGATAGATAGATAGATAGATAGATAGATAGATAGATAGATAGATAGATAGATAGATAGATAGATAGATAGAAAAATAGATAGATAGATAGATAGATAGATAGATAGATAGATAGATAGATAGATAGATAGATAGATAGATAGATAGATAGATAGATAGATAGATAGATAGATAGATAGATAGATAGATAGATAGATAGATAGATAGACAGACAATGCACACAAGCAATCCTCTTATTGCTGAATGTATAGCGTGTCCATAGATAACAAGAAACATGTAATAGTAACTCCTCGTCATGCACTGTAGTAGCGTTGCCATCTATTATCAATAGTTTATATCGTATCCACTATTGTTCCGTGCAGCGCCACGTGGAAATAAAAATTACCTTTTTTATACAAGCTGTTGCAACGGTGTTGCCCATTTGGGAAAAAAAAAACGAACTAATTTGATAGATTTGCTTGCAAAAAAAATGTTTTATTTCATAATGCGTGTATTTGCAATTTTATTAAAGATTTATTTGGTGGAGTTAGACTTGAAATTGAGCGGGGACAAAGGTCCGTATAAAATAGTTAGGCTTCTTTTAAAACTTGATGTGACTAAACGCTGCAGCGAAGATGGTTTGCCCTGAACCTGACCCAGGGTACTAATACAATTAATATTTCCTTTTTTAATAAAACATCATTATTATTATTTATTTTTTGGGAATCTTTGCTTACTTTGCAATACTCACAAAGCTTTCTCTCTGTCTCTGTCTGTCTTTCTTTTCCTCTCTGTCTCTCCCTCCCTTTCTCTATCATATAAATATTTATACTGTTTTTCTTCCTGGGCCTAACCGGGCATATAAATAGCTGTGAATAGGTTTTTGCTATTCTACCTTCTGTCTTTTTGTCATTTGTGTACATAGTTGTAAATAGTCTATTTTTGTCTTTTTTGTAATTTATGTACATAGTTGTAAATAGTCTGCACCTTTACTGTCCCGTCTTTTGGTGTATTGTACTGTAGCAAAAGTGATGTTTCATCGAGTGCATGTATTTATATGTAATGACTATGTAAAGCGTGGTGAGTCTGGTCATAGGCCGGAGTACCCGCTATATAAAAATCCGTTATTATTATTATTATTATTATTATTATTATTATTATTATCTCCCTCTCTCTATGGCTCTCTCCCTCGCTGTCCCCCTCTCCCTCTCGCCGTCTCCCTGTCTCTCTCCCTATCGCCGTCTCTCTGTCTCCCTCTCTCTGTATATATATCTCTCTCCCCCTCTCTCTCCATCTCTCTCTCTTTTTTTCTCCCCCCGTGAGGGTGGCGGGGGTTTCAGTATAAATAGTATCCCCACTTTCTGGAAATTTAAAAGGGGCCGGGTAGCTCAGTTGGTAAGAGCGTCTTGCTAGTAACCGAAAGGTCGCTGGTTCGAATCCCGGATTGGTCAACGTGTGATCATATTATTTTCCCCTTTACCAACAACTGGCCCGCTGGTGTCAGTATAAATCGGTCCAGTAGTCACCTATATGCGAAAGTGTCGTGTGACTATAATCTACAAACAAACAAACTGGAAATTTACTGTCCGGGGACGGTAATCTACTCAACTGGAAATTTAAGTTTGAGGTCTGTTGGATCAGCTTGGGAATATTGGACGCTTTCTTCCAAATGGTCACTGGGGTTTCCTGTGATGTTATTATTTGGCAATGTAGGCATTTTTCTGTCTGTACCGCAGCTGGTCATGTAACGGATAATTGGAGGCGGTATTAAACAAGCAATCTGTATTTGTGAATGAAAGAACGAGCAAGGTCGTACAAACCGGCGATTTCCACGGTGTTGTAGCATGTTGTAATATGCTTAACGTAGCGCGACCTTTTATTGTACCAAGCAACGACAATAAATCAAACTTTAAGTTTAACAGGCTGTGGAGCGGTTCTCTCAAAAAGTTTAGCGTGATGTTATTTGCTAATTACTGTCATTGGGGTCTTTTGATTGCGGCTACATTCTTAAACGTTAAAAGTCAGGTTGTACTTCACAGGCCAATGACTAGAATGAATAGAGAACTAGTTTTAGCTTTATAGTTTGGCTTATAGATCACAGACTGAAAAGAGAGTTGCTTTTAAAAAAGCTCTTTAGATTTTTTTGTACTATGAAAAGATAGTTTATGAACTCTTAATAGACTAAATACAATCTTAAACCGAATGCAGTCGGTGCAAGGAAGCAGAAGAAGAGGGAGACAGAAAAAGAGGTTGGAGGATAACATTCGAGAATGGACTGGCTTGACACTGAGCGAAGCCAAGAGGGTTGCTGAGGACAGAGAAAGTGGAGTACGCTGGTTAAACGATCATCTGTGATGCCCCTACGACCTCCGAGTGACGGGATAGGATAGGATATTCGTGTAAAAATACTAAAATGCATAGGTTAGGTTTTACTACTTCGTTTGAATATTTTATTTTGTAGTTCCTTTCATTTATTTCATTTAAAGTCGGTACATGTTATGATTTTAGACCATAGTGCATCAGTGTTCTGCGAGAGGATCCGAGTCTATTCAGGACCGTCCCATAAACCTACTGATATAAAAACTACGCAACAATGTTACGTGTAGCAACTCGTCTTATATCATTTAAACAAATAATCATTTCTTAACGTGAAAGACAATTTTTTTTTTTTGCACAATTATGATCTCGACCACGGACGCAGTTTTTAAAGGCCACTTTAAAATTATCAAGCACTGGATCAAGGACTTTAAATAAACACTCTGCTTACAACATTTGTAATTACTTATTTAATTTTGTTGTTCTTCTTCTTAGAGAACGTCACTTGTCAGTCTTTGAGACTTCTTGCAAGCTTGAGTAAACTGAATATAGTCCATGAAATAATTTTTAAAACGGTTAGTTCTATAAACTTGAATTACGACAACCAGTTTTCGTTATCAATGAGGACCGCGGATCGGCTAATAGAGAATTTACAGACTGTTGACTAAATGAAAGTCTTACACCGACTGAATACAATCCATTTTCCACTGACCGGCCTTGAATAAAACCAGCAATAAAGATTATCAAGGGGAACAATATGTACCTTTATTACCCCCGGGTACTTGAATGCTAGTTTATGTGCCACCCGATCTTCCTGTAAAGGTTAAACGTACGCCGGATATCCAAAAGAATGATAGGCAGAGCGAAACCCCAAGATCTTGTATACTTAGCTATAACCCCTCTCCCTTCCTTCTTCTCTCCCCCCCACACTCTCCCTCCTCCCTCCCTCTCCCTTCTCCCCTCCAAAGATCCGCCTACTGAACTCAAGGCTCTTATCTTCCTGGAATATATATACTATTTCCCAAGCGAATGTAGTGTGAAATCCCAACGACGAACAATTAATGGCTAAGGAGCGTCCACTCGGAAGATTTTGTTCGTTAGTGTACAGCCTTAACTGCTAAGCAGTGATGCACAAGTTGCCCGGACCCCGGACATTGACCGCTTGTTTTTTTAAATGTCCGATTGTCAAACCTCAAGGCGGACACCTTGTCCGATTAAAACGATGGCGAGTCGGACACGTGTCCGATAGTTTTTGCGTATTTTGCGGAGATGGCGAAACGTTTATGCAGCGCTAGACGGAAAACCAAACAAGCCCCCGGGACCGTCGTCTACATGCTGAAACGTATATTATATGCCTTATCTCCCTTGTCATCGCCTGCATGGGGTTGCTATTTTTATCCCGAGTCACAAAGCAACACAGCCAACCAGCGCCCTTGAAACATATACAGCTTTGTTTTAGTCAATCGGTGATCGCGACTTGAGTTTACGTTGGATCTGTGTTGGCGTTGTACTTGTACTTTTGGTAAGCCAAACATTCGATCGAAATTATCGGAAATGTCTGCGAAAAAAACTAAAAGACTGAAGGCGGATAAAAACCAAATCTCAATAACCGTCTTATTTGCGGGTAATTCAGTTCCCAGCACATTAAAAGAAGCAGAGCCTACACGATCTGTGGAGGATTCTTCCGATCCCGATGGTCGCGAGACCGAGAAACCGTCAACTTCGAGTCAGCCTACTAGTAATACTCGTGTTGATCGCGTTTTTTCAGAAGGCGTGAGTAACATTTGACAATGAAAAAAAGGCCATGTTCTGTACGGTATTTAAAAGTTCTGATGTGGCGAAAAACTTGTTTACTCGTTAACTTAAAAAAAAAAGTGCATTGGAAGATCATTTGACTACAGCTAGTCACAAACTAGATATCCAAGTGCCCCAAGAGCAACAAAATGAAGAGGCTTGTGAGGATCTATTGTTGACAAATCAGGAGGAGGCAATGATAACCACAGCGCGAGCTGTAAAGTGGGTAATAAAAGAAAATCTGCCTCTCGCGAAATTTGGCTGTTATGCAGCTTTTGAAAGACAGTAAAGCAGAAAACATTCAATCTCTTGATGTCTCAGAGGGGGTACACTGAAAACGCTTCAAAAGAGCATCTTCACCGGATTGTAAAGAAGTGGGCAAGCAAGAGAAAACGCTACATTTTCAAGAATTGAACTTTCACTGTTTCGAAGTGCCTCTTTACTGTTCAGTCCTATCCTATCCTATCCTGTCCCATAACCCGAAGGTCGTAGGGGCACCACAGATGATCGCTTAACCAGCATACTCCATCTTTCTCTGTCCTCAGCAGCCCTCATGGCTTCGCTCAGTGTCAAACCAGTCCATTCTCGAATGTTGTCCTCCCACCTCTTTTTCGGTCTCCCCCTTCTTCTACCTCCTTGCACTGTGCCTTGCAGAATGGTCTTTGCAAGGCCTGATGATCTGGTGACGTGGCCATACCATCGGAGTTTCCGTTTCTTCACCACTGTGAGCAGGTCATCGTGTTGTCCAATGGCTTGTGTGATGGTCTGTCGGACTTCAACGTTGGTGATGTGTTGGGTATAGGAAATGCACAGAAGTCTTCTGTAGCACCTCATCTCCATGCTTTGTATTCTTCGTTGGAGATCTGCTGTGAGGGTCCATGCTTCGCAAGCATATAGGAAGATGGAGATGACCAGAGATCGCAGCAGTCTTACTTTGGAATGTAGACTGATGGTTCTGTCTTTCCAAATGGGCTTCAACCTTGTCAGGGCAGCAGTTGTTTGTGCGATCCTGGAGAGGACTTCCTGTCGAGACCCATTGTCTGACACAATGGCTCCTAAATATTTGAAGCTGTGCACTGTGTTGAGGGATTGGCCTTGTACTTTGATGTCCGTGTTGATGCCATTGGTGTTGTTGGTCATCATTTTGGTCTTCTCTGCACTTATTTCCATTCCATAAGCTCTGGAGGTGGTGTCAAGCCTCTGTACAAGCTGTTCAAGTTCTTGTTCCTCTCCAGCCAATCCATCAATATCATCCGCAAAACGAAGATTGGAGATTGCTCTGCCCCCTATGCTGACTGTGCCTTCGTGATCTGCAAGAGCATCTGACATGATGCGCTCTAGGAAGATGTTGAAGAGTGTTGGAGAGAGTAGGCATCCTTGACGCACACCGATTGTTGTTCTGAACCAGTTCCCGATGACGCTGTTATGGAGGACTGCACTGGTAGCCTTGTCATACAGGCTTTTGATGACTTCTATGATTTTAGGGCTGATGTTGTACACTTTCATGGTTGCCCATAGAGCTGCATGCCAGACTCGGTCAAATGCCTTCTTGAAGCCTATGAACACATGATATAGATGTTGTTGGTGCTGTAGGTATTTCTCACAGATTATTCTGAGGTTGAAAATCTGTTCAGTGGTACTTCGCCCTGCCATGAATCCTGCTTGTTCTTCAGCTATGATTTGTTCAGCTTGTGGTTTCAACCTGTTGAGTATTATTTTCAGGAGGACCTTGCTGGGATGGCTGATGAGGCTGATGGTGCGGTAATTTTCACACTCCTGAAGGTTACCTTTTTTAGGAAGAGTGATGACAAGCGACTGGGTCCATGGTGTAGGCCATTCCCCACTCTGCCAGATCTTGTTACAGATAGTGGTGAGAGCATCAGTCATCGCTTCTCCTCCTGCTTGTAGCAGTTCCGCTGGTATGTTGTCCACTCCCGCTGACTTCCCTTTTTTCAGCGATTGCACTGCTGCCTCAACTTCTTCCCGGAGAATTGGGAGGATTTCTTCTTCTTCTCTGCTCTCGGGATATGCTAGAACTGATGGGTCTCCATTTGGTGTATGGTTGTAAAGGTCAGAGCAGTACTCTGTCCATCTGTCCAAGACTTCTTGTTCTTCTGTAAGGCAAATGCCAGACTTGCTTTGGATAGTGGAGACTTTGGGCTGTTTAACACTTGTCAGCCGCTTCACAGTCTGGTAGGCCTTCTTGCTGTTGTTCTTGTTCAGATTGTTCTCTATTTCCTGGCATTGATCTTCTATCCAGTTCTCCTTTGCTGTGCGCATGCCTTTTCGGATGTCATTGTTGATTTTTCGGTAGACATCAGCTCCCTGTGAGGTGTTCTTTTTCTTTTTTAACTCTCTTCGTTTATCACACAGATCCAAAAGTTCAGGTGTGATCCATGGCTTCTTCTTTGGTCGGTGCTTGCCAAGGATCTCAGTGGCGGCATCTGTTACAGCTGAGTTGAAGGTATTGGTCATGGTGTTGACATCTACTTCGCCTGCCCCCAAAATAAGCAGTGGTGCAAATTTCCCTCCAATTGTGGCCTGAAATATTTTTGCCACCTCCGGGTCTTGCAGTTTGTCCAGGTCGAACTTCAGCCTAGTGCACTTTGCTGTATTTACTCTCTTCAAATGGAGCCGGAAAGACATCATCACGAGATCGTGGTCACTTCCAATGTCTGCTCCTGGAAAGGTGCGTGTCCTGCCAATGTTGATGCTTGATCTGAAGCGTTTCTTGACCATGATGTAGTCGATCTGGTTGTGATGTTCCCCGCCGGGACTGTGCCATGTCCATCGTCTGGATTTTTTGTGGAGACCAAGCGTGTTTGCCAGTACCAGATTGTTGTATCTGGCAAACTCCAATAGCCTCAGACCCCTGTCATTTGTCTCGTTGTTGCAGTGGGGTCCGCATGTGTCTCCCCAGTTGCGGTGCGCATCTTGGCCAACCTTGGCATTCCAGTCGCCTTGCACTATGACTATGTCCTTCTTCGGCACTTGGTCAAGGACCGCCTGTATATTTTCATAAAAATCCTCCACTTCGCTGTCTTCATAGTCTGATGTTGGGGCATAGGCCTGGATGATGGTAATGTTGAAAGGGGTTGCTCTCAGACGGATGGTAATGAGTCTACTGGAGACTGGGCGGCAACCCATGACAGTGGCTAGAATGTTCTTGTGGACCAAGAATCCAACGCCGTGTTCGTGCCTGTCATCTCTACCGCTGAAATAGAGTTTGTGGCCTTTGTCAGTCGTTGTTTCACCTAGGCCTTTCCAGCGCAGTTCGCTGATACCTAGAACGTTCCATCGATAGTGGTCCAGCTCGTGGGCCAGTTCTTCTAATTTTCCTTCCGCAGTTAGGGTCCTGACGTTCCAGGTTCCTATGACGATGTTGTTTCTCGTGCGGATCTTGCTATATTGTCCATCAGTAGCATACTTAACACCTCCGTCCTGGTGGCCAACGGAAGGCGCGGTCCTTGTGCCGGGTGACGGCCCGGGCGACGACCGATCCGGTATGGAATTAGTGGATTGTGTCATCATGTAGTGTGTCTTGGGCAAAAAAGACCTGGCAGGGCCCAATCCTCTCCAGGCTGTTGGCCACAGCCGAAATCCACGAATACAGCCTTGGCCCTGAGCACGTGGTCGTTGAACCTGTAGTAACGTGAGGTTCCTCCGCCCTGGCCGGTGACTTCTGTGTAGAAGACTTTCGCCCAGTGATGCCGTGCTAACATCACCCCTGTTAGTCGCCTCTTACGACACGCCGGGAAACGTTGGGTCTATTCTATTTGCCCAAACCCACAGAGCAGTATTACCAAGTAAACAACAAGACTTTTTGGCAACAATGCCAATGTCCTATTACTTTTTTGTGTTCAGGACATCATGTCCTATTGTTTTTTTGTGTTCAGGACATCATGTCCTATTAGGGTCCCAAAACATGTGCATCATGTCCTATTAGGGTCCCAAAACATGTGCATCACTGGCTAAGCCAGACCTTGTTTGATTTAATTAGTTATGCATTGCATTATGCACCATCGGCCATCCCAGCAAGGTCCTCCTGAAAATAATACTCAACAGGTTGAAACCACAATTTGAACAAATCATAGCTGAAGAACAAGCAGGATTCAGGGCAGGGCGAAGTACCACTGAACAGATTTTTTAACCACAGAATAATCTGTGAAAAATACAAACAGCACCAACATCTATACTATATGTTTGTAGACGTCAAGAACGCGTTTGACCTAGTCTAGCATGCAACTCTGTGGGCAACCATGAGAATGTACAACATCAGTCCTAACATTTTTGAAGTCATCAAAAGCCTGCATGACAAGGCTACAGTGCAGTTCTCCAATACAGTGCCATCGGGAACTGGTTCAGTACAACAATCAGTGTGAGTCAAGGATGCGTACTCTCTCCAACACTCTTGAACATCTTCCTAGAGCGCATCATGTCAGATGCCCTTCGGCTTGTAGACACGAAGGCACAGTCAGTATAGGGGTAGAGCAATCTCCAACCTCCGTTTGGCGGATGACATTGTTTGATTGGCTGGAGAGGAACAAGAACTTGAACAGCTTTAGCAGAGACTTGAAACCACCTCTAGAGCTTTTGGAATGGAAATAAGTGCAGGGAAGACCAAAATGATGACCAACAACACCAGTGTATCAACACAGACATCAAAGTCCAAGGCCAATCCCTCAACATTCCATTGTAAGGCTGCTGCGCTTCCTTGTCATCTCCATCTTCCTTTAATCTTTTGACATGTGGACCATCACAGCAGATCTACAACGAAGAATACACAGCATTGAGATGAGGTGCTACAGAAGACTTCTGGGCATTTCGTATACCCAGCACATCATCAACGACGAAGGCCGAAAGACCACACAAGCCATTGGACAACATGATGACATGCTCACATTGGTGAAGAAACGGAAACTCCGATGTTATTGTCACGTCACCAGAGCATCAGGTCTTTCAAAGATCATCCCGCAAGGCACGGTGCAATGAGGCAGAAGAAGAGGGAAACAAAAAAGGTGGGAGGACAACACTCGAGAATGGACTGGCTTGACACTGAACGAAGCCATGAGGGTTGCTGAGGATAGAGTAAGATGGAGTGCGCTGGTTAAACGATCATCTGTAGTGCCCCAACGACTTTCGAGTTACGGGATATGATAAGATAAAGATAGATTATGTTCGTGTAAGTGAGAGAGATAGAGATATTGCGTGTGCCTATGTGTTTACATGTGTTCCTGCTTAAATGCGTGAGTCTGAATGTGCATTTATGATCTTTTTATCATCTTGATGAAAAGAGACGTTAATAAACCAACGGATGTAATGTAACTACAGGTAGATGAAGTATTACGAACACTACAGCCAACTGCATTTCTATGCTAGATAAGATTGGGTGACTTAGTACAAGCTGAAACCATATGATTAATGTGTTGTTTTTTTCCTCAACCCCCATCTTATGTTTAATATTCGGTTGTTTAGTGAAAGGATTAGATCAACATACGGATAACTACGTTAAAGAGAAACGACTTTTACGCTGTTTGGGCTACACCAGTACTAAAGTTTTAGTCGCTAAAGTGAGAAAACGCAAAAAGGATAACTGTGTTGACCATCGTCTTTCTGAATAAATGTTTTGTTGTTGCGCAATCTCAGGGGGTGTGCAATACTCGAGTATGTTGTCGAGCACATCGGAGTTTCCCAGAGACCGCCATGCAATCGACCTTGTATAATCCACCAAGTTCTTTCTGGGAAAAGAGGAACTGGCAAAACCAGTCTGCGAAATACGTTATCACAACGACATCTAGAACTGAAAAGACCACTGACCTATATCCATAAAAAAACAAGGCACAGGATTACCGGTTAGGCTGAACTAAAAAGTAAAACAATGTTTGTGTGCGTGTGTGCATGTGCGTGTGTGTGTATTTGTGCGCCCGTGCGTGTGTGTGTGTTCCATTGGTAAAAGACTTTGGGACAATTTTAGGATAGAGCCAGAGGGCGGAAAATGTAAGTTGCAGTTCTTATGTGTTGACACATTTTGAGAGAATCAGTGAAAGAGAACGGTGAAGGTTGTATAGCGTTGTATAGCGCCGCTAGCTATGTGTAAGCTCAGGCTTATGGTTTTACCTAATCTGTCTCTCTTGATGGCTGGCGCGCATCAGAGTTTGATTCTTATGGCGTTAACATTGAGAATTTATCTTACAGTTTCAAACTTTCGCGTTAGGAAATGTGAGGGATATTCGTCTTGACACACTTCATAGCTGAGACAGTCCAGACTTACGTTTGACTCTCCACTTAGCTAGCCATGGCTGGTCTCAGACACGCCGTGTGTTCGTCTTCCATTTAAACTTAACTCATCAATGTTCTAAAGATAAGACAGTGAAAAACTCCTGCTTATTATCTAATGTAATCTTTGAAAGCTTGCTATATTAAGACTAAAGAAGAAAGAAAATATTGCGAAAGGGAGATGATGGCGCGCGCGGACCCATCCCCAACAGCCCTGCTCTCCCCTTGGCCTTACTTCTTATCCCCACAAACAGTTGGCCTACATGTCTTAATTAATAGTCGTAGTTAGTAAAGTCATGCTTAGGGAATGTGCGTCAGTTTCAGGTAGGCCTGTAGGGTCAGACTATGTGCTTAACGAGGGCAGTAATCACTGCTTAGACGAATGTCAAGAGAATTTAATGAATGTTGGTACATTCTCAAAGTGCCCGCACAACGATTCAATTAATACATTTTCGAGCTCGCTTTCTTGTGTACCTGCACTTATTCTCACTTTTTTAATTGGACCCAGTACAAACTTGCGCTTAAAAATTGCGAAGGAGTGTTAGCGTTTGCATTGTTATGTATCCACTAACGTCGCAACAGATGCATTCACGGACAATAATTTTTCTGTATTCTGGCAAAATGTTGCAGTAAAGCTGTTCGCAAATGTATGAATTATCGATTCTTTCAACGAGTACGACCACGCGTCTTTCAGCTCTGTGGGAAAGTGTTGAAAGAAAATAGAACGCTCATACTGTTTAAACGTGTTAGTGATGAAATTACTGCAGTGTTCGCCGTTGGTCTTCGCAAAAGCGATGATAGGTGTAATTCAGCTTAAAGCGCCACAGTCGAAGCCTAAGGGATCTATGCATGAAAAAGACTAAACTCTTAGTTCCATACTATAGCCTAGTTCGGTTCTATTAGCCGTAGTCCGGTATGCAGGCGACATCTTTGCGATCACTAGGCCTATAATAGGTCTATTCTTTTTTTTATCTGTACTTTGCGCCGCTGTTCGGATGTTCCCAACAGCAAATGCATTGGTGGTGGTCCAGGTTAAAAATATAGGCTGACTAACTTGAGGAATGTGACACGGAGAGGTCACTCTATGCGTCTACATGACCGTGACCGTAGCTGTTTTCCACACAGCGGAGTGGAGACCCGCTGAGCATCTCTCGCCAGTACAAGTGGGGAAGGCTGGTTTGTTTTTCTTATTTAATTTTCCTTGTGTGTGTACATGTGTGTTACTTCTGGTTTCTTCGGAGTGTCGTTAATTCATTTACGATGTAGGGTGCCATACAGCGCTAGGACTAGGCAACCCTTTTCCAGGCAAGCTGTTTTTATTTATTTATTGTATTTGATGAAGATCTTAGTAACTAAAATACTGACTGGAAAACACCTGATTGAATTAATATTATACATGGTAGCCAGGTTCAGAATTCCACTCAAGGTTGAGATAGATTTACTGCTATACACTTTTAAATACTACTGCCAGGTGTTGAAAAGATTATGTTTCAGTTTTCCTGTATTTTACAGAAATTGTTACTAAATACATGTATTATTAAAATACAATTATTACCTAAGGGTAATGTACTCGTAAAGCATCACACAGATGTTGCTAAGCTGTAGTTTTTTTTTGTGTTGCTGTGCTCAATTAGTAACCTTTTATGAATGTATAATTGCAAGGAAAGTATTGATTTGTAAATAATGTTGCTGGCATTACGGTCATACAATATCATTTGTTTCATGACTGTGTACATTTTGAATATAGAAAATGCTATAAGTCTACATCTCAGGCGCTTGTATCTGGACACGCGAGCGCCTATGCCTGTGACGCGTCTCCCTTTGGTACGCGTCACAGGCATAGGCGCTCGCGTGTCCAGATACAAGCGCCTGTGGTCTACATGTACTTTGCATAGTAACTGTATACATTTACACCATTGTGTATGTGTAGATCTTACTTCTCCCCATCCATATCCCATCTCCCATCCTCTCTCTCTCTATCTCTCTCTGTCTCTCTCTCTCTGTCTCTCTCTCTCTCTCTCTCTCTCTCTCTCTCTCTCTCTCTCTCTCTCTCTCTCTCTCTCTCTCTCTCTCTCTCTCTCTCTCTCTCTCTCTCTCTCTCTCTCTCTCTCCTTTCCGACCCCCTTTTCCTCAACCCACAAAAATAAATCGCATGCATGTCCCATTCTCTCCGCGATTGCAATAGAAACAAAGCAGCTGGTTGTCTGGGGTGGGATTGGGGGTGGGGTTGAGAAGTAGTAACTTAAAGGGAAAGGAAAGGCATGCTGTCTGAAACAAAGAGTGTAGTTGCTATACATGTGTGGGGGGAGAAAGACAAGAAAGCATTCAGACACTTTTCACTGAGAAGGGACAAAGCTACATCGCAACACAAGACGGCAAGCCATTCAGATGTATTTACACAAACACGCGCGCACACACACACACCACCACACGCACACACACACACCACCACACGCACAAGCACAGTGGACAACTATACATTTTCAAAAGTGTTAAATTTCTTGGCGGTTTTGTAACACATACAAAACGAATACAAAGGAAAACAGCCAATGACAGGCCAAACTATAATAATAATAATAATAATAATAATAATACAGGATGCTATGTACGCGCCTTTCCCCAAGGCTCAAAGCGCGGCGATCTATACCAACATACACGATCACCTGTCTCATTTACCCTCACACACACCAAATACACATACATCACTCAAACAGGTGGCGTAAAGGCAGAAAGATCGCTATTAGAAGACGGAAGAAAATCGAATTTTTATTTTTGAAATTTTTATATTGACTGCATCCTGTACCATTATTGAAAGACTTCTCCCCAAACCCTAGCCCCACCCCACCTCACCCACCCACACCTCCCAAAAATGGTATTGAAATCGGCTCAGGCAATATTTAGATACAGCGCAAAACGTGTTAAGAACAGGGTGAACGTAACACAGACTATACTCAGACGGAAAACTCCCCATCATTTTGCGTTGCCTTTTTACAAGAGTTGCGTCCCTTGAAAATGGGTTATTGTGAAAGTGAAGCGCAGAGCAGGAGAGAATCCCTTTGTGGCACCGCAACAATGTGTACACGTTGAGTTGCAAAGAGAACTCTTTATTTCGTTACCCGCTCGACGAATCAAATTGTGTGTGATATAGTTACGTTTTTATTGTTGCTTCATTATGTATTATTAACGTTGATGTCTTTGTGTTTTATATTGACCGACAAACTGAGTGCTACTGAAGGATGGTCCATGATTTGAAGGACCTGTGTACCAATATTCAACAAAGTCTCTTGAGCCGTTTTTTTGAGATGTTGAACAAAACGTGTTTAGCAACAAAATGGTGCCAGGGATCTTGACCTTTACTGTAGGTCAAATATGGCACGGGAGGCAGGCCTCTAAACTAGGTAATGCTCCTATGAAGTTTGGTCCATATCCGTTCAGTGGATCTTGAGATATGGCATTACATTACATTACATGATTATTGCTTTAGGTCCAGCGGACTCTTCCGAGCCAAATCAGGACCGGACAACCCCCGATCCGCATAAAAGATCTGCTGAAACATCCCTAGTGGTAAAACCGAAAGCTCTCCACCAGCCAGTCACTTTAAAATAAAGACATCCCACGCAGGGGAGGGCTGAGGCTTCACCCCAACTTATCGAACCCCCGTTTACAAAAACAAAATAGAATACAAACATCATTATAAATTATCAACAAAACACATACATATAAAATGCCTACATTGCTAAATAATAACATCATAGGAAGCCCTAGTGACCACCTGGCAGAAAGCGTCCAATATTCCCAAGCTGATCCAACAGACCTCATACACAAACAAGGAGTCTTGTCCCGGAAGAGTTTTCAAGAAAAAAAGGTAGGAGACTGGTCTAGCGAAGAAGAAGATAGTATAGCAGATTGATAGAACAGAGCAGGAATGAGAAAGAGGAAATGGGAAAGACAGCGACAGTGGGAATTTAAAGCACTAAATTTCCAGAAAGTGGGGATACTATTTATACTGAAACCCCCGGCACCCCAACGGGGGAATTGAGATATGGCGTCCAACGAACCCAAATCAAAGACTATAAATATATATAAGCTTTTTGCCCAAATACCGGCCAAGCGACATACCGACAGTTGGCTTGTTTTGGTCCCCCCCTCCCCTCCCCTCTCCTACCCCCTTCCCCTCACTCCTTCCCCATTCTATGTCAAAGTATTTCCAGATAAGTCTGAATTTTTTTTTTTATATGCGAAAACGGAAACATTTTAACACAAGCAAGGGAAGACCATCAAACTGTGGCAAACAAAGGGGAGACCAGTGACCTCTAGCCAGGGGTCGACAACTAACAAATGAGAACTTTGTCCATAATGGAGAGGGACGCTAAGCAATACTGAGAATATGAAGCTTGGAGAAGAAAGCGTAGAAGAGAGAAGAACGAGGGCTGTCTATCCTTCTATAGTTGTCTCGCGCAGGTACTCTGGGGGCGCTTGGCAGTTTATATTCAGGTGGTCATTTGTTTTTTCTAAACCCGACAGACGCTACACAAACACACACGCACATACACACGCACACACACACACTACAACTCTACACACACATACAGAGAGAGAGGGAGAAGGATGGAGAGAGAGAGATTATTTTTCAAGACACAACACTTTGTTTCGGTCTTTATGTATGTTTATATATTTCTATATTTTTTCTGTACTTTTTTCTTCTTCCTAACTCCCCCCCCCTTCCACCTCCTCACCATTTTCCCCGTCTTTCGTTTTTGTCTTCTATATTTTATAATGATGTTTATATTCTACTTTCTTTTTTGTCTTTCTTCTTCTATATTTTATAATGATTATATTCTACTTTCTTTTTTGTCTTTCTTCTTCTATATTTTATAATGATGTTTATATTCTACTTTCTTTTTTGTCTTTCTTCTTCTATATTTTATAATGATGTTTATATTCTACTTTTTTTTTGTCTTTCTTCTTCTATATTTTATAATGATGTTTATATTCTACTTTCTTTTTTGTAATCGGGGTTTCGATAGAGTATAGTCTCAGCTTCCCCTGCAAGGGATGCCTTCATTGTAAAGTGACCGGCTGGTGGAGTGCCTCCAGTGTTACCACTAGGGTAAATTTCAGTCCCCGGACACATAAGCGTAAAGGGGGGACCACTAGGGTTGTTTCAGCAGACCTTTTATACGGATCGAGTGAGTCCTCTTTCAACCAAGTTGTGGTCCTGATTCGACTCTTTGCTGTTCCGCTGTAACTGTGCTCAGAGATTCGACTCTTTGCTGTTCCGCTGTAACTGTGCTCAGAGGGGAATGGGGAGGAAGTGAAAGAGAGAGGGCATACGCAGTAGACTTTGTAACGTTCTTTGACAGAGAGAGTGAGAGGGGGTGGGTGGGTGGGTGGGGGGAATGTGGCACAAGCAATAGGCTGTTGCGTTTTTTGACAGCATTCACGTGCACATTCAAGGGACCTCAGCAAACGTGTTAAGTTTGTGAGGAATCTCAGACCTAATCTTATTATTTTAGGCGCAATTCCTTAGAGGGATAAAGAAGCTGCTGCTGCTTAATGCTGGTAGCGTGCAATACTATGCTCGCAATTATAGTCGAGTTCATCAGTGATAAAAAGAGAGATACCTATCGTTTCTCTCTGCCATCGCCACAAGCTGTTGATGTGGTAAAGTTCTCTATTAATGGTGCACGTGATGATTAACGATGGCGGTCGGATTGTTTTTGCTATACAGCTGTCGACGGAACCGTTCGCCGCACGATCTGTACATACCAGTGGTGGAGGATTGGGGAGTTGAAATACGGTAGGGACAGCATTCCACACCAGCCTCTTCCGTTCTTGGGGGCAATTGAATTTGCAGCCTTTTTTGTTGAAATCCTCAAGTTCAAGGCCTTTCCAATCTGACATCTACTTTTGAAATGTAAGCACAAATATTTAAACAACCTAGAAACAACGTAAACAGTGAGCGACCTGTTGAACGTAAACTGTCAGCAAGCAAACAGTTTTGGATTTAGCACATAGAAAAGATATAACATGAATCATTGAAGCCGCTGCTTGATTGTTTTAACAGCCTGCAGCGGTCTTAGTTTAGGCCTATTATAATCACACAAAAACGAAGTTTTTCGATAGCAAGTTACCTTTCTTTGTCTCTTGGAATCTTAAAAAAGAAATTCCATCACAACTTTTCTTGTATCTTGCATTACGGCAATTGATGGCTGTGCAAAAGTCACCGCCCTGTTTCACTCGGTCGCCTTTTGTCTTTCTGTCACGAGCCATTTTCAGCAAGTCGACAAGGGAGCGTAACTTGTATCTTCCGTTTCGCGGTTCTGTACCAAGTTCCCTCTCTTTCTATAATCAAGCTCTTTGAGCCCACAGCGTGGCAGAGACGATCGAGGCTTACATCGCCTCTCCACCATGTAAGCCTCGGCCGTCTCTGCTACGCAGTGGCCTCCACTAGCACACTTGCAGGCCTGCTAAATAGCTGCTGAGACTTGTGACCATGCAATCGGCCAGTCTCAGCTAAGCTGTGTGGGTTTGACGCAGTCTGCCTTGATAAGGGTGCTGGTCGCCTGTTGCCGAAGTTTGCGGGTTCGCACCCCGTTTGGGACGAACTTACGTGACTTAGTAGGTACGAGACTTTTCAGGAGACCGAGGGTTTTCTCCAGGTACTCCGGTTTCCTCCCTCCCTTTATTAGTGGTATTGGATGCAGTCTATTTTAACATTTCAACAATAAAATTCGAGTTCGATTTCCGTCTTATAATAGTGACTTGCCTGTACACCACATTAATTTCAATTCAATTCAATAATTTATTTTAACGTCTTTTCACATATGGGATTGACAACGGATGTTTGGGCGATAAATGTGTGTTTGTGTGCGTGCGTGTGTGTGTGTTGTGTATGTAGGAGTGTGTGCAAAATGTGAGTGTGTACGTTGGTTACAGGCCACCATGCTTTGAGTCTGGTTTAGGAATAAGGCGCGTATAGCAATCCAGTACATGTAGTAGTACTCTGTGGGATCCACCTCAGGTTACAACTGATAGTTCTTCAATCTTGTTTAGCGAACACCAGCTTACAGAGATGCTCAAGGCGTATGGTCACGATCGCTGGTGCCATGCTGTTCTTCAGAGATTGTAGGACTTCTTTGAGTTTTGTAGGTGGTGTTAGTGAATAGTCTGAAGTCTGCTTTAAGCGAACGCCACATCTCAATCTCTATCACGACTTGAGCAAATTATTGAATGTTGGATCTCTGGGTTTAGAGACTTTGAGCGACTCTTTGAACTAGCAAGCGCGCTATACTTAAGCCTTTAAATTATTAGATCTTAAGGTGCTCTCGTCTCGGATTTGTTTACCGTTACGTAAGTGTAAATCAGTTACATCATCCCAGCCGTTGGCGTTACTCCAAGATTGTACAATCGTGTGCTGTTTAGAGTCGAAGCGAGGCGAGGGTTATTGTTATATAAGTATATAAGAGTTGGCCAGTCGTAAATTGATTTCGTTTATGTGTTATGTCACAAAACCTCACGATTGTTTACAAATGTCTAGTGCGGTAAGAAGATCTGGCAGAGTTGGGAGTGGCCTACACCATGGACCCAATCGCTTGTCATCACTCTTCCCAAAAAGGGTAACCTTCAGGAGTGTGAAAATTACCGCACCAACAGCCATCCCAGCAAGGTCATAAAAATAACACAACAGATTCAAACCCCAAGCTGAACAAATCATAGCTGAAGAACAAGCAGGATTCAGGGCAGGGCAAAGTACCACTGAACAGATTTTCAACCTCAGAATAATCTGCAAGAAATACCTACAGCACCACCATCATCTATATTATGTTTGTTGAATTCAAGAAAGCGTTTGACCGAGTCTGGCACGCAGCTCTGTGGGCAACCATATTGAGAGCGTACAACAACAGCACTAAAATTATTGAAGTCATCAAAAGTCGGTAAAACAAGGCTACCAGTGCAGTCCTCCACAACAGCACCATCGGGAACTGGTTCAGAATAACAATCGACGTGCGTCAAGGATGCCTCCTCTCTCCAACACTCTTCAACATCTACCTGGAGCGCATCATATCAGATGCCCTTGTAGATCACGAAGGCACAGTCAGCATAGGGGGTAGAGCAATCTCCAAACTCCGTTTGCGGATGACATTGATGGATTGGCTGGAGAGGAACAAAAACTTGAACAGCGTGTACAGAGGCTTGACACTACCTACAGAGCCTTTGGAATGGAAATAAATGCAGCGAAGACCAGAAGGATGACAACAACACCAATGGCATCAACACGGACACAAAGTCCAAGGCCAATCCCTCAACACAGTGCATAGCTTCAAATATTTAAGAGCCATTGTATCAGACAATGGGTCCCGACAGGAAGTCCTCTCCAGGATCGCACAAACAACTGCTGTACTGGCAAGGTTGAAACCCATTTGGAAAATTAGGACCATCAGTCGACATTCCAAGATAAGATTGCTGCGTTCCCTTATCATCTTCATCTTCCTATACGCTTACGAAACATGGACTCTCACAGCAGACTACAACGAAGCCTACAAAGCATGGAGATACTGTGCTACAGAAGACTTCTGGGCATTTCCTATATTCAGCACATCACCAATAACTAAGTCCGACAGACCATCACACAAGCCATTGGACAACATGATGACCCGCTTACAGTGGTGAAGACACGGAAACTCCGATGGTATGGCCACGTCACGGGAGCATTAAGACTAGCAAAGACCATCCTGAAAGGCACGGTGCAAGGAGGCAGAAGAAGTGATACAGAAAATAAGGTCGAAGGACAACATTCGAGAATGGACTGGCTTAACACTGAGCGAAGCCATGAGGGTTGCTGAGGAAAGAGAAAGATAGTCTTAGAGTAAGCTGTTTAAACGATCATCTGTGATGCCCCAACCACTTTCGAGTTACGGGATAGGATAGGATAGGATAGGATAGGTAGTGTGGTTGGTTGTGATGTTGGTGGCGATGGAGATGATATTAGTTGTGTTTTTGTTATTGATGGCAGTGGTGCTGTTGATGTTATTAATGGGCTGTCGTTGATGGTGGTGGTAGCCGATGCAGTCTATGCCGGCTTTCAACAGAACGACATTCAATTTTGTTCAAGTTAGATAATGAATCCTGTAACTCTTTTTAAATTAAGTGCTCTCACTCACTCACACACACACACACACACACACACACACACACACACACACACACACACACACACACACACAACACCACCACCACCTATCCTTCATTCCACCTGCCTCTGTCTTTCTCACCTTCCTCTCCTCTTTCTCTCTTTCCCCCTTCCATCTCCCCCTCCATCTCACCACCCTCACCACTCCTCGTCACACTTTCCTTGCACCACCACCCCAACACCCCTCCATGCATTTTTTTCAAATCAATTCTGACCACCAAAGCGGGGTGCTTTTGTCCTCAGCACGCATTTCATTTTCCTGTAGCATTAACAAGTGGATACTGCACTCATTGTCTATTGACCTTGCTTTCAAAACAGCGCTGTTTGTGGTACAAGTGTTATTGTTGCATGCAGGTGTGCGCGTATAGAACAGATTTGATTAATATATGAAGGTGTAGAGAATGTTTCCCAACTTGCTATTTCCTGTGTACGTGCTACTGCAGTGGGATTGTTGTGCTTGTGTACGTGTGTGTGTGTGTGAGAGCGAGAAAGAGGAAGAGATAGATAGGGATGTTGTTGGTGATGATGTTGGTGATGTCGGGATGATTGGTGTTGATGGAGGTGCTACCCGAAGATTTTGCACCATTCAAGGGTGTGCCACACACTGACCCCATCGCCACGCCCTTCTCCCTCTCTCCCCTCCCCCCCTCACGCACGTACCTTCCATTCAGCCATCCACTCCTACTCACATACAGTCAAATAGGTCTTCTGTAATGGTCATGAAGTGACGAACTGGTAGGAGGGAGTGAAAAGAGAGAGAGACAGACAGACAGAAAAAAAGACAGGGACAGAGAGGGATCAAAGCTGAGCAATCATTTAGATGAATTGAGATCGATGTCATACTCATTCTATCACAGCTTGGAATATCCTGCGTTGCACAAATGTTCACCACAACCACCATCACCACTACCATCATCATCATCATCTTCGTCATCATCACCGCCATCATCATACAGCATCAAATAAAGGTACCTTCACGCAGGATGGATGACCGGAGGCTGGACAGCATGTGTTGTTGACCACCCCCAAGCTGTGCTTGACGTGCTCTTGAAAGAAAGGCTATGCGCTTTTCAAGGTATGGCTCGGAACATGTTGCACGTGCTGTTCGGAGCCTCGAGTCTTTGCACACATGACCTTTGACATTTGGCTGAAAAGGTCCGTCTGTCAGTGACTATGAGAGAGAGGGAGAGAGAGAGGTAGAGAGAGAGAGAGAAACAAGAATTTGACAGTCTTGATGGGGGTTGGTCTGGTAAGGGGTGGGGTGAGGGAGGGTGATGGGGGAAAGAGGTGTTGGCGGTAGACGGTTCTCTTGATCTCTATCTATGGCATCATTCCTGAGCCCTAAGGTCTCGCAGCTGGACATGAAGCTGTGAAGCTAGTCTTGACATTTCGTTGAGGACTTGTGATAAGAGAGTTCAAGGGGTATTTGGTCTGCACACTTCAGTGGTAGATATACAACACGTTTCAGGTGTAGATTTTGAGTGTGCTGGTCCAAGAGGTGGGAGCAGGGATGAATGGGATGGTAGAGAGCTTTGAGGTGGTGGTGTACCTCATTCGGGAATGGAATGGGGTTAGGAGGGAGGGGGGAATTTTTGAGAGATTTGATCTGCACACTTTAGTTTGTTTACAGATGGCGAGAGTGCTGTACGAGTATGTGGAGTGTTTACGGGGTTAACGGTGGAGTATTACGTTAGTCTTGACATTTTGTTTGTGGCTTGGTGCAAAGAGGAGCGTAGGGAATAGATCGAAAGACAATTTGAGTACATCTTGTAGTTGTTTTCCTCCTCCTCCTCTTCTCTCTCTCTCTCTCTCTCTCTCTCTCTCTCTCTCTCTCTCTCTCTCTCTCTCTCTCTCTCTCTCTCTCTCTCTCTCTCTCTCTCTCTCTCAGAGTCTCTCGGAGTCTCTCTCTCTCAGAGTCTCTCTCTCTCTCAGAGTCTCTCTCTCTCTCTCTCTCAGAGTCTCTCTCTCCCAGAGTCTCTCTCTCTCTCTCTCTCTCTCTCTCTATCTTAGAGTCTCTCTCTCTCTCTCTCTCCCTCTCTCTCTCTCCCTCCCTCCCTCTCTCTCTCCCTTCCTCCCTCTCTCTCTCTGTTGTTGGACACCATCTGGTTGTTATAACGTCCAGCAAGAACTGCAAGGGAAACCAACACCTTTGGTCCTGTAGTCAACGTTGCTTCACGTGTTGCTTGCTACCTTGCGAAGCACAACAACTTGGTGTGCGCAATCTACACATGCTGGTCCACCACTCTGCGTGACTGAGACTTTCCGAGACTTAACATTCACCTCTTCACCTGTCAGCCTCGGCTAGCCTCTGCTACGCAGTGGGATGCTGCACGGGGGGCAAGGGAGGCGTGGTGGCCTAATGGTAGAGCTTTGGCTTGTGGATCTGAAGGTCCCGGGTTCGAGTCCAGGCCGGGGCATTGTGTTGTGTCCTTGGGGAAAGACACTTTACTCCCCTTTCCTACTCCTTCGGATGAGAGTATAAACCGATGTCTAGTGTCGCATACATTCAATCATAACGGACTTTAAAGATCCTGACGCTCATGTCCTAGACGGGTGAGTGCCGGTAACAAGAACACACCCAGCATGCACCTAGGTCCTTCTCCCCCATCCTTCGCTGCCCAGGATTGTGCTCAGTTGTCTGGAGCGTTATTACGATGCGCCCAAAGGCTGCATGCAAGTTGGCGCCTCGGGCGGCTTGAGTTAGATCCTGTATCGGCCAGCGCCTTGAGTCGCCAAGAACGGCGAAATATGTGAGCTATACAAATACCCAATTATATTTAAAATAATAAAATGCTGGTTGTGTGCTTTGCTGTATCTAAAAAGCCCCAATATGAAGGCTTTGTTTACTTCAGGCGAAAACGGGGTTACCCTAAAACTCGCATTGTTATTGTATTGAACAACGAGCAGGCGGGCCTTGGTTGCTCAGACAAATAGCTAAAGTTTGAATTTTCAATTTCGGTTCTGACAGGGAGCGATTTCCCGTGTTTTAAAAAAGCATTCTCTGCCTGTTTAAAACTTATTGCTGTTTCGTTTGTTTGAGAGTGTGTGGAGGTCCGGCGTGCTAGCTATGGCAATAGTATTCTAGCGAAAGAAATGCACACCGATTATTTTTTTTTTTAAATTATTATTGAGGATTTGTATAGCGCACATATTTCGCCGTACTCAAGGCGCTGGCCGATACACGATCTAACTCAAGCCGTCCGAGGCGCCAACTTGCAGCCTTTGGGCGCATCGTAATAACGCTCCAGACAACTGAGCACAATCCTGGGCAGCCAGGGGTGGGGAGAAGAACCTAGGTGCATGCTGGGTGTGTTCTTGTCACTGGCACTCACCCGTCTAGGACATGAGCGTCAGGATCTTTAAAGTCCGTTATCATGGGATGTATGGGACACAGACTAAACCTCGGTTTGTACTCTCATCCGAAGGAGTAGGAAAACGGGAGTAAAGTGTCTTTCCCAAGGACATAACACAATGCCCCGGCCTGAGCTCGAACCCGAGACATTTAGATCCGCAAGCCAAAGCTCTACCATTAGGCCACCGTGCCTCCCTGTTAGCTGAGACTTGCCGGGTGCCGAGAAGCCAACGTAAGCTTCTGCTAGTTTCAGCTACGCAGTGTCAGCGAAATTACCCTTTGATACAAAACAGAAATATATCGTGTGTTTTGTTTTCAAATCTTTGTTAGTGTTAGCTTGGTGTGTAAAATACCTGGAGGGTCCGCTTTCTTTTTAACGGGAGACCTTCTTGATAATATCAGTACGAGTATCAGTACTGCTAGATATAAATACCATCCAGCCATCTGCTGTGATAATTGAGCTTTGATATTCATTCATTTAGTAATGTTACTCGTTCACCTTATTAAATGACTGAAGTTCTAGAAGAAGATTGCAGTTCCGTTGGATGTAGGGTGGAGTGTTCTGAGTTTTAACGTAAGCCATAATTAATGTTGAAGGGCAAAGCCCGTATACGATCTTTCAGAGACTGTATTAGTATAAAGAGCGGGAAACTGTAGTAATGTACAGTTGTAGCAAAGAGACCATACATTATGATGATACATTTCATTGGAAGAAGACTGTATCTTGTGCCGTTTGTCTCTTGTCATTTAGTGTGATGGTCAAGGGAGGCGTCTGCCGTATCGCTGATGGTGAGTGTGGACGTTAAACTTCAGTGCTCATTGTTCGAGGCTTTTTTTTTTAACAAGTCTTGACTTAAAACTTGTACTGCACAATTAGAATTTGTTATCTGAGGTGTTCGCCAAGAGAAGGGATTGGCGTTACCGTGTTCATGCATTATTCTGTAGTTTAAAAGTATTAAGAGCATTTCTGAACGTGAGATTGACCATCTTGAATAGACGGAGCTCAGCTCAGGGTATCTGGAGACGACGAGACGCTGATGGGCTCAAACCAACCTTAAGACAAAGAAAATGTTCCAGAGTCTGTTGTATGCCGTACACTCTAACTCTTGTTTGTTACACCACGGAGTATCTAAGACTCTCTATTAGAACTTGCATTAGATTTGAAATCTCACGCGCGCTTACACTCACTCACTCACACACACACACACGCACGCGCGCGCAGATAAATACACGTACAACAACCAAAAATTACCTACTTAAATAATAATTAATACAGGCAAAAATGAACCTATAATAAACCCGCGCTTGGTTCGAATCCTCAGCTAATTAAAATAAATATATAAATAAAAATAAGGGGAACTAGATTTGAAGATTAACACAGAGAAGTTTCTAGCACTTCAAGTTTATTTAAATAAAGCTCCTTACCCCCTTCTCTTTCCTTCCCCTTCCTCCTCACACACAATCTCCTCTCCTACCATACTTACCTCCCCTATCCTACCTTCCGTCGGGGTGCCGGGGTTTTCTGTATAAATAGTATCCCCAATTTGTATAATTTCTGTATAAATAGTATCCCCAATTTGTGGAAATTTAGTGCTTTCAATTACCACAGTTTCTGTCATTTTAATGTATTGTTTCTCTTTCCTCATCTGTTCTATCAATCTACTATCTTCTATCTTCTTCGCTAGACCAGTCACCTACTTTTTTTCTTTAAAACTCTCCCAAACTTCCTCGTCTGTGAATGTGGTCTGTTGTATCACCTTGGAGATATTGGACGCTTTCTGCCAAATGGTCACTAGGACTTTCAATGGTATTATTATTGAGCAATTTAGGCATTTTATATGTATGTGTCTTGTTAATATTTTATAATGTTTTATTCTATTTTGTTTTTGTAAACGGAGGTTCAATAAATTAGAGTACAGCTCCAGCGTCCCCTGCATGAATTGCCTTTATTGTAAAGTGACCGGCTGGTGGAGTGTCTTCAATGTTGTCATGAATTGGCTAGTATTAACTCTGCTTGTTGACTATTTAGCCATGTGTAGTCTTTGTACCAGTAGAGAGTCAGTAAATTACACAGCAGACAGCACACTGCGAGCCTGAGCCACACACACAGCGCAGTGACGTCAGCACTTGAGTTTTGAATCGGACCGTTGGAACCAATGGGAGAGCTTAGGCAAAGCGGTTGGAGCCAGTTTGACTGGGTCCAAGCCACGCACATTTTTGGTCAGTTGGGAGGAATACACCGAAGTGTTAACAGCTAGAAAGCTGGCAGAGAAATCTCTACACACTTAGACCAGGAAGCAGGACTTAGAATCTTAGAATTCTATTTAGTCAACACGGGCCTGAACTTGTCAGACAGGTAAATGAACACCCTTCTGTTTCATCGTGATATAGTTATATTATTGTTGAAATTATGTTTGTGGAATTTGCTATGCATAAATGTGAATTGTTAATCCGAATTTGCGTGACCACGTGGAAGAGCCTACCACGAGGCGAAACACGACCGGTTGCGCCGCCATGTTGTATCCCGTACGGAACCACTGTTGTTTAACTTATATGTATGTTTGCAGACCAGTGGCTGTACCACTGAATGTTTATAATATTAGTAATTCTGTATGTGTATAGTTAGCCACGATTGATATTTATGTATGTATAGGAATTTAGAGGGAGATTCCAGTGGAACCCGGAAGTAGCAGAATGTTCGTCGCTTATGTATAGAGATGTGGAGCTATCACTGAGGGCTACTTGGCTTTCAGTGAGACGCTCTGCACAAACCGATTATTCAGGGTTGTGCAGAATTTCGTCTCTTATATTACAGACGGGCAGGCGAGCTATCCCGAGCTATCCCGAGCTATCCTGTGAACCCCACTCCACAGAAACAAGTTGGTTGAGGAGACTCGACCGCACAAGTCGGAAGGAGCAACCTTGAAAAACACCCTATCAGACCCCACAGCGTGGCAAGGGAACCCAACTACACAACGACACAGGTGGACCAGAAGCTACCTCACAGAAGGACTTCGACCGCACCACCCGCCAGTTAAGTGTGTTATCCCAAGTGCACTTAAACTGATCATAGCAGGACCACAGTAGTCCAACTCTTCAGAAACTGTAAAAAGGACCACAGTAGTCCAAATCTACATGAGTTATAAGAGCAAGTGCCCGAGGAAGAAATAACAGCTGCATAGACTATTAGCGATCGAACTATTAGCATCGAAAGAGACTTTTTAAGTTAGATTAGTACTTAGAGAATCTTGTATAGAGTAGAAGAAATAAATGTGTGATTTTAACTGTTATCAAAAGGCTGGACTACATATGATTCATAGCCGTGTGAAAGCTAGTGTGACAGTATTCTTTTACCGTTTTTCTATCTATTTCTGTACCCCAACCTTAACCCAGAACGAGCTAAACAAATAAATTTATTAAAGTAATTCATAGGGTGACTTACTAGCAGTTCCCACCGAATAAACGTGAGGGTCCATAATTCCATTGTGCAGAGCCCATAAACCCCACGTGACACTTTAATTGGCGAGCCTGCCAGGATGTCTGTGTATAATAGGAATTGGGTATAACCGGACCTAAGTACAATAAAATTAGATAACAGTAGAAGTAGAATAACTTAGAATAGTGTAAGGGTATAACACTGATCAGTTGGGTGCACTATTCTTTAGTTAAAAACTTTTTTGCTTCAAATATTTTTGTGCCTGTATGTTGCATTGTTCTTTGGCAGGTTTTGCTTAAGTAACTGTTGTATGCCATTTGACTTTTGTTTTATTCTATTATTGATTACGAATTTTATGGTCTTTGCATTCTTGTTATTGACTTGCAATATTGCTAGTGTTTTGGTATTCCACGTGATTCAGAGGTTGTTCATAGACACGTTTGGCAATGTCGGACCCAGTGGCCTTGAGATTGCGCTTCAAGGAATTAGGGGAAGCTTTACACTTGGCAGGGGGAGACCTAATTGCGTATATCAATGCAGAGGTAGAGAAACAGGAGGCTAAGGCAGAGAGAGCAGCAGAAAGGGAGGCGAAGAAACTAGCCTTAGAAGCAGAGCAAAAGAAATTAGAATTAGAAGCAGAACAGAAGAAGCTAGCATTAGAAGCAGAGCAGAAGAAATTAGAAGCAGAGCAAAAGAAAGCAGAGTTAGAAGTAGAACAAAAGAAGGCAGCATTAGCAGCAGAGAGAGAAGCAGAAGTTAGGAGATGGGAGTATGAGAGGGCAGAAAAAGAAAAGGAGAGGGCAGAAAAAGAAAAAGAGCGGGCAGAAAAAGAAAAAGAGAGGGAAGAAAAGGAAAAAGAAAGACAGCATGAGTTAGAGCTAAGAAGATTGGGATCAGGAGCTTCAAGTTCTTCCTCAACCCCTTCCCACTCAGATCAGCTAGAAGTAGCATCCAACCCTGTACAAGGAATGTCATTTCCACTGGGAACATTCAATGAGAGAGAAGAAGGTCTAGATCTCTATCTGACTAGGTTTGAGCGTCTAGCAACTGAGTATAAACTAGATCCCACTCATTGGTCTTTTAAGCTTAGTCAAGGGCTTAGAGGAAAGGCTTATGACATCTACAGTAAGCTACCGACTGACAGAGTGACTGACTATCACAAAGTAAAAGAGGCACTCCTAACGGGATTCGAACTAACAGGAGAATGCTATCGGCAAAAGTTCCGCACCAACCGGAGAGTGAAAGGAGAGAGCTATGCGCAGTTCGCGGATCGGTTGTCCACAATGCTGGATAAGTGGATTAGCCAGTCAGCCACGGCTAAAACGTATGATGGACTGACAGAACTGTTAGTATGGGAACAGCTACGGGAAACCATGACCCCCGAGCTGAGGACATTCTCAGTAGAGCAGGGCGCGGAAAGACTGGAAGATCTGGTCAAGGTCGCAGATAGGTACGTGGCCGCACACGGAGAAGCCAAGAGCTTCAGGCGAGACCTAAAGCCTAACGGGAAAGAGGCACAGAAACGAAGCCCTAACCGGGAAGAGCGCACCGCGAATAAGCCGAATAACCCCAGACCTGGGCAAAATAAAGGACCCAACGCGGAATTCGGGAAAAGAGGTCCCGCAGAACAGAGACGGTATTGTTCGTTCTGCAACAGAAACAATCACTCCACCGCAGAATGTTTCAAGTTGGCCGCACAACGTAGGGAAGAGCGCGAAAGCCGGCCAGCGCACAGAGTTCTAACTCAAAGCAGCGGTAACAAACCACACACGATCGGAGATCACCCATCGGTGACAGACACGGTCAAGGTCAACGGAAAAGAAGCGAACTGTCTGTATGACACAGGTCTATCATACGACGCGATAGTTAGCGAATCTCTTGTATCGCGCGCGGACTTGACAGACAAGACAGTCGAACTACAAGGAGCAGACTTGACGAAACCGACGACTACTTGCCCAATAGCTTGGATCGAAGTAGAGAGTAGGTACGTCACAGGAAGAATCCAAGCAGCTGTTTTACAGAAACCCCTGTATGATCTAGTGCTAGGTTGTAGGTATGTGTTCTTAGGCACGCCCCCTAAAACTGTAGAGATAGCTGCAGTGCAAACCAGGGCCCAAGCTAAAACCCAACCACCCCAGCCCGAGTTCGCTCCGAATCCAGGACTCGAAGAGATCAAAACAGCACAGAAAGAAGACACCTCGATAGCGAAGTGCTTCCAGAAGCTACCCAAGGCGCACACACCCCCGCACAAGGGAGACTTCTACATGGAAGAGGGAGTTCTACATCGACAAGGAGATGGAGATCACACCCAACTAGTACTACCAGCCACCCTTCGAGCCCAAGTACTAGAATTAGGCCACAGCATGCCACTCAGCGGACACATGGGAATTGGAGCCACAGTGCAGAGAATCAGCGCACACTACTATTGGCCAGGAATCACGGAGGATGTCAAGCGCTACGTGAAATCTTGCCACCAATGTCAACGATATTCCCCGCGACATCACACCGTACCAGTTACCTTAGGACCATCGGTAGTAGTCGGCGTGCCATTCCAGCAAGTCTCAGTAGACATAGTAGGACCACTGCCCATGACCAAGAAGAGGAACAGATTTCTACTCACACTCGTCGACGCATGTACGATGTGGTGCGAAGCAGTCCCGTTGCCAGCGATCGACACCAAGAAGATTGCAGATGCACTCATCGCCATCTTTACCAGAGTCGGATTTCCGGACAGCATTAGAACGGACAACGGATCTCAGTTCACCGGCCGCCTGATGCAAGACGTGTTCGAGTTGATACAAGTTCATCACATTCGCACACCACCATACCACCCAGCCAGCAACGGACAAGTAGAAAGACTGAATGGAACCCTTCTCACCATACTCAGGAAAGTCGCCGACGACAATCCAGAAGCGTGGGACACCTACGTGAATGCGGCACTGTTCGCATACAGAGAAACGCCCCATGCAGCCACAGGCTACACCCCGTCAACATTGCTATTCGGCAGACCTCTAGCCGGACCGCTAGAAGCCCTACGCAGAAGTTGGACGGAGGCCAAGATAGACGACACACCAAGAGGTGCCACCAAGTACGTCGCAGACCTGCAGGAAACCCTCAAAGCAACGTGGAAGAAAGCTGGTGAAGCACTGAAGAAGGCAAGAGCCCGTCAGGCGAAGTACTACAACCGCCACGCGAAGGACAGAGAACTGCAAGTCGGCGATCAAGTGCTACTCTTACTTCCAAGTGGAACCAACAAGCTGGACATCGCTTGGAGAGGACCGTACCGGGTGACTGCCAAGAAATCCAAGACAGTCTACCAAATAGAGGTAAACGGGAGAACCCGATACCACCACATCAATCTCCTCAAGAAATATACGGACCGACCGGCGACCCCCAGCACACACACATGGATGGCCATCGCCATCGCGGAAGAAGTTCCTCCACAACTACAACAGCATCGCCGTACCACTGACAAATGGAACCCGGAAAATCGCCCCGGACAAAGTAGTTTGGACAGCCGAATGCGAGACAGCATTCCAAACCCTCAAGGACAGAATGACATCGGCGCCAGTACTCCACCTACCCGATTTGACTCAGCCATTCGTTCTACGCACCGACGCAAGCGACTTAGGCCTCGGAGCAGTACTGCTACAGCGCGACCCCAAGGATGCGGAGACGCTATTCCCTGTCGCCTACGCCAGCAGAAAATTGAGACCCGCCGAGACCCACTACGCCACGTCGGAGAAAGAATGCCTTGGACTAGTCTGGGCCATACAGAAATTCCAACTCTACCTGTATGGGACCCACTTCACAGTTCAGGTGGGCCACCAACCACTATCGTTCCTGGCAGCCTCCAAATCCTTGAACTCTCGCCTGATGAGATGGGCACTCACCCTTCAGGCGTACTCATTCCAAATCGAGTACATCCCCGGCAAAGAGAACCACGGAGCCGACTACCTCAGTCGCCATCTCGTGGAGTACACAGCAGCTGTCGCCCACCCAACACAACTAAGGGCCACAGCACCAGAATTCGTCCCCGCCCAATAAAACCCTGTCACTAGTGTCCATAGCTACCTGGCACAGCATTGCAGCTCAGGTAGAGCAACTTACTTAGTTTGTAAATAGGACCCTAGGATAGTGCAGTGTTAAACTAGGCTCTGTAGTAGAAAAAGGTCGAATCCAGTAGTCATCGCCTTTTTTCAGTTGAGGGAGCCTGTCATGAATTGGCTAGTATTAACTCTGCTTGTTGACTATTTAGCCATGTGTAGTCTTTGTACCAGTAGAGAGTCAGTAAATTACACAGCAGACAGCACACTGCGAGCCTGAGCCACACACACAGCGCAGTGACGTCAGCACTTGAGTTTTGAATCGGACCGTTGGAACCAATGGGAGAGCTTAGGCAAAGCGGTTGGAGCCAGTTTGACTGGGTCCAAGCCACGCACATTTTTGGTCAGTTGGGAGGAATACACCGAAGTGTTAACAGCTAGAAAGCTGGCAGAGAAATCTCTACACACTTAGACCAGGAAGCAGGACTTAGAATCTTAGAATTCTATTTAGTCAACACGGGCCTGAACTTGTCAGACAGGTAAATGAACACCCTTCTGTTTCATCGTGATATAGTTATATTATTGTTGAAATTATGTTTGTGGAATTTGCTATGCATAAATGTGAATTGTTAATCCGAATTTGCGTGACCACGTGGAAGAGCCTACCACGAGGCGAAACACGACCGGTTGCGCCGCCATATTGTATCCCGTACGGAACCACTGTTGTTTAACTTATATGTATGTTTGCAGACCAGTGGCTGTACCACTGAATGTTTATAATATTAGTAATTCTGTATGTGTATAGTTAGCCACGATTGATATTTATGTATGTATAGGAATTTAGAGGGAGATTCCAGTGGAACCCGGAAGTAGCAGAATGTTCGTCGCTTATGTATAGAGATGTGGAGCTATCACTGAGGGCTACTTGGCTTTCAGTGAGACGCTCTGCACAAACCGATTATTCAGGGTTGTGCAGAATTTCGTCTCTTATATTACAGACGGGCAGGCGAGCTATCCCGAGCTATCCCGAGCTATCCTGTGAACCCCACTCCACAGAAACAAGTTGGTTGAGGAGACTCGACCGCACAAGTCGGAAGGAGCAACCTTGAAAAACACCCTATCAGACCCCATAGCGTGGCAAGGGAACCCAACTACACAACGACACAGGTGGACCAGAAGCTACCTCACAGAAGGACTTCGACCGCACCACCCGCCAGTTAAGTGTGTTATCCCAAGTGCACTTAAACTGATCATAGCAGGACCACAGTAGTCCAACTCTTCAGAAACTGTAAAAAGGACCACAGTAGTCCAAATCTACATGAGTTATAAGAGCAAGTGCCCGAGGAAGAAATAACAGCTGCATAGACTATTAGCGATCGAACTATTAGCATCGAAAGAGACTTTTTAAGTTAGATTAGTACTTAGAGAATCTTGTATAGAGTAGAAGAAATAAATGTGTGATTTTAACTGTTATCAAAAGGCTGGACTACATATGATTCATAGCCGTGTGAAAGCTAGTGTGACAGTATTCTTTTACCGTTTTTCTATCTATTTCTGTACCCCAACCTTAACCCAGAACGAGCTAAACAAATAAATTTATTAAAGTAATTCATAGGGTGACTTACTAGCAGTTCCCACCGAATAAACGTGAGGGTCCATAATTCCATTGTGCAGAGCCCATAAACCCCACGTGACAAATGTTACCATTAGGGTTGTTTCAGCAGATCTTTTATACGTCTTTCAACCAAGTTGTGGTCCTGATTCGGCTCTTTGCAGTCCGCTGGAACCTATAAACAATGACTAACTAACTAACTAACTAACTAACCTTCCTCCTCCTCTCTCTCCTCCTCTCATTGCACACTATTTTAGTTAGTCATTGCCTCTGGTTCTACAAGCTTCAAACTACCGTGAAAGAAACAACAAGAAACAGGGAAAGAAAGGTCTGTTTATGACAGCAGTGAATGGTTATCTCGGCAGTGGGTCTGATTTTTCCGGATGAAAGCGTTATTCAGTGGCAAGGGAGAGTTATGAATTGCAGTAGAATTCGTTTGAAGAACACACCAAGCGTGGCAAGGGCTGAGCCAGGTCTAGGTGCAACAAAGCTTTTCTATGATTTTGGCGTTCCTTGCCTTTTTAGGACTCAGTGGTTTTAAGGAAGAAAATAGCAGGGAAAGAGAGGGACAGGTGAAGAAAGAGAGGGAAGGAGTTTTGAAGAAGAAAGGAGAGGAGAGGGAATGCGAGAAAATCTTAAAGTGGCGTCGACGAGCAGTATTAAAAAGGTTTTGTTTTGCACAAACACGCGTGGCGAGCTAATAACAAATATATAAAGATTTGCTCGCATTCGCACGTATGCGCACGCGCATACACACACGCGCGCACGTGTCCCCCTTGGATGTGCCGGGGGTTTCAGTATAAATAGTATCCCCACTTTCTGGAAATTTAGTGCTTTGAATTCCCACTGTCGCTATCTTTCTCATTCCTACACTGTTCTATCAATCTATTAAACTATCTTTTTTGCTAGACTAGTCACCTACTGTTTTTTCTTGAAAACTCTTCCCGGACAAAACTCCTCATTTGTGTGTGAGATCTGTTGGATCAGCTTGGGAATAATGGACGCTTTCTGCCAAATGGTCACTGGGACTTCCTATGATGTCATTATTTGGCAATGTAGGCATTTTATATGTATGTGTTTTGTTGATAATTTGTAATGATATTTGTATTTTGTTTTTGTAAACGGGGGTTCGATAAATTAGAGTATAGCCTCAGCGTCCCCTGTGTGGGATGTCCTTATTGTAAAGTGACCGGCTGGTGGAGTGCCTTCAGTGTTACCACTAGGGCTGTTTCGGCAGATCTTTTATGCGGATCAGGGGTGAGTCCTCTTTCAGCGAAGTTGTGGTCTTGATTTTGTGGTCCTGATTCGGCTCTTTGCATTCCGCGCACGCACACACGCAAGTCATATCTTTTCTTTACAGAGAATAACAGGAAGAGATTCTTCCTTTGTTAGAAAGTGCTCGTTTTTAAAAATTTTTTTTATATATTTTAAACAAAAAAACGCACACACACACACACACAAACACTTTATTGGACGGAGACGGATACGTATTTTTAACCGATACTTTGTGAGACGGTTGAATTTTAAAACTTGATGACTCAGGAGTCCTTTATTCAAATCTTTTAAATCGTTCAAGACCCATTACTCTTTTTTTCCCTCCTACCCCTCAACCCCCACAACCCACTTCCCACCCCAATCTCTTCCCCTCCTCCTGCTTTTATCTCTACGTCCTACTAACATAGCAGAGGTGTGGATGTTAAACATTTGAAATCCAACTGCCAATCAAGTATCGCTGTGTGCAGTTCAAATTGCTTAATGTCTAGCTGTGATTTTCAATTTAACCGGTCACGTTTTGCCATTCGGTTGAAGCCATGTCTAAACGAGACATTGTTCCCAATGTCAGTACCTGTATTTTATGTTGTTTTTTTTTTTAAATTTGTTTTTGTGTTGGTTTGTTTGTTAGAATATGATTAAGAGCAAGCACTTGTAATTTGGTCTTGTTCACAAATGGGCAGTTCTTACAGTTCAAGCTGTATATTGAAGTATGTGAGAAGTACTAATTTAAAGTCTTTCCATTGACGACAAAATAATTTTAGACTATATATATTATATTTATATTGGTATATGAGAACCTGTGGGGTATAGGGGATTGTGGAGGAGGTTCAGGAAATGTGTGCGCGTGTGGGAATGCGTGGGTGAGCGTGCGTGGGTGTGCATGAGCGTGGGTATACGTGTGCTTGTGTATCTTCGTACATTAATAATTAAATTAGGACTTGTGCGTGGGGGGTGTGTGTAAAAGTGCTCGTGTGTATCTTCGTGCATTATTCATTACATTAGGAATTGTGCGTGGTGTGTGTATATGTGTGGGTGTGTATGTGAGGATGTTTACACGGCGTTATTGGGACAAATTAGTGCAAGTTTGCATACGTTCTTTGGACAGACCTCCTTGTTGGGACGTCCATTTAATGATCCGTGAGGGTTAGGGTAAGGGTTAGGGTTAGGGCTAGGGTTAGGGCTAGGGTTAGGGTTAGGGTTAGAACACTTTAAAGTACTTAAAAACGGGGTCGTAGCACGACCCATTGTCCACAGAACGTATGTGGCGATAGAGGAAAGTCCAAATAACGGTGTCTGCGCAAGTATGTGTGTGTGTGTGTGTGTGTGTGTGTGTGTGTGTGTGTGTGTGTGTGTGTGTGTGTGTGTGTGTGTCTACCTGTCTGTTTGATTGTTTTGTATTTTATGGGTGTTGTGAAGTATTTAACGTTTTTACCTTGGACTCTGTACCCATGCAGTGGCATGAGGCCCCAGTGCTCTGATGCATGGGTGGTTCGTATACAATAATAGTCCTAGACAAAAGCAATTGTTCCTGCTCAAGCGACGACTTTTGTCCCAGGTTTGGAACCAGACTTTTTGCTGTCTTAATCCGACTCGGTGCATCGCAGTATAATTGGTGATTCTGCCTCCAGTGAAGTCGAGTGGAAACAGGTAGACATATTTCTGCCATAACTGGCTGTGTAATTAATAGTTCATACCTCACCGGCCAGTCCAGCGATCATGTCCATGCTACCAGTGACAGGCTACCATTAAGCTGTCCGTCTGCCTTTTATTAGCAAACCTGGGTTTTAGTATAAGTATGGTTTCTGTGGCATTAAATAAAACAATACTCCAAACCTGAAAACTATCGCCACACAAAGACACACAAGAGTACTCACTTATACACGTATGCGCTCTCTCTCTCTCTCTCTCTCTCTCTCTCTCTCTCTCTCTCTCTCTCTCTCTCTCTCTCTCTCTCTCTCTCTCTCTCCCCTCTCTCTCTTAACCCTATACACACACATACACACAATCTCAGAATCATTTAAGTGTAAAAACTCCTCGCTCTATTTCCACTGTAATACTTCAGTGTAGCAATAATTTATAGTAACATTATGATGAATATTTTTTTAATAAACTTTTAGCTTTAATAACTATAGTGTAGATAACTTTCAGTATCTGTTGCGTAGCTTATAAATAATATACGTAATCAGCGCACGTTGAAGGTAAGGTCTTCCGCGAGCTAGCTATCGTAGGACTGTGTACAGAATCGACGCATAACGACGCTAGACAATAACTTCTGGTATGCCGTCAGCGGCCTGTGGCGACTGCATGCTGCGTCACTTCAGCCGGGAACGTTCTTTTTTGCCGTTAACTGTGTACTGTCCCATACCTATCCGTCACGGGCGCTCGTATCTGGATAGGATGGCGTCCTCTCTGGACGCGTTCTCTATGGAGGATTCTATCGTATCCAAATACGAGCGCCTGTGGCATCAATCTGTAGTCTAGTTGCATACGAGCGTAGCCAAGTCTCAACGTTTGCCGCTTAAACACAGGAGTACGATTGAGATTCGGATGAGTATAGACCGACGTTCTAGTATGTGCACGTACTCATTACGTCGCACGAACTTTAAAGATCCTGACGCGCATTTTTTTTTGAATCGGTCTCGCCTCTCTGTGTCTGTCTATCTCTCGCTTTCTCTCACCCTCTCTCTCTCTCTCTCTCTCTCTCTCTCTCTCTCTCTCTGTCCATGCGTCTGTCTGTCTCCCCCCTCCCTCACTCCATCCCCCCCTCTCTCTCTCTCTCTCTCTCTCTCTCTCTCTCTCTCTCCATTTCTCTCTTCACTCCATCTCGATTGACCATCTTCTTCACTTCCTTCTAACAGCGTGTATGATGACCGACTTGTGTTTAGAGATTTCAGTACAGGACGAACAAAGTTCTCTGCAGATTTCCGTGGAACAAAGAATGCATTTTCCCGGCGCCAAAATCCCGGATAACCGATTTTGTGTTTTCTGGTTTGAAAGTATTATGTAAGAATGATAACAAGATTTGAAAAGGTTTCAATTTTTTTTTTAAAGTAGAAACAAAGAAAGAAAGAAGGATTTTATTTGTTCTTTCTACAGAAATTGCGAACGCGCCCATTTGGGATGATCGGATTAGGACTTGGATTTGAAACAACAACCAAATATTTGGCATGAAGATTGTGACTGTTTTGCACTAAAAGATAGAAAAGGGAAAGGGTGGTGTTCCTGCACCCGTCTGACGGAATTTGGGAAAATATCGAGTCAAGGGGGTAAGGCCACGATTTCACATGCGCTCAATAAAGTACGACGACACACGCAGATAGAAAGTAAAAAATGAAAATTTATTTTTGCATTAAAAAACAGTGTTAACTAACTAATTAAAATCCAAATTAAAAACAAATTGAAAATATTGATTTTAACCTAACTAATAGTGGGTGACAACAACTAAAGAATTGAAGAAGGCGTGAAGTCGCGTAAAAGAGAGCGATGAAACTGTAAACACAAAAAACAACAAAGGCAAGTCTACAATCATGTCCCACTCAAACAGATTTAGCTCACAAACCTACACAACTAATTTCTAGAACAAAATTCTTCTAAATTAAGAATGTTAGATAGTGCGCATTATTCCTTTTTATACACACTATGATCAATAGTACTTTATGCTTTGCAACTTCAAAAAAAGGACTATTGAAAAAACAAACAACTCATTTTCAGAAAACAAGCGCCACATGTAAATAGAATTACCAACACAAAATACTAGATTATCAATTAAAGGTTTAGCAGCAGAATAAAAATAGAACAAGTTATCAGAACAATATTTAAATAAGCTTGACAAAAGACAACCAAATATTTCAAAAAATCCTAAGACGCAAAATAAAAAGAATGACACACAAAATAAAGTATTCGGTACAACATATCAAAAAAGCACATTTTACTAACCCTCTGGCTCAATCCCAATGGATGGTCAAAAACCGCGCAGACTGGTTACAGGTCCACAAAACACATCATGTCCAAAATACCAAAAAAGAGAAGTGAATCAAAAGACACAGCAGTGAACGTTTACAAAAAACTGTCCTGAGCACAGCACCCTCCGGCGAAGACACAAAATGTTCCTTGTTACATCCAACCCAACTTAATTTCCCCCAATGCTATCTTCTCTAACTAAACTAACCCGTCTTCTCTCTGGACTGTCCTCGTCCCTCTTTCTATTTCTTTCTGTCTCTAACTACCACGAATCCTTGTCCTGCACTTATTTTATTGTCAGCATCCCATACGTAATTCCGCTCCAAAACTCGACCATTGTCCTCTCCCTAGTCATTCCCTCTTCTTCCTCTCAACCAACACCTTAATTCCTACAAAACAATGGTCCCCTTCGTGCTGACATCCTCTTCCGTGAAAAATATACATCTACATTATTTTAAACTTTGACACTGCCTGTTGACAGCACCAGCCGACACAAAACACAAGCGAATGCTTCCCACCAACTCTCTTATTTCAATTCCTCACTTATCTGCCCCCACAGACAGGGGAAACCCAAACCTAGATCCAACACCTGGGCAGAAATCCACTCTCTTAAAAGAATCAAATCAAAGCATTCACCGTTATAAAGGTTGTTTCTACATATAATAGTATGCACAATGACTACATTAAACAATATACTAACCCAATAAACATACCTCTTCATTCATTATTATCACCTTGCTGTACTCCAGTTAATACAACAAATACACAAAATTAAAAATTCTAAATGCAAACATTAGAACCAACATTGGTTATACAAACTGTCAGTGTCACTTGAATCAACACTAAAGCTTTAATACTCGGCCGTGCACGTGGGACGACTCAGGTCAAACATTTGCTGGGGACAGGACATACAGGCACGGGAGTGACGTGCGAAGTTGATTTGTTATTTCTAAAACTTCCGCTCTTCATTGTATACCTTATACATTTTTTCATTCTGCTGTCTTGGTTACAATAACAAGGAGGGATGATTTGATAAAAGATATTAAAACAATGAGCAGCGACACACACAAAAACACGCACAAACATCAGCACTTATTTGGAGACAGGGCATTCCTTTTATATTCAGCATATCAATAGCCATCCAAACCAGCCATCACCATCGAACATCTTCCGGATCTTGCTTCCAAAGTGGAAGCAAGAACAGGTGGAGAAGAGGAGGGAGGAGCAGGAAGAGGAGTAACAATATGGAGGAGAAGACGAAGTAAGAGAAGAAGAAGAAGGAGGAGGAGGCAAGATGCAAGTTATAAAGCATAAGATCTACTACCCCAAAGAATGAATTTGGTAAGCGCAAGTTCAAGAAGAAAGAAGAAGAAAAAGTAAGAAGATGATGAAGTAAAATAAGAAGAAAAAGAAGAAGAAGAAGAGGATAATGATGATGATAATGTTGTTGATGATGATGATGAGGATGATGCTTTACCAGTAGGGTGGCTAAAGAAATAGGAAAAGACGAGAAGAGAGAAAGAAGACATTTAAAGACGATTATGGAAGAAGGCAAATTATTAATGAGGAAAGGAAGAAGATGACGACAAGAAGTAAAGCATAAAATCTCATTATTGGTAAAGTTGAAAATCCGGACCCAGGATGTTCCTGGAAGAAGAAGAAATAGCAAAAGACAGACTGAATTTAGGCGTAGAAGAATAAGTAGAAAGATGTGGGGATGAGAGAGGAAGAACATGGAAAACATATAGTAAGAAGGAAAATTGCGATGGAAACCCGGAGACATTTAGTATCATTTATCGGGGACGTTACCCGGTCGTCGGTGTTGTTCAGCCTACACTAGAAAATAATGTGACGTTTGAGATAAACCAACAATAAAGAACTGTGTTTTGCTGTTCAGTGTTGAATAATCTTTCGTGCTGTGTCCGCATCTTCTTGATGTACTCCCTCTTTCTTCCCATCCCTGATCGCCTCCCTCCAACCCACCTCTCTCTCTCTCCCTCTTTTTCTCTCTCTCTCTCTCTCTCTCTCTCTCTCTCTCTCTCTCTCTCTCTCATACATATTTTGTCCGCCCTAACCTCCAATCCTATTGCCAAGCTATTCATGTACACATGGTTACGTTGTAATAACTTAAAAGTATAGTTTACTTGTAAAGAGTTGTGAGCCTGATCCTAACTCGGGAAACTGCGAAATATTCATTCACTTTATTGTAATTAGTTCCAGAGCTTTAAGCTCATATCTGGAGCTATTGTTTTTGGTTGTGTCCGTCCGGCCGCGAACCAACGTCTAGAGGGAAACTTGCGCACTTTTCTCTGACACTAATCGACGTGTTTCTTTGAAACTTGGTTTTTAGTTACGAAATAGTGAGACCCACCAGGTGACAAAAACGTATGCATATTGGGTTGCGTCATAATGGTGACGTCTTATTGTGTTGCGTTTTTTTTTCTAGTCCTATTTTCTCCCTAACTATTTGTTGTTGTTGTTGTTGTTGTTGTTGTTGTTATCATCATCATCGTCGTCGTCGTTGTAGGCCACTATGGTTTTAGGTCAGTTGACTTCACGGTGGCAACTTGTGTACGCTCTTTATGTTTGATTCATACCCCCCTTAAAGTGGCTCTTTAGAAGTGATTAACAGATGACCTTTCTCCGAGATCTCCACAACAGACATCATAGTCGCAGTAGAAAGGGTCTTTTTGTTTTTCCAAGATTCCATTTTGCGCGTGGAGATCAGACTATTCCTTATCTGGCTATTTCTGGAGCTGGCATGTGATGTGAGATTGCATTGTTCTGCTGTGAATGCTGTTTGTGTGGTGGATGGAGGTTTAGAAATATTATTGCGAAATTCCTGCTAGTGGTAGCAGATTTGGCAAAAAGGCCACACAAAAGAACAAACACACAAACCTAACATACTCGTACACACACGGGCGGTACACACGGACACATCAGTGTAATTTTCCTCCTTCAGTTACTCAGCTTATCATTTGACACGTATCCGGGTTTAGGATAAGAGATCAAGGAAGAAAGACAAAAGAATGGACAAATGGCGTTTTGTTTTTTTATCTTTAGTCCCAAATCATTTTTTACTTGATTTGTATATGTTATATTTTTGTAATGATGTGGTAGTAGCTGTTGTTGTTTTGTTTTTGTTCTTGTTATCGAGATGCAAAAGTAATGTATGGCATGATATTGTTTAATTTTAAGACATGACCTAATTTACAAAATTGTGCCACTAAACAAGAATTCCTGGGCGCAGTCACATCAGTTTTTTCAGAAATGGGATGGGAGGGTCAGGGTTGAGATCCGGTTGTTTGCTGCCGTAATCATGATCAAAAGGGTACCCGTGTACAGTATGTTATTTGTATTTGAATTTGTCAGTTGTTTTATTCTATATATTGTGCATGTCTTTACTTGTTTGTTTTATTTGTTCCAGGTTCGATAAATGGATATTTAATGTGATATTCATGTGAGTATTTTTTTAATCTAGCACGCACACACATACACGCACACACATACACGCACGCACACACAAACACAGGTATGCGTCCGCAAAAAGACAGACACGCGCACATAGATTGGATGTGCATCTCTCTCTCTATCTGTGTGTGTGTCTGTAGCTCTCTCTCTCTCTCTCTCTCTCTCTCTCTCTCTCTCTCTCTCTCTCTCTTCGTCTTCCCCCTCTCTCCTTCTTCTCCCTCCCTCCTTACCCCTCTTTCTCACTCTCTCTCTCTCTCCCCCACTCCCTCTCTCTCTCCATGTTAATGAATCGAGCTAAATCAAAAGCACCGCTTTCTCTTGATTTAGTAGTGAATGCAAAAAATATCAAACAGGTTGAAAGTCATAAACTTTTAGGCGCAATCATACATAACAAACTCAGCTGGCATTCTCAAATTGAAAGTCTTTGTAAAACTCTCTCAACAAAATTATTTATGTTGTCTAAGCTTCAATCTATCATAACTGCAGATGCTAAAGAAAACCTTTTATAATATTCATATTTAAAAATAAACAAACTCCCATTGATTATACATCAACAATATGGGACGTCTGCAATGACGCATTGTTAAAAAAAAATTATATTCACCGCAGAGCTGCAAATTTAGTTATCCCCAGCGGTTCCATCACAACCGATTCAAAATAAACAAGAAAATAGCTGACAAGCTCCCCATTTAACAAACACCTCAATTACAATAAAGCCGTTTTAATGTATAAATTTATTAACATTACAGCTCCTGCTTATTTAGAAGCACTTTTTAGCAAATCATCATCTCGTTATTCATCTTTACGACATAATTTGATATTTTCAAGACCACTCTTAGACATATTTAAAACAACTCTGTCCTATTCTGGTCCAAGCATGTGGAATTCTCTACCAGAATAGGGCAAGAAAAGTAAATCCTTATCATCTTTTAAAAGAAGACTCATAAATATTTAGGCTCCCTTTGCTTGCTCCTAATATTTAAGATGATTGTGTACCTATTTGTTGTTCTTTACCCTGCCACAATTTAAGTTACTGAGAATGTGTGAGTTTACATGTGTGTGTGTACGCGCGCGTTTTTATGCGGAGGAAGGAGGAGATGGATGGGGAGGGGAAGAAGGGTAAGAGTATGTGTATTAAAATGCATTAATTTGCTTAGTGATTTGTTAACGTAGTTAGGGAATATGTTTGTTTCAAATTATTTTATGTTAATTATTTTGTTTGTTCAGCATTGTTTATTCAAGGACTAGCTAGCTGTAAGACATGTCCCATAGGACCTAATTCTATTATCCTATTAAAGGTTTCGACTTATACTACTTTCTCTCTCTCTCCCTCCCTCCCTCCCTCCCTCCCTCCGTCTCTCTCTCTCTCTCTCTCTCTCTCTCTCTCTCTCCCTCCCAACATGTATACTTTCAAGAGTAAATATGCTTCCCACCTTATGAAGTCAAAATCCAGATGCTTTCATTGTGCATGTAAGAAAATAAGAATTATGATTTTTTCATTCTAAAAATCCACGTAATATGTTTTTTGCTATTGACGATTTTAGGCAATGTGTATTGTTTCGTTTAATTATTTGGAAAATAATGCATATGTGCTAGCTAATGCATATAATGCCCTTTATTGCTTACAAACTAATTGATCTTTACAATGCTATAAATTTTAAATATAAACATAAAATTGATGTGCAACTCCACCCCTATTCATTGCAATTATAGTGGTCATGTACATACAGGTGTTCTTACTCATTTTATCTGTAAATATGTAATTGTTTTAATGTTGTTTGTTGTTGTTGTAGTTTTAGTAGACTAGTCCCTCTTTAGGGCGAGGGCCAGATGTAAGAAAGCAGGCCACTGCTATGTTTAGTTTAGTTATTAAATTATCGTCCTCGAACGCAGTGCGTATAGAGGACTCCACTGCGTATTCTGCTACCTTCGTTTAATAAAGAATTATCTTGTCTTATCTTGTCTTGTATTGTATTGTCTTCTGTCCATTCCTTTCTTCCTTCCTCCATCCATTCCCGTGTTTCGCTCGTTTACCACGTCTTCCCCATCTCATCTCGATCTACACCGCCACCTTTCACAGCGGGTAATAGTCATAGGCCTTTGGGGGTTTGTCCCACTGAGCTATATACCACTCAGTACTAGTTCAGTGACAACTCGGTGGTTTGTTTGGTTGTTTTCCCGCCCTGCGGAGAAAGCGGCGTATGCTTCCATTGTGTTCGTTATCACGACACGTGCAGCAGACGCTAAGACGGTTAGTTGTAAGAAGTGAGCTGCATAACGCTGTGCTGTCTCTGGCGTCAGGGATCATGGCAACACCCTTAACCTTACCAGATAACCTAATCGCATTGCCTAGCCAGAGAAACTGCATCAAGCTGAGTGTCCGGGGACGGTACTCTAACCACGCACGCTGAGACTCGCCGAGGCCTACGTTGACCTCACCCCTTGTGTGGATAACCTACTGCCTGCCATCAGACACTTCTTTCTCTTTAAGACTCTTTCAAGATAAAAAGTTGTAGCGGAATCTTTTTCCCTATCCGCACACTGCGCGGCAGAGACTTGGCGAGGCTTAACACTTGCCACTCTACACATCCTATCCTATCCTATCCTGTCCCGTAACTCGGAGGTCGTAGGGGCACCACAGATGATCGTTTAACCAGCATACTCCATCTTTCTCTGTCCTCAGCAGCCCTGATGGCTTCGCTCAGTGCCAAACCAGTCCATTCTCGAATGTTGTCCTCCCACCTCTTTTTCGGTCTCCCTCTTCTTCTACCTCCTTGCACTGTGCCTTGCAGAATGGTCTTTGCAAGGCCTGATGATCTAGTGACGTGGCCATACCATCGGGGTTTCCGTTTCTTCACCACTGTGAGCAGGTCATCGTGTTGTCCAATGACTTGTGTGATGGTCTGTCGGACTTCGTCGTTGGTGATGTGTTGGGTATAGGAAATGCCCAGAAGTCTTCTGTAGCACACATCGCTCTCACTCTACACATCGCTGGTGAGATTGAACCTTGAAGTTTCACCGTCTACACCCACTATCTGCAATATAGCAGACCGCGGATAACCATCCCAGGAAAGTTCAGTTAGGGACCAGAGCAATCATACACAGTGGACAGTGAAAACTTGTCACTTTTATTTTGTCTCTGTCGGTGTTTGAAAAGGCCTATATAGTTATTTATTTATTTAATCACTTTTATATAGCGCTTTTTCCACCTCAAGAGCCGCTCAAGGATCTCACACCCCCGTTGGGGTGCCGGGGGTTTCAGTATAAATAGTATCCCCACTTTCTGAAAATTTAGTGCTTTAAATTCCCACTGTCGCTGTCTTTCTCATTTGCTTTTTCTCATTCCTGCTCTGTTCTATCAATCTGCTAACTATCTTCTTCTTCGCTAGACCAGTCACCTACCTTTTTTCTTGAAAACTCTTCCGGGACAAGACTCCTTATTTGTGTACGAGGTCTGTTGGATCAGCTTGGGAATATTGGACGCTTTCTGCCAGGTGGTCACTATGGCTTCCTATGCCGTTATTATTTAGCAATGTAGGCATTTTATATGTATGTGTTTTGTTGATAATTTATAATGATGTTTGTATTCTATTTTGTTTTTGTAAACGGGGGTTCGATAAATTAAGAGTACAGCCTCAGCGTCTCCTGCGTGGGATGTCTTTATTGTAAAATGACTGGCTGGTGGAGAGCTTTCAGTTTTACCACTAGGGTTGTTTCAGCAGATCTTTTATGCGGATCAAGGGTTGTCCGGTCCTGATTTGGCTCGGAAGAGTCCGCTGGACCTAAAGCAATAATCATGTAATGTAATGTAATGATCTCACTCAAGCCGCCAGAAGCGCCCACTTGCACCCTTGATCCTTAGGCTAAGGCGCCTTACAAATGACGAGCATTATTATTATTATTATTATTATTATTATTATTATTATTATTATTATTATTATTATTATTATTATTATTATTATTATTCAAGCTTACGCTTATAGCAATTGACCCGATATATGCAAGAAATACCAGAAATTTACATGGGAATCACGATTCGTCAAAATGATGAAAATGTCGCATTTTCACTCAGGGATGTTTTTTGGGTAATACAAATGAGGAGGTCGTCACCCTCCGGAAGCGCAAAAGTTATGACGTAGACTGGTGTTTTTTTTTTTCTACGAAAAAGAACTACGAACCAAGTTTCTGTGCTTCCTAAAGTTCTGTAATAAACTAACAGCGATAGGCGAGTCGGCGAAGGTGTGAAGCGATTATGTTATCTTCTCGGGCGGCGGAGCTGTCCAGGAAATGTTCATTTGCATGTCTGGTACTGGTAAATAGAGAGAGAGACAGACAGACAGAGACAGAGAGACCGAGAGAGAGACAGAGAGGGTTCAGCGGACCTTCTGGGTTCGGTGTATTTGTCTTTAAAATTTAGTTGAACACTTCACTGCCACCTGCCCGTCACAGTTAATTACCGCGTCGCGGAAGAGAAGTTACGGATCGTTAAGGGATCTAGAGATAGGAGAGAGGGCAGGGGGGGGGAGGGGGAAGAGAAAGAGAACAGTCTCCTGTAGAGTCAGTCACGCTTTTTTTTTTTTAAGCTGTTCGTCACAACTTTACCTTGTCGCTGTGGGAAAAATGAGGTGCGTTAGGATCATCTCATGACACAGACTAGCCGAGGCTAATGGAAAGGCGAATTACGGAAAACTCGGGTGTCTCATCTTTTCCTTTTCCCCTTTTTTGGCTAAAATGCCCCCTGGGCTATGAGCCTTGTTTAATGCTTTAATTATATGTGATTTTGCTAATAAAAGGACAAAGTTCCATTTACGCAGTGTGCACTGTCTCACAGTTCTCTAAGGAAAACAACAATAGCTAGGGGAATGCGGCGGGAAGGAGAGGGTTGGGGGTACGGGGAGGGTTGACTGTCCATTAAATTTATTTTGTGGCTTAGAGAGATAAAAGTTAAAGGAGCGTGGTTGTGTCACAGCATTGTAGAGAGATAGTAGAGAGATTTTCGATAGCTTGTGATTGTGGCTCGGGACTACTTTCTGTCGTTGACGTCAGCAGTTTATGCATCTCATTAGTATGCAGAAATAAATTTAAAAAAAAGCACGAGATTCGTCGAGCCGATCAGCATGGTTTCGTTAAAACGGGTATTCCCACGACGTTGGCATAGAGAGGAGAGACTTTGTCTACCTATACAGTATAAAGTACTGGATGATGTAATCTGTGACAATTCCAGTAAAAGAGGAAAACCATACGAGAGAAGACGCCGGCACAGCCTTAACTAACTTTTCTTCCCCATACATTGATCAAGAAGTGAGCTAGTAGTTTATAATAAGTGAGCACTGTTCCACATGGATAGAGAGGATGACGACGACGACGATGAAGAAGAAGTTTAGCGTCCGCATCCACCATTGGCGATACGGCAGATGGAGATCATAACCATCCCAGGGAAGAAGGGGTAAGGACCTAAGTCAACACTGAACCACCAGAGTGAAGAAATGGCCACTTTTGTCATGCCTACTACGGGATTGGGATCCGGGTCATCATGGTGCCAGTCGAATGCTCTATCACTGAGCTACGGCAATGAGACGATGATGATGATGATTGAGCTTGACAGATTGATATGTTCGACTGAGTGATTGATAGATTGACGGATTGGTGATGAAGATGATGATGACGTAATTATGTATCAAACCGTGTATTGCGCCGGTATACTCATCGATTCTGATTATAGTGTTAAGTATAGAAACAGTTATAGTAATATGTTATACTCAACGTAAACTTGACAAGAATTCTCAGCATCGTTTGGCGAACTTGATACAATGATGGAGAGGAAGAGGATATTAGTGTGATGAGCAATTAGCCGTTAGCCCTCCCCGTCTGTAGTTGCTGCAGTTGACAGTTATAGATGGCGACATTGTCCGCCACAGTCTACTTTTTTTTCTTCTTTTTTTCCATTCTCCTTCTCACTAATAAACTGCTGTGCCACTTAATGATGATGGAGTTGTTTGTTTATTGGCGGGAGATCCTTGGCTGTTTTTCTCACGAGAGACTTGATTATAGTTAAGTTGTCTTTTGTTTATTCGTCTCTTTCATCAGTCTCTGTTCTTCTTGCTGCTGTGTGTGTGGGGGGGGGGAGGGTTGAAGGGTGGGGTGGGGTGGGGGGGGGGGGTGCGGAGATTTTTGAAGGGTCTAATTAGAACTGTAAAAACAGTTATCTTTTGATTGGTGTGTATGTTTGTTTTGGTATTTTTCTTAATCAACAGTATTTTTTCTGTTAATAGTTAACGAGAGTTTTCATAATAGTTTAAAGTCAAATTCAGCATACTAGTGTAGCCGAGCGGATTATTTGACTCCCGACTCTGGGCGACGATAATGGGCGATGCTCAGGAAGCATTGACCCAGTGCATAATTCCGTCAAGCCGTACAATAGGGTACGGAATTACCCACTGCTTCGCGGATTTATCCCATGGGTAAATGCTTCCTGAATACCTCCACAGGAGAACACGGTCCGACCCAAACTGTTATTGTGACATATCCCTCGCAGAGCTGCCTACTGTCCCTGAGGGGCCGGAAATGTCCCTCATAATTTCAAAATTGTATGGGTGTCCCGATTTTCCGATTTATGGAAGTGCGTCCCGGAAAATCGTCTCTGCTGAATGCACACGTGTTTCGGTACATTTGTACTCATTGTGCCGTACATAAGAACACGTCACCACATCGTCCCCTATACGCTTATGTGTCCGGGGACGTTAATCTATTTTAACTAACTAACTAACTACATAAGAACTGCTATTTTCCCGCCAATGTTTGTTCTCGGTCGGCCTGGTTCAGCTCTGAGCAGTATCTACAGCAACAGCCACTTGCAGGATTTGAAGAGTGCCTATTATAGGTCTCTTCAGCCTTCCATCAAATTGAATTGCAGTTAGACCCTGTAAATAGTGTAAATATCGTAAGTTTAAGTTTATATTTATTTTGACATTTATTATGGTCTTGGTTCATAAAATAAATGTCCCTGGTATTCAAGCCATGTCCCTGATTTTTATTTGACGTGTCCCTGAAACTGACAAATGAGGGTAGGCAGCCCTGCCCTCGTAAGAGGGAAACAACAACAGTTGCCTTGCAAGGCGGAAAGCGTCTTGAGAACACACCGGATTGCCGGTAACTTGTGCCACCACACACTCTGCAGGTCACTGCCACAAACCTGCATAGAATGCCAGCCGACAATTTAGCTCACCACACTACACTACCCGGTTATTGCTTTAGGTCCAGCGGACTCTTCCCAGCCAATTCAGGACCAGAGAAGTGAAAGAGGACTCACCCCTGATCCGCATAAAAGATTTTCCGAAACACCCCTGTGGTAACACTGAAGGCAATCTTCCAGCCGGTCACTTTACAATAAAGACATCCCACGCAGGGGACGCTGAGGCTATACTCTAATTTATCGAACCCCCGTTTACAAAAACAAAATAGAATGCAAACATCATTCAGGGATCAGTTTACTAGCGCGCCCTGCGCCATTGACGCATAAAAATTAAAAATGACCCATCTACAATTCTTGCCAGGGGCCGAATGGCGCTTCGATTTTTGGTACCAGTGCGCCACCACAATAACAGTGCACTGTATTGGAGGCGACAAACGTGCTTTTAAGGTGGTGAACTGAAGAATTTCAACTTCACAGCTGCTGTAGAGAGGTGGCGTGCTGAAAAGCGACGAGCTATATTCTCTTCAAAAGCACAGTAAACTGATCCCTGTTCTGGTTAGTGTTTTGTTGGTAAACATTCTTCACAACACATGCACACTCACAATAATCTATTTTGTTTTAATTTCTGTAATAATATCTCCAGGTTATCTTTTACATGTACGTAAATGACTGCTGAAATCATGGCCCATTGAAATTTGATCTGAGGGGCCCAATGGCCCATAGCTTTTTTGTGTCAGGCTGAACCCTGATCATTATATACAATATCAACAAAACACATACATATAAATGCCTACATTGACAAATAATAACTTCATAGGAAGCTCCAGTGACCATTTGGCAGAAAGCATCCAATATTCCCAAGCTGATCCAACAGACCTCGCACACAAATGAGGAGTTTTGTCCTTGAAGAGTTTTCAAGCGAAGAAGAAGATAGTATAGTAGATTGATAGAACAGAGTAGGAATGAGAAAGAACAGAGGAGAAAGACAGCGGCAGTGGGAATTTAAAGCACTACATTTCCAGAAAGTGGGGATACTATTTATACTGAAACCCCCGGCACCCCCACGGGGGTTATTTAGCTCACCCCCAAAAGGAGAAGACGAAGGGCCAGGCGGGGAGAACTTATGTCGTGTCGTCTTTTCTGCATACTTCCTGGGCTCAAACACACATCCAAGGGCTCTGCTGCACAGAAGCCACCCAAAACCAGACAGAGGACAAGGGACCATCTCCCTCTGGCAGCCCCAAGGGGGACAATCTCTCCCAAGCGTTACCAGGAGCCTCCCACCCCGCCACACTGGTAATAAATAGTACCAAACCAGAACACACCGTGCAATTGATTGGAAAGCTCTTTCATTTTGTGACTAGACTATCTTTTCTGTCCCCGTGTAGTTCAAGGTCGACAGGCTTTGGATTAACATTGCTGTGGTTTGATAGAGAGTCGGGTGTTAAGCCTAAAGAGCTAACGGTCCACAACCCACGTGATTTCTTATTAATACGGCTTGTTGATTAAAATCTTTGTTATTCAGGGTTTTGACCTGGTTATTCGGGTCATTCATTAAAATTCATATTATTCATGTAATAAAAACAGCAGACTGCTAGGGAGAGACAGAGGCCTTTCCATCATATCTCAAAGGGTTTTGTCGACCTGACGAAGAGCTTGGATGGAAAATGTGCAGTGTGTTGTGTTTCCTTGTTGTTGTTGTCCGCATTACAATCTTTGGGTTTATGTACCTCTTGGTTTTCTCATTATCGTATTACTCATGATTTGGTAGATTAGGGATAAAACCTTTCCTTTGCTCTCTCAGAAACCGGTTATACAGAATAATTGTCATTTTAATTTACAGTACAAGGCCATTGTTTTGTGTTTTTAATTTTTGTAACTTTTGTTTTCGTTTTTAATGAGTCATGTTTAGACAGCTAAGGAGGTTAAAGGTCATGGGAATCGTCAAGATGATGACACCGGCCATTAATTATGTTACGCTGCATTACGGGTCATTGTCATTTACATAATACCATTGTGCATCATTTGCACGTTGTGCCTCATTTACATGTCATTGGCCGTAATTTGCATAACTTTATGATGGTCTCCCCTTGTGATGTTTTTTTTTCTTCTGCTTTCTATGTTATAATCATTTACATAATATTACGTCGTGCTTACTGTTCTTGTCATTAACTGGAACTTGCATTAAAAGTAGGCACAACGGTGACTACTTAAAATCGGTTTCAGGCTTCCTTAACTGTTAGCAGTTTAGAGGTATACTATTGCTCAGAAGGCAACCCAAATTTTGCTCTCACTGGCGACAAATCCAAATTGAAATATCACAAATTCCAAAAATCCAAATATAGCAGTTCAATCAAAGAAGGTGAAGCTATGCATGGCTGTACGATCTTTGTGGTAATTATTGTGTGTGTGTGTGTGTGTGTGTGTGTGTGTGTGTGTGTGTGTGTGTGTGTGTGTATGTATATATCGATTTTCGAAAAGCGATCTTGTATGCAGTTGTTGATGTTTGCTGAATAACGTTGGAAAACTTTATACGACGACTCCTGCATTGTTGCTGAGTGAACAGGCTGCGTGAATAAAGAAATCTGAGTTACACTTATCAAGATTCAAGCATCTGGGCTGAATCACCTATTGATAAATAACCACCTATAACAATAGTAGGAATAGCTGAGAGAGGGGGGGGGGTGGTATGTTTGGGTTGTGTATGTGTGCATGCGCGTGTTGTGCGTGGTTGTGAGAACATGTACGTGCATAAAGAATGCCTTGTACTAAGCCTTCGCTACTATTTCGCAAGAGGCAATCATTGGTCGCACAGGACTAATAAATAACCTAAAACAGAGAGAAGAAAGGTCCCAAACGCCTATTTCTATGGAAGAATGGCTCAGCGTGTGCTACCCCTGTAATTGGAATCAGTGTCATTCGTCTTTTTTGCAATGGACCAGCTTCCAATGATATTAGAATGATTGAGCGTCTGGGGAAATGACGAGCGGCATGGTGCCATTTTGAAGTATCATTATATATTATATAATTATTGCAGGTTTGGAAAGAGTGGGTTGTTTAAATTTTGTATGTGTGTTTGTGTGTGCAGGTTTGTGTGTGTGTGTATATATATATATGTATATAGGTTTGTATGTGTGTGCGTATGTGAGAAAGAGAGAGAGAGGAGGTTGATGGGTGGCGATGGTGGTGGCGGAGGAATGGAGGGGAAGGAGATTCCTTGTAAGTAGTCATATTCAGATATGACTTTCTCTCTTCCACGCCCTCACTCTCTCTCTCTGTGTCTCTCTCACTCCCTGCCTCCCTCCCTCTCTATCTCTCTCACTCCCTCCCTCTCTCTATTTCCCTACCTCTCTATTCTCACTCTCTCTTTCTTTCTCTCTGCCTCCTTGCCCCCTCTCTTTCTCCCTCTCTAGCTCTCCTTTAAAAAAAAAATCCCCTGTATTAATTAATGAGAGGCACGGTGGTCTAATGGTAGTGCTTTGGCTTGCGGATCTGAAGGTCCCGGGTTCGAGCCCTGTCCGGGGCATTGTGTTGTGTCCCTGGGAAAGACACTTTACTCCCGTTTCCTATTATTTCGGATGAGAGTATAAACCGAGGTCTAGTCTGTGTGTCGCATACATTCCATCATAACGGACTTTAAAAATCCTGACGCTCATGTCCTAGACGGGTGAGTGCCGGTAACAAGAACACACCCAGCATGCACTTGGTCCTTCTTCCCCATCCCTGGCTGGCCAGGATAGTGCTCAGTTGTCCGGGCGTCAGACCATGCGCCCAAAGGCTGCGGGTGGGCGTCTCGGGCGGTTTGAGTTAGATCCTGTATCGGCCAGCGCCTAGAGTCTGGTCAAGTACGGCGCTATAAAAATCCTCAATAATAATAAAATTAAAATAATTAATATTCCTAAATTAAACTATTGAGTCACTCCATTTAAATTGAAAACGTGTATGAACCAAGCTTGCCATTTTTAAAACCGTGAAATTACTTCAGAATTCTCAATTTTGCATGTTTGATGATCACATTCATTGAAAATCGCTATCAATCTTTGAGAATTTAAAATAAATTGTGGAGGCAAGGAGATGAGGAAAAGGGCTTAAAGTTGTTCCATTGTAAATTGGACAACAACATTCTAAGCTGAAATAACGCGAAACCCTTTGGAAACTACACTACTGTCAATCTTGGAAATTGAAAAGACATGATATGGAAGAGGAAGAGCCCGAGAAAGAAGATGATGACGACGACGACGACGACGATGATGATGATGTTGATGATGATGATTAATGTACCGACAACGATGAGGACGATGAAGGAGAAAAAGAAGAAGACTTGATTTAGAAGAAGAAGACTTACTAAAACCTTTACACCAACTTGCACCGCGATGTGTTTAAACTCATTTCCATACCATACCATTTAAAGGTCCTCTTTATTAAAGGGATCAATCAACACCGTAACACTACGTTGGTCTTGCAGAACCGCGCTCAAAGACTGTGGTAATGTTAATCATCTTTGATTATCCAGTAGTATTATCGTTAGTGCTTTCTTTTGACAACACAATGCATTCTCTCTCTGCAAAAACTACTCACTCTTGTTAAAAGATCCCAGGTCGTCCAGATGGCGTAGTTGGTTTTTATGGACGGGACTCGAAGCTTGCACCACAGACAACCGTCATCTCATGTTACACATTGCGTATCTGAGACTAGCCGAGATTTACGTTTGCCTGTCACTAGCGAGATGTACTCCGACGCGTCTCAGCTACGACGTATGTTCAAGTCTTAGACGAGCGAGTGTCAGCAGTACAAAATATGTTTGGAATGTATGTTTTGGAATTTTTAAAAAAAATTGTTTTACAAGGCGCATATAATATGACAGAAGTTATGTAGCTGCATATTCTTAATGTATATAGTTTTAAAATGTGTTTCTGCGCCTGTTGTAATTCCTTTTGGGGCAATAAAGATGTTTTGTATTGTATGGTATGGCATGGTATGGTATACGATTTTGCAAGCTCTTTTGGCCTGTCTTAATTGAAAAGTTCGTGGAATGTTCATGAAGGTTCAAAAACTTTTGTTCGGGGTTTTCAGATCCCGCAACTAGGTTGCTGAATCTTTTCGACCCCCCCCCCCCCCCCCCCCCAAAAAAAAAAAAAAAAAAAAAAAAAAAAAAGATTCAGGAACCTAGGTGCAGGATCTGAGAACATCGAAAGAATGTTTTGAACCTTCATGAACCTACCACGAACCTTCCAGCTAAGATTCCCCCGTTGGGGTGCCGGGGGTTTCAGTATAAATAGTATCCCCACTTTCTGGAAATTTAGTGCTTTAAATTCCCCCTGTCGCTGTCTTTCTCATTTGCTCTTTCTCATTCCTGCTCTGTTCTATCAATCTGCTATACTATCGTCTTCTTCGCTAGACCAGTCTCCTACCTTTTTTCTTGAACACTCTTCCGGGACAAGACTCCTTATTTGTGTATGAGGTCTGTTGGATCAGCTTGGGAATATTGGACGCTTACTGCCAGGTGGTCACTAGGCCTTCCTATGATGTTATTATTTAGCAATGTAGGCATTTTATATGTATGTGTTTTGTTGATAATCTATAATGATATTTGTATTCTATTATGTTTTTGTAAACAGGGGTTCGATAAGTTGGGGTGAAGCCTCAGCCGTCCCCTGCGTGGGATGTCTTTATTGTAAAGTGACTGGCTGGTGGAGACCTTTCGGTTTTACCACTAGGGTTGTTTCGGCAGATCTTTTATGCGGATTGGGGGTTGTCCGGTCCTGATTTGGCTCGGAAGAGTCCGCTGGACCTAAAGCAACAATAATGTAATGTAATGTTCCAGCTAAGATAAGCCATAAAGGCCGATATTCCTCTGTCCCCAGTCACCCAGAATAGAAGCAACGATTTAATAAATAGAATAAACAGATTCTCTTTCTGTAATAATTTTTTTCTTCTAGGAATGTCCTAGTGTTTATCCTTTTTTTGAGCCTCCTTCGTACCTCTGTCCGCGTCCATCCACCCCCACCCCCTTTCCTCTTTTGCGTCGAGACCGAGGAATGCAAAGGGGATGTGTATTTGTGTGCGTTTGTGCACGCGCGCGTCTGTGTGTGTGTGTGTGAGAGAGAGAGAGAGAGAGAGAGAGAGAGAGAGAGAGAGAGAGAGAGAGAGAGAGAGAGAGAGAGAGAGAGAGAGAGAAAGGCGGACAAACAAGCAGACAGACAGACAAGTCTGCTTTTCAGACGAACTATAATCGCCCTTCCCCGGGCTCCCAACCCTAAAAAAAGAACCAAGGGATCAATCATTCAGTCCATCCATTTCCCAATAGAGATAATGACAGCTCTTCGAGCAAGCTCATGTTCCAACGGCAATTGTAATCATCAAAGAAGGGTGTGGTCATGTTCTGTAGTCCGTCCCTTCGGGGTTTGGGAGGAAAATTATAGTTTGTTTTTGCTGCAGTGGTGGTACTCTGCATATTCTAGACCTTCACGATATACTTGCACTTCTGTATACTCTTCTTCTTTTTCTACTTCTCCTCCTCCTCCTCCTCCTCCTCTCTCTCTCTCTCTCTCTCGCTCTCTTTTGAGCGTTGAGCATTGTTTTTGCAGTTTCTGTATTTTTTTTAAAATTAACAGCTTTGTGTTTGAGAACGGTTAAAGAATGACCTCCTCTCCACTCTGTTCGTCGGTATGCATTATGGGCCCAAGGCCGTGAAACGCTAAAAAGTATGAAGTCTCTCCCTTTCCTCTCCATCTCCCTTCCCTTTATCACTCTCTCCCACCCCCTCCCCTGAGCATGGCCAAGCTGACCCTCACTGATCAAAGCATGACCCCACCCCCATTTCTTCTTTTAACTACTGCGCATTATCTCTCTGATCTCTTTTTCGTCATTATCATTTATTCCGTTCTCTTCAAAACACTTTCTCCCGTCTTTCTTCGCCGCGGTTTTCGTCCCTCTTTCACTCTGTCTGTCTATCCCCATCCCATGACTCGCCTTATCCACCCTCCCCCTCTCTCTCTTTCTCTCTCTCTCTCTCTCTCTCTCTCTCTTTCTCTCTCTCTCTCTCTCTCTCTCTCTCTCTCTCTCTCTCTCTCTCTCTCTCCTCTCCACCCAACACGTTCTTCCTAACTCCCACCCTAATCCTAAATCGTCGTTAGAAATTCCTCATAGAATTCTGGCTCGACATTATACCTTCTCGTTTTTCTTCGGTTCATCATCTTCATTTTTAAAGGCAAAGAAGTATTACTATAGAAGCCAGGATAGCCGTTGTGTGTTAAAGCTAACTTTTTACGACCGCATGCTGACCTTGTGCCTGCGTTCCCGATGTCTTCTCAGTTGCTGTTTTCTCCCCCAATTCTTGTTCTTTTATTCAAAATGATGATGGATTGTTGAAGCGCCATTGTCTCTTGTATGTCATGTTACACTTTGTTGAACTAACTTGGACGAACAGATGCTGACCTTTGCACTTTAACGGACGCGTGCTGACCTTTTGGTTTGAAATTTCGCAGTCACGTTTACGCGTCTGCATTATTTATATATCAATCCTTGTATCGCTTTTGAAGTCGTCTTTACTGACCAACGTGAAATTCTTTAAAGGTTATGGTATCCCTCTCCCCTGTCCGCCTCCCAGATGGACATTTGGACAAAGAGCACAACAAAGTGGCCATCTGCTATGTCTGCTGTCTGGTGGGGGCTACAGCGAGATACTGAGCAATAACTTTGGGGTCTGGGCCGCTACATATAGATACTGAAGCTTCTTATCGTCTTTATGTCTTTCGTCTGCAGCAGTGTGTATTTGACTATTAAGAGGAATAATTTGAGACTATAATTATGAAGTCTAGGACACAAACCTGGAACAGCAATGAGTTTTGAACTGGTACACCTATCTATGACAATTCACGTACAGAGAGATCTGATGGGTGGAGCTTTTCCTAAGCAGTTCAGTTGTTCATGACACCTCCGTGTGTCAAGTCTCTGGATTCGACGTTCGTGCTTACCGTGGCAGTCTATCGTCTGCATTTGGTTTGGTTACAATGAGTTGGTCACGCATACGAGGATGCTACAATATCTTTTTTTTCGCGTCTATAAACCCTTTATTATTAATGATGTGTACGTATAATACAGCACAGTGCAGCAATACTGCACATCATTTTTACGTCAAAGAAGGAATTGAGACATTTGGTTTTTTTTGTTGAATGATTGGAACATATAACAGACCACAATGCAGCAATACTGCACATTATTTTTACGTCAAAGAAGGAATTGACAAATTGGTGTTTTTTTGTTGATTGATTGGTTGCTTTGTCGTCTTCTTCATCATGTCGATAAAACACGGTGCCTGTGAAACTATTTGTGCTAGGTCCTGTTTGTTACGGATGGTTTTGCATGTCATACTGCGCGAAATATCTTGGCTCCATCATGACAAAGGACGCCAGATCCTCAACATAGATCAAGACCAGACTGGCAGTGACCATGTCAACCTAGGCAGACTTGACCAAGACCTGGAAGAGTAGAGAGATTAATTTCTGCAGCAAGGTAAAGCTCTTCAGGTCTCTGGTCCTGGCCGTCCTGCTGTACGGCTGCCAAAGCTGGACATTGACAGCAGAATTGGAAAAAGCCATCCAGGCATTTGAAATGAAATGCGATCGCAGACGGCTTCATATCGCCTGGCATGAACGCAAGACGAATGACCACGTCATAAACCTGGTGACGTCACTTGTAGGCCCTCAAGATCCACTATTTGCCATTGTGAAGAGGGGGAAGAAGCCATGTTACGCGGCATGACACCATTGCAAAAACCATCCTGCCAGGAACAGCGGAAGGAAGCAGGCGCACAGGACGACAAGGAAAGAGCTGGACAGACGATGTCAAAACATGGACGGCGCTAGACATGCCGCGCCTCCTGACAATAGCTGCAGACAAATCTCTTCGTCGGCATCTCTCATGTCTTCCCAAAGGGCCTGTCCGGCTGCGGGACAGAACTGAACTGAACTGAATGCGCATCTTTCAGTCTCATCACGTCCTTTATAATTAAATGTGGTAACCGTCTTAACATACGCACGCGCGGGAACGCACGTTGACATGTGCGTGCGTGCGTGCGTGCGCGAGCAAGATGCCATTTTCTTTTTAGGGTTTGTTTGGGCGAAACCCGTCAAAAGATGTTCATGAAGTTGTACTAGGCATGGAAGTTGGTCATTACGTGAATATAATATGTCTTATTATGCCAGAGAGAGAGAGAGAGTGAGGTGAGGGGGGAGAGGTGCAGGCAGACAGACAGACATAGGCACGTATTAACCACTGTCCATGACGATATGTAGTTAGTTAGTCTTTGTTTATAGGGTCCAGTGGACTGCAAAGAACCGAATCAGGATCACAACTTGGTTGAAAGTGGACTCGCCCCTGATCCGTATAAAAGATCTGCTGAAACAACCCTAATGGCAATGAAGGCACTCCACCAGCCGGTCACTTTACAATAAAGGCATTCCAAGCAAGGGACGCTGAGGCTGTAATTTAATTTATTGCACCCCCGTTTACAAAAACAAAATAGGATATAAATATTATTCTAAAATATTAACCAAACACATCTATATATATAAATTGCTTAGCCGGAAGTCCTTCTTCGCCTCTACTGTAAAGTTTGAATTGTCCGGTATGGACGCTGATCTGGGCAGGTGCTGGGCGCTGCGGATCGGCCTTCTGTGCGCTCAAAACCCACGAAATCGTTATAGCCGACATTTCCTTACCGAACGTTTAACCGTTTCTGAGATAAATAAATAAACAAAATGTCCACAAACTGCAATAGCCTCATTCCGCGCCGCGTTTGGTTTCGATTCAACCCGTGTCAAGAACGTGCCCTTCCGTAATACCGCAAATTTTGTTTTATTTCCATTCAAAATACTTTTGCACTCATGTCACCAATCTTACAAAATTTTGTGTTTAACTAATTAAATTTGATTAATTAAAAATCGAATCGAGGTTTCAGCATGATTTCCCATATAGACCAAAAAATTGATGGTCTTTCTACGAAGCCTTGGTGGCTCACTTAGTAAGACATTAGCCTACCATGCAGGTGACCCAAGTTCAAATCTCCAGCGGGCCATATTTTTTTGTTTTTTTTTTTACACTACAATATGGATATTTTTCTTTTTAATGTAGGCTTTTTACTTTTAACTTATTTATTATTATTATTATTTTTTTTGGTTTTGTTATTATTATTATTATTATTATTATTATTATTATTATTATTATTATTATTATTATTATTATTATTATTATTATTTCTAAACTAATAATAATAATAATAATTATTCTTATTATAATTATAATATCTTATATCAAATTTTATTTTAAAACCTTGGTGTTTTTTCTGATTTCTATTTGTATTATTCTATGTTCAATATTATTATTATTATTATTATTATTATTATTATTATTATTATTATTATTATTACCAAGGAGCGGGATGGGGTGGTACGTGTAGGTAAAAGGGGGCTACGGGTAGGTTTAAAGGGGCATGGGTAGGCATAACGGGGATACGGGTATATATAAGGGGGTATGGTGATGGTCGATTCCTTTCATCCATACCTGCGAAACGATCAACGGGGAAGTATCAAGGAGGGTACAGGTAGGTTACAAGGGGGGTACGGAAGGTATCAAGGGGGTATGGGGAGGTATCAAGTGGGTTCGGGGAGGTATCAAGGGGGTTTGGTGAGGCATCATGGGGGGGGGAAGATATCAGGGTGGGGGGTATGGTGAGGTATCAAGGGGGATATGGGGAGGTGTCATCGTCCAAATGAAACTCGTAGACAACAGTCGTCTCTGTCTACATTTTAAACAGAAACCTGTGTACCCTGGCTTGCCAGGGTACAAAAACCACTAGTATACCTATAAAATGCCTACATTGATAAATAATAGTACCAAAGAAAGCCCTAGTGACCTTTTGGCAGAAAGCGTCTAATATCCCCAAGCTGAACCAATATAGAACCTATACACAAATGAAGAATATGGGAGAGGTTTCAAAAAAAAAAAGGTAGGTGACTGACTTATGAAAAAAGTGAATACTGAAGACAACAGAACAAAAGAAATACAAGGAGTGACAGAAAAGAGAAAATTTGAAGCACTAACTTTCCAGAAAGTGGGGAAACTATTAGTATGGTGAAGCTTTATGTGGATATCATTATTGTGCAAGGTTTTCACAACAGAGGCCATGCTAACAAAACTATGGTGTAATTGGGAGTACCGTTAACATCGATAAGACGGAGAGGAAGACGAAGATGATATCAAGCCAAAGCTTGGCCTCCAACGGGGATAATGGAACTGACCTGGTATTTTTCAATTTCATTTCAATCCTGTAATTTTATGTCTGTGCACTAATGCGATCTGGTGCATGTATGTTGTTGTTGAGGTGTAGGTATACGTTTATAATTATGTGCGTCGGCCCGCGAGTGGTGTGTTTTTGTCAGCATGTGCCGCCTCTATGTGTAAATTGGAATAATGGGGAAACTAAAAAAAAAAAAAAAATTAGGGAAGCTAGCGAAGCGACAAGAAGGAAGAAAATTGTTAGCCCTCGACTATCGACAAAGGGGTAAGCTCTCAGACAAAACGTTGTCCCCGTTCCCGCTTAAAACGCATGCGGTACTGGTATTGGGAGAGGGGAGGGGAGTAGAGAGACAGAAAAGAGAGTGTGGTTGCGTCCTAACTAAATTTTCCCCAAACAAGTCCTGCGACCAGACCTGTAAAATTTCGAAGCCCTCAAACCGAAAAGAAAACTCTCAGACGAGACTGTGTCCTCCTTCCTTCCAAATTTGGAGACTGTCACTCCCGAGTATTGATCTTGGCCATGACGTAACATTCCGGTACCCTTTCTCCACACACGGAACACGGACAGGCCAAACTGAAGACAGAATGTATGGCGGCCTACTAGCGCCAAAACCTGATAATTACAATTATCATGTAATAATTACAAATATAATGGGATAATTACAATTATCAAGAGATAATTACAATTATCATTGAAAATTACAGATATGTTCGTGTGATCATGTTTAATTTTCAGTTTTGGCTCTATCAATCCGACTGGAAATGCGCCAAAACTGACAATTGTAATTATCACATAATAATTAAAATTTTCACTTGATAATTATAATTTTCACGTGATCATGCTTAATCCTGGTAAGGCAGCTTACTAGCGTCAAAACCTGCAAAACTTACATGTATCACTGATAATTGTAATTAACACGTGTTCTGTGTAATTCACAGAGATACCGGTAATTCACAGTGTTAATTACTAATTTTCAGTTTTGGCCACGCTTTACTAGGGCCAAAACCCCAGGCGTGCTCGGAACAGTGTCGCTGCCGCGCATGCGCATCGCGCATCGGGCCGCGCATATTCAGCTTGATATTTATAATTTTCAGTGATAATTGTAATTATCTCTTGATAATTGTAATTATCTCTTGATAATTCTAATTATCTCTTGATAATTGTAATTATCTCTTGATAATTGTAATTATCAGGTTTTGGCGCTAGGAAAGCATGGCAAATACTGATAATTATTAATTAACACTGCGGATTACCGGTTTCTCTGTAAATTACACAGAACACGTGATAATTTCAATTATCTCGTGAGAATGGTAACTCTCGGTTTTGGCGCTAGTAGGCCGTCATAGGAATGTCGAACCATGTTGCTGTTGTTGTAATAACCGGGGAAGGAAGGGAGAGAGTTTCTGAGGGACGTGATCTGTATTCAAACCCTCGTCAGCCCTCCACACACAAGTTCCCCAAATCACCATTAGTCCGCGAGGCGAGATTGATGTAGAGGGAGGAAGAAAGTGCGAAGGAGATGGAAGGGGGTGACGTGTGGAGGGGAGATGGTTAACTGTGCATCAGGGAAGATGCCTGTGATGTTGACCTTGAACTATGAAGCTGAGAGGGAGGGAGGGAGAGAAAAAAAATTACTTCAATCCATGATCACTCGGAAATGACAATCGCCACAAATGTCATCACTGACGTCCTTATTCCGTTTGAGTTTAAGTAATTAACCCGCGTTATTATATCGGCGTTAAAGTCCTACTGCACTGTTATTTTGGCATTCACACTTACTTAGTTACGGTGTATTTACATACGAATACGGACAACACGATGACAAGCTCACAATGGTGAAGAAACGGAAACTCCGATGATATGGCCAAGTCACCAGAGCATCAGGCCTTGCAAAGACCATCCTGCAAGGTACGGTGCAAGTAGGCAGAAGAAGAGGGAGACAGAAAGAGAGGTGGGAGGACAACATTCGAGAGTGGATTGGCTTGACATTGAGCGAAGCCATGAGGGTTGCTGAGGACAGAGTAAGATGGATAACGCTGGTTAAACGATCATCTGTGGTGCCCCAAAGACCTTCGAGTTACGGGATAGGATAGAATAGAAAATACGAATCCGTTTACTGGCTTATAAGTTTTCAGCGACTCTATTTTCAAACGGAATTTGTTATTTGATTTCTCAGTTTCCTTCTTCCTTTTGAGAATCTGTCACATTTAACAATAAGTATAGACTATAAGACTGAACATTCAAAAAGATCAAAATATAAGTTTTAAACCTCTTCACAGTCGATTGCAAGATGTTATTAGATTATTTTTAATTGTGATACTAATGCCTTTATATAATTCTTATTCATCTTTTGTGTGTGTAAACTTTGATGTTAAGAAGTCTAATATAACGATTAACAGTCAACTATATGTACACTGAAGAGTGATGAGAAGTAAATATAAAGTGAGCTTGTAACAATCAGCATTAAATAAAGTGTAAGTGCGGTAATTTTTGTTTTTGGAAGCATCAGTTATAGTCTGCAATTATTAATTTAGATGTAGATAACCTTTGCTCGTGAAGTGACTTTCATTTTCCGCGTTTTTAATGTGCATATAATCGCCGTGTCAAGCTGTATTATATTGAAAGTCGATTAGATATCTATTGATCTTTTCATCTCATGTTCCGGACAATATTCGCGATTCTTGCAAAGTGAAAGTGGTCGATATTGCTTTGTGTTTCGGTGTTTTAAAGCTAGGTTTTGGGCGATATTGTATTTATAAAAGTTTCCCCTTGTAAAAATAAATCCGGAAAAAGTGATATTCCGCGAACGTGATCTATTGTGAATTCCACATTATAAATATGTACGCGTTCGTTTCGGTATATATGATTGTGTTTTGTCCCCTTCCCCAAACTTCCTTGTGTAAAAAGGCCATGTAGGCATCGACACAAATAAATTTCTAATTTCTGATGTATCCATTGATTGTTGGTTTATGTCTATCTTATAGTTTATTGAAGTACAAATTTTCTCTAATTAAAAATTCAATCACAAGATTCTCGCTTCTTCTTTTTTTTCCATGCCTTTGACTTTTTACACGTTTGCACAAAACCTCTTCAGGAAGAAAATATAAATTGTGTTTACAAAATGTCCGTGCCACCCTTATAAGTCCATATATGGAAGTGTACTTGGACTTGCATATAGCATACACTTTAGTTTTTTTATGTTGATGAGGGAAAGTGCTTGACGGTCACTTAAATCTTTTTCCTTTTTTTAGGGGGGGGGGGGTGGTGGTGGAGTAATGAGAGAAAGAAGAGAGGGAGTGAGAGTTTGTCCTTTTGATTCCCTTTTCTTTCTTCCGCTTCTTCTTTTCATTCTTCTCCCACGACAGAGACCTTCCCATTCGTTAGTGGGGAAGGGGAGAACATGATTGGTATGGGGTCTGTTTTATGTGTGTGGAAAAGGAACTGCTGAGGTTGGAAGATGGTTCGGATGAATTAGAGCACAGTGATATAGGGGTGTAGACCGAAGAAGCTTGTGTTTGGTTAGTGTGCAACAGAAGGGGTGTGGGAAGGCAACATTGGAGAATGAACTGGCTTGACACAGAGCGAAGCCATGAGGGTTGCTGAGAACAAAGAAAGATAGTCATAGAGTACGCTGGTTAAACGATCATCTGTGGTGCCCCAACGACTTTCGAGTTACGGGATAGGATAGGATGTGATAAAAATGGTGTAGGCGGTGGGGGTGAAGTGATCGAGCGAAGACTAATGGAGATGTGTTCAGTTCTGATATATTTATTTTGTGGGGCCGTAACCATGGCGCCTTAGCCTCTGAGACTCTCAAACTGTTAGTTAGTCAAAGAAAGAAGGGAACGACGTTACAGACTCTCCTCTAGGCGACTCTGTCCGCGGGTCAGGTCTGGCTAGGGCCATTGATGGTCATTCCTTGACGTTAACTGAACTCCTTTTACCTCTCCAGTTATATTAGTATAATAATTTATTCCCGCGTACATGCTGCGCTACCCTGTTCTTTGTGTAGAAGCAGTTTTACATTTTGCTTCTGTGGTGACTTGGGGTCCAAAAGAATGGGCTTTCTTGTCACACACACACTTTGGGGAATTTCTTGTTGGATTTTGGCAGAGGCTAAAGGGCAGTAGCAGCAGTGTAATTACCATTGGTGGGTAGGAGTCCATTCCTCCATTCCCCCCTCTTGTCTGCTGGCATCACTAATGGATTTTCATGCTTTGTTACACTCCATGTGTCGCCAAGCTTCCTAAGGCAGCGATGAGCGTTCACACCCGCGGCATCTCTAACTTGGTTTCAGGCACCTCTAGCTCGACTATTACTGGTTATGCAGTGGACGTAAGCTTGTCTAGTTTGTGTCTTTGTTCTTTGGTGGTCTTTGTCTTCTCTCTTCCTCTCTCCCTTTCACGCACATACATATAAACACACACACTCTCTCTCCCTCTCTCTCTCTTACATTCACATACAAACACACACACTCTCTCTCTCTCTCTCTCTCTCTCTCTCTCTCTCTCTTACATTCACATACACACACGAACGCGCGCGTCCCAATAGCCCCGCCCCGGCAGGGCATTTCACCGAGGATTAGTTTAGAACAACGCAGAAATCGCTCAGAATTAGGCGTGAAAGTGTGCACACATAGTAATTCTCACTCCCACTAAAACCCCCACCCAAACCCCATCCCTCTCTCCACACATACCCACACTATCCTGTTCCTCCAACCGCCCGTATTCATCAATGATTCCTGATGTTGAGAAGCTCTCTGAGCTTATAAGTGCGCTATATAAGAGTAATCTCTTTCTTTTCAATTGAAATTTGTCAGCCCAAAATCCGATTGCACTGACATAGTGCAGGAGACCATCCCCAGACGCTCGTTAGTGATCAGTGGATTCGTTTTTAGTTTGTCACTGACACCATGTTCTATTCACCGTTTTCACCGATAATTATGTGATCTGCTCTTTGTCCAGCCAACTAATTTTCATCTGGTTTCAATCTCATTGAAATATTAATTTTTCATGTTTCCTATCCTATCCTATCCCATAACTCGGAGGTCGTACCACAGATGATCGTTTAACCAGCGTACTACATCTTTCCCTGTCCTCAGCAACCCTGATTGTTTCGCTCAGTGTCAAACGAGTCCATTCTCGAATGTTGTCCTCTTTTTCGGTCTTCCTCTTCTTCTATCTCCTTGCACTGTGCCTTGCAGGATGGACTTTGCAAGACCTGGTGACGTGGCCATACCATCGGAGTTTCCGTTTTTTCACCACTGTGAGCAGGTCATCGTGTTGTCCAATGGCTTGTGTGATGGTCTGTCGGACTTCGTCGTTGGTGATGTGCTGGGTATAGGAAATGCCCTGAAGTCTTCTGTAGCCCCTCATCTCCATGCTTTGTATTCTTCGTTGGGGATCTGCTGTGAGAGTCCATGTTTCGCAAGCATATAGGAATATCGGCAAATAATGAGTTGATTTGTTGTGCAATGCTCAAAATAATCTATAATCTACTTTCCACGAAGTCACGATTTTCATTATTAATTTTACAAGGAGACAAACACACACACGCACACACACCCACACACACCCACACACACACACACGCGCGCGCGCGCACCAACCTGTAAGACACACAAATGTATGCACAAATATTGTGCGTTTTCTTTTTAGCTGTGTGCATGCGCATTGCGCGCGCACTTGTGTGCGTGGGCGAGAGTATGCGCGTGTGTGTGTGTTGTACGTGGTCAATGAATATTATCTTTTATTTTCGTTTTTTATCAAGCGACACGCACATTTTCCTCTATCGTTTTTGTGAATAAAGATTTTTGGACATGATATACAAGCACCCTAACACATTCTCTCTCTCTCTCTCTCTCTCTCTCTCTCTCTCTCTCTCTCTCTCTCTCTCTCTCTCTCTCTCTCTCTCTCGCTCTCTCACACACACTCTCTCTCACACACACACATACACACAGATACTACACACCTCTTCTCTTTCTCATTATCTCGTTTCGGCGACATCAAAACGTACACCTAGTCTCGTCATAGAACTGTGACCGCGTGCGCTAATTCATTTCTGTACTTCTTATATCACATCTTTTGGAGTTCACGTCACTAGTTAATAATCAAACATTTTTACGTCTTCCACCCCTCCTCTTTCCATCCTCCCAATTTCCCCCTCTCCCTTTCCGATTTAAAGCACCATCTTTGACGAGTTCGACTTTGGGGAAAATAGAAAAAAAGAAAGAAAATTACCAACTGTGCTGTCTCGGCACGGACAGTCTTCAATCCCAGAAGCCATTTCAAGCGGAAATGAGGAGCGAGATCAAAAACGGAAAGGAAAACCAAGGGATTATGGGTACTAGCATCTTTTTTTCCCTTGGGCGCATGCGTGAGGGGCGTGGCTGAGAGAGGAAGCGAGGAGATGCGATGATCCTAGTTAATGTATTGAAGTGGAAATGTGACGTTCTTTGGTCTCTGTCTCCATCTCGTCCTTTTCTCCACAATCTCTAACAGTACGTGCAAAAGAGTAAGTGAACGTGATTGAACGGGGTTCGAACCTGGGTCATCGGTGTGCCAGGCAAAGGCTCTACCCACTGAGCTATGGCAGGAAGGCAAATCCTCACATAGAATTAATGGATGTATAGCGTGAGCGGCTTTTGGGGAATAGAAGTGGGGAAGGAGACGACCGAAGGCAAAGACAAGAAATATGCTTTCGCTTCTCACGGGAAATCGGGGAGGAGCAGAAAGTCCAGGTATTGATTGATTGATTGATTGTTGCTTTAGGTCCAGCGGACTCTTCCGAGCCAAATCAGGACTGGCAGTCCCGGTAGAGGTGGGTGGATGAAGGGACTTTTTTTTTAAAGAGGAGGGATGGGGGAGAAGAAAGACGGAGGCACGCAGACAGTTTGGGGAGTTGGGAATGATAGGAATAGGTGGGTTGGGGGGGGAAGGGAATGAAAAATTAGCCCATTTCTTCTGCCATGTCATTGTCCCCTCTCGTCCGCCGTCTTATCGAGGTTTCCACATTTTAATTGTGGAGTTTTTGAAAAGCTGAAATCACAGTAAAACTGGAGAAGGAAGAGTGAATAATTATTTTGTATTACTAGCTGTGTTGATGGAAAGCCCATAAGAGTAAGAGCCTCGGACGACAGTATTACTATTAAGCGAGGTCCAGTCTGTAAACGCACGCTTTACGTCGCACGGGATTTTTTTTTTTAAAGATCTTTTCCTAGACGGGTTAGTTGACAGGTCCACTTATAAGACACCCAGCAAGCGCTAGGTCCGTCGTCAAAGTTCGATCCTGATGTACGTAGAAAAGGAATTAACAACTGTCTTCCCAAGGAAAGGTGAACTCCTTGGGGTCTTGAGCAATCTTGTCACTGTAGATTGTTCTAACCTATAAAGGGAAAAGTAAAAGCCCCAGTTGAAAACCTGTCTTGCCTTTGTAGGCATGACAGTTTCACTGCGGCAACAGTTCCCCCCCCGTTGGAGTGCCGGGGGTTTCAGTATAAATAGTATCCCCACTTTCTGGAAATTTAGTGCTTTAAATTCCCACTGTCGCTGTCTTCCTCATTTGCTCTTTCCCATTCCTGATCTGTCCTATCACTCTGCTATACTATCTTCTTCTCCGCTAGATCAATGACCTACCTTTTTTCTTGAAAACTCTTCCTGGACAAGACTCCTTGTTTGTGTATGAGGTCTGTTGGATCAGCTTGGGAGTGTTGGACGCTTTCTGCCGGGTGGTCACTAGGGCTTCCTATGATTGTAGTATTTAGCACTATAGGCATTTTATATGTATATGTTTTTGTTGATGATTTGTAATGATGGTTGTATTCTATTTTGTTTTTGTAACCGGGGGTTCGCGTAGTTGAGGTAAACCCTCAGCCGTCCCCCGCGCGGGATGTCTTTATTGTAAAGTGACTGGCCGGTGGAGGGCATTCAATTTTCCCATTGGGGTTGTTTCAGCAGATCTTTTATGCGGATCGGGGGTTGTCCGGTCCTGATTTGGCTCGGAAGAGTCCGCTGGACCTAAAGCTAACAATAAATAAATCAATCAAAGGAAAGGTGAATGTCTTCAAAGTACAAGGCATTGTGATACTGTCAACCATGACAGGGGGGGGGGGGGGGTCTTTATTGGGAACAGGCGAGTTATTAGTTCCCCTCTACACGATCTGCAGTGTTCAGATACGCTCTATCTTTTTTCTACGACCCTGATGATGTAGCTTTGGGGACATAACTTGCCAAGTCGTCCAATATTGAGCGATATTTGGACAGGAAAATAATCATGTCCGTTCGACACAATTGCAGAGAGGAGTTGATGTCCGTTCGCGACCCTGTTGCTGTGAGCAGAGGTGAAGTATTTGTCAACTAAGCCTGCACAACACAATATGTGTTTGGAACCAATGTCAGTGCCGTTACCATTTTGAATATTAATTTTACTACTGACATATATATTATATTATCTTGTGGTATTACTATGTAGTACTTTTTACTGAACTATTTGTATCTGTGCTTCATTATGTATTCTTAATGTTGGTGTCTTCGTGCGTGAGTGTGTGTGTGTGCGTTTATGTGGGGTGGGAGTGAAAGGAGTGGTTTTTTGTTTGTTTGTTTGTTTTATACTCAGATGTGACGTGTGTTATTATTTCTTACGATGCTTAAACGTGTTTCATCTCATAATGCTGTGTCATATTGTTTAAAAATGTATCCTTGAGAGTATATTTTTTTAGTTTGGATTTGCGCTTTAAAAATACATTATTATCATTATTATTATTATTATTATTATTATTATTATTATTATTATTATTTTTTTTTTTATTTTTTTTTTTTTTTTTTACGTCAGGATGAAAGGGCTGTACATTTTGTATACAAGCTATTTAAAGGACTCAAAGTAGAAGGCATTGTTTATTTTTGGGCGAAAACGGGCTTACCCTAAAATTTGCATTGTTATTTACATTTCACGATGGTACAGTTCTAGCCTGTGTGTCGCATACATTCCATCATAACGGACTTTAACGATCCTGACGCTCATGTCCTAGACGGGTAAGTGCCGGTAACAAGAACACACCCAGCATGTACTTTGTCCTTCTCCCCCATCCCTGGCTGGCCAGGATAGTGCTCAGTTGTCAGGGCGTCAGACCATGCGCCCAATGGCTGCGGGTGGGCGTCTCGGGCGGTTTGAGTTAGATCCTGTATCGGCCAGCGCCTAGAGTCTGGTCAAGTGCGGCGAGATAAGTGCGCTACAAAAATCCTCAATAATAAAAAAAAAATAAATAATAATACAGTGAGACTTTTTCTCTCAAACCAACCGCTAAAGTTTGAATTTTTCAGTTCCGTTCTGACAAGAGAGTGATTTCCCCTGTTTAAAGTTTACCAATACCATACCTTTGACTCTTTGTTTCTGAATGAACCACATGGCCTTAATAGTGCATCTTAGGTATCTGAGGTATGGTAGGGTCTGTTGTCTCAACCTAATACAAAAAACCTTACCGATCAACTTTTTAAAAAAATGTCTCTTTGGTAGATGCTATTTTTAGCGCAAGAACGGTGGCTAGCGGCGGTTGTTAATAGGCCCACAAATATGGCATTTATATATTTAAAATAAATAAATAAATACTCTTAATTTCTAGTCATTTTTTGGTGTAAACTTGTTTTTTGTCAGCCGCTGCGGGGCGGCAACACTCACTGTGAATGTTAAACGGATCTGTCGAGAGGGCGTGGTCAAATTGGGTCCCTTTAAACTCGAGATTTAAATCGAGGCTGCAACCGCTGGTTTGTAATGTAAGGTCCATAGTGTGGAATTCAAGAACAAAGGAAAGGGCGCAGAGCGTGCAGTTTAATTGCGATGGGTGGACCAGGTCGGAGAATCGTGGAGTTACATTGGGAAAGGAGACAGGGACAGGGACGGGGACTACAAGGGAGGGATGGAAAAGAAGTGACGAGAGAGTGCATGGCAAATCCAGGCTTGATGGATCAGAATGAGCATCAATTATTAATTTGCATCTCCGGATCATTATTACGTAATTTTTGTCCTCTTCAACTGTGGTTCTGAGTTGTGCTCACCAATATTTGGTCAATTAATTTTTCATTTCCTCGAGCACCCATTTTCACCATTAAGGCTATTGATTTTGAGTGACTTGTGTTCAGTTCTCATACACCCACCCCCACCCCCCACCCCCAATGTCTGTTTCTTTTTTCTTTTTCCCTGTTCCTTCGGCACAATTAGTTGAATTGAACAATCTCTCTCTCTCTCTCTCCCTCCCTCCCTCCCCTCCCTCCATCTCCCTCTTCGCACCCATATTTTTCATCTTTCACCACGCAGTAAGTACATGTATTTGATTTGACAGCATATTCATGGCGCTAACGGCTTACAAGTTATTTGACAACTGTGTCACACTCGTGTTTACATTGCTGTCACTTAATATACCTAGGGGTCAGGGTCTGGAAAGGTCAAAAGTCAGAAGATTTGGGTCACAGTAAATGATAGATGATGAGAGATAAACGTGAGAAGTATAGCCCTGGCAGTACTTCATGCACTGCACTGTTGGCATCAAAGATGATGACACTGCAGTTTGGAGATAGCCCGAAAACAGACACATTGACATTATCTCTATTCTTTCTTATTTGTTTGAATGCAGTATGTTCGCTTCTTTTAATACGATTGTGTGAGAGCTGTCCTTTCGTGTGTTCTGTACTCTCTCTCTCTCTCTCTCTCTCTCTCTCTCTCTCTCTCTCTCTCTCTCTCTCTCTCTCTCTCTCTCTCTCAGTTGAAATTCATCCGTTGCATGGAGTTATTATTGTTCATAAACATAGAATTAGATGGCATAAACATGTAGATTACATTGACAAACTTGTCTCCCAAAATGTGTAGCCCTTAAGTAAATTAACATTTTTTGGTCGGTGATGCCAGAAGAATTTTTTTTCTTCTCACGTCCTGCTGCCTTTCACATTTTAATTATGCGTAATCAGTATGGTATGGTGCAGGAGAAGTGCATATCCATAAACTAAACCCCTTGCACAGTAGAGCAGGGAAGATTATCATTGATGATCCCAGTCTTTCGCTTTCGGAAAAACTTCCAGCAGCAAAGCTAATGTTCTGTTACCAGCAGTTTTCATTCAACATTGTGATCCTTTTGTTTAAAGTGCAACCTGGCCTGGCACCATCTTATTTAAGCCAACTATGAACTGCTGCCACACAACGTTACGGGTCCAACAAATACATCCTGCCTCCAACACGAATTGACCTGTAAGAATAGTTTTGCATTCTCAGGACCTCTAATCTGGAACTCTCTTCCTTAAAACAGTAAATCTTGTATCACTCTTCCTTCATTCAAACGTACATTAAGGCAACATTACTATGGCGTAACCACTGATTTTGTCAACCGTTTCGCAATGTGATACTTGGTGCGTCTTAGAACGTATGCGTTATTATAACACCTGATTATTTGATGTACGTTTGATTGTTTGTTATGTATTGTGTAATTGCAACACCAATATAGATTGTCACATTATCTTTTTTGTATGCTGCATAATAGTTCTTATAGTTATTTGTTTTGTCGTGTTATAATTTTCTGTCTTGTCGTTGGCATAAATGACTGAACATCGCAGAATGTGAGTTAAGTGTGAATGATACGAGAAACGATTGTGGGATTCGGAGAATCCCACCCAATCTCTCTCTCTCTCTCTCTCTCTCTCTCTCTCTCTCTCTCTCTCTCTCTCTCTCTCTCTCTCTGTCTCTCTCTGTCTCTCTCTCCCTCCCTCCCTCCCTCCCTCCCCCTCTCTCTCTCTCTCTCTCTCTCTCTCTCTCTCTCTCTCTCTCTCTGTGGTAAAAATATGTTCTTGAGTTGAGTGTTACAAGTTTAAACTTCGCACGTTTTGATTATGAATCAATATTGAAGCCTAACCTTCACACCCACCATTGGCGGATACGGCAGTCGGGGCTAACCATCCCATGGGAAAAAAGCTTTAACACTGAGCCACCAGAACACTCATACTGCTGCGATGGACAGTGACGATTTGCCATTTTTATCTTGCCCACGACGGGACGCGAACCTGGGTCTTCGGTGTGCCAGGCGAACGTTCTAGCACTTTTTCCCAAATCTTATGTCTTGGCGTGAAGTTCTCAAAGTGAATTTTGAGCAAATGCGTTCTTATTTAGCACTTTTCCAGCTCAAGAGCATACTGTGAGAGATAAGATAAGATAAGATAAGATAAGATAAGATAACAATTTTATTTTGCAAGGGTGAGAGAGAGAGAGGGAGGGAGGGAGAGAGACATAACATGGATTTCGAATCGCGCGCTTGTGTGTCCCTACGTGCGTGTAGGATTTTAAATGTTTAATTTTTTTAAAGACAGTTTTGACGAATGGATTAATATTATGCAACTAAAACTTGTATTGTCTCTGCGACATCGCGACTCGAAACGTCATTTCATGACTTGGGCAATGAAACTAGGGATGAACTAACATTTAACGTACATTATTTTAACTTTCACTATAAAAACTTTTTGCCTAGATTATGTTTATATTTTGACAATGCTCTCGTCACAAAAGTTGAACAACCTGTAACTGTATAACTGTCAAAAAAGTTTAACAAACACTTTTTGAAACAATGGCTTGAGGTTAGCTCGTGACTCCGACTAAGGACTATACTGTATTGTTTCTGTCACTCCATATTACATTTACATGGTCCGGTCAGGAAGTTATTTTGACATTGATCATGATACGCACATGATCTATATTAGATATTACCTAATTAGTCCTTTGTGGGTTTGAAAGCCTGGAAACTTTTGGAGACTATTATTATAAAACGCTTGTTAAGTTAATAATTTTAGGCTACTTTTAAAGGAGGAGTGCTTGATAAGAATATATTGAAGTATATTCTTCAGTCAATTACGCGCGGAAAAACCTACATTTCGGTGTTCTGGAAAACAGGTCGAAAGAAAGGCAAGGTTGGGATTTTCCCGATTTCCATGAGTAAAGGGATGAATATACCAATCTTTGTAGGCCAGAAAATTGACGTGAAAAATGTGAATGGCTTTGCCAGTGATTTCTTTAGCTGGCAATTAATGTATGCAGTCACACGCGAGACGACAATGCGAAGTGCATTCATTTAATGTCTAAGTGGTTTTTTGCAGTTTGAAAGCGGATAGAACAACTCAGTTCATGGAATGGAATATTTCCCACATGTTATTTTAAGTAGTTTCGAACAATTAGTAATAGCTACAGTGCAGGAAATGTCAAAGCTTACATAGACATTTAGTCATATAAGTTTGATTGTTTTAAGTGTTACGCATCGTCGAGTTCCTAAACTAAAGGACCTGACGTCGTGGAGTTTAGGTTTTTCTCTTGTTCGTGTAGACGCAGTCTCCACAGCATTCTGAAGAAAAGGCAGTAACAGTTTTGTTGTCAATTTTTTTCTCGTGAGGGTAGTGTAGTAATCCTTTTGGTTAAGGCACTCGCTAGATGAATGTTTCGTGAAGCAACGTCGGGACCGATTGGGATACGTGGGATGGTGACCAAGCTTGAAAGACAAACATCGAACGACCCCTCCTCCACCCCACCCCACCCCACCTCACCCCCACCTCCCACCCCAAAATAGCCGGCACGCAGCACACCCCAAACCAAGTCCTCCAGCCAGCTGTGAATGGTGGGTACACGGCTATATTTAGAACCAGGGGAAAGGTAGAGCAACGAGGTAGAGGAGAGGGGCACGCAGCTCATTAAACTGGTCCAGAGAAAAGATATCTAAAAGGGGAAAAAAAACCGCATCTCTCCTCAACTTTCAAAACGCATCTCTCCTCAACTTTCAAAAAGGGTTTAGGAACACCTTTTGCGTTTTTTGGCCTAATCTCGTGACGACGAGTTTACCTGGGAAATTTGCATTTGTCGTCACGTTAAAAGATATTTAAAAGACATATAACTGTGAACAAAAAGAAATACTTTTTGAGATTAAGAACGTTATCATGGTTTGATAATTAATTAGTGGTACTGAAGTGAACTTTTGCTGGATTCCATCATTTTGTTGATCTTTTTTAATAATGATTGGGCTGATAGTAATTCTCTATCAGTTAAAATCTGTCTTCTAAAGAAATTCAAAACCAGAGAGAGAGAGAGAGAGAGAGAGAGAGAGAGAGAGAGAGAGAGAGAGAGAGAGAGAGAGAGAGAGAGAGAGAGAGAGAGAGAGAGAGAGAGAGAGAGAGAGAGTTAGTTAACAGACACAATCATAAACAAAATTAATTTATCGATTTATGTATTTAGATTTTCTTTAAAAATAAATTGTATTGGGTGGCCTTTTAGGTCAGTGGATAGTGAACTGGTTTCTTCGACCGAAAGTCGCGGGTTTAAACCCCGAGTACGACGAACTCACGTGACTTAGATATGAGACTTTTCAGGACATCGAGGGGTTTCTCCGGGTTCTACGGTTTCCTCCCTCCCTTGAATAATGATATTGAATTCATTTAATGTAACACAATTGTCAAAATATGAAAAATAAAAAAAATTATTTCAATTCCGACTTCTGTAATAGCTATCTGTTAAGGTCCCCGCGTTTTGAGTTCGTCTGAAGAAAATGCGCATGATAGCACCCTGTCTTCTTCTTCTTCTTCTTCTTCTTCTTCTTCTTCTTCTTCTTCTTCTTCTTCTTCTTCTTCTTCTTCTTCCTTTTCTTCTTCTTCTTCTTCTGTCTTCTTCTTCTTCTTCTTCTTCTTCTTCTTCTTCTTCTTCTTCTTCTTCTTCTCCTCCTTCTTCTTCTTCTTCTTCTTCTTCTTCTTCTTCTTCTTCTTCTTCTTCTTCTTCTTCTTCTTCTTCTTCTTCTTCTTCTTCTTCTTCTTCTTCTCCTTCTTCTCCTTCTTCTTCTTCTTCTTCTTCTTCTTCTTCTTCTTCTTCTTCTTCTTCTTCTTCTTCTTCTTCTTCTTCTTCTTCTTCTTCTTCTTCCTCTTTTTCTTCTTCTTCTTCTTCTTCTTCTTCTTCTTCTTCTTCTTCTTCTTCTTCTTCTTCTTCTTCTTCTTCTTCTTCTTCTTCTTCTTCTTCTTCTTCCTCTTTTTCTAAATATTTTCTAACAATTAGTTTAGTAATTGTCTGTTTATTCTTTGTACCTAATTTATTTAACTAAGCATTATTAGTTTCAATAAATATATGTTATTTATTTATTTATTTATTTTTGGATGGAAGGGAGGGAGGGTTTGGGGAATTATTTATGAATTTGTTTTAGTTTTGATTGATTATTTTATCATTTTTCTTTTAGTTTGTTTATGGTGAGTGCGGGGGAGGGTGGGATGGGAGGGGGAGGAGGGTAAGGTCCTGGAGGCCTAAGTTCCAACTTTCTGTAAGACGCAAAATAACATTTATAAGTACTTCGTTCTTCGTTGAAAGTTTTTATGTTTTTTTTTTCCTTTGTGTGTTTCTTAATCAGCTAATTGTTACAAGGGAATGAATGTATGTTGTTTAAAGTGTATGTGTATTTTAGTAGTATTATGATTTCTATAGTTTGATTAATTAATTACTTAATTTGGAAAATATCTATGATGTGCGCATGTTAGATTTTGTAAATTGTTTATGTTACATCAGTACAAGTTATGTTAATCTGATGAATAAAAATTGATGCAACAACAACAACCTCTTCTTCTTCTTCTTCTTCTTCTTCTTCTTCTTCTTCTTCTTCTTCTTCTTCTTCTTCTTCTTCTTCTTCTTCTTCTTCTTCTTCATGAATAAAAATTGATGCAACAACAACAACCTCTTCTTCTTCTTCTTCTTCTTCTTCTTCTTCTTCTTCTTCTTCTTCTTCTTCTTCTTCTTTCTTCCTCGTCCTCCTCCTCCTCCTCCTTCTTCTTCTCCTTCTTTCTTCTTCGAAATCGCACTTTTGAAAGAGTTTTGTCTTCTTCTTCTTCTCCCCCTCCTCTTCCTCCTCCTCTCCTTCTTCTTTTTCCCCTTCTTCTTCTTTCTTAGACTTCGAAATCGCACTTTTGAAAGAGTTTTGTCGTCGTTTGTTGGTTTGTTCAAACTGTGTTTTGGCAGTGAGGCAACGGTGACTGTTACTTTGAAACGGATCTGTGACGCTGAAAATGTGTGAAAGCTAGTCCCTTTTTCAGTAGCAAAGGAAGGATGTGTACATTTTCAGTAAATTATTTCAGTAGTTGCTATGTAGTCAGGACGTACATTTTCACAACCGCCAGTCATTATGATTATGTGGAATATGAGTACATGTATCTTGAAAAGATTCATTCAGCTACATGACAACGTGATCCTGCTGCATTCTCTCTTGTCCTTCTTTCCTCCCTAAACTCCAACCTCCTTCCCTCTCTTAGTTTGTGTTTAGAAATCTTCGTTTCATGTTACCATTATTTTCTTCAAGAATAATGGTGCACCACTTTTGATTTTTTTTTTTTTGCGGATTGCAAAGAACGAATACTGTTAAGTACTTTTATGCTTGGGGAAATTGGGGGTGGGGGAGGAGGGGATCTTAATATCAACGCTCTATGATAACATACTCGGTGCGTATTTCGAGATAAACCAAACACGCAATTCATTGCGTTTATACAGTCATATTAGTGTATTCACGGATGCAGGTGATGAACCTTTTCATTTCAATAATGACCATGGTTGAAACCCTACAGTTGTGCGTGCGGTTGCTGCATGCTGCTGTTCGTTTATTGGACATTTTACGCCTGTGTGCTTAATGTCTCGTCATCACGGTGATTAGTATCACGGAAAACATAAGCGTTTGCCTCTGACTTTGTTGCTTGTGGGAGGTACTCAGCGAGTCTTTGCTACGCTGTGTGCTTGGGCCACTGTGAATTCAAATGTCTTACTTGGTTACGCGTGACTTTGTAGTCATACCATTACTTATCATTATTATTTGTCACAGAATTTGGGGATTGGATTAGAACGAGTATGCATTGTCATTGCGTATGTGTACTGCGTATTGTTAAATGATCCAGCTTCTTGCCAACTACATCAGTGTTTCATGTGTGCATCATTATTACGCGTGTGTGTTGTGGTGTGGGGCGCGCGCGCGCGTATGTGTGTGTGTGAACAAAAACGTACGATGAATTGATTACTGCAGTTTATTGTAATATAATGCAGCAATACTTTGTTGTTGTTATTTGTTGTTGTGTCCTTTCTCCATTTCTTAATTAACTTTAGCCTCAGTACACATTCGTAATATTTGACGGATGATTGAATTTAACATATTATTTAATTACAAGAAGTAGAACAATGGGCCTAATATTGGGAGGGAGGGGGGGGGAAGTGATTATCATATCTATCTATCAATCTATCTATCTATATAAGAGCGTGGGCGATCAAGTGTGGACAGTGGGGCCGGGTAGCTCAGTTGGTAAGAGCGTCTTGCTAGTAACCGAAAGGTTGCTGGTTCGAATCCCGGATTGGTCAACGTGTGATCATATTATTTTCCCCTTTACCAACAACTGGCCCGCTGGTGTCAGTATAAATCGGTCCAGTAGTCACCTATATGCGAAAGTGTCGTGTGACTATAATCTACAAACAACAAGTGTGGACAGCTAAATATAGCGTCACGCGCCTAAGGGATGCTGCAATAACAATAAGATTGACCGGGTCATGTATCCTGTTAGTCAGACGTCCGCGCGACCAGCACGGGCTCGTGGCTAGTAATCAGGGACTTTCCCGTTTGAAACGACCAAACCACGTTTCTATTATTATATTACATAGGAGAACTAAATTACCCAATCTGTCTCCTGGGATGAGAAAGTGAAGTCAGTCCAATGATTCAGATTCGGATACTTTATTGCTAAGTAACAATCCATACACAAGGAATACATTGTGCCGTATTTTATATCGCTGTTATGGCGCTAGTTTTGAGACGATACAAAACGAATACTTTAGTATTTCATGAGAGAAGTTCAACAGTTGGTGCCAGCGCAAGGCATAACAAGAGAAGACAGCGCATGAAACAAGAAAATATAAAACGTTTACACAGTATTAAAAAAAAAAACATCAAATAAAAAAAATCAAAACATCTATATTAAATAAGTTTGAACAATCACCAGTATCAAGATGTCATCACAAAAAGTACAATTATCACAGTAACCCACATTGTCAAATACAATAATGGCACCATACCAATAATACAGAGACATCACTGTATCAAAGTCAAGAATAGCTATTAGATGACAGGAGCACAAAATGGCTTTTACTAACAATGAAGAAAGGTTTTAGGGTTCCGTTTAAGAAAAAAAAATATATGTTTCAAGTCTTTTGATTGATAAAATGAGTTTAGACTTTCATAGACATAAACATGCATAAACATGTTACCACATACATACTTTATGTACTTAATTATTTAAAAAAAAATATTCATTGAAGGAATAAAATAATAAACGTTGAGAAAATAATTTCATCGAAATACACAGAGATTTGCTAGTACTTCTGACAACTCTGTACTGTCTTTCATTCCGAAGCAGCTGGCAGCATTCTCTGGCGGTCTGAGGACCGATAAATTAATACAGTTGAAAAAATAATGTTCAACGACGTACACAGATAGTACTTCTGACAACTCCATGCACTGTCTGTAGCATCATTCTGTGGTAGCATTCTCTGGCTGTCTATGAATGGTGTTGTTGCGAGACAGCGAACTGTAACGACCACGGCGCGAGTTGCTTGTCTCGTCAGTCACTGCTACTCAACATTGGTTATTCCCGAAAATGGTTATAGCGATGTTTTGCCCCCCGAGAATATTGATGCTGAGAAATGCGCCTCTAGAGAAACGGATGTTACTACCGCCATGGCAGAGTTGGCTATGGGAGAGAACGATGGAAGGGGGGGGGCAGAGAGGAGAGAGAGAGAGAGTGAAAATCAATTTGGAAGCTGGAGGGGAGTGAGGAGAAAGCTTAAGAATTGAAAGGACAGGGAAAGGAGAAAGACAAAGAAAACATTATGTTATAAAATATTCCTAAGATGGTGAGAACGGTGTCCCATGGTGACCCAGTCGTGGTATTTTGAGAAGCCAGGGGAGAGAGAGAGAGAGAGAGAGAGAGAGAGAGAGAGAGAGAGAGAGAGAGAGAGAGAGAGAGAGCGGGGCGGGCTGATGGGCAGTGTGTATTTATAAACGTCCCCATCGCAGCTGCATTTTTTACGCAGGCTGTCTAGTTGAAGTATCGAGCCATCTTCGTCCTCACAGCACTGTGTGTGAAATTCTGCCTCAGTTGTAGAAATTCCTTCTGTAGTGACCACACCAGTTCCCTTCTGCAGTTGTCGACGATTCCGCTGGTGCAGTAGTGGGGTCGTTGTTGACGTTGCTGCTGTTAGGAGATTGTTACATTTGTTTGGACGTGTGGAAGCACTGTGTGACCGCGTTTACCACCTCGGTGTGATTAATTTAAGTGTTGTTTATCTGGTACAAGTTCTTCGGAAGAGAAAACGGTTAGTAATTTTGTGAACTTGAATGTATTTTTGTTTATCGCCTCTTTGGCAGTGTAATGGTTTCACGTGTACATCAAACAATCTGTATTAAGATTATTAATTGTTTGAGGTGGGTTTGTTTTACGTCTGGTTCTGAACTCGGCGACGGTGTATTTATTGGTGGTTTTAATTGCTACGTATTAGAACTCACGTAGTAACATCTGTAAGATATAGCAGTAAATGAATCCACGTATTGTTTGTGGCTGCTCAACCCGTGAAGAAGAAGATATAGAGGCTGGAATCTGTATTTCCTAATCCCAGAATTCACGCTGTCACAGCTGTCCTAGTATTTAGGTAAATGGAAAATAGCTCTTTGACAATTGAGAGTGAGAGTGGAAGCTGAACAGATTTCAAAGGAACGATGATCTTCGATTAGGCGTATTGATTGGTGACTTGCTGCATAATATCGAACGCTATTGTAGACTCAGCTGCCGACAGACTAACATTTTGCATTATTTTTATCAGAAGCTCGCTCGAGCTGGTATATTTAACCACGAAAGTACGTAGCAACAGTATAGCAGTGTATCGATCTCTTCTTCAGCACTGACTGCTTATAGCTGCCTCTTACTCCGTCATCTATCGCGTAATCATCACAACTGGGAGTCTACGCCGCAGCAGTGCTTGCTTCCTTTGTTGTCAACAACGCTTTGGTGTCAGCAATGGGAAATGGCTGCAAAGACTTAAAAACAACAACGGTCAACAACAAAAGGGATATTACCAACAAAAAAAGAGATAGCTCAGTGGTTTATGGCGCTAGCTTTGCGTACGTACGTGCCTCTTGGACGACGTGTGTTCGAATCCTGACTTCAGCCAACTATTTTGTGCATGCTGGATATTAGTGTCCAGCGCTTTGAGAAGCTCTCTGAGCTTGCAAGTGCGCTGTATAAGAGTAATTGAATTACTGCAGGAGAGTATGGTAAACAAATGAGACTGCAATCTAAACTTGTTGTCTTCCTGAGAATTAACGGTTTTCACATGTTTAAAATTAAAATTATTTTGTGAAGTATTAATATGAAAACTTTCAAAAATATTCACAGATGTTTATTATGTGAGGCTTGCAAAAGGCTGATGTGTGTGTGTGGGGGGGGGGGGGGGGGGGTAGGGGGGTTGGCAGGTTCGTGGGTGTGTTTATTTAAGTGTAGAAAATAACAACTTGTGATTGAAGTGTAGAGTTGTTTTTTGACTGTGCATGTGGCTTATTCGGCGATTTACTGGATGATGATGATGACTACGCAGATACATTCGTACTCCCAATCAAAATTTGATGCCAGAAGTGGGTGAACGGAACAAAGATTTGTAGGCAGCTATAAGTTTTACCGGATTTTCAATTGTTCTTTTGACAGAATATACTGGGATTAGCAAATCTATTGGAAGGAAAATAATAAGGGGAAGAAAGACGAGGGCGCGTAATGTGTGTGGCGAAAGAGAGAGAGAGAGTGTGTGACTGTGTCTGAGGGGAGATAAAGATAACAAAGATAATTTAAACGAGGAATAAGAAAGGAATGATTAGTAAACTATAACATTGCTTGAACTTTGTCGTTAAACTTCCTTTTTATTGGTGTCAGCTAAAAGGACCCGTTTTATGACAACATTATTGACCCCACACTGTGGTGCGCTAATGATTCCTGTATGGTAATGGATCAGTACATTTCAGTTCTTGAAACGGGTCGGGAAGTGCCGAATTTTTCACAGAGCTCATTTCGTCACCGCTCACCGACCTCGTCGTGCCTGTAGATGTAACCTAGTGTAGCCTAGTTCACATAAGGCTGGCTACATTGCTAAGCTATTTGTACCCGTTGTGCCTTAGGCCCTGTGCCTTAGGCCCTGTGTGAACGAATGATCAATGGGAATATTTAAACTTCATTCATTTAGTGTCGTAGGTAGTTCGGCATTCGGTATAAGTAATTAGTTTTGATAACATTTAATTATGTTTGTAGTGCTAATGGAGTAATGATAGTTAATTTGTACTTTCTGGTGTGATCGACACGGAGTATGGATGTATACATTTATTATTAATTAATTAATTAATTAATTTATTTATTTATTTATTTATTTAATCGTTCTTACATATTGCGTTTCCAGCTCAAGCGCTGCTCAAGGCGATCGCCGATACAGGATCTAACAGATGTACAATTGGAACTGCTGCAGCAGAATAATTTCTTGCAATACAGTAGTTGACGAAGTATTAGTAGTATTTGACTTCCGGTGAACACAAGGGGGAAATTATATTTTGGTGAAGGGCTAAATATAAGTTTCATTAATAGTGGTGGTGATGATGTTGATGATGATGACGACGACGACGACGATCTCGACAATTATTAATGGAAACGATGATGAAGCCACTGACTTAGTTGTTTATTTGTTGTATGTTGCAGCAGTTAAAAGGATTTTAATTTACAAAGGATATCTGCCTACTTTAATCAGCTGCTGGTAAGTACAACTACATGGATCGATTTCGTTACGTCTTGTTGACCTCCTGGAGGCTGGAAGGCTGGCATCTAATCCAATTTATTCCTCTTTTCTTTCTAGATCTCTTTGGTTCAAGGTTTTACTTGAATTTTAAACTAGTATTAGTAACAAATAGCTCTTAAGACAGATGTTGGTTTTTATCTCTTCACACTTCTGTTTGGTCGTACCTTGTTAAATTGTTAAATAGAGCTTATTCGCCCTATTCCTCACTCTACCTCCCCCCCCCCCACTTCATCCCCTTCCTCCCGCTGCCCTCCCACTCCTTTTTCCCCTCATCCGACCCCAAAAGCCCAAAATGGGGATTTTCCCCAGATGTGGAGTTTCTAAATACAGAGTAAGTGATTATATTTTTCTATGCATAAAGAGACTGAATGGGGCTGACAGCCTTTTGATCTGGAATATTCTGAACATGGTTCCACTTTCCCTTCGATTCTGGCGTTATAATTCTGGTTCCATTTGACAAAGATGCCCGTCTTTGGTAAACGTGGCCGACCAGCAGATTGTCTCTGTGGCTTCAGTATGGTTTCGTGACCATCCATAGGTGACTTACATTATTACTGTTCTTATGTCCTCCGTGCTTGGACCTTGGCAATTCCTTGCTGTTTGTTTGGGCTTTCTCATTATTGTATGTGTGTGGTGGCATTGCCGAGGGCATTGGAACACCCACTGTCTTGGATGTTGTGGAGTTTGGCAACACCTAAAGTATCGTAAAAAAAATAGCTTCTTTATGTTTATGTGAGAGAGAGAGAGAGAGAGAGAGAGAGAGAGAGAGAGAGAGAGAGATGCACGCCAATTTTTAAAGAAATATTTAAAAGAGTTAATCAGAATGCCAAGAGCACAAGGGACAGTGAGTGAAGTATGAAGCCTTTTCAGCCGGTCCAAACAATCTCGGCATTACTTTTTGTTATTTTGTTATGCGGAGACTGGTAAGTAGGCTTCATATTGCATGGTTTTGGCTTTGCATAGTTAGCAAATGGAGAAGGGTGGGGGAGGAGAGAGAGAGGGGGGGAGATGAAGCGAGGAGAGGAAGAAGACAAAGGAGCACATTTGTACCACCACAGCGCTAACCTTGCCCCCCTTTCTCTCCCCCCACCCCACCCTACTAAGAGGCGGGTGAAATATGCGAATAATATACACGTATGGGGGAAAGCGAATGGCCATGGAGCCCGTGATATTCATATCGTTTCTATCGTGCTCCATTCATCAGCGGCGATATCGCCAATAGGCCTAATCTTTCCCCCTCCTCCCCTTGTCCCTCCCTTCTCCTCGTACCCCCATCCCCTCCGTCCCTCAGCGCGCACACCCAGCCACCTCTATCTCCTCCTTGCTAACCCTCACTACGTACTGTGGAACTGCAGATCACACAGAAGATTGTTCCATGCAGAGACTGGTCAGCAGTAACTACCAAGACAACCCAACGCCAAAAGAAACGAGAGGACAAGGGGCGCTCACTCCGCGTTAAACACGTTCCACGAAGTCGGAGCCGCTTCAGGGTTGGTTCCATGAGTAGAACAAAGGAGCATTTTAAGTAACGTGGAAGTTGGGGGTGGGTGAACGTGTGTGTTCGAGGAAGGGGAGGGAGTTTGGGTTGGGCGGGATAAAGTAGTAGTAGTCAAAGAAACAGCAATCATTAAGACAAAGCATGGGTAGAGGTACTTAAAAGAAAGTTTGGGGTTTTGTTTTTGAGAGGGGGGGAGAGAGAGAGAGAGAGAGGTGGTCATTATCAAAGAATGGCGAGTTTCCCCCAGCAAGTGCAACAAAATAGGAGGAGCTTTCAGCCTTAGTTAGGCGCTGTTGGTAGAAGAAGTAGCAGTGTGATTCGGTTTGTAATTAAAGTGAGCTTGGGGTCATATTTGTTCAATTGTTTTACACTAGACAGTATGCCCATAGAAAAGTTTATTTACTCCTCATTAGTGAGGCGAAAGCTCTCAAATAAACATGTCAGCAGCTTTTTTTTTTTTTTTTTTAAGGAAAACAAGACGTACGGTTCCTCGATAACGTCATGCAAATTTGAGGGCTCCTTTATAGGCTTACAGTAATTATGCGTCACTCAGTACTACAGGCACACGGTACTTCCGCTTGGTTTATTCACAACAACCCCTTGAAAGTTGGAGCATGTTTGTCACGCACTGTACACTGCAGTTGCATGCTGTTGGGCGTCTGTGCGCCCCTCTGTGCTGCGATAAAGCCATTTCCTGCAATAGCAGACGACCTGTTGAAGACCCGGAGACGAAGTTTTATTCGAATTTTGCAAATATTTGGACACGCACACTTAGAAATGTATGATGAATAGCAAATAGTCGTCTTTTCGCGCGGATTAGACATTTTAGAAGTTTCAGAACTGCCCAATTTTGATCTCAACCTTATATGCACTTCAAAGGAACAACAAAAGCCGTCTGCTTATTTGGCCATTTTGATATTTTCTTGACCTTTTTCCCATCTTTGACTTAGGGGGCTTGGCCTGGGATTCTACGAGAGATAGATCCCCTTGGGGTCATGAGCAATCTTGCCACTGTAGATTGTTCTAACCTATAAAGGGAAAAGTCAAAGCCCCAGTTGTTTTATTTTATCAGTTTATGGTCCCCTCTCTTCCCGTTAAGGATTTTCAGAGAGGAGACCTTTTTACTTTGCCCCAGTTGAAAACCTGTCTTTCCTTTATAGGCTTGACCGATTCACTGCGGCAACAGTTGGAGTGCCGGGGGTTTCAGTATAAATAGTATCCCCACTTTCTGGAAATTTAGTGCTTTAAATTCCCACTGTCGCTGTCTTCCTCATTTGCTCTTTCCCATTCCTGCTCTGTTCTATCACTCTGCTATACTATCTTCTTTTTCACTAGATCAATGACCTACCTTTTTTCTTGAAAACTCTTCCTGGACAAGACTCCTTGTTTGTGTATGTGGTCTGTTGGATCAGCTTGGGAGTATTGGACGCTTTCTGCCGGGTGGTCACTAGGGCTTCCTATGATGTTATTAGTTAGCAATATAGGCATTTTATATGTATGTGTTTTGTTGATAATTTATAATGATGTTTGTATTCTATTTTGTTTTTGTAACCGGGGGTTCGAGTAGTTGGGGTAAAGCCTCAGCCGTCCCCTGCGTGGGATGTCTTTATTGTAAAGTGACTGGCCGGTGGAGGGCATTCAGTTTTTCCACTAGGGTTGTTTCAGCAGATCTTTTATGCGGATCGGGGGTTGTCCGGTCCTGATTTGGCTCGGAAGAGTCCGCTGGACCTAAAGCAACAATTAATCAATCAAACGAGAGAGAGAGAGAGAGAGAGAGAGAGAGATAGAGAGACAGAGGGAGATAGACAGACCGACAGACAGATAGAGGGGGTAGGAAGGGTGGATGTTTCTTCTTTCCTTCTTGCCTTCTTCTCCACTGTTTACATCTTTAGTTCTCTGTTGTGCCTTCCGGCGTTTGCAATATGACAGGCATGCCTGTCTCTCTCTGTCTCTGTCTCTATTTCTCTGTCTGTCTCTCTCCTACCCTCTTTCCTCCCTTCCTCTCCCTCTACCTCCTTTCCTCTTCCTTTTACTTTTCCCCCTTAGGACTTGTTCATTATTATCAGGTTTCTGTGCAAGGTCAAAGCATTTTCTACGTCTTGTCCGTAGCCTTTAGGCCATATTTGTGTAGCAAGCTTAGGCAGTGTAAGGCAAGCTCGATAGTTTTGTTTCTTTACTTGCTTGTTTCTTCCTGGTTACCCATTGTTACTTTTTGTTCCAGCTGTCGTGAAGCCATGTTTGCTTCAAGCTTGATTTTTTTAAAAGTTATTTGAATTCTAGTTTTTTGTTCGTTTTCTTTGCCAAAGTGATATAGTTTTAAGAGGATTCTGCATGGGAGCATAATTGTTTTTTCTTATTTTTGTTCGATTGTTTAATTCCATGTTCAAACATTTTTACAGTTATTTTGTTTTCGTGTGAAGTTTGTCAATAGATTTGGGGACGAGTCTTTAAAAGGCTTCTAGTTCTGCGTGAAGGTAGCCGTAGTTTAATTCTCTTTTCGGTTTCAAGGACCCTGTCAATGAGGCCATGTTTGGTGGTAACGAGCTTTGGAAAGTGTGCACAGTGATCATCGTTGGCCATTTTGGAAAGAAGCTGTCCCTGCGGAATCATTTTCCCGTCTGCTTTTACATTACCCTCACAACTCTAGGCTGTTAAGCTCCGGACTGGACTACCGGAAGGAACTCAGTCCCAGAATTCACTATGCTCGGCGACGCCACAACAGTTGTTAGGATTGGTTGCCATTGATGGCCCATCGTTTCACTGTGCCAAAATTAATTGCAGTTCATACCTCAAATTGAGGGCGTGGGTTTGATTTCCCATGCACCTGCCGGATCTCGAATATGACTAGCGCCTTGAGATGGTCTTTGAGCTTATAGGATAGGAACTCTACACCATGTGGTAAGGTCGATAATATTGCTATTATGGCTTTTTCCTTCCTCAACGTGTAAAAGCCATCTTCGGTTCTGTTTGGGATGCATAATTCATAAGACTGTTCGCAACTCAACTCTGAGATTGAGATACAGTAGCGTCCATGAGTTGTACTCACGATATTTTCTCTCTCTCTGTCCTTCCCTTCCGTCCCTCCCCCTGTTCCCTCTAAAATAAAGTGTGCAGTAACCCCGTTCTCCCAGTCTTGCATTTCCACCCAATTCAAATTAGAGGCTTGGGCAGCGAAAATTGGGGGCTCGGCCAATTTACTTAGCAGTCACGATACAAATCGACTCGCATTGCATGCTGTGTGTGGGGAGAAAGAGAGGGGTGGGTGGGAGGTGTTCTTTCCAGGCACAAGGGGGTGCTCTTCCAAGCACAAAGTACTGTAAATGATTTACATCGAAGTCATTTGATGCATAATGTTATTCGAAACATGTTTTTTTTTTTGGCGCAGATAACCTTTTGTACCGCTGGGAAATATAATGCTTTCTCTTTCCCCTTCTCTTTCTCTATCTCTTTCTCTCTCTCCCTCTCACTCTTTTGTTTCTCTCTCTCCTGAATAAAAAAGAGAAGACAGAGTATTAGGAGTTTAGGAGTGGGGGTAAGATATGAGAGGGGTAAATAGGAAATAAATAAGGTGAAACCTGGGAGTTCCCTTGGAGGTGAGGGAAATGGTGAAGTCTAGGGATGGGTGAAGATGCTGATATTATTTTTTAGATGATGATGGTGCTGGTGGTGATGTTTTGTGTGTGTGTGCTGTACACCCTACTCCGGTCAGAAAACAATGGCTTGACTACGTGCTGCTCGACTACGCCAGGGTTGTTTACCCCCACACACACAGCGATACATTAGCTAAATGATATCAACACCTTTCCTATTAACGCCGCACGACCGACGGCATGGACCACGGGATTTGAGAACCTCGCTATGGGAATACAGAATAAAAAAATGAGAGGGAAAGGGTGGGAAGAGATTAAAGGGGGGGTACAATGAGAGGGATGGAGGGTTTTGTGACAAGAGAGAGAGAGAGGGAGAGAGAGAGAGAGAGAGAGAGAGAGAGAGAGAGAGAGAGAGAGAGAGAGAGAGAGAGATTTAAAAAAAAAAAACGAAAGCGTGCCTCGCACTAGGTATCATCAATGCTAGGCATGTCTCAATCTAATATGCATATGAATGCTTAAAAACAACGATACAGTACATATATAATGCGCATTTACTAATGGTATTTCCGAATCGTTCCTCTGGTTTCTATTTGAAATCCTATATATATTATATATATATACATATGCATTTGGGTAGTATACCCTGTCCGTAGCGATTTGCTCTTCACTGGGGCTCATAGTGGATTATTCATTCCTCTTCTACTACTACTACTTACTACTACTACTACTACTACTACTACTACTACTACTACTACTACTACTACTACTACTACTACTATACTACTACTACTACTACTATCCCGTAACTAGAAATTCGTTGTGGTATCACTGCGTACCAGTGTACTCCATCTTTCTCTGTCCTCAGCAACCCTCATGGCTTCGCTCAGTGTCAAGCCAGTCCATTCTCGAATGTTGTTCTCCCACTTCTTTTTCTGTCTTCTTCTTCTGCATCCTTGCACAGTGCCTTGCAGGATGGTCTTTGCAAGTCCTGATGCTCTGGTGACGTGGACATACCATCGAAGTTTCCGTTTCTTCACTACTGTGAGCATATTATCGTGTTGTCAAACATCACCCCTAACATTATTGAAGTTATCAAAAGCCTATGTGTTTGACAAGGCTACCAGTGCAGTCCTCCGCAACAGCACCATCGGAAACTGGTTCAGAACAACCATTGGCTTGCGTCAAGGATGCCTACCCTCTCCAACACTCTTCAACATCTTTTTGAAGCACATCATTTCAGAAGCCCTTGAAGATCACGAAGGCACAGTCAGCATAGGAGGTAGAGCAATCTCCAACCTCCGTTTTGCGGATGACATTGATGGATTGGCTGGAGAAGAACAAGAGCTTGACCAGCTTATACAGAGGCTTGACACCACCTCCAAAGTCTTTGGAATGGAAATAAGCGCAGAGAAGACCAAAATGATGACAAACAACACCAATGGCATCAACACAGACATCAAAGTCCAATTCCAATCCCTCAACACTGTGCATATCTTCAAATATTTAGGAGCCATTGTATCAGAAAATGGATCCAGACAGGAAGTCCTTTCCAGGATCACACAATCAACTGCAACCCTGACAAGGTTGAAGCCCATTTAAAAAGACAGGACCATCAGCCTATATTCCAAGGTTAGGCTGCTGCGCTTCCTTGTTATCTCCATCTTCCTATACGCTTGCGGAACATGGACCCTCTCGGCAGACCTACGAGGAATACAAAGCACGGAGATGAGGTGCTACAGACTTCTGGGCATTTCCTATAGCAAGCACGTCACCATCGACGAAGTCCGACAGACCATCACACTAGCCATTGGACAACACACTCACACTGGCCTGTCATACGTTGTAACGATGTTTAGTTATTCAACGATTATTCTACTTTTAAAACTGCTGTATTTCACCACCATTTACACTTTACATCTTAGATGAGGCATTGTTGATTTGCCTCTTTTGGTATTGACGTCCCTCTCTTAAATTTTTTCTGTGAAATTATTCATTTATTTTATAAGTTGATTGATTGATTGATTGACTGATTTTATACTTTTATTTGTTGGTTTGTTACCTTTACTAGGTTTACATGTTGTCTTGTTTTTAAATGCAGAATAGATTTATTATGTGTGTGTATCTGTGTGTGGCTGCGTGTGATCAAGCGCTTTGTGAAGCATTTTATGTTTGAATTGCGCTATACAAAATAAATAATAATAATAATAATAATAATAATAATAATAATAATAATAATAATAATGGATGCTATATATGCGCTTTTCCCCAATTCATCAATCAAACGCAAAACGCACCGATCTGTACCAACATAGACTCTCACATGCTAATCACAGTCTTGCACACAGTGTGTGCACAACATACATACATACACACACACACACACAAACACACAAGCGAGCATTCATGGCAAACTGTGGTTTTGTACGAAATGTAGTCATCGGAAAGTTTTTTTTTTTTTTTTTGTAACGGAAAGAGCGCAAAATTCGTCAAAAAAAAAGTAAGAATTTTAAAAATGACTCCTCCCGGCAAAACGTTGCTTCCGGCGAAACGTTGACCTATACCGGCACCTAACCCTAACCATTTTACTTCAAATTTGGCCAGAAAACAGCCCATCCCGGATAGAGCACTCCCAAGTAATAAAAGGGCACTTCAATGTAACTTTGAAAAATGGGGTTCTGGAAAAAGAAAATGGGGCGCTAGGTAAAAGCTCCATTTTGGGCATAGAAAGGCAAGCTTAGGACCCCATTTTACCATGAATATACACACGCGCACCCACACACACACACACACACACACACACACACACACACTAACACTAACAAATACAATTGAGACCTATTTTCAAATGCGTAGTGCACACTAGTAAGAGAATCATAGGGCCCTGTGTGAAAGTTAAGGATTTTGAATGCTGATGTGCTTGTGCAGACAATCTTCATCTTTACACTACAGTTGATCTGCCTCAGACCTTATTAAAGGCTGGGATCTATGGGGTGACATTTTAACACCAGTAGTTCTCCTTTTACTCTTGACTAAAATGTGTGTCTGTAAGATAAAGTATGACTCATAGTTTGAAGACAGCGTTCTTAACTCTTTTCTCCCAAGTCAACCAAGGTGACCCGAGGCATAATTCCACAGTGGGGATGGATGTGTTTTTTTCCCTTTTACATTTTCTGTGTGGTGACTGCCGTGCAAGGTATAGGGATTATGCTTTCTTTCTATTCAGGTAAAATTAAAAGAATCCCAGTCTTTCTCCTGTCCAGATAAAGAGTGGCGTCTCATGTATCGTGTGAACGCTGATAGTGATATTCCGCTAAAGATTACATTGCAGTGGGAGCATCGCGCTGACTGTTACCGGGTAATTTAGAGAATTGGCGATATTCCGCTAAATGATGATGATTATTTTTTAACAAAAAACAATAACTGCCGAGGCTATTTAGACAGTAACGTGCATACAGTAAAAAGAGCTTGCTGTATGTACAGTACAAAGTAGGAATTTAAAATGACAACATACTGTTTGTTTATGTATATGTTGTAAATTGAGAACACAAATACACAAAAGTGTTTTGAACAGTTAACTAAGGCTTTTCGAGATCTACAGAAATAATTAATCGGTAATACAAAAGAAGTCATGGGCTGGAGACAGATTAACAAAGACACCATAATATTATGTCTACATGAAAGGGTAATTATTTAACGTTTATTCCATACACACTTATATAACAAGACTAGTGGGAACTGTGTGGAAGAAAAACAAAGGAGAAGACAAGGAGAGAGAAGGGGGGGGGGAGGCTCATACACACGCACGTACATATAGCTTGGAAAAAGATACGCTGTATGCCTGCCCATGCCACTCTCTCCTCTCCTCTCCCTCCCTCCGCCCTCTCCTTCTTCCTTACGTCTCTCGTTCTTCTTCTTGCTGTTTTACCTTCCTTACAGCCAGATACCTCTATTGGCATCTGAATGGACTGAAAGTGTCAGCAGCAAGATGTGTCCGCTGTTTCTGTCGTACCGTGGATGCATTGGGAGAAGTATGGCTTACGTTTTAGGGCCAGATTTCTGAGCTTATGCTGATATTGGAGAAGTGGATAGAGGAATAATGATCACTATTTTAGAGTAGGACAGGCATACGCACCGACAGACAGAGTAAAATCGAGAGAGAGGGAGAGAGAGAAAAAAAAATTCCGAATCAGACACTTGTGTGTGTTCACTAATGACATAATTATCTTGACTGAGTAAAATATTGTCTCCTTTGCTTGGAATAAGGTGAATAGTTGTTTGTTTTTGTGTTTTTTCCTTTCCTTTTTTTTTGTTCAACGGTTACGAGTTATGTTCCATTTAGCACGGTCCATTTAAGGTGGTGCAACAGTTGTTGGTGTTGGCGACAAGCAGCTGCATTGTGGCCTTCCTTCAACTTTCGTCACGCCTGAGTACCCATGCAGGTCGCAGCACAGCAGGGATTCCCCCACACGCTTCATTGTTATTAGGTGAAGCCAGTAGCACGAGACCTTCACCTTCACCTGCCGTACGAAGACTATTTTTTTTACAAACAACTTCCTCTGCCAAACACGGTATACGATTCATGTACACGGTATTATTATAATAATGATACTATACGTGCCATTAAATAATACTACCATTATATCCCCACTGCGTCTCGACGTTTTGGCGTAGCTGGGGATCAAACTCGCGATCGCTGTAAATTAGATCGATACTCGAGCTGTGCTGGGGGCCTCCATTTTGGTCCAAATCGAACTCAAAACGTGTGTCTGCCGCTCAGCAATGAGAGCCCCGCTACGGGCAGTAGTGTTGCCTTTTTAGGACATGTTTTCGTCAGCTTACACTATTATGCTTATAACCTAGATTTCGTCATATTTGTCCTATGAAATACGTGAGGTCTTGCGTCATAGCTGGTGGTAGCTCTTAGCATGTTTGTTGCCGTTGTGCTTCTGACACCGAATTCATCAGTGGTGACAGTTTGATTGCGTTGCCGGGACGACAAATTAGCAGCGCAAGTCTTTTTCGCTGTGCGTTTAACGTCGTGTATCAACTCGAGCTGTTCGTTTGTGACATTCTCATTTTGCTGACGTTATATAGAGGACAGAGTGATAAACTTCATTGCGCATGTTACACGCACACACACACACACCCGCACACACGCACGCACGCACACTGCAGAATAGATACTAGTGGTAGCATTGTCGTGTAACTGCCTGCTGCATGGGTGCACAGAGGTTAAATGCAGTGTACTATTACCGTATTGCGCCGTTGCGTATTGAGTGTGAGATATATTTGATAGTTTAATATTGGCTGGAACTTCGTGTGCGGGTTAATAATTGTGTGGCCTAATATTACTAATGGATAGAGTAAATGTACAGCCATCTCTCTCCCCTGGTCCTGATTTGGCTCGGAAGATTCCGCTGGACCTAAAGCAATATCCATGTAATGTAATCTCTCCCCTCCTCCCCCCCCCTCTCTCTCTCTCTCTCTCTCTCTCTCTCTCTCTCTCTCTCTCTCTCATATTTCTGTGTGTTTGTGTCTTTTAATAGAAAGCTTCTTTTTTCCTGTTGCTGGCAAGTAGTGACAAACATTTAAGAGTATACAATAAAAGGCATTTTGAGACGGGAGCTTAGTTCTGCGTTAAAATCAAATAAATCATTCTGGGCAGTCTGTTTTGTTGAGGTCTGAAGATTACAAATATCATCAGGGTGCGTTCAAAAGGTCGGTAAGGAGCTGCAGAGACTATTGGAGAGGTGAACGTAACCCGACGCTAGTCTTAGCTACACAGTATGGATTGTGTGGTCCGCCTCCTCGTCATCCTCCTCTTCTCTGCCTCCTCTTTTTCTTCTCGGGTCAGTTGTTGGACGTAATTGTATTCTTTATTTACCTAAAAAAAAGATAATAATAATAATAATAATAATAATAATAATAATAATAATAATAATAATAATAATAATAACAATACAGGATTCTATCACGCGCATGGAACTCAAAGCGCGACGATCTGAAGAGATCGCCATTACAGAAGTCGGGATAGAAATGAACTTTTAAAATTTTGAAATGTTAGATTGACTGCATGCAATAACCATTATTGAAGAGATCGGGAGGAAATCTGAGTACCCCCCACAAAAGACCTGAGTGTCTTAAAATTTCACGTATCTAACGTAGTGGTCCTGCTGATTCGGCTCTTCGCAGTCCGCTGGACCCTTCCTCCCTCGCGAGGTTCGCACCCTCCACCATCGGCATAGGAAACTAAGCTCACTATCAACGGAGTCACCAAGCCACAAATACATTGTAACAGGACTATTTCAATAAACACGTGAAATGTTGTTTGTAGATTATAGTCACACGACACTTTCGCATATAGGTGACTACTGGACCGATTTATACTGACACCAGCGGGCCAGTTGTTAGTAAAGGGGAAAATAATATGATCACACGTTGACCAATCCGGGATTCGAACCAGCGACCTTTCGGTTACTAGCAAGACGCTCTTACCAACTGAGCTACCCGCCCCTAACCACCGTTGGTTAAAGGAGTTTGAAATCTGCCAGGCTTGACAAAAAAGACGTCGTATTACACTAATGTGATAAGTGTGGTTTTATGTTCGCCGCAACCCCAAAGTTAAAAGGACTCCAACCGCCAACAGACTGTCCAGTCACGTCGTTAAAGCGTTAAGCTTGGATAACGCTGATCGTGATAAAAGTTAGGGCCTCGACTTGGTTTTCTTCAACCCCCGTGTCAAAAGTGTTAAACGTCTCCAGAGCCGCGTAATGTATAACTTGTCTGGTTAGATGCTCTGTGTTTTTGTTATACTTGTTCACTTGGTACTCTTCAATACCGTAATCTTCAGAAGCAAACTACAGATGATTGTTTTTTTTTATAATGTTAGACTGCAATCACTACAATCCGGTATCGGCCAGCGCCTTGAGCAGCTCTTGAGCTGGAGAAGCGCTATTCAAAATTATTAAATAAATAAATAAAATATATAAATACTATTATTTCTTCAATATCTATTATAGCCATGCGTTGACGGAACACGTACAAGATAAAGTTGTTTTTGTGTTGTTGTGTGTTTTGTTATGTTTGGTTGTTTGTTTGCTTTTGTTGTTGTTGTTGTTTGTTTGTTGTTGTTGTTGTTGGTGGTGGTGTTTTTTTTTGGGGGGAGGAGGGGGGAGAGAGAGAGAGAGAGGGGGAAAAAGAGGAGGGAAACGGGGAGGGCTGGTATTTGATGGAAGAACTCTATACACGCAGGAAGAACGTGTAATTCAACAATTGCCAAGTTTCAGAACCATTTAATTAAAATTCATTTTCTGGAGGTGTTTCAAACAAACTAGTTCTAACAAGTAAAAGAATTTGTTTTGTTGGGAAAACATGTGGAAATAAACAATTTCTTCGTATTTGAAGCAGCAATTACAAGAGTATAGCAATAACTGCCTGCATAAGAGAAAATGGCGGCCTTGAAATTCAAAAGACGATACACTTCCCTGTGAGGTGGGTATTGTTCAACCTGAAGAGAGGAGGGAAGGGAGAGAGAGAGGTGTTTGGAAAACTAAAATATTTATTTTTTTTGTTGGCAAGGTTTGAATTTCAATATTTATTATTCTGGTAAGATTTGAATTAATTTAGAGAGGGGAGGGGGGAAGGAGGGGGAGAAAAGAGAGAAGAGACGTGCCCGCACTCTTTAAGGGTACAATCATCGCCCACGCAGACCCGCCTTAAGGACTCTTTTAAGTGTCACACCTCAGTACTTGTCACAACCCAGCTATGCGCACGGTACACGACCACGCGGGTCTATCTCGCCTTATTTACTTCCATGACCCTCGCCCCGCACCCTCACTCACACATCTATATTAATCACAGTCACCTTTCTCCTTTTCCTAGGGGCCGGGTAGCTCAGTTGGTAAGAGCGTCTTGCTAGTAACCGAAAGGTCGCTGGTTCGAATCCCGGATTGGTCAACGTGTGATCATATTATTTTCCCCTTTACCAACAACTGGCCCGCTGGTGTCAGTATAAATCGGTCCAGTAGTCACCTATATGCGAAAGTGTCGTGTGACTATAATCTACAAACAAACAAACTCCTTTTCCTATTACTGTTGACAGTAGACGAGGTCCTCTCTCTCTCTCTCTCACTCTCTCTCTCTCTCTCTCTCTCTCTCTCTCTCTCTCTCTCTCTCTCTCTCTCTCTCTCTCTCTCTCTCTCTCGCTCTTTCTCATTCGTTCAACTGCTCCCGACTTTTCTGTGCTGTTGTCTTTGAATTCTAACCTACCATAATAAGCAAAGGAGAGAAAATGAAGACAAAGAGGAAGTAGTAGTAATATAAACGAGAGTGAGAAGGATTAATACATTACATTACATGATTATTGCTTTAGGTCCAGCGGAGTGAGAATAATCACCGGTGTTATCGTAGTAGTAGTAGTAGTATTAAGTCCAGACAGAGAAATACAGCGTATGCGAGACTTGCCAAGTCTCTATTACAACTAGTGAGAGGCAAACGCAAGTCTCGGCTACGCAGTGTGAAGCTGTATTCGACCTCTTTCTTGCGGCCCGTCCCCCACTCGCTTATTATTGCGGCTGCTCCTCATTACTCCGCGGTGCGTCTTTCCTACGCGAGCCTACGCTTTCTACAGACAGACTAGACCGTACCCCTGCTTTCCGCCGAATTGTCGCTAAAGTAGGTGCAGCTTTTGGTGTGAGTCGGCGTGTCATTTCTTTAGCACAGTCGTAGGGTTGTGCGATTTACCTCGGTCGTATGCGCTTGGGATAGTGAGTACTTCAAGTCGTAATCTTGTGTGAAATCATTTTGCTCAACAATCGTGTGTGTCGGATGGCCGTTTGTGTTTGACAGGCCGTGTTTTTTTGTGTGTGTGTTTGTTTTTAGGCCCTTGTGGATTTGTATGCTGAAACTAAACTGAACCCTGCAGTGGGTTTGTGAACTTACTACAACGGTCACCCACAGCGAACGAGGTAGGTTTGCGAACGAAATTGTGCGAAATACGTTTGGCGAATTAAGGTATAACGTCTATAAATCAGTGTTGGGTAGAGTATTGCTAGTATATAGTAGTAGCAGCAGTAGCCGTTGCAGTAGTAGTAGTAGTAGTACAATGCTTTTTTTTAAACATCAACTAGTACATGATGACTAGATCCTTCGTTTTTAGTATTTATTTAAAAGTGTTGGTCTAACCAAAGAATGTGAAGCTACAGAGTAACTTGTACGTCCTTTGGTCTAACAAGCCCGTGTGGTGTTACAAACGCTTTGCTCCAGGCGTTAAATGGGCAAAAAGCAAGTGATTCACGAGTTGGGCAGAGTTTCTTTTTAAGCGGGCGCCTATTGTTGAGGAAACGCACATTTGTACAAGTTTATTTGTAATCAAACTTTGACGTGAGGTCAGTGCTCTCGAGATAACTTGTAAAATGTCATTCAAGTTTTACAAGAACGAACAGCGACAAATGTAACATTTTGTTTTGAGTGTGAGCTTATTCTGCCAGTCTGGCGCCTTTAGCAGATCTTGAGCCGGAAAAGCGCTGTGTACGAACGAGAAAATAAATACGTAATAAATAAGATGAAATATTTCCTTGTTAACAAAGCTCAGTGGGTCAGAACACAGTAAGTCACTTGATACAACGTGACACAAACGATATCAAGGCACCGCCATAGCTTAGTGGGTAGAGCGTTCGACTGGCACACTGATGACCCAGGCTCGAATCCTGTGGTGGGCAAGATATATAAAAAGGGCCATTTTCATTGTCCGTCTTGCAGAGTGATTGCTCTGGTGGTGCAATGTTGATTAAAATCCCTTACTCCTCTTCGCTGGGATGGTTAATCCCCGTCTGTCCTATGGCCCACGCCACTGGTGGGTGTAGACGTTAAACTTTAAAGTTCATTCATTCAAGCCACGTTGTGTGGTTACGTGTATCGTTATGAAGGCTCAGTGTACAAAGTGTCAGAGAGCCCTTGGCCAATAGTCTCGCGGTCAGTTTGATCATGGACCAAAGAATACGTTTTTAGTCCATGGTTTGATGAAGCCAAAGCCCTCGACCACTGACTGCCTCCCTTGTTCCCTTGATTGATAGACTTGCCCTCCTAGCATGCTGAGTATCAGCAATTTATTTACTCACGGTCCTTGGTTTAATGCATCATCGATTTGCATCCTCTGGTCTCGGATCCATGGTGAAGAGACCTCGTGAGGATTATCAGTGATAGAACAGGGCGACGCTTGAAATTTGACTCCGTACAGGTGGTGGTCTATTAATCATTGTGTTCACCAATATTCCTATCCTGTTCCGTAACTCGCAAGTCGTTGGGGCACCACATATAGGATAGGATAGTCCTTTTGTCATTATATCGTTCTGATAGCGTTTACGTGGCGCAGTAGCGTAGTGGCTTGGGCACACGTACGCTAGAACTACGTTGAGAAGCAATGTCGAGCACGGTTAGTACAAGGATGGGTCGCTACCGTACCCACCAAAGAGTACAAAGAAGGAAACTAGCGCGCAACACACCCTTCCAGTTGTGAAGTTGATAACTACCTCTGTTCAAAACTGGGTGGGAGGTATGACGGCGAGGCAGAGGAGATGGGCTGTGCTCTCATTAAGCTGGCCCAGAGCAAAGGAATGTCCCAAACGACTCTGTCGCCAAGGACCGAAAGATTACGGTCGCAGGAACACCTCTATCTTGCTTTGCTTGCCCTTTTATGCTTTCCATGATTTCTTTTGTTTGTATCGTCAATAATATTAAAATTGCAACGAAACACCTCTTAACCGTGCCACTGCTGTTCTCTTTGTTTGTCTGCGGTATGCATGTGATTCGAAATAGCGTCTTCACAAGAAAATTGGAATAAACTTTTTCCCATTGCGAGTATGACTAATATTAGTTAAATGTTCGGTTGATCCAGCTTTCCCTTTAGTTCGCAAAAAAAAAAAAAATCAAAACATTCTCTACACTGTCTTTTTGTATTATCCAGTTTTCTTCTCCTCCTACCCTTCTCCCCCCTCTTTCTCTCCCCCCCCTCCCCCCGAATGTCCCCTCGCTTAGTAGTGCCTCACTTTCTTTGATTAAAAGGAGAACAAGCACGCCATGACGTGGTAAAAAGGGGGCGGCTTAGGGTCTGTGTGTACGAGCGCTAACCGAGAGACGGCGTCTGTGTGTTGTTGGTGTGGTCAGTTGCCGATGATGACCCATAGCCTAGCCCAGAAAAAGAGAGAGAGAGAGTGAGAGACGGTCCGGCCGCTCACTGGCTAGTCGCCGCTGGTCAGTTTGAATAATACAAAAGCCAACGTGTTCTTCCAGTGCAATCGCTGTACTACTACGTCTTGTCGCACAGACCTTCTATTGTACCGTAGTTTCGAAGGTGCAGGCTTTACGTTCGTGAGCGGGGATTGTTCTTGTTATTATGAACTCTCCGTATAAAGGTGGAGTGGTTAGTCAACTTGGCTCGCAGCATAGAAGGTGAAGCTACTACTACACTGCTGTAGTATGCTTTCAGTGTAGAAAATACGATGTACGAATACTGTGATTTAAATAGGAATTTCACGTTTATGTTTCTGGTGTGGATTTTCGTATTGCTATTTTAACGTTGCAACACGGACATCAAAGTACAAGGCCAATCCCTCAACACAGTGCACAGCTTCAAATATTTAGGAGCCATTGTGTCAGACAATGGGTCTCGACAGGAAGTCCTCTCCAGGATCGCACAAACAACTGCTGCCCTGACAAGGTTGAAGCCCATTTGGAAAGACAGAACCATCAGTCTACATTCCAAAGTAAGACTGCTGCGCTCTCTGGTCATCTCCATCTTCCTATATGCTTGCGAAGCATGGACCCTCACAGCAGATCTCCAACGAAGAATACAAAGCATGGAGATAGGTGCTACAGAAGACTTCTGTGCATTTCCTATACCCAACACATCACCAACGACGAAGTCCGACCATAGATACTGCTAGAGTATCTATGGTCCGACAGACCATCACACAAGCCATTGGACAACACGATGACCTGCTCACAGTGGTGAAAAAACGGAAACTCCGATGGTATGGCCACGTCACCAGATCATCAGGCCTTGCAAAGACCATTCTGCAAGGCACAGTGCAAGGAGGTAGAAGAAGGGGGAGACCGAAAAAGAGGTGGGAGGACAACATTCGAGAATGGACTGGTTTGACACTGAGCGAAGCCATGAGGGCTGCTGAGGACAGAGAAAGATGGAGTATGCTGGTTAAACGATCATCTGTGGTGCCCCTACGACCTTCGGGTTATGGGACAGGATAGGATAGGATAGGATATTTTAACGTTGTGGCGGGTGGTTTTGTTTTAATGGAGTAGTGCTAGTAATAATGGTTAGTGGAAGCGTGCGCTTTCTATTGCAAGTGGTCAGTTATACAATATAGTTATATATTATAATGTTATTGTTTTGCATGCGTAGCTGAGATTACTATGACCCCTCCATTATCGCATGGTGTCAGAAGTAGTGTTGATTTCTGTTCTACTGTCAAGCAATCAGTTGTACGTGAATCCTATACAATGACGTACATTCTCGGAGATGGGTGAGATCTGCTCAAATTGTAGTAGGCTATGTTCCCTTAGCAGTTGTTAATTGGGAGTACATGCTCGTGAGGTTAGTGTGTGGGTAGAAGATTTTACCAGATAAAATGAACGTCTGTAGCTAATGTAGGCCTATAATAACTTAATAAGGGTTAAAACGAAGCAAGTGATTCCAACGCACTGGACTAGCTTAGTCGTGGATATACTGCGATTTATTTCAGTGTTAGACACTGGGCATGCTATCGTATGGTGGTAAAGAAGACCCCTGTGGTATGTGTACATTATTTATGTGAAGAGTATGTTACAAGATAGCTGTCCTGCGATCAACCTGGAAGTACTTTATCTTGACAGAGTGTGACCCAAGTGCGGACGATACCACCATTGGATTTACTGATAGTGTACTGTAGTGTCTATTGTGTCCAAGTGGATACTGCTTTAATTACTGGATGATATTTTATCTTCACCAAGCTTGAAAGGTAAGTGACAATGTATTGTTTGTTATTATTATTGTTATTATTATTATTATTATTATTATTATTATTATTATTATTATTATTATTATTATTGTAGTTGTTGTTTTGTTGTTAATAATAATAATAATTAGTAGTAGTAGTAGTATCATTATTTAGTACTTATGGGGTAGGTATAGTGTTATGGGGTAGATTTGGATGTATTGGACAAGATTAAGGGGGTGAGATGATTGACTGTCCTTCGGATCAAAGCGCCTCGGTCATTTGACAACGACTTATTTCCTTCTAACAAGCCTTTGTGTTTGCAACGTATATCTCACTCTACGTCTGTTGATTTTAAGAGTTGTAAAAATTAGATAGATTAATAATCAGATCGTTCATATTATTGTGCGTTCTAAATCTTCCTTGTCGACTTGTGTAGTTTTTAATGTAGTTTTAATTAGGCCAGTTCTGAAATAGTGAAAATTAGATAGAAAAATAATCAGATCGTTCATATTATTGTACGTTCTAAATCTTCCTTGTCGACGTGTGTAGTTTTTTATGTAGTTTTAATTAGGCCAGTTCTGAAAATTAGATAGAAAAATAATCAGATCGTTCATATTATTGTGCGTTCTAAATCTTCCTTGTCGACTTGTATAGTTTTTAATGTAGTTTTAATTAGGCCTACACTTAAAAAAAAATTTTTTTTAAAAATAAAACTTCATTTAGTTTATTCTGCACCGTTTGTAAGCCCACACAATGGGAGTCCCTTAATAAATATATCCGTGTGGTACATCCGGAGTAATCGTAGTTTTCGGTATGAATTGTCATATCAAATGGGTGTCTTGTTTTCTTCCCTATAAAGAGTAGGACAGGGGTATATTGTCAAGCCCTTATATGACTAACAATGCTTGGATGACAGCTTCTTTCTATTTAAAAAAAAATATTCAGTGGTACTATCCTTAGGAAAGACAGGTTTGCTCACAGTGAGAATGATGTCTTTCCTTCGTGTGTTTTTTTCTTTCTTAGCTTTTTTTTTTTTTTTTTAATGAACTCTTTCCTTCCAAAATTTCTTTCTGAACTTTCTTTGGTACTTTTTTTTTTTAATGTTCTTACTTTCTTTTTCTTTTTTTACTTCCTGAATTTTCTTTCTTTTTCTGTCTAAACTTTCTTTCTAAACTTTGCGTCTTTCGTTCTGAGCTTTCCTTCTTTCTTATTGGACGCTTTCTGCCAAATGGTCACTAGGGCTTCCTATGATATTATTATTTAGCAATGTAGGCCATTTTATATACATGTGTGTGTTTTGTTGATATTTTATAATTATGTTTATATTCTATTTTGTTTTGTAAACGGGGGTTCGATAAATTAGAAAATAGCCTCAGCGTCCCCTGCGTGGGATGCCTTTATTTTAAAGTGACCGGCTGGTGGAGTGCCTTCAGTGTTTCCACTAGGGTTGTTTCAGCAGATCTTTTATTCGGATCAGGAGTGAGTCCTCTTTCAACCAAGTTGTGATCCTGATTTTGTGGTCCTGGTTCGGTTCTTTGCAGTCCGCCGGAGCCTGTAAGCAATGAATAACTAACTAACGAACTTTCCTTCTTTCTGACTGTCTGAGCTCCTTTCTTTCTTTTCTTTCTGAATTTTCGTTCTTGTCTACTTCTCTTCCTCCGCCTCCGTTCGTCGCCATTTCTGAATTAAATTTTTGAGCTATTAAGTACAGGTAATGCAGATTCTTGCCATTTCTTTTCTTCCCCTTATGTACACATCACAGGTGTTTGTATCAGGGCATAGGCGCTCGCGTGTCCTGATACAAACGCCTGTGGTACGCATGTTGTTCGTCATTATCCGAACGTTTCGGCATTCTGCTTATTTTTTAAAAGGTGTAAATTTACAAGCGGTTGAAATTGAGTCCAAGGTCATTTTTTATTTTATTTTATTTATTTAATAGTTCTTATATAGCGCTTTTCCAGCTCAAGAGCTGCTCAAGGCGCTGGCCGATACAGGATCTAACTCAAGCCGCCCGAGACGCCCACCCGCAGCCTTTGGGTGCATGGTCTGACGCCCGGACAACTGAGCACAATCCTGGGCAGCCAGGGATGGGGGAGAAGGACCTAGGTGCATGCTGGGTGTGTTCTTGTCACCGGCACTCACCCGTCTAGGACATGAGCGTCAGGATCTTTAAAGTCCGTTATGATGGAATGTATGCGGCACAGACTAGACCTCGGTTTATACATTTACCAATAAAACGTTTGTACTAGATTAAAAAAATATATATTAATAATGCTAGATGCTATACGTATAAGCGCCTTATTTTTTAATCAGAAGCACGGCGATCTGTAACCATGATACACGCTCACATGTTACAGACACTCCTATACATAACAAACGCACATTCATTCATTACTCAAGCATGAGGTGTATAGGCGGGCGGACTGCATCCAATAGGCCTACAATTATTGAAGGGAGGGAAGAAACCGGAGTACCCGGATAAAACTCTCGGTGTGATCGGTGTGTATAGAAGAGTTTATTACTGTATTAATCCACTTTATCGCGCGTTAACTGTAAGCAGCTTTAAATGACAACGGGGTCCTCCGCCACGTCACATCGCCAATCTAGCACAGAGGAGAGGCGGAGAGAGGTTGGAGTGTTAACTGTTTGTGAACGGGTATAAAGAACAAATCGCATACTTAACATCCCCTACTTCACTGTGGAAGTCTTTTAGGCTGTTTGTACAATCCTTGTACCTGTTCTATAAACGTCCCCTTTGTACTGATGCTTCACTCAGTAGGCTATCATCGAAGCAAAAAACACTCCCTATGTTTGATAGATAACTAATAGGTTGCTATTTGGCTTTACCCATTTTAATCACTAACACTGTGACAGACCATAGCATTTCTCAAAAGCAGATCAAGAATCTTATCAGATTTACGCAAGTGAGCGCAGGCCTGTTTGGTAGTAGGCGGTTGACCTAGATATTTGCAGATTTTGAATGACGTTTACAAATAAAGCATGCAGCAGTGGGCGGTACAGTAGGCCTATGTATAGGATTGTTGAATAAAAGGGAAACCAGTGATACGAATGGTGGTTTTGTTCTAAGCGGTCCGCTCAAGTATTTACAGGTTTAAATGTATTTTTTCATGGCAATTTTCTAGTTCACTAGTCTCATTAATGATGTTATTTGGCAGTAACTCGACTCCGGTTGAGAATTTTTGTCAAAGATTAGAGGTCAGGAGAGTAGTAGTAGTTTCGACGTAGGGCTCACCCCCACCTTCCTTACTTTCCCTCTCCCCTGTATAATTTATACTGCCGCTGTACATTTAATGTGCATATAATCTAGTTTGTCAGCTAGTTTAAGTTTCTGTGGATGTTGTGCGAAATCCTTTCACTGAGGGTTCTGTACACTTTGCTGAATTCTAAGCTGAACATTTTCAACGTAATAAAGTAAATATAGACTATTTATTTATCTATTTAACCTCACATTATCTGTCAGTCTCTCTCTCTCTCTCTCTATCTCTCTCTCTCTCTCTCACTCTCTCTCTCTCTCTCTCTCTCTCTCTCTCTCTCTCTCTCTGTCTCTCTCTCTCTCGTTGATTATACGTGTGTGTAAGTTTACGCGCGTAATTACTCGAAATGTGTTAACGACTTGTTATGCTTTTGGAGCCCATCTCTCCCGCTCTCTGTCCATCCTCCCCCCCCCTCTCTCTCTCTCTCTCTCTCTCTCTCTCTCTCTCTCTCTCTTTCAATATACGTGTATGTCTGTGTCAGTTTACGCGCGTAATTACTCGAAATGTGTTAGCGACTTGTGATGCTTCTGGTGCACATTTTGAATTCACTGTGATACAACGATATTTGCACTGAGCGTGTTGGTCATAGCTTTTAACTATAATACATTCCAGAGGAATTGGGTTTGGGGTGTGGCATATATACTCACATGTGGTATTTAGGAATTCCCTTTTGTGGTTTTATATGGGTACACGTCTAGTTCAGTTCCCCGCTAGGTGTACCGGGGGTTTCTGTATAAATAGTATCCCCACTTTCTGGAAATGTAGTGCTATAAATTCCCACTGTCGCTGTTTTTCTCATTTGTTCTTTCTCATTCTACTCTGTTCTATCAATCTACTATACTATTATCTTCTTCGCTAGACCAGTCACCTACTTTTTTTCTTGAAAACTCTTCCAAAACTCCTCATTTGTGTATGAGGTATGACGTTTGGAATATTAGACTCTTTCTGCCAAATGGTCATTTAGGCTTCCTATGATATTATTATTTGGCATTGTAGGCATTTTAGACTATATATGTATATGTTTTGTTGATATTTTAAAATGAAGTTTATATTCTATTTTGTTTTTATAAACGGGGGAACTGGATAGAAGATCAATGCCAGGAAATAGAGAACAGTCTGAACAAGAACAACAGCAAGAAGGCCTACCAGACTGTGAAGCGGCTGACAAGTGTCAAACAGCCCAAAGTCTCCACTATCCAAAGCAAGTCTGGCATATGCCTTACAGAAGAACAAGAAGTCTTGGACAGATGGACAGAGTACTGCTCTGACCTTTACAACCATACACCAAATGGAGACCCATCAGTTCTAGCATGTCCCGAGAACAGAGAAGAAGAAGAAATCCTCCCAATTCTCCGGGAAGAAGTTGAGGCAGCAGTGCAAGCGCTAAAGAAAGGGAAGTCAGCGGGAGTGGACAACATACCCGCGGAACTGCTACAAGCAGGAGGAGAAGCGATGATTGATGC
>CM072526.1:42852453-42907453 GCA_036898135.1 Oncomelania hupensis | reverse complement strand
CTGCCTTAGACTCGGTTACTTCCCTTGACTTGATGATAGAGACACTTCATGGAGGAACACTTTCGATAGCATTAGTGTAGTATTGAATTCCTGTGATTGTGCATGTTGCAGTATTTGACTACTGTTGATTTTTGATTGTTTTGTTTGTGCCTAGATTTCTTGTCTTCAAAGCATAAAATAAGGTCCATATTTATCAAATTTTTAACAAACGTGGCACTGTTATTTGTTTGTTTTTTGTGTTTCTTCTGTTCTTTGTTTCTGTTCTGTTTATCCTTTCTCTTTTTATGTAGTGCTAAGTTTACTTTGTCTTTGTATATATTTTTTATTGCGTCTTTCTTGTCTCATATTAAATTTTTTCTGCTTTGAGAGAGAGAAGGGGAGAGAGATAGAGTTATACAGTACACAATTCACAGGCACGTAACTTCACAGTCCGATGACCGCCTGCTTTTACTTTGCTTGAATAGCGACTAGTTAAGTACACAACAGGTCATTTCTGGTCCGGCTGGTAAAGTAAGGACCTCTGACCATACACTCCACGCATGACCTGCTCGCCCACACCGTGCACACTACTTTAACCCCGGAGGGTGGTGGAAGGTGGGGGGAGGGGGAGAGAGAGAGAGGATGGTCATAGTGCAAAAAGTAAAGGGGTAGGGGGTAGGGAGGGGGGAAGTAGAAGGAAAATGAAGAGACGGAGAGATCGCTTTTGATCATCGCTTGGTCGCGCTCATCCTTTGAGTTGTCGAGCACACCCTTCACACCCCAATCCACCCCACCTATCCCCACCCGACGACCTGCCAGGCTGAGGAACTAACTTGACTGGCTAATGGTGAAGATTTGCGAGCGCGTTGTCGCTCTCTTTATTTATTACGGTGGTAGGTTCATGTCAATTTTATCCCTGCAGACGGTGTATCCGACTACAGCAGTTTTATGGCATGTAAATTGTTTCTCAATAAGGCCTGGCGATCGCGAACACAGAAAATCAATTTGCCGTCTCTTCTATTCAATTAGCTATCATTTGGGCGCATTGCAAGAAATTACCCGTACTGCGCAGAAACTGCTTGCTCGCATCATCGTGTCATTGGGCAATGCCTGCGACTTGTTTTGTAGTTCCATGCATTTTGAGTATCAGTTATGCTGTGTTGTGTTGGCGTTATTTGTGTGTGTGCATGTGGGTGTGTGTCTGTATATCTGTCTGACCCTAAGAGGAACAGCAAATATATTACGAAGATATCTTTTTTCGTCATCACGTCGATAACGGTAATATGTTTTTTCCAGCTCGCGTAGCCATCGCACTGCCTCGCTATCCCATTGTTATGCAATCGCCGCAGTATCATTGTTGTCTTGTCCTAACATTTCCACGTCCCTTCGTCTTGTTTGCTAGCCACATGCCCCCGAAAGTAGTAGTAGAGTTATTAATACAAGTCGGAATAATAACACGTTTACGCCCAGAGTGGAGTTGGTTCTTCGCCCAGTTGGAGTATCCATACCACAGTATCCTAAAGATGAAGAAGAAGATCATATTAACGAAAGATTATTTTTTGATACTTTCAGATGCAGTAGTGTGTACCTTGAGGACACAGAAAGAATGAGTATGCTGGTTAAAAGTTCATATGTGGTGCCCCGACGACTTTCGAGTTATAGTATAGGATAGGTGTGTACCTTATAAAACGAAAGATTGTGTTTATCATTTATGTTATTTAAATGCTGTAGCGTTTTGTAGTTTAGTTCATTATACAAATACACATTACAGTAAAACCTCCGTTTTACGATCTTTAAATTGCCATCAAAACGAGGTCGTAAATTGGAGGGGTCTTAAAAAAGAGGTAGGACATTTTCGAAAAAGACATTAAGAAAATTAATTAAGTGAAATAAATACATAGTACAAAAAGTACACATACCATTAAGTATAGGGAACATCAACCATCTTTCAGAAATATAGATTAAACTCTGTCTCACAACCAATACAGTCAATATCTTCCTGTTCCTCATTATTTGCAAAATAAAAAATCAATGTTGGTATGATAGTTGTTTAAAACTAATAAAAGTGTATGTAAGTGCTGAGTGCATGTTTGGAGTTATAACTATTTATAAGATAACCCAATTAGTATTGTTGTAATTATTTTTATTCAATCATTAAATTGTTTGTTGTTGGTTTTTTTTTTTAAAAGAAAGCGGTTATTTCTGTTTGTTTGCATGACCCATCAACCACCCCTACCCCCCCACCCTTGCCTGTTCTCTTCGTATGTCACTTTGAACACCAGACATGGTGTTGGCAAGATCTGACAGGGCTGCTCAGGGCAAATCTGGTCAGCTACTTAGAGTATTTCATCGTCTGCTGTTAAAAGTTGTAAACGAAACTGTTTTCTTCAAGAGCACAGATATAGTATTGCTTTGGAATCGGAATTTTTCAGATGCTAGGTCATAAAATTTAATTATTTGAAGATCGCAAGTCGCGTTTTAGAGGTAGTCATTTAAGAGAGGTCGTTTATATAGTACAAACCATCGGTGAATTTTTTCCCGGTCGTATGTTGGAGGAAGTCGTTTAAGAGAGGGTCTCAAAACGGAGGTTTTTCTGTATTACTATTAGCAGTTGTGAAATGTCTTGCCTCTTTTCTGTCATAAATCTATTTCCTTTGTTCTTCTGATTCTTTACTATCATTTCTTCTTCTTCTCCTTCTCTTTCTTTATGTCTGAATGTCTGATCTGGTTGATGAAAGAGAAATATATTTTTTACATGATGTTTGTTTTATAATTATTGCATATAAATCATATCGCCTTGTTTTGTATTCTTTGTTGGATTTTATTGGTAAGACTAATTTTAGTTACATTTTTAATCATATTTAAATGTTAACAGTTTAGTCTGATTTTACTTAATTTTGTGTGGTCCTGATTCGGCTCTTGGCAGTCCGCTGGACCCTATAAGCACTGAATATCTATCTATACTTCTTCTTTTTCTTCTTCTTCTTTCTCATGTCTTTACCCCAAACTCTTTCTACCTACCTTTCTTTCTTTCTTACTTTGTTTCTTTCTTTTCTTTTCTTTTTCTTGTTTCTTCTTTTTTCTTGTTCTTTATTTCTTTAATTTTTATTCATCTTTCTGTATTTCTTCCACACATTATTTCATCTGTTCTCCTTTTTGTCTCCTCGACCCCATTTCTTTCTTCCTTTTCTCCTCATCCCCCATTCCTTCCGCCCAACCCCATCCCCCTCATCTAACTCCCTGAGTGATGATCGTATCGTGTGCCCACCAACAACAGGGTGGGGAAAATATAACCCAAACTATATTCTAAAGCCAGTTGCCGGAAGTAAACTAATGAACCAGTAATGGTTTCTTACAACTTCCAGTTGCTTGATTGGCTGATCGGAAACTGCTAGCAGTTTTTATGTAACGTGTGTTTTCATTGATTGGACGATAAAACTGTCGGCAGTTTTGATTGGGTGATTGCATTTGTCAACAGTTTACATGTAACGCCTGTTTTCATTGGTTGGATGATAAAGTGTTGGCAGTTTACATGTAACGCCTGTTCTGATTGGGCGACTTGCAACTGTCAACAGTTTACATGTAACGCCTGTTCTGATTGGGCGACTTGCAACTGTCAACAGTGTACATGTAACGCCTGTTCTGAATGGTTGGTATTTCAGTCTTTGGCGATAAAGATCAAGATTGCTAACGACGCCTTTCGTATAGTCTGGATTCCCTTCAGTGATGGAAAAGCTTGAGGGGTCAACTGTAGAAGTCACCTTTGGAGGCCCTGCAAGTAGCTCCCTAATGAAGAAAGCTAACCACTGTTGGCTGATGAAGCTGTATGGAGTTCAAGCACTTGCACAGCTGATGCAAAGAAAACAAATCTCCCATCGCCATCGGGACTCGAACCCCCCAAGGGCCGGAAGCATATTGACCCATGAGCCACAGTTACAGCTAAGCATGGCTTTGACACTGGTCAAATGGTCTGCGATTAATTTACTGATAAGGCACAATAGTAAACTATGATACAATATCACATACCTGTCAAGTGCTACGGATTTTTGCGTAGCGCTACGCATTTTAAACATTTTCCCATTGCTACGGCGTATCACAAAGCTGCTACGCAATTTTTCAAAAGTGACGATATTATTTTTTAACCAATGGGTTTTCGCGCGAAAGTAGTCTGTTCCGGTCGAGTCCGGTTTAAAGACACTTAGTTACTCATATGCTATTACTAAACTTTATTGAGTCTACTGATGCATTAAAAAAATTGTTTTCCTTACCAGTGCTAGGAAAGTTTAGATCTACATGGAAGCCATGTAAATGATGTGATGCTGAACCTGGTCTTGATACAAAATAGATTTTCCTACCGATTTCTTTTCTCTCTCTCTTTTTTTTTTTTTTTTTTTTGGCGCATTTTCACTTTTATTTTGAAAAACGTACATGAAATTTGAAAATGTTTATAATGATAATGGTAATAGCTAAAGTGTTGTGCATTAACAAGATTTTACAATAAATTTGTAAACACATTGGATGTGTGTGTTTATATTGGATGCAGAAGTTTCCAGTTTTGTTGCGAATCGCGTGATTCACATTAGTGCTACACCAAACATCCATTTGCTATGGTTTTTCTGATAAATTGCTACACCACAACCCCAAAAACCCTTGACAGGTATGATATCATATCATATCGTACATATCATATCATGACATGTGTGTGTGTGTTAATCGGGTGCAACTCCTGTGAGCTGTTGTCATGTAATCACGTCACATAGTGGTGTCGGTGTCGTAGTTTGGAGGACCAGGGTTTGAGAGAGAGAGGGGGTGGGGGGGGGGCGCCTGGTATCACAGTGGATAGTGAGCTTGTTTGTCACTTTTCAATGATAATTGTAATTATCCCTTTAAAATTGTATTTTTAAAAATGATATTTGTAATTATTTCATGATATTTGTAATTATCAGGTTTTGGCGCTAGGAAGGCGTGGCAAATACTGATAATTGTTAATAAACCCTGTGGATTACCCGTATAATCTCTGTAAATTGCACAGAATACGTGTTATTTTGAATTATCTAGTGATACTTAATAATGGTTACTCGGTTTTGGCTCTAATATGCCGTCATAAGAAAGCGGTGAGAATAACAACGTCGACCTCATTCTCAAAGCATGAAAATGTCACAGGTTTCTCACACACACACACACACACACACACACACACACACACACACACACACACACACACACACTCTCTCTCTCTCTCTCTCTCTCTCTCTCTCTCTCTCTCTCTCTCTCGCTCTCTCTCTCTCTGACGTTGAGATGGAATGCTCTATCCAGACTCCAGTTTGACTATTTCAGACACTCCTATTAATTTTATTGTTATTGTATTAGTAATTTTAAAAGGTAATCTCCAATTTTCCATCCATTGACAAAAAACGGTGTGCGTGTAAGGGAAGGGGGGAGTATTTCACAAGTGTATTAGAATTGATTATTATTTTATTTTTATTTTTAACGATTTGCTTACAATTTAATTATGATTACGGTGTACCTGATCACAGTATTGACTGGAAAGTGGAGGTCTGAAATTGACATTATTATTCGTGTATTATTGTAACTAGAAGTGGTAACTCCGTGCTGTTTAATTCATAGAATAATATTAATGATCGTTGTCATCTACTAGTGAGGTTAACAAATCTTATTTCTCTGCAACTCTTGTCTTATTCTGTGTTACAGATCTAGAAGGACCTTTTAGAGAGACTTGACCGAGGACATCGGAGGCAAATAACTGCTGGCAGAGTAATCCAGCCACACAAAAGACCAGTTTTAGTGCATTGGACGCTGGATTAGCGAGACATGGCGAGGAGAGAACTATCAGCACTGGTGCTGCTGTGGTACTTGGCATCAATGTGTGTGCTGGCGCAGGATGAACGTGAGTTTTTTTTGTTTTTGTTTTTTAAATTTCCTTTACTTCAATTCTTATTGTCATTGCTTTCGCTTAAAAGTTAAAAAAAATAAAATCTATAAAATATACTTATTAATAATTTAATAATAATAAATAATAAAATAAATATATAGATCTATATCCACTTTGGTTTGATTTCATTTTTGGGTCAGTACAAAGGGTAAGCAACCCTTATTTACTGTCACTTGCATCATAATTACTCACTTCCAAGTAAACGTCTGATAAGGGGTGGAGGGGGGGGGGGGGGAGTGTCAAAGGGAAAATTTCACATTGTGGAGAATGGGGAGAGGAGTAAGCAAACAAGAAGGATGGAAAGAATAAAGGTGTTTTATTTCATTGTACTGTGAGGCAAATCGCTGATGGTATTAAGCATGACAGACAATAACCAATGCATTTTCTTCATCACTGTAACACAAACTACCTTTGCATCATCAAAATGCTCTCACTGCATCCCCGTAACAATGTCATCTTTTCGCAGTTAAATGCAGTTCAGCATGCTGTCGCTGAGGGAAAAGCGGACAGTTAAATGTCAAACAGAGAAGAATACATCCCCAGTAACAATGTTAGTGAGATTGGGGGATGCAGGTCACTGACAATGGTGTACTAAGGCTCCGGGAAAATGAACTGCTAAATGTCAGAGGGGTTTGCTAAAAGGTAGCGAGAATGAGAAAATCTTTTCCTTCTTGTCACTTAACCCATTGTTATCTGCGTCAATTATCATTGTGATGCTCAGTGTCCTAGGTAGTGTTGGAGGCTGTAATCCCATTGTTACGTTATTGTTGCTTCTGCATAAGGTTCTGGTTCAGTTCAATGCTCTTGTTCTGCTGTAAATGGCCTCGTAAACAGCGAAGAAACAAGGTCATGTTGAAAATTAAATTGTTCGTCTCACACATCCCCTCATTCTGCAAAACTCTGCTAGTTCAGCAGAGAGCGCTGGAAAAGTTCCCAAAGCTGATGCTGCATAGTAAGCACAGTAAACATGTCAAGGGACGCAAATCCTTATTTGCTTTAAATATAAATCTAATGGTGGGAATGTACTGAAGTTAGAATTACGTCCCTTACACAAGGTACCAAAACTGTGAAGAAAGTGGAAAAGAAGAAAAAAACGCCTCGCTAATTTTTTTTTTTTTTTTTTTTTTTTTACCATTTCCTGTAAAAATTTATATTAAGAATTACGTCCCCTTGTAAAGCAGATCTAACTTTTCAGAAAATGTCGTGCACATATTGAATTGATCTGTGTCGTCTCCATTTGCTGTGTTGTCTTGTTAGCCTTAGCGTCACCTAATACTTTAAAATAAATTTTTTTTTTTTTGTATCTCACTCATTTGTAGAGCGAGAACCACCAACAATTACCTACCCGCTGTCTTTCAATGAGACAATGGCATACACTGGGAGCAAGGTGGAGTTCAAATGCGCAGCCACAGGGACTCCAAAACCGCGGTATGTACACAGCATAGCATGAGCTTTTGTTTTGTTAGTTCTGCCCATCTATGAAAGGTGCTCAGCCATGTACCCTGTCCTGTCCTAGTTGTATAGACCTCTTTTATATGTGACGTCATATCATGATGTCTTTAGCAAAGAAGACGTCTTTAGGGCAGTCTATAAACCGCCATCCAAAGATCAGTGGCTGACCATGTGCGCCATTTCTATAAAATAGACCACCGGTAAGCCATCAATCGGTATTCGATGTTCTTTTTTTTTTTTTGTACGATCATGAGCCAGAATTGCTTGGCAACTAGTTGTAGGTTGGCAACTTGTAGTTGAAGGTTGTTAATTCAGTGCAATTCCCCTTTTGGCAACAACGGAAGGGGTTGAAGAGAGATTTGTGAAAATGTGTACATTGTCTGAAATCTGGTCAGTGCAGTCTTCATTCATTTTTGGTGAAGGAAACATTTGTATGGAACTTAGTGGAATAGACAAGACATGTGTTGTTTAATGCTGTGTGTGCGCATGTGTTGCAGTTATGAGTGGCATTTTAATGCAAACCCACTGCCTGTGACGAGTGCAGACAGGAGCTATGATGTCATCACTGGAACTCTGGTCATTCCAAGTAAGCCTTCATCGTAATAATTAACAGTATTGATAGCAAGATGGCAAGCCATTCAAATGTATTAACTTACATAAATTGCAGAGAATCAATCAGCATTTTTAAAAGTGTTCATTTCATGGCGTAGTTGTGGCTCGGCCTTGTCCTACAGAAGCAAAATGACAGCATGTATTGATGGGCCTTTCACTATCTGAACTATCTGCAAACAAAAACAGTATCAAAATCAATGGTGAGATAAAGAGCCACACCTTTATACTTGAACTTGAAAAATAGCGCCTGGTGTGGTAAGATATTGTCGTGAAGGATCATGAAGGTGGGGGACTTTTTTTCCACAAATTGTGTGTGACATTTCACTGTACATATGTTTTATTGGGTTAATTTGTGTGTTAAGACGTTGATTGTGAACCCCGTGAAGATTTCTACCGGTGTTACTTAATTACTGTGTGTGACGTCTCACTTAGTGATTTTGAAGGTTAATTCTGCAAGATTAGTCAGTGAAGAGAGTAGGATGTTTGTAGAGCAAAGAGAAAAACCTCTGGTGATGCTGTGACAGTCCTGCACTAGCCATCGTTAAAAGTTGGGCTCTCAAAACATCAAACTGTATAACGATCTAACCAATATGAGGGGGAATAACACATTATGGGAATGTGTTTAAACACCACAGCTTCCAGTTATGTTTTATTGTGTGTGGTGTTTCCATGTTTAGGAAACCGCATGCAAACAGACCCAATAAAGATCATGTATTCTGAGAAAGGACGTTTAGAAAGGCTTCACGACCAGTTTTGTCCTCACATTACTACTACCAATACTGTGCACCTGTGTGTTCATGATATTACACTGTATAGATATTTCATTGTGTGTTTATAATATTTCACTGCGTAGTTTCATTGTATGTTTATGATGTTTCACTGCATATTTTCATTGTATGTTGTTGTTAATTTCTTGTGTGTTTAGAAGTGCAAGTGGTACATGAAGGCTTCTACCAGTGTTTCGCCAAGAACACCTTCTCCAACGGACAGGCGGCCATTGCCATGGCACACAAGAATCTCCTCACTGTATCAAGTATGTTATTCTCCCCTCTCTCTCTCTCTCTCTCTCTCTCTCTCTCTCTCTCTCTCTCTCTCTCTCTCTCTCTCTCTCTCTCTCTTTGTCTCTGTCTCTCTCTCTCTCTCTTTGTCTCTGTCTCTCTCTCTCTCTCTCTCTCTCTCTCTCTCTCTCTCTCTCTAGTTCAGATCATGTAAATGGACATAAAATCTAATTAAATTTATGAAAGCTTTATTCTGTTACGTTGAAACGAACGAAAGTGTGTCTAAAGCGCGCACGATAGATCTAATCGTTTCGTTTTGCAAAGTATTCAATAATGGAGTTTATACCTTTGATTTGAGTTTGCACTGTTGTTAGGAGAGGCTTTGTATAACGTTGATAATTTGCGTTAGTCGATATTATTTGAGAATCTTCTGGATATGCGTGTTTACTCTTGATAGAAATTTCCGGATGGATATCGAAGGTCGTGAATGTTCCCGGAAGTAGAGAAAATGTGAATGACGTAAGTCAGTGATGACGATCTTTAGTTCGATTGGTGGCAGTGCGTCATTTCTACCACGTACCAAATCGTTCCAGAAAAGAGAGAGGTTATTTAATCGTGAGCCGAGTCGCTGTTGAGATAGTAAAGTTGTTGATAGTGATTTGGAAAGTTGCTGTGAAAGTTGTTGAGTTGAATTGAGAATTGTATGCAGTTGTTGATGTGTGCTGAATAAAAGTGGAAAACTTCATACGTCGACTTTGTGACTTGTATGCTGTTTGGACGGGCTGTGTGAATAAACGAATCTGAGTTACACCTTATCAGGACTTCAGCATCGGGGCTGAATCAAATACTGATAAAGAAAAACACCATCATCGAACAGAGTGTAACATTTTGGGGGTCAAGCCGCGATTCACGCCATAGCCAAGGGTTCAACTGCTACAACAAGCGAGTCAACGTTACGAGAGGCAGTCATCGAGGGTAGCCGCCAACGAGTTGCGTCGAGAGGGGCCAACATACTGGGACTACATCCGATAGGTTCGGGTTGACTGCAAGGGCGTGTAGTCGCTGAAGAGTTGCTTCGTGAGCGAACAACAGATCGGGACTACGTTGCTGCCGTAAGACTACGTCGAGGGACAGTCTCGGAGCTACATCGCCAGTGTTACAGAGAGCGGCGAGCGGACGTCGCGTCTACTTCAGCACAGGAGCGTATACATCAACACCAGCGTGGTGCAGCGTCGCATACGACGAGGACAGCGGGGCCTGCGTCAGCAAAGGCGACTAGTGACAAGCATCAGCGCTACTGCAGAAAGCGTGCTGTTCTAGAACAGTCTAGAAAGGTACAGCACAGTCAAGAACTTTCCAGAAAAAAGAACTCTACAGTCAAGAACTTTCTAGAAAAGAACTTTCTAGAAAAGAACTTTCTAGAAAAGAACTTTCTTGAAAAGAACTTTCCAGAAGCATCAAGATGGCTGACTTCTGGCAGAAAGGGGTTGAACTAAATCTAAAAGGCAAACAGCTGACAGAGTACGTCAAATGCCAGGAGAGAATATTGCGTGAAGAAAGAGAAGAACAGCGAAGGCGCGAAGAAAGAGAATTGGAAGAGAAGCGTCTAGAAAAAGAAATAGAACTAGAACAGAAGCGTCTAGAAGTAGAAGAGCAGCGTCGCCGTGAAGAACGAGAATTAGAAGAGCAGCGTCGCCGTGAAGAACAAGAATTAGAAGAGCAGCGTCGCCGTGAAGACAGAGAATTCGAGCTGAAGCGTCTTGAGTTCCAGCTAGAAATGGCGCGTATCCAAAACAATCAGCATGCGCCACAAGTCACCAACGACTATACGGCTCCTAAATTGCCAGCTTTCGTCGACGGGAAGGACCAGATCGACAGCTATCTGGCGAGATTCGAAAGGTTCGCCGAAAGCTCTAACTGGCAACCTCAAGACTGGGCAATTCGACTGAGTGCACTTCTGACGGGGCAAGCTCTCGAAGTTTACACCAGACTGTCGAACGATGACGCCAAAAACCTACGACGTCTTGAAAGAGGCCCTGTTGCAGTGCTACAACTTTACAGAGAAGGGCTACCGTAAACGCTTCCGTGAATGCCGGCCTAAGTCAGACGAGACGCCAAAGCAGTTTGTGGAGCGCCTGTCGTCATATCTACACAAGTGGGTGGAGTTATCAGGCGAAACGAAGTCTTACGACAGTCTCCATGACCTGATCGTGAAGGAACAATTTCTCAATGCCTGTCACAAGGACCTAGCGACCCACTTAGAAGAACAAAAGCTGCAGACGCTTAAAGATGTGACTGAGGCTGCTGAAAGATATCTCATCGCTCATGGGAAAACCCTGGGGCCACCCAGCGCGACGAAACATTTTCAGAAGACTGGAAACCATGTGAACCAGATCCAGGGAAGCCAGACGAGCCAGAGACAGACAGACTCCACGCCTCCTCCCAGGGAAGGGCATTCAAGGGGCTGTTTCACCTGCAACGCTACAGACCACAGGGCGGCTAATTGTCCTCAAAACAAAAGTAGCGGACAGCGGGGCAGTACGGACAACGCAGCGGTGGGCAACCGACAGAGACGTTTCTCCAATCAACGGCAAACCAGTAGATCTGACCATCAAGTGTGCGGCGGGAGCGTCATTCTTCCGAGTGAGACCGAGCGCACAGCTACCCCTGCGGACGTGCAAGAGTGCATGACTGATGGCCAACTTCTCCTTGCCAACGGGAAATCCATCCCCGTCGTCGCCAGCGCAGCTGTGACCGTACAGAACATGCCTGTTTCCAAGGGACGCGTCGGAAATCATGAAGTGACTGTTTTAAGAGACTCTGGCTGCAGTGGGGTCATCGTCAGAGAAGACCTAATCGCTAAAGAACAGTTCACTGGCGATTCAAAATGGACACTTATGGCCGACAGCAAATGTGTGAGAGCGCCAGTTGCGAAGATTCATGTCAACTCCCCTTTCTACATAGGCGAAGTCGAAGCGGTTTGCCTGAAGAAGCCGCTGTATGATTTGATGATCGGGAATATCGACGGCGCGAGACGACCCGACGACCCCGATCCAGAGTGGAGTCCTGCCTCAACTCAACACGTCGAAGTTGTGGAGGAGGATCCATTGCCATTTCCCGATGGAGACCTTACAGAGCTGCTACGGGACAATGTGGTTACTCCGGCTCAGCCCTGCCGACCAGAGATCGTTGGTGCTGTTACTACCAGGGCCCAGGCCAAGAGAGACAAGACGTCTACGCCACTGAAGGTCGCCGACAACTCTAAAGCTGCCATCGTGGACAGAGATAAGCTGATCCAGCTCCAGGAAGCTGATAGCACTTTAAACAAGTACAGGAACCGCCAGGACCACGTGACAAGGGGCAGTGGCACGGTCTATTTTGAGGTGAAGGCCAAGATCCTGTACAGAATCTTCCAGCACCCGAGGGTCAACGGAGGTAAACCACTACGTCAAGTACTGGTACCATTACCCTTAAGGCGCCAGGTGATGGAAGTAGCGCATGACTCAATTATGGGAGGTCACCTAGGCATCAAGAAGACGTCGGACAGAATCCAGGCGGTGTTCTACTGGCCAGGACTTCATGCGGACGTCAGCCGTTTCTGCCGATCATGTGACATTTGCCAGAAGACCATACCTCGAGGAAGGGTCCCGAAAGTGCCTATGCAGAGGATGCCTCTGATCGACCGACCTTTCAAGAGGGTGGCCTTAGACTTAATCGGCGAAATAAGACCTCCGAGTGAAGAAGGTCATCGATGGGTACTGACTTTAGTGGACTATGCGACTCGGTACCCAGAAGCAGTGCCTCTGAAGAAGATTGACACTGAAACTGTCGCAGAGGCGCTAGTGGACATGTTCAGTAGACTTGGAGTGCCTGAAGAAATTCTGACAGACCTCGGGACGCAGTTCGTCTCTGACTGCATGAAGGAGGTGAACAGACTGCTGAGCATCCGGCATTTGACTACGACACCCTACCATCCGATGTGCAACGGGCTTGTCGAAAAGTTCAATGCTACGCTGAAGTCCACCTTGAAGAAACTGTGCAGCGAGCAGCCCAGACAATGGCATCGCTACATCAACGCCTTACTTTTCGCCTACAGAAAAGTACCGCAGGAGTCCACCGGCTTCTCTCCGTTCGAACTGCTGTACGGAAGAACCATCCGAGGGCCGATGCACATCCTAAAAGAACTGTGGACGAAAGAAGTAGACGCCCCAGAGGTGAAGAACAGCTACCAGTACGTGTTTGAGCTACGGGAGAAGCTGGAACAGACTCTCGAGATAGCCAGAGAAAACCTGAAGAAGTCCCAAGACTGTGGAAAGCACTACTACGATCGTAGGGCTGTGAACAGGAAGTTTAAACCTGGCAACAAAGTGCTGGTGCTGCTACCTACTGATCACAATAAGTTGCTGATGCAGTGGAAAGGCCCGTACGAAGTGGAGACCGTGGTGGGGATCAATGATTATAAGGTGAAGTTCGGCCAGCATTCCAAGATATACCACGCCAACCTCCTTAAACTGTACGTGGAAAGGCCATCAGAGACTGTGCAGGCAGCAACAGCAGCTGAGATCGACAACAGCTTTGACAGCGAGGAACTGTTGGAACTGGGAGACTTCCACAGCAAAGAGGGCATCGATGATGTTAAGCTAGGACCGAGCTTGACGGAAGGTCAAACGTTGGAGCTCAAGGACCTTATGGGCGAGTTTTCCCCTAACTTCAATGATGTCCCAGGCTCTACGACTTTGGTCGAACATGAAGTCCACACCCAGACCTTGAGGGAGCAGTTCCACCGTCCCGCAGAAGCCAACCTGACAGTGAGACCCAGCGAATGCATTCTGGGAGCTGACAACGTCGACTGCGTCGGACGTTCGATGGAAGAAGGAGACAATGGAGGATGCACTGATCCCAGGGAAGCCCACAAGATCACTGTCTTTGACCCTGGGCCGATGACGACCGCAACTGACGAGGGCGTCGTTTCCTTGCGGTTGAAAGAACATTGACTGTGTGGAGAAACATTGACCTTGTGTGAATGAACTGTGAACATTGACAGTATCCAGAAAGACTTGCAGATGAGAAACTTTGACTCTGTGTGAATGAACTGTGAACATTGACATTATCCAGGCAGATTTGAAGATGAAAACCATTGACTCTGTGTAGATAAGCTGAGCGCAATTACAGTATTCAGAAAGTCTTAAATTAGTTTCAATTGTGGACTTTGTTTGTGCATTACGTTTCAACGTTGTTGAAAGAAATTGGGTAAATTTCTTCTTGAGTGGGGGGTTATGTTACGTTGAAACGAACGAAAGTGTGTCTAAAGCGCGCACGATAGATCTAATCGTTTCGTTTTGCAAAGTATTCAATAATGGAGTTTATACCTTTGATTTGAGTTTGCACTGTTGTTAGGAGAGGCTTTGTATAACGTTGATAATTTGCGTTAGTCGATATTATTTGAGAATCTTCTGGATATGCGTGTTTACTCTTGATAGAAATTTCCGGATGGATATCGAAGGTCGTGAATGTTCCCGGAAGTAGAGAAAATGTGAATGACGTAAGTCAGTGATGACGATCTTTAGTTCGATTGGTGGCAGTGCGTCATTTCTACCACGTACCAAATCGTTCCAGAAAAGAGAGAGGTTATTTAATCGTGAGCCGAGTCGCTGTTGAGATAGTAAAGTTGTTGATAGTGATTTGGAAAGTTGCTGTGAAAGTTGTTGAGTTGAATTGAGAATTGTATGCAGTTGTTGATGTGTGCTGAATAAAAGTGGAAAACTTCATACGTCGACTTTGTGACTTGTATGCTGTTTGGACGGGCTGTGTGAATAAACGAATCTGAGTTACACCTTATCAGGACTTCAGCATCGGGGCTGAATCAAATACTGATAAAGAAAAACACCATCATCGAACAGAGTGTAACATATTCACATGACAGGATTTGGGATTCTAAATTTTTATATATTTAAAAAAATGTATTTTCTGTCTCAACTTTTTTACTTTAAAATTAAAATGAATTTTTGAAATTAATTTTTCATGCCATCCTGGGGTTTATGCGTGACTGTATGTGCATGTTTATGTGTGTGTATATTATTAGATATGACATTATGCATGCAAGTTTTAATTGATAGACTTTTATGATCTGTTTCCCTTTAAGTGTGTGTGAGTGCATGTGTGGGAGATATGAATGTGTGTGTCAAGATATATATGTGTGAGATATCATCTAAACCCATTGTAATAAACAAACGAATGCTTCTAAAAACAGATCTGAACTGAGGTCTTCTATCTTTGCTTTGCAGGAATTGGTGACTTCATTAAGACGGGGGATCGTAGCTATAACGTACAAGCTGGACAGTACTGGAAAATTGTCTGTGATGACCCTAAAAATTTCCCTGAAGATATGGCAGGCACTACCAACTTCAAGTGGGTCAAAGTTCAAGGTGACGTACGTGATGTCCAACTTGACCTTGATGATGGGCGACTCTTCATTGATGCAGAGGGTAAGAGGTCCTTGTAATATCGTGACACTGTAATGCTTCACGGAGCCAGTTCTTCACTGCCTCAATCCGATAGTTTATCGTCATCGTTTTAAACTGCCTTACACCCCATTTCCAAAGACATGGGGTAGTTTATCGTCATGGTTTTAAACTGCCTTACACCCCATTTCCAAAGACATGGGCAGAAAAAGAGAAGATAAGAACCACACAAAGAGCGGTCAGATATAAACCCAGCTTTCCAGTTTACTTTACATTTCTTTCTCAAGACAAACAAGGCCAAGTGCACATTTGTAGGATATGCAGGGTTGCCAACCACTCCGGAATTTCCGTAGTTTACTCCGGAAATGAATACGCGGCTACGGAGCTACGCAAATAGAAAATTTACTACGGAAAGTCAATTTTCGACGATAGTATTACAGTTTTAACGAGTTTTATTGAGCGCCTGTGCCTCCCGTAGCACCTCAAGGTCACGGTCATTCGGTTTACATTACATAAATGTTGCTTTAGGTCCAGCGGACTCTTCTGAGCCAAATCAGGACCGGACAACCCCCAATCCGCATAAAAGATCTGCTGAAACAACCCTAGTGGGAAAGTCATTCGGTTTACGTGCACGGTGTAATAGATCACGCAGCCAGTGCGTGTTAGGAAATTTGACCAATCACCGTGAAGTGGTTTTGCAAACGGCCAATCGGTGAACAAAACCTCGACCTTTCTGTGACACTTTCGTTTCCGGGTCACGTTCTACAGCGCGAGAAGATAAGTTTGTGTGCGGCGTATTTTGAATCCATGATGCCAAAAAGAAAGAAAACTAGCGATGAAAGCCCAGAAAAAAAGAAGAGGACAGCAAATCAAGAGTACAGGAAAGAGTATTCTGAAAAATTTCCGTGCATCACTGCGTCATCGAGATCAAAACACAGCGTGTATTGTACAGCGTGCTTGGCAGATTTTAGCATTCAACATGGCGGCTTCCACGATGTGACGCGACACGTGAATGGCAACCGTCACAAAAGTCGTTGCCCTGATCCAGAAAAGTTAGTCCCTGTTCAGTCGGTAGCCACCTTCTTCAAACCCGATATGGATCTCTCAATAATTCGTGCGGAAACACTCTTCACGACCTTCGTTGCGGACTGTGTATGCATGTCTTCATGAAAAAAAAAAAAAGCGAGGACGTATGGCTACTGAAAATGTCATAAAACTACTGAAATTCAGAATTTTTACTACTGAAAACTTGTTTGGGGGTTGGCAACTCTGGATATGGATTACTCATAATACTACCTAGCGCTTTTTTTAGCTCAAGGACTGCTGAAGGAGCTGACTGATACAGGATCGAACTCGCGCTGTGCTAGGCGACCACTTGCAGCCTTTGGGCGCATCGTTGGTGCTACCCCCGTTGGGGTGCCGGGGGTTTCAGTATAAATAGTATCCCCACTTTCTGGAAATTTAGTCCTTTAAATTCCCACTGTCACTGTCTTTCTCATTTGCTCTTTCTCATTCCTGCTCTGTTCTATCAATCTGCTATACTATCTTCTTCTTTGCTAGAACAGTCACCTACCTTTTTTCTTGAAAACTCTTCCGGGACAAGACACCTTGTTTGTGTACGAGGTCTGTTGGATCAGCTTGGGAATATTGGACGCTTTCTGCCAGGTGGTCACTAGGGCTTCCTATGACGTTATTATTTAGCAATGTAGGCATTTTATTTGTATGTGTTTTGTTGATAATTTTTAATGATTGTATTCTATTTTGTTTTTGTAAACGGGGGTTCGATAAATTAGAGTACAACCTCAGCGTCCCCTGCGTGGGATGTCTTTATTGTAAAGTGATTGGCTGGTGGAGAGCTTTGGGTTTTACCACTAGGGTTGTTTCAGCAGATCTTTTATGCGGATCAGGGGTTGTCCGGTCCTGATTTGGCTCGGAAGAGTCTGCTGGACCTAAAGCAATAATGATGTAATGTAATGTAATGGTCGGTGCTGAGACAGCTGGGCACAATCCTGGGTGACAGACAGTAGGTGAGAGAAGGAACACCTAGTGTTTGCTGGGTGTATATGTTTAGCCGACAGTCACCCCTTTTTGGGCATCAGCCTCAGGAATTGTATAGTCTGCAGACCTGACTACTGTACGAAATATTCGTACAATCTTACGGAAATTTGAAGCTTTGTACGGTTGTACGCATTTTTTTCCATTTATACGAAAAATCGGAGTACAATCGCACTTTCGTTTTCTCGCCAGTAAAGTTGAAATCGACAGTTGCTTCCCCTTGCTCAACATCCGGTAACCGCGTATTTCTTCTTCCTGCGAGTTTGAGGTTGACAAAATGCCGGGCGTTTGTTCCTTCAACGAGCTATGGTTAGCAAAACCTAAATTTCCAAAATCTGCTTATGCAGATAGCCTCAAAGATGATGCCGACACAGACTAGAGACAGGTTTGAGAGAAATAATTGTATATATTGAGAAAGCAAGGCATGTTGTGAGAGAGAGACAGATTGATAAGCATGTTTAGAGAGAGAAATAGGGACAGATTGACAAGCATGTTGAGAGAGAGAGAGAGAGAGAGAGAGAGAAAGAAAAGACTTCCCCAAATCATCACCAGCCCACCTTCTCTATCCCTCCTTTTCCTCTCCCAGAAACAGGTTAGTAGGCTGTGTTTTCAGTATTGAATTGTTTAATCTAGATACCAGCGTGAGTTGATAGCATGCATACAAAAAACGTTGGTGAAGATAATCAGAAACTGTGCATTTTGTGTGTGTGTGTTTTTTTTTTTTTAACATAAATTAATAAAAACAAGAATAACATTTGGTGTTTTTGTTTATTATTAAGCTACATTAAAGCAGTACATTTGAAGAAAATGGCGTGGATTTTGACACGAGGGTAATTGTAACCAAATTTTTCAGATTGTACTCATTTTTTGCTCTCATTGTAACAAAAAAATTTTTGGGGGGTAGGCAGGTCTGAGTCTGTGCGATGAAACACGTGCGTGCACAGACTGGTCTTTGGCCCAAAGACCAGTCTGTGCACGCACGTGTTCCAAAGTTTGGTTTATACTCCCATGCGAAGGAGTATTTAACAAATACTTACGCCACACTTCCAGGAGACGGATAACTTGTAGCACTAACAGGTAATGGCTTGCGACGTGTGCAGGATCTCTTCATTTTACCTACTTGAAGGAAACCGATCGACTGGACGACGCCGGGGGGGATTGGAAGTACAAGTGTGCCTTGTCTATACCTTCCGCCAACACCCAGAAATTCTCCAGGAACCCAGTCAAACTCAATGTTGCTTCAGTGGCCAGTAGTAAGTGTCTCTATGTATTTGGTTGGCTTGTTTGTGGCATTTGTCTATTATTATTATTATTATTATTATTATTATTTAATCGTTCTTATATAGCGCTTTTCCAGCTCAAGAGCTGCTCAAGGCGCTGGCCGATGCAGGATCTAACTCAAGCCGCCCGAGGCGCCAACTTGCAGCCTTTGGGCGCATTATAATAACGCTCCAGACAACTGAGCACAATCCTGGGTAGCCAGGGATGGGGGAGAAGGACCTAGGTCAACACCTTTGGAAAGAAGTAAAGAGATAATTTTTATGTGGTTATCCAGGGCAACATTGCAGTGCACAAAGTGACTAAAAAAGCTCTTCATCTTGGTTTACCTTCAGAGGTTTTCCAGTTTATTCCATACTCTGACCTGCGTTGTATGATTGGCTCCTATTGTAAACGGCTCTGGCAGACCGAATTGTCTAATCAAATCAATAATGAATTATTTCACATTCTCAGACCTGTGCACATCTACGGATTTTCCGTATTTTCTCCGATTTTCATGAGCAGAATACGGATTACTTAATAAAATTCTATTAAAATTCCGAAATTCTGATGTTTTTACTTGAACTGTCGTTACAGCTTGCTACTGAAAATTTTTAAAAAATACTGAAATTTGGTTTGTTTGCTACTGATGAGCATTTTGAGTGTGCACAGGTCTGCATTCTTCCAGATTTGTCTGCTTCTTTGCCTAACTTTGCATCCACTGGCAAAGAAGAAACTGTTTAGGCTTGCTTTCATTAATTTTGAAGCCCCAGGGGTCATTTCTAAGATTTGCAAAAAACCAGTGAGAAAAGTGGAGAAAGTGGGGGGAGAGGTTAAGTTACATTACGTTATCTTGAGCAGACAATTTTTATACCCAAAGCATATTATCATCAAATTGCTCAAACAGAAGTTTTAATAATATCAAGCCATTTGAGAATGGAGCTCTTGGTTAGTATTCGATACGCTACCGCTAACTTCGACGTTTTTAAACGTACCGCTTGAGAATTCCTTCCGTTATCATCAACAAGCCGTTTCGGAAATGGAAACTGAGTGGAAAAGCTTTTGGAAGAGATTTAGACAAGATAGAAAGTGTCCGAAACTGTTGGAATCGGGTGGAGGAGTCTGTGACACTTTCTTTTTCAACCCAACCTTGCCCCATAAGTGTTTCCTTTTTATTACATATATATTCATGAGCAAGTGTTGAATAGAGTTGAGAGACAGCAATTCAGAACATCTACATTTTCAGCATTTTGTTCTTATTGATTTTTAGAAAATTTCTTTAGAATTATATGAACTACTAAGTAATGCCTTCTGCTTATGTTCAAATGTACACCCAAACAACCATCAGCACAGCTTCAATGTTTGACTCTGATTATAAGTGATTGGTGACAAAACAATGTGCGTCTTTTCACAGTTCAGATGTCAGGAGAGTAATACTTTTTCAATCAGTAATATGAAAAACGTTCAGCTTTAGGGGGCTTTGCCCCCTGAACCTTCACATGGCGTTTCAACCCTCGAATCGATCAGGGGCCTACACCTATTCTCAGATCTCATGCCTGTTTGGGCATACTTATGTCACCCATAGTTTCCTTTTTAAAGGAGAAAAACAGCTGCGGTGCTTTGCATGTGACAAAGTATTTTTAGGCTGCCATTTTATGTCTGAATGTCCTAATCTGATTGACGAGAGAGAAAGATATTTTGGTTCCATACCTTTTGATGAGATTTTAAAGTTTGAAATGGTCAAAATCTGTTTACATTTTTTACATGCTGTTGGTTTGTTTTATCGCATATAGGTCATGTCATCTTGTTTGTGTGCTTGTTTGGATTTAATTAGTTGATCCAGTTTTATTGACATTATTAAAATGTCTCATCATACAATGGAATGACTTTATATTTTACTATAGTATGCATCAACATTAGGTTATTTCATCTTACAAAGGTCATATGAAGGTCAAGGTCATCCAAGGTCAAGGTCATCTAAGGTAAATGTTTTTTTCTGGTATAATACAACGTTTGCTATAGTTTGTTTGATCATACATGAATATCCTTTTGAGGAGCTGCATTGATCATAGAATTGTGATCTGTATCAAACAGTTTACCTGTGCCACAGACCACCTTTCTTCACTACCCGTATGTTGTTTCAGCAGATCTTTTATGCGGATCAGGGGTGAGTCCTCTTTCAGCGAAGTTGTGATCTTGATTTTGTGGTCATGATTCGCCTCTTTGCAGTCTGCTGGAACCTGTAACCAATGAATAACTAACTTACTTCACCACCCGTATGATACCTGAAGTTCAAGATCAGGCAAGATGAAAGTCAGGATTTGCATTTTGTTTCAGTTTTTCTGGCCATTGATTTTCATGTAGAATATTGCACGCTCAATAAGGAGCATGGTAGTCGTATGGGCTTTGCCTTCCAAGTTTTTTTTTTAATTTTGTAGTTGTTGGTTGTTTGTTTTTTTTTAAATTTAAATGACCTTATGCAGCATTTTGAATATATTTATATATTATTCTTTTTTCAAACTTTAAATGACCTTGCGTATGTCCAGTTCCTGAGACCAAGCCCATGCTGCAGTTCTACAGCCAAAACCCCAATATCACGACCTTTCTCCGTGGCAGTGATGGACTGCTGGAGTGTGTCTTCAGTGGATAGTAAGTCTGTCACATTGTCTTACCTGGCTCTCTTCTGTATGTGTGTGGGTCTCTCTCTCTCTCTCTCTCTCTCTCTCTCTCTCTCTCTCTCTCTCTCTCTCTCTCTCTCTCTCTCTCTTTCTTTCTCTCTCTCTTTCTTTCTTTCTTTCTTTCTTTCTTTCTTTCTTTCTTTCTTTCTCTCTCTCTCTCTGTCTGTCTGTGCAATCTCTACAAGGTGACCTTAATGCTGTTGCTGACTGGTGCAGTTTAAACCTTATGTCACTGAATCCAGCTAAATCAAAAGCTATGTTAATAACAATTAGACAAAAGCATCAGAGCGGGCTCCTCTTTCCCTTGGTTTAGTTGTAAATGGAAAATATATCGAACAGATTAAAAGTCATAAACTTTTAGGGGTAATTGTAGAAAAAAAATCAATTGGCATCCACATATTGAAAATCTTTGTAAAACTCTCAACAAAATTATTTATGCTGTCTAAGCTTCAATCTATCAATTCGCAGATGCTAAACAATTTTTTTATAATGCTGGTATCAAACCTCACATTGATTAGGCTTCAACAATATGTGCAGACTTACCTACCGTTCCGATTTTCCGTACTTTGTTCTGGAAATTTGACAAAAACAGGCTGTGTTACGAAAAATACGGATATTTTATAAGCATTCGGGGGGGGGGGGGGGGGGGGGGGGGGGAGTTAAGAATTTTATTTTGAAAGGGGGGGGGGGGGGGGGGAGTTAAGAATTTTTTTTGAGGGGGAGGGGGGGAGGGAAGTGTCTGTGGTTTCAGCCATTTAGCCTTAACCCATTTCTGAGCAACTTCCGACAATTTCCGAGCACATTGTGAGCATGCGCAGTCAAACTGATTTGAAGTTTCCGGCATGCGCCCTGTCGCTACTAGTTTGAAATCTCATTTCCACGTGTGTTAATTTAACTCTTGTGCTCGGTGATAAGAAATGGCTAATAAATGGAAAGAGAGGGGAAAGAGCCCACATTCAAAGCACTTCCCAAAGTCATGGTGGCCATCTTATCTATTCCCCACAGCACAGCTCATTGTGAGCGGGTCTTCTCACAAGTGATAAAAAATTGTCACTGATTGTCCTGGAAGAATGGGCCATGATTTGCTTCAGGCACTTATGGTCAACAAGGGAAGAGATGGAAAGGCTGTGTATAGGCAGTACAAATCCTCCAATTTGGAGAGCTTCAAGAGTTGTTAGTAGACCTCCCGTGTCCCCATTGACTTACTGTACAAAGACATTTTATTTTAGACTTTTATTATTATTAGTAGTATTTTTTTTTTTTAATGGACCATTGCTGTTTTGTCATACGGCAATACTTCGAATTCAATTTGTGATTTTCCTGAAAAATTAACAGTGTTCCGGATTTTTGGGAAAGCTGTTAAGATTTTTTTGGGAGGGCCCCGGGGGGTAAATATGTATGTGCAGTACAGTGATGCCTTGTTTAAAAAGATTAATTCTATTCATCACAGAGCTGCAAATTTAGTTATCCCCAATACTTCCATCACAACTGATTCAAAAATAAAAATAGCTGGCATGCTCCCTCTTAACGAACATCTACTTTACAATAAAACCATTTTATTGTATAAAATACTGAACGATAAAGCTCCTGCTTATTTAAAAGCACTTTTTAGCAAATCATCTCGTTAATCTTTCAAGCACAATTTAACATTTCCACAACCACTCTTAGACAGATTTAAAACATCTCTGTCGTATTCTGGTCCAAGCCTGTGGAGTTCTCTACCACAAGAGGTCAAGGATAGTAAATCATCAACATCATTTAAAACTAGACTCCACACATTTATACTCTCCCTTTGCTCCTAATATTTAAGATAATATACTTTTTGTTCTTTCCTACCCTGCGACAATTTAACTTTTTGAGAAAGTGTGAATTTGCGTATGTGTGTGTGGGAGGGGGGTTCGGAAAGGGGTATGGGGAAAGAAGGGAGAAGTATGCGTAGTTAGGTTTCAAATTACTTTTATGTTACTTATGTTCTTAATTGTTTATTAAGGGCTAGCTGTTAGACAGGTCCATAGGACCTAATGCTATTATCCTTATAAAGGTTTCGACTTTGAAAGGTTTCTCTCTCTTTCTCTCATTCTTTCTTTCTTGCTCTCTCTCTCTTCTGTCTGTTTCTCTGTCTCTCTCTCTCTCTCTCCTGCTCTGTCTCTCCCTCCCTCTCTATGTCTTTCTGTATCTCTCCCTCTCTGTCTCTTGGTGGCCCCCCCACCCTCTCTCTCTCATTCTCTCTCTCTCTCTCTCTCTCTCTCTCTCTCTCTCTCTCTCTCTCTCTCTCTCTCTCTCCTCTCTCTCTCTCTCTCATTTGTAGAAGGGAATTCCAGAAGTGTGGTGCCACATTTATGAAAGAGCACACTGCTGGTCTTTATATTTGTGTTAACGGTGCGGACACAATGAAGCTCAAACAGCCCTGTGTTTCAGATAACATTTCAATTTTTCATTTCTGTTGTGACAGGGAGTGATTTTTCCTTTTGAATGCTACACCAATACTTCTACTAGGCGATATTTTGAATGCTACACCAATACATCTACTAGACGATATTTTTAACGCTAGAGTGATAGCTATTAATAGGGACACAAACTAAAGCGAATTACTTGATTTAAAAGTTAACAATATTTTTGAAAAGTTTTTTTCATTTGTTGTTGCAAAACCCCGCTCCTTTCCCCACCCCACCCCACCCCCAGACGCCTCTCCCCCTCCCTGCACCCTCCCTCTTCTTTTTTTTTAACAAAAATTCTCGGTGGGACATTATCTATGAATGTTAAACGGGTTTGTTAAGGGGGTGTGTTGAAAGTGTGTTAATTGGTGTTTTCATTTCAGCGTGAACAACCCCAACCCCAGCAAACGCTTGCCAGAGATCACCTGGTTTGACAAGGACAAACAAATCGTTACCAGCGACAAGTATGAGGTCGTCCCACCTGGCCGCCAGCTGAGAATCAAACACCTGACGGAGGAGGATGAAAAGAATTACAAGTGCGTAGGTGCCAACTCACTGGGAGAAGCTGAAGGCTTCCCCCTTCTCAATGTCACTTGTAAGTACATAATAGTAATAATAATAATAATAGATGCTAGTAATAATAATAATCGCAGTGGTTGGAGCACTCGCTACTGTGTTGCAAGTTAAGCACCGTCCAGTGCGGTTAGCACTTGGATGGGTGACCGCAAAACGTGAAGCGACAAATAACAACGCCCCCAGTTGACTCAATTGTGACTTAGTACCTACTCTTTTAAGGGTGGGGAAGGTAAAGCAGCGAGGGAGAGAGATGGGCATCACCCTCATTACGCTGGCCCAAGATAAGTGTGATCTCCAACTTCACGCTCCCCTACGGCCACACGGCTATGGGACTACCTTTTACCTTCTTTTTTTTTTTTTTTTTACGCGCCTTATTCCTAAATCAGACTCGAAGCAAGGTGATCTGTAACCAACGTATTCACATGTTACAGATACTTCTATATACACACACAAAAACACATTCATCAGTCCAAGGTGTGGTGTAGAGGCAAGTCACTATTCAGTACAAATGATACAGTTTGTGTTGTCGTTCTTATGTAGCGCTTTCGCAGCTCAAGGCGCTGGCCAATACAGTATCTAACAACAGCCGCCTGAGACACCAACTTGCTGCCTTTGCCGCATCATCTGACGCAGCAGCCAACTGAGCATAACTCGGGTGGCTTAGGGTTGGGGGAAAATGACCTACGGTGCTTGCTGGGTGGAGTGCCACTGGCCTGTCTAGGGCATCAACATCAGGACCTTTAGGAAGTCCATGCGATGGAGTGTACAGACCTCGGTTTATACTCTAATCCCAAGAGGGCTTGCTTTCTGTAAGGTCCTAGGCCAAAGGAAAGTTAAGTAGATGATTTAGGTTGTTAACGTTGATTGGTTTCATGGTAATTACATTTGTACTCTTTACTGTAGCCATGTACAGTGATGGTTGAAGAAGTTGACAGGCCTGATTAAGGACCTTCTTTCTTTTTTATTTTCTGTTGTTTATCTTCTTTACAAGTTTGTCGCATTGTTTGCTTACAATATCTTTATAATAATAATAAGTACTGGATCCTAACAGGTGCAGAGTTCCCCAGCATTCACATGCACAAACATGCACCAGTGACCCTATCCTTTTCAAAAATGAAAAATAATAACTGTAAAATTCAATATAAATGTCCCAAAATTCACACTTGAGAAAGTATTATTCTAAAAAATCGTCACATTTATTGATTTAATCAACAAATCAATTATCAAGTTATGCAGATCAACATCTGAAGTACATACGAAGGAACTCGGCCTCTATTAGGGCCCAGCACTTGATGATGATGAACACTTGTATAGCGCGATTCCATCCAGGCCAAGTAAGCATGCTCAGTGCGCTGGGGGGAAAAAAAAAAGAAAAGCTGTCAGCACTTGTTCCTATGGTAACATGCTGACCATCATTGACTTTGTTAGCAGTTGTCCTAAAAATACAACGGTCACGGCCCTATGGCAGATATTCTGATTAGGGTTATGGCCTTTATTGTCAACACCTGTCACAGAAGTAACCACAATAGAATACACACATACTCCCTCTTCTCTCTTTCTCTGTCAGCCTACATGGTCTATCAAAGGTACTAGCATCCAGATTTCATTACTGACAGGCAACATAATCAAATAATTATATCAAGCTGAACTAAAATTCATGACTTATGTACAAAATATTAAACCAATATGCATACCTTTTTTTAATCTAATAGGGTTCACTATTTACTAACGAAATGTTAAGTTTCAAAGAAATCCGTCCATTAGTTTAAGAGAAAAGTGAGTCAATGTCACCTCCAGGCGGATGCCGGCCGACGGACAGTCAAAGCAGTAATTCCCCAGCTTACTCTTCGGGAGCTAATAATAATAATTGATAAAATATAGCGCACCTATTTTGCATTTAAAAAAAATGGAATCAAAACGCATTCTCACACATAATGGAGCATCTCTTTTGAGTAAGTGCACTTTAGAACAGTGAGCATAGTGGTAGTGGTGCCAGCAACACCGTCTGCTTTAGCTGCTGCAGCTGGTCAATGTGTTGTAGATCTATGGACAGCTGTCTGTTGTACTTTGCAGCCAAACCCATCTTTACCGAAGCGCTGAAACCCCAGGTGGTGACTCAGGGCAGCGACGCGACTTTCACCTGCAAGGCCAGATCTGCATCCGGGGAAAGAGAACCAGAGAAACCCCGCTGGTACAGGAACGGTCAACGCTGGGACTTGCACTTTGGTCAGTGAAGCTTGCGCGTGTATAGGACATGTTTGTATATCGTGTTTGTAAGCCTGTGGAAACTTGGCTTGTACAAGGAACGTCCACACCTGGACTCCAGCTTCAGTCATTTGAGTCATGTGGTGGGGGGTGTATAGTTGAGCTTGAGACTTTCTTAGCCCTTGCCACACCTCAGTTGTGAATAAATATTTGCCTGTAGGTATGTTTTGTCCCAGTGTGTGTGAGTTTGTGTGTAACAAGTGTCATAAAGTGCAATTTACTGTGAAAGGTGGGCTTATTTAACTCTTTGCCTGCCAATCGACGATATATCGTCGATCTGAGCCACCATGTTTGTGCCAATCGACGATATATCGTCGATTTCAGTATTCCGTTTCGTTCCGTTTTTTTGCGCAGTCCAATCCAAGTTTTATTTTAACCAAAGAGAGATAACTCTTTCTACTTTCGTACGCGATCGACACGCACGTGGTTTCTTCAAATTGATTCATTTTTAGAGTGTTTTTTGTGCATTTTACTAAGCATTGTGATGGGCACAATCGACAGTGTGTCAAACTCTGCTAATAATCAATATAATTTCAAACTGTAAAGTGTATTTTGATCCTAAATAAATTTTCTTTCTGGTGTGTGAAGCTGATTCAGTGATTGGAATTATTCCTCCAGATTTTTTTTTATCACTGTGGTATGTAGAAATATTTTTATTTTATTTTATCATTTCAAAAAGATCAACATGCTTTCAAAACACATATTTCAATAACATAATCAAATTAACATTTTTGTGTTTTTTTTTCTTATTCTTCACTCTTTTACCTTTAATTTGATATGAAATATGTCTATTTAACAACTATTATTGAAAGAACAGTAGCTTAAATGCCTAAGGTACTGAACTTTCTTTCCGGTGCCAGAGAAATGTCTGGCACAAACGTGGAAACATGCCTGGCAGGCAAAGAGTTAAGTCTTTGTATTATTATTACCAGACGAAAGGTTCACGCCCACCTGCCTGCACTCTCTCTCTCTCTCTCTCTCTCTCTCTCTCTTTCTCTCTCTCTCTCTCTCTCTCTCTCTCTCTCTCTCTCTCTCTTGCTTTATTTCTCTCTCTCTCTCTCTCTCTCTCTCTCTCTCTCTCTCTCTCTCTCTCTCTCTCGCTCTCTTTCTCCAGTACTTTTGGAGAAAAATGATGACTTTGTTTATTTGTCATTGTTCCATGATGTGAATGTTATAACATTAAGTTGTATTTAATAGTTATTGTTATAAGACCCAAGGGCAAGATGTAAAAAAACACATCTAGCGCTTCCTCTTTTACCCTTGCAAAATTAAATTATTATGAATCTCTCTCTCTCTCTCTCTCTCTCTCTCTCTCTCTCTCTCTCTCTTGTTGTTATTTATATTCTTATTACGATGAGGCTGATTATTATTATAATTATGACAGACCCCAACAAGTACCACTTCAGCGAGGATGGGACAATCATGACAGTCAAGTCAGTGCAGAAGAACACGGACATCGCCTGTTACCAGTGTGTGGTGGAAAACAGCCAAGGGGACGTCTTCAGCGATGCTTGCCTCAATGTCATCTGTAAGCACAAATCTCTCTCTCTCTCTCTCTCTCTCTCTCTCTCTCTCTCTCTCTCTCTCTCTCTCTCTCTCTCTCTCTCTCTCTCTCTCTCTCTCTCTCTCTCTCTCTCTCTCTCTCTCTCTCTCTCTCTCTCTCTCTCTCTCTCTCTCTCTCTCTCTCTCTCTCTCTCTCTCTCTCTCTCTCTCTCTCTCTCTCTCTCTCTCTCTCTCTCTCTCTCTCTCTCTCTCTCTCTCTCTCTCTCTCTCTCTTCTCTCTCTCTCTCTCTCTCTCTCTCTCTCTCTCTCTCTCTCTCTCTCTCTCTCTCTCTCTCTCTCTCTCTCTCTCTCTCTCTCTCTCTCTCTCTCTCTCTCTCTCTCTCTCTCTCTCTCTCTCTCTCTCTCTCTCTCTCTCTCTCTCTCTCTCTCTCTCTCTCTCTCTCTCTCTCTCTCTCTCTCTCTCTCTCTCTCTCTCTCTCTCTCTCTCTCTCTCTCTCTCTCTCTCTCTCTCTCTCTCTCTCTCTCTCTCTCTCTCTCTCTCTCTCTCTCTCTCTCTCTCTCTCTCTCTCTCTCTCTCTCTCTCTCTCTCTCTCTCTCTCTCTCTCTCTCTCTCTCTCTCTCTCTCTCTCTCTCTCTCTCTCTCTCTCTCTCTCTCTCTCTCTCTCTCTCTCTCTCTCTCTCTCTCTCTCTCTCTCTCTCTCTCTCTCTCTCTCTCTCTCTCTCTCTCTCTCTCTCTCTCTCTGCCCTTAACATCAATGCTAACAGGTTGTTGTTTAGGCACAGTACTGTTCCCTGCTTGATTCACCTTTTGAAGACTCCAGTGTTGGCTTGTTTCAGTGCCCATCACCTTGGTGGCTGAGCCTGTGAGGGAGCAGGTCATCACTGAAGGATCCATCATTGATCTCACCATCGTTGCCAAGGGTGACCCTCTCTACACCCTGCAATACAGGTAATTACACAAGACGTCAAATGAAATACTGCCTACTTTAATGGTCCATCAAATCATAACATTTCACATCCTTTCCAAAATTCACAGTGAGTGTTGCCCCACACCAAAAAATCACAACATCATGCTAGCTGTTTCCAGAGATTTCCGTTAACCGTCGGACATGGTCAGAAAGGCAAGTCGGTAATTATTGTTTTTGTGCCTATTACAAAGCTTTCACCGCAGTAATTTGAATTATTAGACAAGACTCTTCTTCTGTAATCATACAGTTTAATGTTACAGTTTTACATTTTGACTTCACACACACACACACTTTCAGTACCACACACATACACACACACACAAAATTAAAAAAAAACATGTTTAAAAAATCAGATTTTTTCTTCAGTCACTTTGAAAGTGTGTTTGCCTCAAAACAAATAGTAAGAGCTTTATTTATAGCTGAAGTTGTTATACCAGAAGTTATACCAGAAGTTATCATACCAGAAGTTATACCAGAAGTTATACCAGAAGTTATCATACCAGAAGTTATACCAGAAGTTATCATACCAGAAGTTATACCAGAAGTTATCATACCAGAAGTTATCATACCATTTCAGAAGTTCAGGGTCAAACATGGTTTAGTACAGTGTTGTAGAGGATAAAGAATATGTTAGCGAAGCAGTTATTTAATGTTTTAAAAATTAGTCCAAATAGTATATTTCTGCAAAAAATAAATGACCTTTTAGAAAGGTATAAGTGTTGCCCAGTTATTTCTTATACTGTTAAAGCTAGAATTTGTTTTTACGTTTTTACAATTGTGAGCCAGATTTGGCTGTAACTCCGTGCAATTCCACTTTAACAGTGAAAGAGCTAAGCCAAAGTTTGTACTGGGAGAAGAAATACCGTATACAGTGAGAGTTAACCACCACGGAAATGGGTTTTGTGTTGCTAGATGGATCTTCCAGAACAAGACCTATGAGAACAACGATGTACCGCCCTACATGGAATACGACCCGGTATCCATGCAGGCCATCATCAACACCACCGGTTTCACCGACGAGCAGCTGCAGGAAGTCAGCGGTGTCTATGCTCGCGAAATCTACAATCCCAGGCAGAAGGAAGTGGTGCTTGTGGAGGTCAAGACGAAGAACGAACCCCCAGTCAGTAAGTCGCTGGTACATTGGTATGGACTTTGGGGCAGAAACCCTTTCATACAAAAAAGGCAAACTGTGTAGGTTGTGTTACAATCCGTTTGATGTTGGTGTTTTCTATCAGTATCTGATTCAGCCCCAATGCTGAATTCCTGATAGGGTGTAACTCAGATTCATTTATCCACGCAGCCCGCTCAAGCAGCATTACAAGTCACAAAGTCGACGTAGGAAGTTTTCCACTTTTATTTAGCATACATCAACAACTGCATACAATCGCTCAATCGCCTTTCCACTCTCAAGTTTACTTTCCAACTTACTATCAACAACAATAACTTCAACTATCTTATTTTTGAAACAGCGCGGCACTTAGTCTCTTGATACTCCCGAATAACCTAGATCAATCTCGTTTGACGCAATTTAACCAATCGCTTCTAACTTCGTCATTACTGTCTTACGTCATACATATTTTCTTCTCCTTCCGGAACATCTTCTTGCTTCGACATGTATCGGGAAATTTCTATCGAGAGTAAACACGCAGATCCAGAAAGTTCTACAACAATATCGACTAACGAAAATTATCAACGTTATACAAAGCCTCTCCTAACAACAATGCAAACTCAAATCAAAGGTAAATAAACTCCATTATTGAAGACTTTGCAAAACGAAACGATTAGATCTATCGTGCGCGCTTCCGACGTACTACCATTCGCGTTTCAACGTAACAGGTTGTAATTGTCTGGCCTTGAGAAGTGTAGGGCCATTAAGCATATTCTTTTCATACAAAAGTTGGAACAAGTTTATACCTACTTTATTTCTTAAGAAAATGTAATACCTTTTTCGAGTGATAGGTATGTGTGTGTGTTAATGCATGTGAGCGTGTACGTTGTCGGTACAAATGGCCGTGCTTTGATCGGTAATTTTGGGGGGAATAAAGCGCGCTTTTAGCATCCGGTATTATTTTTCAAATTTGTGTCATGTTCTAAATTCTTGGAGTGTTGGTACTGATTGCAGCGCTTGGGATCGCCGGTGAAAAACCGCGGCACATAGCATACATTATTATCTTTTATTACTATTAATAACGGGACAATTAAAGATGATAGTAGTATTGGATGCAGTCGATCTAAAAAAAATTTTTTTTATTAAGTGATTTGTCGTCCGCCTTCTTAATAACGATCTACTCAAGCTGCGAGCTTTGAATTGGATTGAAGAAAGAGAAAGAGCATGTGATAACATCCTGTATCATTATTATTATAACAGTGCACAGACAACGAAGTTTCATTATGTTTAGAGTCAGGGGAGCTAATAGATAGGACAGTCTCCATTGATGAACAAATAAATATGTGCACCTAGAGCGTGGGTGTGTGTACCTTACAAAATGACATCATCATCATCATCATCATCATCATCATCATCATCATCATCAAATTGGCTGTGGCTTATGGGCTGACATGCAGGGGGCTAGTGCATGTTTTTGTGACAGCAGTGTCTTATCAATTCCTATTATAATGGGAGAGAAACGTGTACTTAAAATTGACTGTGTCTCTCTTTCAGTTGTCCCTGTGGTGGAAGCTGGTTTTGACTACTGGATCATCGGTCTGATCATCGGCATTCTAATCATCATCATCGTCCTCATCATCATCTGCTGCGTCATCTGCAGACGAAAGATGCTGGAGGGACAGTATCTAGGTAACATTTTGTGACATTTTTTTGATCCTGTCCGACCCAGAATGCTCCATCCGGCTCGTGGCACCATCGCTGCACTTTGCCGTTCTCAGAGTGCCTATTGTTGCATAAAAACTGGTTACTGATTCCTCTAAAAATAGGTTCAGTGATACCCACAATCCACCTTATTTCAACTTCCTTCTGTCATTGAGCTTGCTTCATGGAAAAATGGTGACATTTTTCGTGGTCGCCTTTTTTTCCACAAATATTCAAAGTCTTGTTGAAGTTCAGCATGTGCACAATGGCTAATGGCGGGTGTGATTTCTGAAAGGCAGTTTTAGAAGCTAATAACCATTATCATAAAGAAATGATGAGTTGTTTGCACTCGAAAAGATCAACGAGAGTGATCAATCAATTGTTAATACCCACATTTCTTTGTCGGATGTAGACATGTATAGTGCTTTGGTGATAAATTAAAACAAGATTGAGTTGGGAAGATATTGATTCCGATTTATCTGTGGGAGACCATATAGCAGAAAACCAAGGAGGAACTCAAAGTTACATCACTTAGTGAAATATCTTTTGTTTAGTTCAAAGGTGCCATTTCAAATCTTATTCTCACTTAGAAATTTAGTGTTAATTTAGTAGGTCAGAACTGTTAGTTTTATTGCAAATCATATAATATTGAAGGAGAACATGACTGTGATAACTTTTGGTACATGTAGTGTGAGTGAAAATGCTCTTTTATGACTGATCATCAAAATGAAAATTATGTGAAAGTCATTTTCTCAACTGTCCGGTTTTAAAAAAAAAAAAATGCTTATCTTGTTTTTTTCTTCTTTTTCTTATTCTTCTTCTTCGTCTTCTTCTTCGTCCTCCTTCTTCTTTTTCATGTCATCATCTTCTTTTATTATTATTATTATTATTATTATTATTATTATTATTATTATTATTATTATTATTATTTCAGTGGATGAGAAAGAGCACAAGGCTGGGTTGGACCCAGAGAAGGAGCTGATGGACAGTGGATTCCATGATTTGTCTCGAGCGTAAGTTTCTTGTCCTAGATGTCAGCATTATTTTTTTACCAGAAATTTATTTTTAATAATTGTTGTTTTAAAAAACAAAAATTAAAAACGTTATTGTCAAGTCAAATTTTTCTGAATCTATATTTATTTTTTAAAATATTATTTCCATGAGTTTCTTGAACCCAGATATTTGACTGTATATTGTTTTGGTGTTTTGACAAGTTGAAAACTCTGACGCGGTTTAAATATTTTGATCTCAAGTATTTTTTATATTACATATTCATCTCATTGAAGTTTATATTTATAAACGATTGTGTAAGATTATGTTTATGTGTTAGTGGTTGACCCTCAAGCAGCCACTTGCTCACTAGCATTAGATGTGTGAAGCAGACGTTAATAGTTTTTTTTGGTGTGCCTGTTTTGCAAAATGTTATAACTTATATCAAGCATAGGCTGTGTGTGTGGCATGTGTGTGTTTATCCCCTCCATAATCTTTTGCTCTCTATTCCTAGATTTATTTAGTCGTAACAATAAATCCCCCAAAGTTATTTGGTTTAGTTGTATATATATTTATACAGTGTATTTATTTCTTCCTGCTTTAATTTCTTTGTCACTTTCATTCAGCATGATTGTGCTAGAATGCCTTGTCAAAAGGGAAAAACAAACTGGATGTGCCTAAAGGTTTGGAATGTTGTATGCCCACAATGCACTGTACATAGTTTTGATTTTATTTGTGGGAATAAGTAGAGGATAAAATCTAACTAGCTGTTATTTTATGGGAGAGTGTTAAGGAAGAGAGGAGTGGGATGGAGGGAGAGATGTTTGCGTACAGAATAGCTCTACATTTTTCAAGGGGAGGATCGAGGATGTATATATACAGTTGTGCATTTAGAAGACATAAATTGATTTTCAAAACAAAAGTTATGGAGGGAAGGAGTCTAGTGACAACGGTGAAGAAATGTTAGAATTAAAATTAGTGGTCTTTGGGCTTAACAAAACAGTACAAAAATTTTTAAACAAAAAAATAAAATTATCTATAGGGAAAGAGATTATATGTAAATATACAACAGGGGAAAAAAAGTTTAAACAGTTGCAAGTTTTACAAAAGTTTCAAGCAGAATATTCACAACTTTCCGGCACCTCTCATAAAAACTCGTGGGTATCGCCATTATAAATTAAAACGAGGTTAGCATGAAACCAAGTTCCGGTCTAGCTTGTTTTGCTTTTATCAAAGCTTGATGCGTGACTTTTAAATATGGCAAATTGCCGAAAACGACGATTGTTAGAGCCAGAAAACGAATGGGATAAGTATAAAAACGGTGGAGGAAGTACATGCTCAGTGAAAGGATGCAAAAAACAATCGTAGAGGCCTGTATTTGTGGCGACTTCGGAGGTGCGTCGATCATCGACAGAAAGTGAAACAGGACCTGAAGACTCTTGTAGTTTTCCATAGCTTCGCCGTCGCAACCTTCACAAAACACGAAGTAACTGACTATTTTAGGCGAGCGTTGTGGCCAAGTGGGCTAAGGCGGGACTAACTTGCCTTGTCCACAAGCCAGAAACCAATGGTGCCTGACAGGTGTGGGTTCGAGCCAGCATCTGGGCGTTATGTTTTTCCGAATATTTTTCAAAAATTCACAAATAATGTTAGGTAGGTAGGGTTTAGGCGCGCCACTGGCGATAGAAAGGGATAATAAACTGCAGAAAAAAAATTAAAAATATGTGAGGGTACGATACAGGTGGCCAGTGACACATGTTATTATTCTTGAATATTTGGAAATAACTCACTAAAACACGCGGAGAAAAAAAACGGAAGTATGTTTCATAGAGGGGATTCCCGTTGGTGCATAGGATAGCAGAAAAGTGTGAATACTGTAGAACCTTTTTTTCTTTCCTTTTCCTACTTGCCTTTGATCTTTAACAATAACGATCAAATTAACATGAACAAGAAGATAAATGAGCCTTCCCCCCCACCCCCCACACACACACACAAAATGCCCCCCTTTGCAACAAGTATTATAGGAGTGTTGGTATCTCTGAATTTTGTGGAAACCAGCACGAGCCAAACTCTTGAAAAGCTTGTCTGCTGAGTGAACGTTAGTAGATGTGGAAGTGAAAGAAGGTATCTGCGCATTTACTCTGGGACAAGAAGTCCCTAAATGGAAATGAATGCTGAATAAGTGAAGGTAGAAGGTTATGCAGAATAGCTGCCTGGCAGTAAATGTCAATATTAGAAGGTGTGTTGTGTGGCAGTGCAGGGGTTAAGTGGAGAGCATGTAAGATTTTGTTTGCGTGGCAGTGAAGAGGTTAACAGGAAGTTGCGTTTCTCTCAGTGACTATGACGACTTCCCGGAGAAGAAGCTGGCGCCCAACATCGTGGACTTTGAGGGTTTCCCTGACGATGACAACGAATCATTCGGCTCTGGCGAGTACGACGGAGAAACCACAGCGTTCAACGAAGACGGCTCGTTCATCGGTGTGTACAACAAAGACAAGAAAGGGCCCCCGCCGTACAAACAGAACAACTCCGAGTCCAACGTTTGATACCTCTATGATCAGCTCCATAGTCTTGATAAAACATCTGGTGTTATTGAGCTTCTCTTACGGAGAAAATATCGGGCGCCTATGATTTATAGAACTGACCCTCTCTGTAAACTCTTATTGATGTCAGCAGGCTTCACTGTTTGGGATAAAATGTCTGGCGTCTGTGGAGTGGAAGATTTGTGTTTGAAAGACGTCTGTTAATACTAACTAACGAGCCTTTGCGTACATTTTTATTACACAGACTTTCTCATTTTAAAAAGATTTCAATGGAATGTAATGTTTCTTGCATAGAGCGGGTGTCAGCTGAAAGAGCTACCGGAGGCACTGTCATCTATGTACTGTTGTGTTGTGTTTGGCTGTAATGGGTTGGAGGTTGTTCGAGTGAGGTTGGCCATTTATTTGAGGCAGAGATTGTTTGTGTGTGTGAAGATAATAGTTGGGGTGGGGGTAGTAAGGGGTGGGTGGGAGGGGATTAACCATTTGACTGTCAGAAAATATGTGCTGCTGTGTCTAAACATTACTCTTCTCAAGTGCAATTTAGTAATACCAATACTTTTATTCTCTCACTGAGAAATCAATTTACAAATGCATTCATCTTTTAAGAGAAAAACGAACTGTTCCGAATGGTGTCAGAAGTGTGCACATTTAGGGAAAGTGATTTTATTTACTTGATAAACTCTTGAAAGGCTACTATGTCGTGTTTACTTCAATGATGCAATCACAGTGAAACATTTCTTTGTGTGGGGGGTAGAACAATTTTCTTTGAAAGGATAAAGAGGGAGAGAGAGAGACCAAATAAATAATAATGTGTATCAATACACAACTTAAATAATATTGTTAATAATCGAGAGAGAAATAATGTTGTTAAGATTCAAGAGACCAAATAATTCACATTGAAAAGACCAGCATGAGCAGCTTGCATACTTTCAGCAGTCAAATAGTTTATTGTGGAAAGCTGTAGAAAAATAACACTGGATTTGCCTTGAGACGTTTTGAGTACTGGCACAGAGTGAGATTTTTGAGAGGGTAAAGTCTGTGGAAAGAAATTGGTTAAGATGTCATGTGTTTAAATTGTACAAGATGTTTTCTTGAAAGAGTTAAGTGTAGAATTGATGAGAGTGAAGTTTTCATCCATCGTGCATTTCTTTGTGATCAGAGAATATATAACAAAGGGCAGCAGACTCTAAGTACAACCCTCTGTCACAGAACTACATTCTAGCTTTTTTAACAATTTTTATTGTTATTATTATTATTTTTTTGTTGTTGGTTAATTTTAGTAGTTGTTTTTTTTTCATCACGATTGACATGAGTTTGAATTCAATAGTTTATTTAGAATATGTATAAAAAAAATATTTTTTTAGTCTGAGTTTGAATTCATTAGTTTGTGTGGAAATACATGTTTTTGTTATGAGTGGAATGTGTTCATATGTTCAAGATTGCATTACATGGAGAGAAAAATATTTCCATGAATTGTATTTGGTGTGCCATGGCATTGGAAAAGGTACTGTTCTTTGAAACAGGCTGTGCCTTAGTTAAGCAACCAAGCAGATTACGTTTAGACATTATCTTAGCAAGAGTTCATCTCCATGTATATTATTTATATAACCAGCCTTATTCCATTTCATTTTTTTTTTTGGTTTCCATCGGGAGTTCAGTGTGAAGCCTCAAGTTTTTAGGTTTACTTTTTTTTTTCTCACATCCACAAATATTTTCATGGAATCTTTCTTGTGTAAGACATACTTCATGAGAAAAAGAAAAAGGAATTTGTTGTTTTTATGTTTTATTTTTTCTCTTTTAAATATTGGTTGGGCTAGATGAGATTGGCCCTTAGATAAGGATTAGCGAGATTTGCCCTGAGATAAGGATTAGCAATACACTTTTTGAAAACTATGAATCTGGAATAACAAAGTTAAAACATTTTCAAATGTCCAGACTGAAGAGCAGGACTTCGATTGTGGTTCTTGGTAAAAGTAGTTTTTGGTTTTTGAAAATTGAAAGTTATTTTGTAAGTGTGCCTTATACCCAGAAGGAAACGTAGTGATAATTCTTTGATCTCTCTTTGCAGACGTCCTTTGCAATTATCAAAATGTTTTTCCTAGTCCTGTGCCATGCTATGCAGAACAGATTTTGTTTTAAATAATTTCAAAAAAAAAAAGATTTTTCCATTTCTGTGGCTAGTTGTGGTACAATTGTATGATCTTTGTGGCCAGCTTCACTAACACTTGCACTGTTAAAGCTTTGACTGACGTTGCGCGTGTTTGTACATTTTAAATTGTTTGTCCTTTTAAGACAAAATATTATCTGGTAAGGTGTAAAACTAGATACACAGATAACATCAGAAAACAGGCAAAGGAAAGCACCCCCCTCCCCCCTCCTCCCCAAAAGCGTGTTTTCTGTCACACTGTCATTTTTTCTTGTCTTTTAAATGAGCAGTTTATATACCCTGACAAAATATTTGGGTCTTTCCATATTTGGTATTTGAATTTTTATGTTAAAGGTAATCGTAAGGTTAGTTATTGCTGCCACTTTTAGTATGCTTGATATTTCAATAATATCCTTTGGATAAAGCTATGGCACATTGTACGATTTTAACATCTGGCGGTTCTGTGCCAGCACTTTCAGAAGCAGTATGTTGGTTAGCCATTTTGAGAACATTCCTACCGCAGCTATTGCCATAAGAATAAGTTTCACAAGTTTTATTCATTCCAAACTCCACTAGGAAGAACATGCAATAAGTTTGAAACAAATTTTTTTTTAAATGTGGAGTTTCTTATTCATAAATTATTTTCAGTATATTTATGAATGTATATATTTCTTTGTTTATTTATTATTTTTTTTATTTTATTTTTTTTTACTTTCCAATGCCCATTGTGGCATTTTGCAAAGCATATCTGCTTTATAGAAAGAAATGTTTGTATATCGCCACCTGTGAGGTTTTACGCATGCAATTTCAGGGTAACTCAAATCAGACTTTGCATTGCCAACAGTTATGTGTCTTGCCATGGTGTAACATTATTGTTTAAAGGATTTCATTCTCACAAATACTTGTTTCTTCTTTTAAATAATTTGTTCTGAAAATGAACAGTATTTTATGACTTTTTTGTAGCACCCTGTGTACGCAAATTGCTTGGTCTCATATCATGTGAGGTTCATGCCGCGTAACTTTATTTTTCTGTGTAATTTTTTTTCTTGAAGGAAAAATAAGCATTAGCAGGATTGTGTGTGTTTAGTTGCTTGAACTATTCAAATACCCCAGCTGTGTAGTTGAAAATAGATGATTTATAATAGAATGCTGGAAAGAAAGAAAATTAGAAATATTGTAACATGAAAAGAATTGAAGATGGTTTGTGTAGCAATATTTTACAAGGGTCTTGGACCTAAAATAATCGAGAAGGGTCTAAGGTCATAAGCATCTCTGATTCTTTTGCTTTTACAATGATTTCTGTCACCATGTAAAATCTGTTTTGTTTGGGAAATTTTAAAGTTCTTTTTAAAAGCCGATGATTTGGGAACTTTCAGACAATGTATGCTTTTTTTGTGTTTATTATTATTATTATTATTATTATTATTATTATTATTATTATTATTATTATTATTATTTGTATAAAGATCGACCTTTTTATTAATATTGTATTGACTGTAAAGTTTGTCAATTTAAATATTATATATGAGAGTAATTGAAATGTATTTTCTTGAAACAAGTATACTAGCTTTCATTCTGTGTGGTTGATGATAGAGGCGTTGATTTAGCAAATTACGTTGAATTGATTATCAACATCAAAATTCAAGAAAACTGATTTTGAATTCATAAAAGTACTGGTTTTTTTGGAGTCAATTTTCAAAATCACAAACATATGAGATATTTTTTAACCCCCCCCCCCCCCCCCCCTTCTCACCATCCCCCCACCCTACGCTTCCACCCCCTTCTTAATCTTCCCCGCCAACCCCCTCCTCCCCCCCTTCCCCCCCCAAAAAAAAAAGTGTTATGAAAATTTAGTTTAAAATAAAGTAATTTATCAATATATATCTATGATAAGATAATGTAGATAATTCTATCAGTTTGTATTATGATGTAGATAATGCTTGCGTTTATAAGGACTCGGTCATTCTAAATGTTTGTAAATCTTGCCTTGTGGATTCAAATGTTGCTGGAAATTTCTGTTGGCTTTGTTTTTGCTCATGTACTGTTTTTCTCTTTCTGGACTGTTAGCACACACATTTATTTGCAATGCCTGTATGGAACAAATGGGAGTATTTTGCATGGTAAATGCATGATGCTGTCTTCTTCAATTCTGCAAGCTTGGTGTTGAGAGATATATACGCTGGCTGGGTGACTTTGTTTTTGTACACATGTAGTATCACATTGAGATTGAGTATACCTAGTAGTTTTTATTTAGTACACAGAACTTGAATAATGAACACTACTCACTGACTAGCCATGATGTATATTCAGTACTAAAAAGCTTGATGGATAGGAATGTTGTTTTTTTTTTGTATTACTGTTTTTTATGCACTCTATATATATACTTGTTGATTGAAGTCTTGTTAGATTGTGTGTCGTCTGGACTGTGTCAACTTGCAGCAATTTTCATGAAGCCATTTATCTTTCTATCACCATACTCTTGTTAACATAAATTGGTTATGAAGAGTCAGCAACATATACAGTGTTCATTCTAACACACAGATGACGCACCTCATTGAATGTGGTGACTCCTGTCATCTTTACCATTTTGCAGGATAGCCGATCCTCTAAAAAGTTTGAAATCGTATTTACCCCCATTTTGTCATTGTTGTATTCACACGAGTATCATTCATCCTAATGTAGATCAGCTTTAGTATCTTATCATCAGTTACATTTCACTCCATGCATGGTATCTTTTGAAGCAAACTGTTAATTTTCTGTCCTCAAATGTTGATATTACTGCGTCAGGTTACCTGACCATCCTTGGTGCTAAAGAAAAAGAAAAAGCAAACGTACAATAATTTTAATGATAAAGATGTCTAGTACTATGCCAATAGTTCAAAGCACAGAAGAAAAAAAGGTTGAACAGCGTTACATTTTGATTTTTAGCCAGTTCTGGCAATGCTGCTCACATGAAATAATTTTAACAAGTGTACAAATGCTGTACTATTGATAGGACGTCATCCCAATGCACACAAAACCCCACCCTGTTTGCCAAAGCAGATCATGGATCCATCAAAGGCAATGTCCTGGTGTCCAAGGATTTGTTGGTGTTTGTCTTGGTTGTGTAATCGGTACCACTGTAGTTTACCTAACGTGAGCAAATTGATGACAACACTTCTTGGTAGTAAGTGGAAGCCAAAACCCGGTAACAGTTTGCTTCAAGGGCCAGGTTTGAAGGCGGATGTAACGGTCACATCATCATGTTGTTTGAAACTGTGTGCAAAAGAAAGGTCAAGCGTGGAGAGTTCAGCGTTGTTGTATTCGTATTTGCCAAGCCTCGTTTTTACAAATATTTTACACGTCCCCCCCCAAACCCTTGGTGGAATATTTACAGCCACCAGGGGCTCCCTCAAGAGAGACCACCCTGTCTGCCCGGCTGTAATGCCCTCCGTGTTACATCCCCTTTTTATTTTTCATTACATATTTGTTTTACAATAACCTGAGACTTTTTTTTTTTGGTGGTCTTAAGCGACGTCATTGTGCACGTGCGAAAGGTGGCAGCCCTGGTGGACTGGTCTCTCTTCCCTCATCCCCCTCATACCCTGCTAGCATGCCGCTGACACTGGCACTGTGGAATAGCATTGAACGTCGCAAAAATGTTGCCCCTGTATTCTGGAGTAGTGAGTGCCCTCTTGGTGTGCACGATAACCTTACATTGGCATCTCCGTGGTGACGGGGAATATGCTTCTCACAGGAGTCGTCTTTCTGTAATGACTCTTTAGTCAGTGGTTCATTACCTCTCCCTTTGTGTCGCTGTCGCCGCACCTTTAAAGAATCGGGTTATTGTGTCAGAAGGGCAGGTGACGGACTCAAATAAGAGCAATCGTCCTTCAGGATGGCATTGACGAAGATGCTTCATGCGGTAAGTTGGCGCGGCGTCGATGGTAGGGCGGATTTATAGCTTGATTTCGGGCAGTGCCTTGAGTGACTTTTTGAGCTGTCTTCTCCACACAGTGTCATCGTCATGCTAACTGTGGTGTGTCCCTGTGTCAGCAAAGTGTTTTGTCTCTCGTCTGTCTGTCTTTCTCTCTCACAGTGCAGGTACCAAGTTACGGCCCTTGCAACCTCCAAAACCTAAACGTCTTCACTACCTTCTGCTGCTTCTGCCTCTGACTAAACACCATTCTTCTTCCTCGCAGTCTCCCACAGCCTTGTAACAGAGCACTACGTCGAAAATCTTCTGCGTTAGTCGTTACTTTACAAGTTTTGCCATTCTCTCGTCTATCTGCATTATTTCCGGGTTACCTTTCTTTTTCTTTCTTTTTTTTTTTATATCCAGAAATTAAAAGTTTAATACTAACAGCTGCATGTTGATCTGGGTTGGATTGGATGTTTCAAGACAATGTACCACCATTTTGTGACAGTTGTCACTGCGAGTGCAGACATTCTGCGTTTGGCATGCGATTGCATTTTGAACTGGACTCGCAATTTTGCAATGATTTGCTAAGCATCATTCCGCTTTTGCCCAACTGTATCGCACGACTTTTCTACAGTTGTGTGGTACCCTTTGATATTCCACAAACCATTTACATGCCTGTTGCATTCTTGTCCCACAATGCATTGTTCTATACTCCCTCTCAACCATCCCCCCTACTTCTTACCCCCTGCAAGGACTGTTTGAAACGAGCTAGCTGAAGTTAAAGTGTGGTATGTAACTGTCTTTTCTTTGTTCTTACACTGTGACCTGTCACTATACATTGTTCATAAAATATGAGCTCTTTATGTCAAGGTGGGCTGAACACTGTTCACAGCCACTGTATTTTGGCATCATTACATTTGACTTCTGGCTTCTTCACCTTTAGTTTTTGTTTTACATCGATCATGTACTCAGCCATTTTTATAATTGTGATGTCATGGTGACATCATATTTTAACCTGTGACATCATTTGATAGGTCTTTTGTTATTAGTGAGTTTGTGCTCACCACTTGTTTCCACGAATCTTTGTACTTTTTTTTTTCTTTATGCTTTGGTGTATGCTTCTGGATTATTTGTTGTTGCTTGGAGAAGGCATTTCCACTCTTTTTCGTTTTCATGCGCTTTGTGAATTTAAACAGGAATTTAAATAAGATTTATTTTTGTTGTTGGGTGTAGGGAGGGTAGAGTTTGCAGTTCGTTCATATTAGTTATTTTAACTTTTAATATCTGTTTCCTAGACGAAAGTGGGACAGGGAACCAATATAACAAATTACTATCTGGTTGTTACTGTATTTCTTTTTTACAATATTTGTTGTGATTTTACATCTTACTCTTCCAAAAATTCTATTGGTTCATGTTGACTCCGTAGTTTTATTTGAAATTGAAACAAAATATGCAAACTTGTTTTCGGGGGAACTCGAACTTTGGATGACAATGATGATCATCATGATGATCTTTGGTTGATTTTGATGCGGTTGTGATTTGAATTTTTGTTTCTACTAATTTGTCCATCATTTTGTTGGAGCATTTTATCGTCACAAAACTACTGAACAGAATATGAAGCACCTATAAATATTATTTGACAAATTTAATTGGATCATGCATATCCCTTCTATTTTTCTCAGCAATCATAAGCAAGTTCTGTTTTTAAACTGTTTGTTTTAGATTTTGTTTAAGACTGTTTCATTCGGGTAAGTTAACAATAAGGAGGTAAAATAAGATTTTTTTTTTAATGTGACAAGCTGTGCATAGTTATTAAACAAATACATACTGTTGCACACTGATGTCTACAAATTTGAAATACACCTGCTATTCTGTAGTAGGAGATGTATGATAGTTTGACAGCATATCTGTATTACAAGTTGTATTTTGATTTCGCTAATCAAGAATGAATCGATGGTCATCTTCTTCTTGTAAACGATTAACAAAACGGATCGGGTATTCAAGTACTAAATTTGTTTATTATTTACTTTTACTTTAATATGTTATATTGAGTGAAAAAGCGAAGTCGGCGCTTTTCCTTATTGTTAAACTGATGTTATAAAATCTACGAGATTAACGGTTAGTTTAAAGGTGATAACACTAAATCAAGATTGATTGATTATGACGTTCAGCTGTTGTCGATTATGATGAGCCTGCAAAACCAGGTAATATTTCAGTTTGTCTGTAAAAGCTGTGTGGCTGCTGATGGCAAAAGTAATCAGCATGTCAGTTGTACCTACTTTATTGACGTCATCGAAAAAAAAAAGGTTTTTACATAATCAAAGCTTGATGTAAAATTGAAATTTAAAAAACGGACAAACAGACATAAATGCATGGGAGAAAATAACCGTTACAATTAATTGACAGCACTGTCATATCATATTAACAGTTAGTGACGTCGTAAGTTAGAGATTTCATTCTAATTTTTTTTTTAATTAAAGGATGACATCAGAGGTGCAAGCCACTTTTATGACGGAATCATTACGTGGTTTTGAGCGTGACATCATGACACATGTAAATACTGTTAGAAATGTGTGTACCATATTCTTTACATCATTGATGAGTGTTGGTTGACATTCTGTGACCTTCATTTTATTTACTTTTTTTTTTGGTAGTTTTTTTTAAATAACCTTCATTTCACTTTGGCTTTTGTGTCGTCATGATGACCTGTTTCTGTCGTTGTCATGGTAATCTGTTTACTGTCGTTGTCACGTTAACTGTTCTGTCGTCATAGTAACTGTCTTCTTGTGCGTTGCTGACCGTTCAAACCGGAGGGTTACCTTTCGTCACTGTGTAAATTGTAAACAACATAGTATAAAAATCAATATTTTTTTTAGTAATTAAAAATAAATTGAAAGAAAAGAATATGATGTATTGATGATGAATGTGAAGAGGGATGATGTGGTTTTGTTCTCTCTCTCTCTCTCTCTCTCTCTCTCTCTCTCTCTCTCTCTCTCTCTCTCTCTCTCTCCCCCTCCCTCCCTCCCTCCCTCCTTCCCTCTCCCCCACCCCTTCCGTTGGGGCGCCGGGGTTTTCTGTATAAATAGTATCCCCACTTTGTAAAAATTTAATGCTTGAAATTATCACTGTTTGTGTCCTTCTCCTTTGTTCTTTTTCGTTCCTAATCTGATCTATCAATGTTCTATATTCTTCGCTAGACCTGTTTGTCACCTACTTTTTTTTTTTGAAAACTCCCAAAACTCCTCGTCTGTTATGGGGTCAGCTTGGGGATATTGGACAAATGGTCACTAGGACTTTCTATTATATTATTATTTATCAATGTAGGCATTTTATATGTATGTGTTTTGTTAATATTTTATAATGATGTTTATATTCTATTTTGGTTTTGTAAACTGGGGAAGGGGGGAGGGGGAGTTAGAGACTGGAGTGCAGCCTCAACCTCCCCTGCATGGGATGCCTTTATTATAAAGTGACCGGCTGGTGGAGTGCCTTCAATGTTACCATTGGGGTTGTTTCAGCAGATCTTTTATACAGATTGGGGGTGAGTTCTCTTTCAACCAAGTGGTGGTCCTGATGCGGCTCTTTGCCGTCAGCTGGACCTTATAAACAATTACTTACTAACTCGTTCTCTCTCTCTCTCTCTCTCTCTCTCTCTCTCTCTCTCTCTCTCTCTCTCTCTCTCTCTCTCTCTCTCTCGCTCTTTTCCAAAGTGTCTACTTGATGACCTTGGTATTTTATACACACACACACAAAAGAGCGTACACCGGTCCAAACGTCGTTTACACCCACAGCCCTAGCGATGATATTACATTTAAATTTCATATGACTAAAGTATTCCAAACTAATTTTACAATTCAATCCAATGGTTAAACTGTGAGCCTGACGTCAACTTCTCCAACTGTTACATTATAGATATTATGGAATAATCCAAGTTATTGAGCGTGAATTATATTAGATATTTTATTTATTTATTTATTTTTCTCGCAATTCTTCTCTCGATCTCGGACCTCAGATGCTCTTTAATTGTTCGTCTTTTCACAAAAATGTGATGTTAGACATTTAAAGGCGCCCCCTGTGACCACGCCCCCGCGACGGACCATTTTAGCATTCACAGTGAGGTTAATCCTCTGAAAAATAAGCTTAACAACAAAAAGCAACTCTTTGGAAAGCATAGTTATTTTGTATAATCAATACATTCCGTATTTCGGGTGCCTATTGATAGCTACCGCTAGCGGATCTACCAATGCCGAGAAGAGGAAGAATCCATAACAAAGCTGCTGGGAATGAAGATGAAGATTTTTTTTTTTAGATTTATACTATAGGCCCCCACCCTACCCCAGGCAGCAAACACGCACTCCTTCAGAAATAGGGATCAAGAAATTATGACCGATCAGGTACCTTCAAATCGACAGTATTTTCACAGAAAAACAGAGAGACTGAAAGAGAGAGAGAAACATTGTGTAAAGATGGACACTTAAAAGGCACAAACACACGCACACACTCACACACAGCGAGAGAGAGAAAAATAAAGAGAGAGTGAGTTAGTTATGCATGGCTTACAGGGTCCAGCGGACTGCAAAGAGTCGAATCAGGACCACGAAATCAAGACCACAACTTCGCAGAAAGAGAACTCACCCCTGATCCGCATAAAACTATTAAAAGAACTGCCGAAACAACCCTAGAGGTAACACTGAAGGCACTCCATCAGCCGGTCACTTGACTATAAAGACATCTCACGCACGGGACGCTGAGGAGGGGCCGGGTAGCTCAGTTGGTAAGAGCGTCTTGCTAGTAACCGAAAGGTCGCTGGTTCGAATCCCGGATTGGTCAACGTGTGATCATATTATTTTCCCCTTTACCAACAACTGGCCCGCTGGTGTCAGTATAAATCGGTCCAGTAGTCACCTATATGCGAAAGTTCGCGTGACTATAATCTACAAACAACAACACAACAACGACGCTGAGGCTATAGTACTACTCTAGTTTATCAAACCCCCGTTTACAAAAACAAAATAGAATACAAACATCATTATAAAGTATCAACAAAACACATACATATAAAATGCCTACATTGCTAAATAATAACATCATAGGAAGCCCTAGTGTCCACCTGGCAGAAAGCGTCCAATATTCCCAAGCCGATCCAACAGACCTCACACACAAATAAGGAGTCTTGTCCCGGAAGAGTTTTCAAGAAAAAAGGAAGGTGACTGGTCTAGCGAAGAAGAAGATAGTATAGCAGATTGATAGAACAGAGCAGGAATGAAAAAGAACAAATGAGAAAGACAGCGACAGTGGGAATTTAAATCACTAAATTTCCAGAAAGTGGGGATACTATTTACACTGAAACCCCCGGCATCCCAACGGGGGTACTCCTGGGTTTAAGAACTTCTGGTATAAGAACACCTGGTATAAGAACTTCTGGGTTTAAGAACTTCTGGTATAAGAACTTTTGGTATAAGAACTTGTGGTATAAGAACTTATGGTATAAGAATTTATGGTATAATCTATAACTCCTGGTATATAAACTTCTGCTATAACAAGCTCTTCTGTTTTGAGCCACAGACACACTTCGAGGTGATCGAAGAAATAAATCTGATTGTATATGTGTGTGTTTGTGTGTGTGTGTTCGCGTATGTCTTTTCGTGTGTGTATTCGTGTGTGTGTGCAATTCAATCCAGTCAAACTAAATAAAGTCTGTACATATTTATAAATATATAAGGTTAAATTCAACAAAAATAATTAAAAATAACATTAAAACAATAAAACAAAACAAAAAGCCAAAGCGAACATAATTATAACCGTCATGAAAACCAGATTCGGAGAACGGTACTCGCCGAAGTCGTTCGTTATTAAATTATCGTCCCCAAACACATTTGCGTATAGAGGACAGGCCACCTCACCGAAGGTTAGGTAGGTGATTAAACTCCCACGTCACATAAAGCGAATAGGGGACTGGGAAAGGGGGTGGTGTGAAGGGAATTAATCGTCGTTGTCATTGGCCTAATATATACACAGAAACTATCACCGTTGGCCAATGAAGTAGCGTTAAAAACCGAAGTCTTCGTCATTGGCCTACGATGTAAAGTTATACACGCAGAAGTCGTCCTTGGCCTATTACGTAAACTTATTTGCAGAAGTTATCGCTGTTGGCCAACATTACATTACATTACATGGTTATTGCTTTAGGTCCAGCGGACTCTTCCGAGCATGAAGTAGCGTTACGAACAGAAGTCATCGTCATTGGCCTATGATGTAAAACTGCAGGATCAATAGTAAACAGAAATAGTTCTCATCGCAATTTTAAACCAAACATTTGTTTTAAAAAATCAGTGCAGATATACATTACATTATTGCACGCATTCCTGAAGTATTATTATTATTATTATTATTATTATTATTATTATTATTATTATTATTATTATTATTATTATTATTGTTGTTGTTGTTGTTGTTGTTGTTGTTTTTGCTGTTGTTATTTTTTATCATCATCATTATCATCACAATCATCATCATCATAATCATTGTCAAACGTCGTCGTCATCATCATCATTTCCATCCTCTTATTTATTATTATTATTATTATTATTATTATTATTATTATTATTATTATTATTATTATTATTATTATTATAGTCATAATCATCGTCAACGTCGTCTTCGTCATCATTGATCATCATTTCCAGCCTAGTATTATTATTATTGTTATTATCATCACCATTATCATCATCAAAATCACCATCATCATCCTCATCATCATCGTTACCATTATCGTCATCATTTCCAGCGCTTTGGGCAACTTTTTGAACCGACCGAGCCCTATTCAGGAACACATGGTTTCAGTTCATGTTGGATTGCTTGCCTTTTCAGGAGTCAATAGGGTTTGTTTCGGAAGACAAGTCAGTGTTTTCCACATTCACAGAAGCAGCCATCATCGCTGCAGCGCTACCTCCACCATTACCCCCACAAACATCATCATCAAAATCATTGTCATCGTCATCATAAACGCCACTACAACCACCGTTATCTGGACTGCTGTTAGCACACCTGCCGCACCAAAAGAGACAAGCACGAAAAAGTCGGCGACATTCTGTCTTAAAACGCTGGTTGCAGAAGCCGTAGATGACTGGGTTGAGCGCGCTACTGATCAGGTAGGACTTGAGGCACACAGTCAGCGCTACGGCTGCTGCCACGGACACCTGGCCGTCGTCCACGGCCGAGACGTTGTGAGCGAGAGCAGAGGCAGACCTCGCTGAGGTCACGACGGTGCCAGGGGTGTTGGGGCTGTCCACGTCCGTCGCGTCGTGGACTCTGGCTCCGTGGTAATGGACAAACAGCCCGGGTGACGCCACGAAGATGACGTTGACGATGACGTAAGGCAGGTAGCTGACTAGGGAGGTCAAGGTCATGAGGAACATGATGAGGGTGGTACGTGTGCGGCTGTAAGCGGCGCGGCGCTGGCGGCGGAAACTCGGGATCGGCGACAGTCCCAGCGCGTGGTTGACGATGTCCCGCTTACGTCGGAACTGTAGCGATCGCGTCAGTTCATCGTACAGGTTCTGTGGGATACTGGCGTCATTGCGGACCAGATTTCTGACATCACGATTTAGTGTGACGCCCTGTGGGGCCACAACTCTTCTGACGTCACGCTGCAAGGTATTGCTTTGGCCAAAATGAGGAGGTCTGACGTTTGGTTTCAGGCCACACCGGCCAACTGTCATGATGCCTTGTGGAGGTCGTGCCTCACATCTCACTGTCGTGGCATCGGTGTGGGTTTTCATGACGTCAGTAGTTCTGAGGTAATGATTTTCGTCACTTAGTCCATTCTTGACGTCACGAGCACAGCGGCTGGTGCCCGTTAAACCTGCGTTTAGCCATTCCTTGTTTGAGACTAAATTTTTGGCGTCAGCCTTTGTGCTCCTTCGCGATTTTGAGACACTGTGACGTCTTGCTCGTGGACAGGCTTAATTTTATCGCGCTCGGATGGAGGCTTCGCGACGTTACCCTCTTGTTTTACGTCACTATGGTCTGACGACTTAACAGAATCATTTACGTTTGACTTTTTAATCACGTCACTTTTGTGGATCGTTCTCATGACGTCACGTTGATTCCAAGCCTTGATGACATCTCGGCCGAGGGCGGCGGCGAAGGGCTGCGATGCGTTTAGGCGCCGGCAGTCCGGAAGTGACGTAGATTTGGCTCGCGCGTCAGTGCGCAGCTTCCGGGGTCGCCATATTGCCAGCGCGATGCCAGCGTACAGAGAGGTGAGCAGTAGACAGGCCAAGAAGAAGAGGAGGAAGAGGAGTGAGAAGTAGGCCACTGGGTACAATGAACCACGCATTGAGGTCTGCAAAACAATCATGGCATCATTCAGTTATGACATCACTCAATCATGACGTCTCTCAGCCACTAGCAAACTGTAGATCATTGATTTTTGAATTATGAACGAGCAGCTCGTTTAAGACGGGCCACTTTTTTTCCGCATTCATGCAGCTGTCAGTCAAAACATTCAAACACAAGCAATCCTCCATTGGATCAGCCAATCAATAAATTAAAGCAATTGTTAACTCAGTATGGCGTCGTTCAGTCGACCATCCCAATATCGCGCGAACACCGCATCACCATTGTTGTTATCAAATTTCTCATCGTCATGTCGTCGTTGTCATCATCATCATCATCATCATCATCATCATCATCATCATCATCATCATCATCATCATCATCATCATCTTTGTAGTCGTCGTCTCCATTGTCATCGTCGTCATGGTCGTCGTCGTTTCATCAACGTCATCATCATCATCATCATCATCATCATCATCATCATCGACGTCGTCGTTGTCGTCTCATCATTATCTTCATCAGCAGCATCACCATGATCCTCATCAGCACCATCACTACCACCATCGTTATTGTCGTTGCCCGCAGCATCATCATCAGCAGCAGCAGTATCATTTACAACCATCAACAGCACTATCAACTGGTACCGCCATCATTCTTACCCCCGCTCCTCAAACTCACCTTCACGCCACAACCACCAACAGCCACCGCCTCTACATTCCTCTTTTCTTCTTCCTCCTTCTCCTTCTTCCATTCCATCATCATCCCTTTTCTCTTTCTCTCCTCGCCATTGTCGTCGCCATTGTCCTCGCCGAAGAGGAAGAGCGATGGCCAGGAGAGGAACACGGCGACGATGACGGCGGCGACGATGATAAGACGACAACGACGAAGCTGAAGAGGGCGAGTGTGCGGACGACAGATGCGACGATAGCGCTCCGTTGCTATGGCGACGAGAAGGAACAGAGAGGACACGAGGAGCAGGATTCGGAAGAACCGTTGAGTGAGACACAGCGCCGGAGGGGAGGAAGAAGGTCTGTGGAAAAGAACGACGAGGTTTTAAGTCATCATAACAAGACAGACCACAGGCGGTATAGATAACCAAAGGCATAGGCGCTCGCGTGTCCAGATACAAGCGCCTGTGTGACAGACCATATGGGGACGGCCTGGTACCACAGTAACTGTTGATAGAGAGCTAGCTGTAGCGAGTTGCTTTGCAGCGATTGGCTTACTCGCGTTGTTTCCTATGCAAGTACTTAACAAAGCAACGTTGGGAAAAAAATAGGCCGTTCTGCGCCAGCGCATTAAGAGATCCTAGGCTAAAAGCGAAAGTCCACAAGGTTGGCGGCCATGATGTACTCGCAGAAAAGTATATATTTTTTCCAACTCGCCAAAGTTATGTGACGGATTGCTTGTTTTCGCCTTGTGCAACGGAACTTCGCCTATTTTCGCGTGTACCCGCGAGTATAGGCCTACCCGCTACTGGTTTTACCAAACAAACAAAACATAGGCTACTTTGACCTTCACTCGGCCTTTTTGTGTCGCTGGGGTCAATTACATTATAAAGACGTTTTGAGCTTGATCTCAAAATTGACTTAACCGATTGTGAAATTACTTTGTTAACAGATATTTCTTTTAAGATAGCGCCCCGTCATTCCTTATTAGGGTGAAGCCGAGTCACAACAACATGGACACGAAAATTAATGATTTTGAACATGCTTATTTTCAGCTATGTGTGTAAATGTCTGGAAATACATTTGAATGGCTTGCCATCCTTTTCTTCTTTTTTTTTTTTTGAGTGGGGGTGGGGATGGGAGGTGCCTCTTGGCAAAAAATCAATAAATAAATTCATTAAGTTTTAATGAATTTAAAAAAAACAAACTTTAATAGACCAATGTGGCCGATTTGTACACACCTGTTGGAGAGCTCCACCAGCTCCAGAGGCAAGCAGAGAGCGCATCCCAGCAGATCCAATACGGCTAGGGACAGCACGAAGTTGTTCAGCACAGAACTGCCGCCCAGACGACAACCACACACGTAGCAGACGACAGCGTTTCCCAACAAACCTACCAGTAACACGATGGACGCCAATATTATTGTTGGAAGAGTGATGGTATCCGTCATTTTTTGTTTGTTAACGAAATATTTGTAGTACTGTAAATATTCCATAAAACTGTTCCGTCGAATAACAGACGATAGCCACGCACATAGACCTACCAAACCTCAATTCAATCTCGTAGCAGACCACCCTAGTTTTCAAACACGTCTGAATCTCTCCAAAAAGGTTTATAGAATGGTTCTTTTGACCGTCATTTAAAAAAAAAAAAGTAATAATTGTAGTTTTGTTCAATGGAACTTGTAGAATTGCAGACGCCAGACACCGATACTAGCAACAGACGGACCTAGTTTCCATACACGACTGAAGACAGCTCCATCGTTAGAATGGTTCATATGTCCGTCTTTTTTCTTTTCTTTTTTTAACCACATAAGTTTATTTGTAGCTTTTGTTTCATGAAACTTTTCGTAGATTAGCAGACAACACGCATAACTGGAAGCAGACGATACTAAGATTTTGCACACTGGAAGGGCTATATTGAATGGTTATTACTTCCGAGACTGCGAAGTTTCCAAACACGATGGAAGTCAAAACAACACACCCGTCGTTAAAATTTTTATTATGTCTGTCATTGTAAAATAAACGTTTGTAATTTTTTGTCATTGAACGTTTGGTTTTTGTGTTTTTATTTTGTTTAAACAGAACAGCAGACGATGGTATCCACGCTCGCGCTGCAGCAGACGGCACTAATTGATAATAACACAACGTGTGAATATAGAGTCTTTGATAATAACAGCCTATGTCCACACATACACGCATACACACACACACACAAAACACACACACACACAAACACACACACACAAACCTACACACACACGAATACATGCACTGAAAACTCTGCAACACAACACAACGCTGCACCAAAGCTGAAGAGGCGGAGACGGATCCGTCCGCTATGATCTTCCAAAACACGGAAGTTATTCAGACAACTGTGACACGCATCTGCTTGCCAGCACGTTCAGCATCCATCGTAACTGTTAGATTGTTGACATCAAGGGCCGTAAGCGCGGGAAGTCGATATAGGCCTAGCGGGAATTCCCTACACGCGCCGTGGCTATCTAAATTTAGCTTATGCAACGTCACTTCCACATGAAAAGGCGAGAGCCCAGTGCACGCCGTTCAGCATCGCGGGGAAAACAGAATGGATCCCCGATAGCAACGCGGTAGGTGATCCTCGCGGTAGGGGTGGCCTCGTGGCGCAGTGGATAAGTCGCCGGTTTCCTATGCCGAAGGTCGCGGGTTCGATTCCCGCAAGGGGCGAACGTATGTGACTTAGGTACGAGACTATTGAGGCACCGAGGGTTTTCTCCGGGCACTCCGGTTTCCTCCCTCCCTTCAATAATGGTACAGGACGCAGTCAATATAAAAATTTCAAAAATAAAAATTCGATTTTCTTTCCGTTTTCTAATAGCGATCGCCCTGCCTTTACACCACCTGTTTGAGTGATGGATGTGTGTTTGGTGTGTGTGAGGGTGGATGAGACCGGTGAGCGTGTATGTTGGTATAGATCGCCGTGCTTTGAGCCTGAATGATCTGGGGAAAGGCGCGTATAGCATCCTAGCTGTATTATTATTATTATTATTATTATTATTATTATTATTAATTATTATTATTATTATTATTATTATTATTATTATTATTATTATCCTCATGGTTCAAACACATAAGCTGGCCCTGTTTTCCACTCGCCGTCATCAGTAGAGGATGCTTGTCACATCGCGCTCTCACATCCGATGGCTATGAGAAACTGTGCCATTTCGATTCATCGCACTTCCAGTTCTCTTTCCCCCGTATTGTTAATGCTATTTTCATCGTTTCACACGTACTTGCCACTCACAACACGGCAAAGGAACGAAGATGTCTGCCTCACAGGGCAAGGAAACCAAGATGTCGGCCTCGCACGGCTTTCAAAGAGTGTGCCAAACAAGAAGTGTGAGAATAGCAACAATAGCAACAATGGCTGATTTACATCGAGGCGTACGAAATACATTGTACTTACTAGCGTATAGTGCGTATGATTCGGCAGGCGTAGTTACGCTGCCAAGGCCTTGCGTATATGAGCAAAGATCACGAATAGTCATTATTTGCAAATAAATAAATTAGTAAGCTACCCCTCTCACTTGCAAGTTGACTATTGGAAGTACTGCGTGGCCTGATAAGTAACTTTATGATGATGTAATTGTCCACAGTTTGTGTGCTCTAGTGCTCTAACAACATTTATATGAAAGTTCTTCTTTTTTTTTTTTTGGTTTCTTTTTACATTAATATGGTATGGTTTTGTAGCCTACTTAATTGAATTGAATTGAACCTTAATTGAAGGTTATAGCCTAGGGAAAAAAATTCAATCTTTACAGCTGAACTTATCGCGATTTTAATGTCATTAAATAAAATAATAAGTTTACAAAGAACATTCATTGCTTTGTTGATATGTGTAGACTCTAAGCCAGTTTTGTATGCATTGCAATCTGACAATAATGATGCTAATTCAATAATATATGAAATACAACACCTTGTTAACATATTAATAAGGTCAGGAACTGGTGTCACATTTTGTTGGGTTCCTTCACATAGCGGTTTATTGTATAATGATTGGGCAGATCGACAAGCCAAACAAGGAGCAAAAAATGAACATGTTATTTCCATACAAATACCATTATCACAAAAAGAAATGTATACAATTATCAATCAACAATTTAAATCAGAATCAAACTTGAACATTATAACAAATCAAGCAATCCATTATTCTCGTCATATTGTTACTTTGGCCAATAGACTAATTCTTAATTCTTGGAAAACAAAATACTGCAAAGATGTAGTATGCCAATGTCAAGCAAATATAACAATAGATCACATATTACATGATTGTAGTGCAATACAACAACTCTTACCTGCAAATATTTGCAATGCTCAAATTATAACATATGATTGTTGGCTGCAGATTGCGGAGGCGTTGATTTTTAGCCCTA
>CM072526.1:42835020-42851953 GCA_036898135.1 Oncomelania hupensis | reverse complement strand
AACCTTTTGTAGCGCTGGGAAATATAATGCTTTCTCTTTTCCCCTTCTCTTTCTCTCCCTCCCTTCTCTCTCTCTCTTTCTCTCTCTCTCCCTCTTACTCTTTTGTTACTACTCTCTCTCTCCTGAATAAAAAAGGGAAGACAAAGTATTAGGAATGGGGGTATGATATGAGAGGGGTAAATAGGAAATAAATAAGGTGAAACCTGGGAGTTCCCTTGGAGGTGATGGAAATGGTGAAGTCTAGGAATGGGTGAAGATGCTGATATTTTTTAGATCATGATGGTGCTGGTGGTGATGTTTTTTGTGTGTGTGCTGTACACCCTACTCCGGTCAGAAAACAATGGCTTGACTACGTGCTGCTCGACTACGCCAGGGTTGTTTACCCACACACACACAGCGATACATTAGCTAAATGATATCAACACCTTTCCTATTAACGCCGCACGACCGACGGCATGGACCACGGGATTTGGGAACCTCGCCAGGGGAAAACAGAATTTAAAAAAACTGAGAGGGAGGGGGTGGAAAGAGATTAAAGGGGGTACAATGAGAGGGAGGGAGGGTTTGTGACATGAGAGAGAGAGAGAGAGAGAGAGAGAGAGAGAGAGAGAGAGAGAGAGAGAGAGAGAGAGAGAGAGAGAGAGAGAGAGATTTAAAAAAACAAACCGAAAGTGTGCCTCGCACTATAGGTATCATCAATGCTAGGCATGTCCCAATCTAATATGCATATGAATGCTTAAAAACAACGTTACAGTACATATATAATGCGTATTTAATAATGGTACAGTATTTCCGAATCGTTCCTTTGGTTTCTATTTAAAATATATCTATATACAGGGATCAGTTTACTAGCGCGCCCTGCGCCATTGACGCATAAAAATTAAAAATGACCCATCTACAATTCTTGCCAGGGGCCGAATGGCGCTTCGATTTTTGGTACCAGTGCGCCACCACAATAACAGTGCACTGTATTGGAGGCGACAAATGTGCTTTTGCTAAGGCAAGTTCAGCGATTGGCTATGAGGGCCCGGATGTTGATCTTTCAGCCAATAAGAAGTGTTGTACGATTCTTCCAAATCAGAATTTGCTATCGTCTGCGCGTATGTTGTGTCCGTGCAAGGAGGATTTTGTGTTTTTCTTTGTGCCGCTTTGAAAATGCCCCCCCCCCCCCCCAAAAAAAAAAAAAAAAAAAACAAACAAACAAACAAACAAACAAACAAACAAACAAACAAACCACCTAAACTTGAGGTAGGACAGTCTAGACTGTCGTTTGCTGCTGTTAAACTACAGTCTACCGCCGCTAATCCTACGCAAGATGATTGTGTGAGCCCCGAGTCAAGTCAAAATACTGATCCCTATTCTGGTTAATGTTTTGTTGGTAAACATGCTTCACAACACATGCACACTCACAATAATCTATTTTGTTTTAATTTCTGTAATAATATCTCCAGGTTATCTTTTACATGTAGTTACGTAAATTACTGCTGAAATCATGGCCCATTGAAATTTGATCTGAGGGGCCCAATGGCCCATAGCTTTTTTGTGTCAGGCTGAACCCTGTATATATATCTATATATATCTATATATATCTATAGAGAGAGAGAGAGAGAGAGAGAGAGAGAGAGAGAGAGAGAGAGAGATACATATTATATAGATAGATATAGATAGATATAGATAGATAGATAGATAGATAGATAGATAGATAGATATAGATAGATAGATAGATAGATAGATAGATAGATAGATAGATAGATAGATAGATAGATAGATAGATAGATAGATAGATAGATAGATAGATAGATAGATAGATAGATAGATTTGTTTTTCACAGAAAAGCTTGTAATTGTCGCCTAGACTCCAATTAATGCTTCCATGTATTTGGGTAGTATTGGGTCCGTAGCGATTTGCTCTTCACTGGGGCTCATAGTGGATTATTCATTCCTATACTACTACTACTACTACTACTACTACTACTACTACTACTACTACTACTACTACTACTACTATCCCGTAACTCGAAATTCGTTGGGGTATCACTGCGTACGAGCGTACTCCATCTTTCTCTGTCCTCAGCAACCCTCATGGCTTCGCTCAGTGTCAAGCCAGTCCATTCTCGAATGTTGTTCTCCCACTTCTTTTTCTGTCTTCTTCTGCATCCTTGCACAGTGCCTTGCAGGATGGTCTTTGCAAGTCCTGATGCTCTGGTGACGTGGACATACCATCGAAGTTTCCGTTTCTTCACTACTGTGAGCATATCATCGTGTTGTCAAACATCACCCCTAACATTATTGAAGTTATCAAAAGCCTATGTATTTGACAAGGCTACCAGTGCAGTCCTCCGCAACAGCACCATCGGAAACTGGTTCAGAACAACCATTGGCTTGCGTCAAGGATGCCTACCCTCTCCAACACTCTTCAACATCTTTTTGAAGCGCATCATTTCAGAAGCCCTTGAAGATCACGAAGGCACAGTCAGCATAGGAGTAGAGCAATCTCCAACCTCCGTTTTGCGGATGACATTGATGGATTGGTTGGAGAAGAACAAGAGCTTGAACAGCTTATACAGAGGCTTGACACCACCTCCAAAGTCTTCGGAATGGAAATAAGCGCAGAGAAGCCCAACATGATGACAAACAACACCAATGGCATCAACACAGACATCAAAGTCCAAGGCCAGTCCCTCAACACTGTGCATATTTTCAAATATTTAGGAGCCATTGTATCAGACAATGGATCCCGACAGGAAGTCCTTTCCAGGATCACACAATCAACTGCATCCCTGACAAGGTTGAAGCCCATGTGAAAAGACAGGACTATCAGCCTATATTCCAAGGTTAGGCTGCTGCGCTCCCTTGTTATCTCCATCTTCCTGTACGCTTGCGGAACATGGACCCTCTCAGCAGACCTACGAGGAATACACAGCATGGAGATGAGGTGCTACAGACTTTTGGGCATTTCCTATACCAAGCACGTCACCATCGACGAAGTCCGACAGACCATCACACAAGTCATTGGACAACACACTAATAATAATAATAATAATAATAATAATAATGGATGCTATATAATGCGCTTTTCCCCATTTCATCAATCAAACGCAAAGCGCGGCGATCTGTACCAACATAGACTCTCACATGCTAATCACGCTCTTGCACACACAACATACACACTGACACACACAAACACACAAGCGAGCATTCATGGCAAACTGTGGTTTTGTACGAAATGTAGTCATCGGAAAGTTTGTTGTTTTTTTTTTTTAACGGAAAGAGCGCAAAATTCGTCAAAAAAAGTAAGAATTTAAAAAATGACTCCTCCCGGCAAAACGTTGCTTCCGGCGAAACGTTGACCTATACCGGCACCTAACACTAACCCTTTTACTTCAAATTTGGCCAGAAAACAGCCCATCCCGGATAGAGCACTCCCATGTAATAAAGGGGCACTTCAATGTAACTTTGAAAAATGGGGTTCTGGATAAAAAATGGGGCGCTAGGTAAAAGCTCCATTTTGGGCATAGAAAGGCAAGCTTAGAACCCCATTTTACCATGAATATACACACGCGCACCCACACCCACACACACTAACAAATACAATTGAGACCTATTTTCACAAGCGTAGTGCACACTAGTAAGAGAATCATAGGGCCCTGTGTGAAAGTTAGGGTTTTTGAATGCTGATGTGCTTGTGCAGACAATCTTCATCTTTACACTACAGTTGATCTGCCTCAGACCTTATTAAAGGCTGGGATCTATGGGGTGACATTTTAACACCAGTAGTTCTCCTTTTACTCTTGACTGAAATGTGTGTCTGTAAGATAAAGTATGACTCATAGTTTGAAGACAGCGTTCTTAACTCTTTTCCCCCAAGTCAACCAAGGTGACCCGAGGCATAATTCCACAGTGGGGATGGATGTGTTTTTTTCCCTTTTACATTTTCTGTGTGGTGACTTGCCGTGCAAGGTACAGGGATTATGCTTTCTTTCTATTCAGGTAAAATTAAAAGAATCCCAGTCTTTCTCCTGTCCAGATAAAGAGTGGGGTCTCATGTATCGTGTGAACGCTGATAGTGATATTCCGCTAAAGATTACATTGCAGTGGGAGCATCGCGCTGACTGTTACCGGGTAATTTAGAGAAAACAATAACTGCCGAGCCGTAGTAGTTATTTAGACAGTAACGTGCATACAGTAAAAAGAGCTTGCGGTATGTACAGTACAAAGTAGGAATTTAAAATGACAACATACTGTTTATGTATAGGTTGTAAATTGAGAACACAAATACACAAAAGTGTTTTGAACAGTTAACTAAGGCTTTTCGAGATCTACAGAAATAATTAATCGGTAATACAAAAGAAGTCATGGGCTGGAGACAGATTAACAAAGACACCATAATATTATGTCTACATGAAAGGGTAATTATTTAACGTTTATTCCATACACACATATATAACAAGACTAGTGGGAACTGTGTGGAAGAAAAACAAAGAAGGAGAAGACAAGGAGAGAGAAGGGGTGGTGGGTGGGGGTGGGAGGCTCATACACATGCACGCACATATAGCTTGGAAAAAGATATGCTGTATGCCTGCCCAAGCCACTCCCTCCTCTCACTCCCTCCGCCCTCTCCTTCTTCCTTACGTCTCTCTTTCTTCTTCTTGCTGTTTTACCTTCCTTTCAGCCAGATAGTTACCTCTATTGGCATCTGAATGGACTGAAAGTGTCTGCAGCAAGATGTGTCCGCAGTTTCTGTCGTACAGTGGATGCATTGGGAGAAGTATGGCCTATGTTTTAGGGCCAGATTTCTGAGCTTATGCTGATATTGGAGAAGTGGATAGAGGAATAATGATCACTATTTTAGAGTAGGACAGGCATACGCACCGACAGACAGAGTAAAATCGAGAGAGAGGGAGAGAGAGAGAAAAAATTCCGAATCAGACACTTGTGTGTGTTCCCTAATGACATAATTATCTTGACTGAGTAAAATATTGTCTCCTTTGCTTGGAAAAAGGTGGACAGTTGTTTGTTTTTGTGTTTTTTCTTTCTGTTTTTCGTTCAGCGGTTACGAGTTATGTTCCATTTAGCACGGTCCATTTAAGGTGGTGCAACAGTTGTTGGTGTCGGCGACAAGCAGCTGCATTGTGGCCTTCCTTCAGCCCTCGTCACGCCTGAGTACCCATGCAGGTCGCAGCACAGCAGGGATTCCCCCACGCGCTTCATTGTTATTAGGTGAAGCCAGTAGCACGAGACCTTCACCTGCCGTACGACGACTATTTTTTTTACAAACAACTTCCTCTGCCAAACACGGTATACAATTCATGTACACGGTATTATTATAATAATGATACTATACGTGACTACCATTATATCCCCACTGCGTCTCGAAGTTTTGGCGTAGCTGGGGATCAAACTCGCGATCGCTGTAAATTAGATCGATACTCGAGCTGTGCTGGGGCCTCCATTTTGGTCCAAATCGAACTCAAAACGTGTGTCTGCCGCTCAGCAATGAGAGGCCCCGCTACGGGCAGTAGTGTTGCCTTTTTAGGACATGTTTTCGTCAGCTTACACTATTATGCTTATAACCTAGATTTCGTCATATTTGTCCTATGAAATACGTGAGGTCTTGCGTCATAGCTGGTGGTAGCTCTTAGCATGTTTGTTGCCGTTGTGCTTCTGACACCGAATTCATCAGTGGTGACAGTTTGATTGCGTTGCCGGGACGACAAATTAGCAGCGCAAGTCTTTTTCGCTGTGCGTTCAACTTCGTGTATCAACTCGAGCTGTTCGTTTGTGACATTTTCATTTTGCTGACGTTATATAGAGGACAGAGTGATTAACTTCATTGCGCATGTTACACACACACGCACACCCACGCACACACACACGCACACTGCAGAATATATACTAGTGGTAGCATTGTCGTGTAACTGCCTGCTGCATGGGTGCACAGAGGTTAAATGCAGTGTACTATTACCGTATTGCGCCGTTGCGTATTGAGTGTGAGATATATTTGATAGTTTAATATTGGCTGGAACTTGTGTGCGGTTTAATAATTGTGTGGCCTAATATTACTAATGGATAGAGTAAATGTACAGCCATCTCGTCCTGATTTGGCTCGGAAGATTCCGCTGGACCTAAAGCAATATCCATGTAATGTAATCTCTCTCTCTCTCTCTCTCTCTCTCTCTCTCTCTCTCTCTCTCTCTCTCTCTCTCTCTCTCTCTCTCTCTCTCTCATATTTCTGTGTGTTTGTGTCTTTTAATAGAAAGCTTCTTTTTTTCCTGTTGCTGGCAAGTAGTGACACACATTCAAGAGTATACAATAAAAGGCATTTTGAGACAGGAGCTTAGTTCTGCGTTAAAATCAAATAAATCATTCGGGGAAGTCTGTTTTGTTGAGGTCTGAAGATTACAAATATCGGGGTGCGTTCAAAAGGTCGGTAAGGAGCTGCAGAGACTATTGGAGAGGTGAACGTAACCCGACGCTAGTCTTAGCTACACAGTATGGATTTTGTGGTCCGCCTCCTCTTCATCCTCCTCTTCATCCTCTTCTTCTCCTCCTCTTTTTCTTCTCGGTTCAGTTGTTGAACGTAATTGTATTCTTTATTTACCTAAAAAAAAGATAATAATAATAATAATAATAATAATAATAATAATAATAATAATAATAATAATAATAATAATAATACAGGACGCTATCACGCGCTTTTTCTTCAGTCAAACTCAAAGCGCGGCGATCTGATGAGATTGCTATTGCAGAAGTCGGGATAGAAATGAACTTTTTAATTTTGACATGTTAGATTGACTGCGTGCAATATTGAATTAATATATTATTGCATTATTGAAGAGATCGGGAGGAAATCTGAGTATCCCAAGAAAACCCTGAGTGTCTTAAAAATTCACGTACCTAACGTAGCGGTCCTGATTCGGCTCTTCGCAGTCCGCTGGACCCTTATAAACAATGACTAACTAGCTAACTAACGTACCTATAACGTAAGTTCCTCCCTCGCGAGGTTCGAACCCTCCACCATCGGAATAGGAAACTAGCTCACTATCAACGGAGTCACCAGCCACAAATACATTGTAACAGGACTATTCCAATAAAAACACGTGAAATTAAAATCATCCGTTTTTATGCTTGCATTTTCAATAACCTTAACGTTCTTGTACTATCCACCGTTGGTTAAAGGAGTTTGAAATCTGCATGGCTTGACAACAAAGACGTCGTGTTACACTAATGTGATAAGTGTGGTTTTATGTTCGCCGCAACCCCAAAGTTAAAAGGACTCCAACCGCCAAAAGACTGTCCAGTCACGTCGTTAAAGCGTTAAGCTTGGATAACGCTGATCATGATAAAAGTTAGGGCCTCGACTTGGTTTTCTTCAATCGCCGTGTCAAAAGTGTTAAACGTCTCCAGAGCCGCGTAATGTATAACTTGTCTGGTTAGATGCACTGTGTTTTTGTTATACTTGTTCAGTTGGTGCTCTTCAATACCGTAATCTTCAGAAGCAAACTACAGATGATTGTTTGTTTTGTTTTTTATGTTTAGACTGCATTCACTACAATCCGGTTTCGGCCAGCGCCTTGAGCAGCACTTGAGCTGGAGAAGCGCTATTTAAAATTATTAAAATTAAATAAATAAATAAAATATATAAATACTATTATTTCTTCAATATCTATTATAGCCATGCGTTGGCGGAACACGTACGAGATAATGTTGTTTTTGTGTTGTTTTGTGTTTTGTTATGTTTGGTTGTTTGTTTGTTTGCTTTTGTTGTTGTTGTTTGTTTGTTGTTGTTGGAATTTTTTTTGGGGGGAGGGGGGGGGAACAGAGAGAGAGAGGGAAAAAGAGAAGGGAAACGGGGAGGGCTGGTATTTGATGGAAGAACTCTATACACGCAGGAAGAACGTGTAATTCAACAATTGCCAAGTTTCAGAACCATTTAATTAAAATTCATTTTCTGGAGGTGTTTCAAACAAACTAGTTCTAACAAGTAAAAGATTTTGTTTTGTTGGGAAAACATGTGGAAAAAAACAATTTCTTCGTATTTGAAGCAGCAATTACAAGAGTATAGCAGTAACCGCCTGCATAAGAGAAAATAGCGGCCTTGAAATTCCAAAGACGATACACTTCCCTGTGAGGTGGGCATTGTTCAGCCTGAAGAGAGGAGGGAAGGGAGAGAGAGAGAGGTGTTTGGAAAACTGAAATATTTATTTTGTTGGTAAGGTTTGAATTTCAATATTTATTATTCTGGTAAGATTTGAATTAATTTAGAGAGGGGAGTGGGGATGGATGGGGAGAAAAGAGAGAGAGAGAAGAGACGTGCCCGCACTCTTTAAGGGTACAGTCATCGCCCACGCAGACCCGCCTTAAGGACTCTTTTAAGTGTCACACCTCAGTACTTGTCACAACCCAGCTATGCGCACGGTACACGACCACGCGGGTCTATCTCGCCTTATTTACTTCCACGACCCTCGCCCCGCACCCTCACTCACACATCTATATTAATCACAGTCACTTTTCTTCTTTTCCTATTACTGTTGACACTAGACGAGGTCCTCTCTCTCTCTCTCTCTCTCTCTCTCTCTCTCTCTCTCTCTCTCTCTCTCTCTCTCTCTCTCTCTCTCTCTCTCTCTCTCTCTCTCTCTCTCTCTCTCTCTCTCTCTCTCTCTCTCTCGCTCTTTCAACTGCTCCCGACTTTTCTGTGCTGTTATCTTTGAATTCTAACCTACCATATATAAGCACTTCCATGACCCTCATCCCGCACCCTCACTCACACATCTATATTAAGCACAGTCACCTTTCTTCTTTTCCTATTACTGTTGACACTAGACGAGGTCCTCTCTCTCTCTCTCTCTCTCTCTCTCTCTCTCTCTCTCTCTCTCTCTCTCTCTCTCGCTCTTTCTCATTCGTTCAACTGCTCCCGACTTTTCTGTGCTGTTATCTTTGAATTCTAACCTACAAGCAAAGGAGAGAAAATGAAGACAAAGAGGAAGTAGTAGTAATATAAACGAGAGTGAGAAGGATAAATACATTACATTACATGATTATTGCTTTAGGTCCAGCGGAGTGAGAAGGATCACCGGTGTTATCGTAGTAGTAGTAAGTCCAGACAGAGAAATACAGCGTATGCGAGACTTGCCAAGTCTATTACAACTAGTGAGGGCCAAACGCAAGTCTCGTCTACGCAGTGTGAAGCTGTATTCGACCTCTTTCTTGCGGCCCTCCCCCACTCCCTTATTATTGCGGCTGCTCCTCATTACTCCGCGGTGCGTCTTTCCTATTATATGCGAGCCTACGCTTTCTACAGACAGACTAGACCGTACCCCTGCTTTCCGCTGAATTGTCGCTAAAGTAGGTGCAGCTTTTGGTGTGAGTCGGCGTGTCATTTCTTTAGCACAGTCGTAGGGTTGTGCGATTTACCTCGGTCGTATGGGCTTGGGATAGCGAGTACTTCAAGTCGTAATCTTGTGTGAAATCATTTTGCTCAACATTCGTGTGTCGGATGGCCGTTTGTGTTTGACAGGCCGTGGTTTTTTTTGTTTTTGTTTTCAGGCCTTTGTGGATTTGTATACTGAAACTAAACCGAACCCTGCAGTGGGTTTGTGAACTTACTACAACGGTCACTCACAGCGAACGAGGTAGGTTTGCGAACGAAATTGTGCGAAATACGTTTGGCGAATTAAGGTATAACGTCTATAAATCAGTGTTGGGTAGAGTATTGCTAGTAGTAGTAGTAGCAGCAGTAGCCGTTGCAGTAGTAGTAGTAGTATGCTTTTTTTTAAACATCAACTAGTACATGGTGACTAGAGCTTTCGTTTTTAGTATTTATTTAAAAGTGTTGGTCTAACCAAAGAATGTGAAGCTATACAGTAACTTGTACGTCCTTTGGTCTAACAAGCCCTCGGGATGTGGTGTTACAAACGCTTTGCTCCAGGCGTTAAATGGGCAAAAAGCAAGTGATTCACGAGTTGGGCAGAGTTTCTACTTTTAAGCGGGCGCCTATTGTTGAGGAAACGCACATTTGTACAAGTTTATTTGTAATCAAACTTTGACGTGAGGTCAGTGCTCTCGAGATAACTTGTAAAATGTCATTCAAGTTTTACAAGGACGAAAAGCGACAAATGTAACATTTTGTTTTGAGTGTGAGCTTATTCTGCCAGTCTGGCGCCTTTAGCAGATCTTGAGCCGGAAAAGCGCAATGTACGAACGAAAAAAATTAATACGTAATAAATAAGATGAAATATTTCCTTGTTAACAAAGCTTCTATTGTCAGTGGGTCAAAACACAGTAAGTCATTTGATAGCAACGTGACACATATGATATCATGCAAGGCACCGCCGTAGCTTAGTGGGTAGAGCGTTCGACTGGCATACTGATGACCCAGGTTCGAATCCCGTGGTGAGCAAGTTATAAGAAGGGCCATTTTCACTGTCCGTCTTAGCAGAGTGATTGCTCTGGTGGTGCAGTGTTGATTAAAGTCCCTCTACCATCTTTACTGGGATGGTTAATCCCTGTCTGCCCTATGGCCACGCCACTGGTGGGTGTAGACTTAAACTTCAATGTCCAGTCATTCAAGCCACGTTGTGTGGTTACGTGTATCTGTTCTGGATTAAATTTACGACCCCAACACCAAAGCTTATAGGGGACGAGTTACGTGTATCGTTATGAAGGCTCAGTGTACAAAGTGTCAGAGAGCCCTTGGCCAATAGTCGTCTCGCGGGCAGTTTGATCATGGACCAAAGAATACAATTTTAGTCCATGGTTTGATGAAGCCAAAGCCCTCGACCACTGACTGCTTCCCTTGTTCCCTTGATTGATAGACTTGCCCTCCTAGCATGCTGAGTATCAGCAATTTATTTACTCACGGTCCTTGGTTTAATGCATCGTCGATTTGCATCCTCTGGTCTCGGATCCATGGTGAAGAGACATTGTGAGGATTACCAGTGATAGAACAGGGCGACGCTTGAAATTTGACTCAGTACAGGTGGTGGTCTATTTATCATTGTGTTCGCCAATATTCCTATCCTGTTCCGTAACTCGCAAGTCGTTGGGGCACCGCATATAGGATAGGATAGTCGTTTGTCATTATATCGTTCTGATAGCGTTTACGTGGCGCAGTAGCGTAGTGGCTAGAACTACGTTGAGAAGCAATGTCGAGCACGGTTAGTACAAGGATGGGTCGCTACCGTACCCACCAAAGACTACAAAGAAGGAACCCCTATACGCTCAATGTGTCCGGGGACACAAATTTAACAGAAGAAAAAAAGAAGGAAACTAGCGCGCAACACACCCCTTCAGCTATGAAGTTGATAACTACCTCTGTTCAGAACTGGGTGGGAGCAAAGATACTAGAAAAGTACTTTGGTAGGAGGTATGACGGCGAAGCAGAGGAGCTGGGCTGTGCCCTCATTAAGCTGGCCCAGAGCAAAGGAAGGTCCCAAACGACTCTGTCGCCAACGACCAAAAGCTTACGGTCGCAGGAATACCTCTATCGTGCTTTGCTTGCCCTTTTATGCTTTCTATGATTTGATTTCTTTGCTTGTAATCGTCAGTAATATTAAAATTGCAACGAAACACCTCTCTTAACCGTGCCACTGCTGTTCTCTTTGTAAGTTTGTCTGCGGTATGCGGTATTGGAATAAACGTTTTCCATTGCGAGTTTGACTAATATTAGTTAAATGTTCGGTTGATCCAGCTTTCCCTTTAGTTCGGTCAAAAAAAAAATCAAAACATTCTCTACACTGTCTTTTTGTATTATCCAGTTTTCTTCTCCTCCTCCTCTTCTCCCCCCTCTTTCTCTCCCTCCCTTCCACCCCATCCCCCATCCCCCCGAATGCCCCCTCGCTTAGTAGTGCCTCACTTTCTTTGATTAAAAGGAGAACCAACACGCCATGACGTGGTAAAAAGGGGGCGGCTTAGGGTCTGTGTGTACGAGCGCTAACCGAGAGACGGCGTCTGTGTGTTGTTGGTGTGGTCAGTTGCCGATGATGACCCATAGCCTAGCCCAGAAAAAGAGAGAGAGTGAGAGAGACGGTCCGGCCGCTCACTGGCTAGTCGCCGCTGGTCAGTTTGAATAATACAAAAGCCAACGTGTTCTTCCAGTGCAATCGCTGTACGTCTTGTCGCACAGAACTTCTATTGTACCGTAGTGTCGAAGGTGCAGGCTTTACGTTCGTGAGCGGGGATTGTTCTTGTTATTATGAACTCTCCGTAGAAAGGTGGAGTGGTTTGTCAACTTGGCTCGCAGCATAAAAGGTGAAGCTACTACTACACTGCTGTAGTATGCTTTCAGTAAAGAAAATACGATGTACGTATACTGTGATTTAAATAGGAATTTCACGTTTAGGTTTCTGGTGTGGATTTTCGTCTTGCTATTTTAACGTTGTGGCGGGTGTTTTTTTTTTAATGGACTCGAGTAGTGCTAGTAATAATGGTAGTGGAAGCGTGCGCTTTCTATTGCAAGTGGTCAGTTATACAATATAGTTATATAGCCTATTATAATGTTATTGTTTTGCATGCGTAGCTGAGATTACTATGACCCCTCCATAATCGCATGGTGTCAGAAGTAGTGTTGATTTCTGTTCTAGTTCCAAGCAATCAGTTGTACGTGAATCCTATACAATGACGTAAATTCTCGGAGATGGGTGAGATCTGCTCAAATTGTAGTAGTAGTAGTACTGTAGGCTGTGTTCCCTTAGCAGTTGTTAATTGGGAGTACATGCCCGTGAGGTTAGTGTGTGGGTAGAAGATTTTACCAGATAAAATGAACATCTGTAGCTAATGTAGGCCTATAATAACTTAATAAAGGTTAAATCGAAGCAAGCGATTCCAACGCACTGGACTAGCTTAGTCGTGGATATACTGCGATTTATTTCAGTGTTAGACACTGGGCATGCTATAGTATGGTGGTAAAGAAGACCCATGTGGTATGTGTACATTATGTGAAGAGTATGTTACAAGATAGTTAGCTGTCCTGTGATCAACCTGGAAGTGTTTTATCTTGCCAGAGTGTGACCCAAGTGCGGACAATACCACCATTGGATTTACTGATAGTGTAGTGTCTATTGTGTCCAAGTAGATACTGCTTTAAAAGTTTAATAACTGGATGATATTTTATCTTCACCAAGCTTGAAAGGTAAGTGACAATGCATTGTTTGTTATTATTATTATTATTGTTATTATTATTATTATTATTATTATTATTATTATTATTATTATTATTATTATTATTATTATTATTATTATTATTATTATTATTTATTATTGTTATTATTATTATTATTATTATTGTAGTTGTTGTTTTGTTGTTGTTAATAATAATAATAATAATAATAATTAGTAGTAGTAGTAGTAGTAGTAGTATCATTATTAAGTACTTCTGGGGTAGGTATAGTGTTATGGGGTAGATTTGGATGTATTTGACAAGATTAAGGGGGTGAGATGATTGAACCCAGATGATTGATTGTCCTTCGGATCAAAGCGCCTCGGTCATTTGACAACGACTTATTTCCTTCTAACAAGCCTTTGTGTTTGCTATATATCTCACTCTACGTCTGTTGATTTTAAGAGTTGTAAACATTAGATAGATTAATAATCAGATCGTTCATATTATTGTGCGTTCTAAATCTTCCTTGTCGACTTGTGTAGTTTTTAATGTAGTTTTAATTAGGCCAGTTCTGAAAATTAGATAGAAAAATAATCAGATCGTTCATATTATTGTGCTTTCTAAATCTTCCTTGTCGACTTGTATAGTTTTTAATGTAGTTTTAATTAGGCCTACACTTAAAATTTAATATTTTTTTTTAAAATAAAACTTCATTTAGTTTATTCTGCACCGTTTGTAAGCCCACACAATGGGAGTCCCTTAATAAATATATCCGTGTGGTACATCCGGAGTAATCGTAGTTTTCGGTATGAGTTATCATATCAAATGGGTGTCTTGTTTTCTTCCCTATAAAGAGTAGGACAGGGGTATATTGTCAAGCCCTTATATGACTAACAATGCTTGGATGACAGCTTCTTTCTATTAAAAAAAAAATATTCAGTGGTACTATCCTTAGGAAAGACAGGTTTGCTCACAGTGAGAATGATGTCTTTCCTTCGTGTGTTTTTTTCTTTCTTAGCTTTTTTTTTTTTTAATGAACTCTTTCCTTCCAAAATTTTTTTCTGAACTTTCTTTGGTACTTTTTTTTGAATGTTCTTACATTCTTTTTCTTTTTTTACTTCCTGAATTTTCTTTGTTTTTCTGTCTGAACTTTCTTGCTAAACTTTGCTTCTTTCGTTCTGAGCTTTCCTTTTTTCTTATTGGACGCTTTAGGCCAAATGGTCACTAGGGCTTCCTATGATATTATTATTTAGCAATGTAGGCATTTTATATTATATGTATGTGTTTTGTTCATATTTTATAATTATGTTTATATTTTATTTTGTTTTTGTAAACGGGGGTTCGATAAATTAGAGAATAGCCTCAGCGTCCCCTGCGTGGGATGCCTTTATTTTAAAGTGACCGGCTGGTGGAGTGCCTTCAGTGTTACCACTAGGGTTGTTTCAGCAGATCTTTCATTCGGATCAGGAGTGAGTCCTCTTTCAACCAAGTTGTGATCCTGATTTTGTGGTCCTGGTTCGGTTCTTTGCAGTCCGCCGGACCCTGTAAGCAATGAATAACTAACGAACTTTCCTTCATTCTGACTGTCTGAACTCCTTTCTTTTCTTTCTGAACTTTCGTTCTTGTTTACTCCTCTTTGTCCGCCTGCGTTCTTCGCCATTTCTGAATTAAAATTTTGAGCTGTTATTGTTAAGTACAGGTAATGCAGATCCTTGCCATTTCTTCCCCTTATGTACATACATGTTGTTCGTCATTATCCGAACGTGTCGGCATTCTGCTTATTTTTTTTAAAAGGTGTAAATTTACAAGCGGTTGAAATTGAGTCCAAGGTCATTTTTACCAATAAAACGTTTGCACTAGATTAAAAAAATAATAATAATAATGCTAGATGCTATAAGCGCTTTTTTTTTTTAATCAGAAGCACGGCGATCTGTAACCATGATACACGCTCACATGTTACAGACACTCCTACATACATAACAAACGCACATTCATTCATTACTCAAGCATGAGGTGTATAGGCCAGTCGCTGTTAAAATACGGAAAGGAACACGAATTTTAATTTTGAAATGTTTGGACGGACTGCATCTAATACCATTATTGAAGGGAGGGAGGAAACCGGAGTACCCGGAGAAAACTCTCGGTGTGATCGGTGTGTATAGAAGAGTTTATTTCTGTATTAATCCACTTTATCGCGCGTTAACTGTAAGCAGCTTTAAATGACAACAGAACTAGGTCCTCCGTAACGTCACATCGCCAATCTAGCACAGAGGGAGAGGCGGAGAGAGGTTGGAGTGTTAACTGTTTGTGAACGGGTATAAAGAACAAATCGCATACTTAACATCCCCTACTTCACAGTGGAAGTCTTTTAGGCTGTTTGTACAATCCTTGTACCTGTTCTATAAACGTCCCCTTTGTACTGATGCTTCACTCAGTTGGCTATCATCGAAGCAAAACACTCCCTATGTTTGATAGATTGTTTGATTGATTGATTGATTGATTGATTGTTGCTTTAGGTCCAGCGGACTCTTCCGAGCCAAATCAGGACCGGACAACCCCCAATCCGCATAAAAGATCTGCCGAAACAACCCTAGTGGGAAAATTGAATGCCCTCCACCGGCCAGTCACTTTACAATAAAGACATCCCACGCAGGGGACGGCTGAGGCTTTACCCCCAACTACTCGAACCCCCGGTTACAAAAACAAAATAGAATACAAACATCATTATAAATCATCAACAAAACACATACATATAAAATGCCTATAGTGCTAAATAATACAATCATAGGAAGCCCTAGTGACCACCCGGCAGAAAGCGTCCAACACTCCCAAGCTGATCCAACAGACCTCATACACAAACAAGGAGTCTTGTCCAGGAAGAGTTTTCAAGAAAAAAGGTAGGTCATTGATCTAGCGAAGAAGATAGTATAGCAGAGTGATAGACAGAGCAGGAATGGGAAAGAGTAAATGAGGAAGACAGCGACAGTGGGAATTTAAAGCACTAAATTTCCATGTGTGTTTATCAGTTTATAGTCCCCTCTCTTCCCGTAAGGATTTTCAGAGAGGAGACTCTTTAAATTTCCATAAAGTGGGGATACTATTTATACTGAAAACCCCCGGCACTCCAACGGGGGTACTGTTGCCGCAGTGAATCTGTCTTGCCTACAAAGGAAAGACAGGTTTTCAACTGTGGCTTTCACTTTTCCCTTTATAGGTTTGAACAATCTACAGTGGCAAGATTGCTCAGGACCCCAAGGGGTGTTTGATAGATAACTAATAGGTTGCTATTTGGCTTTACTCATATTAATGACTAACACTGTGACAGACCAGCTCTATAGCATTTCTCAAAAGCAGATCAAGAATCTTATCAGATTTACGCAAGTGAGCGCAGGCCTGTTTGGTAGTAGGCGGTTGACCTAGATATTTGCAGATTTTGAATGACATTTACAAATAAAGCATGCAGCAGTGGGCGGTACAGTAGGCCTATGTATAGGATTGTTGAATAAAAGGGAAACCAGTGATACGAATGGTGGTTTTGTTCTAAGCGGTCCGCTCAAGTATTTACAGGTTTAAATTTATTTTTTCATGGCAATTTTCTAGTTCACTAGTCTCATTAATGATGTTATTTGGCCGTAACTCGACTCCGGTTGAAAATTTTTGTCAAAGATTAGAGGTCAGGAGAGTCGTAGTAGTTTCGACGTAGGGCTCACCCCCACCCCCCTTACTTCCCCCTCTTCACTGTATAATTTATACTGCCGCTGTACATTTAATGTGCATATAATATAGTTTGTCAGCTAGTTTAAGTTTCTGTGGATGTTGTGCGAAATCCTTTCAC
>CM072526.1:42822520-42830020 GCA_036898135.1 Oncomelania hupensis | reverse complement strand
CTTGATGATAGAGACAGTTCATGGAGGAACACTTTCGATAGCATTAGTGTAGTATTGAATTCCTGTGATTGTGCATGTTGCAGTATTTGACTACTGTTGATTTTTGATTGTTTTGTTTGTGCCTAGATTTCTTGTCTTCAAAGCATAAAATAAGGTCCATATTTATCAAATTTTTAACAAACGTGACACTGTTATTTGTTTGTTCTTTGTGTTTCTTCTGTTCTTTGTTTCTGTTCGGTTTATCCTTTCTCTTTTTATGTAGTGTTAAGTTTGCTTTGTCTTTGTATATATTTTTTTTATTGCGTCTTTCTTGTCTCATATTAATTTTTTTCTGCTTTGACAGAGAGAAGGGGAGAGAGATAGAGTTATACAGTACACAATTCACAGGCACGTAACTTCACAGTCCGATGAACGCCTGCTTTTACTTTGCTTGGACAGCGACTAGTTAAGTACACAACAGGTCATTTCTGGTCCGGCTGGTAAAGTAAGAGCTCTGACCATACACTCCACGCATGACCTGCTCGCCCACACCGTGCACACTTCCTTAACCCCGGAGGGTGGTGGAAGGTGGGGGGGGGGAGAGAGTGGATGGTCAAAGTGCAAAAAGTAAAGGGGTAGGGGGTATGGAGGGGGAAAGTAGAAGGAAAATGAAGAGACGGAGAGATCGCTTTTGATCATCGCTTGGTTGCGCTCATCCTTTGAGTTATCAAGCACACCCTTCACCCACCCACCCACCCCCAATCCACCCCACCTATCCCCACCCGACGACCTGCCAGGCTGAGGAACTAACTTGACTGGCTAATGGTGAAGATTTGCGAGCGCGTTGTCGCTCTCTTTATTTATTACGGTGGTAGGTTCATGTCAATTTATCCCTGCAGACTGTGTATCCGACTACAGCAGTTTCTCAATAAGCCCTGGCGATCGCGAACACAGAAAATCAATTTGCCGTCTCTTCTATTCAATTAGCTATCATTTGGGCGCATTGCAAGAAATTACCCGTACTGCGCAGAAACTGCTTGCTCGCATCATCGTGTCATTGTGCAATGCCTGCGACCTGTTTTGTAGTTCCATACATTTTGAGTATCAGTTATGCTGTGTTGTGTTGACGTTATTTGTGCGTGTGGGTGTGTGTCTGTATGTCTGTCTGACCCTGAGAGGAACAGCAAATATATTACGAAGATATGTTTTTTCGTCATCACGTCGATAACGGCAATATGTTTTCCCAGCTCGCGTAGCCATCGCACTGCCTCGCTATCCCATTGTTATGCAATCGCCGCAGTATCATTGTTTTCTTGTCCTAACATTTCCACGTCCTTTCGTCTTGTTTGCTAGCCACATGCCCCCGAAAGTAGTAGTAGAGTTATTAATACAAGTCGGAATAATAACACGTTTACGCCCAGAGTGGAGTTGGTTCTTCGCCCAGTTGGAGTATCCATACCACAGTATCCTAAAGATGAAGAAGAAGATCATATTAACGAAAGATTATTTTTTGATACATTCAGATGCAGTAGTGTGTACCTTGAGGACACAGAAAGATTGAGTACGCTGGTTAAACGTTCATATGGGGTGCCCCAACGACTTCCGAGTTATAGGATAGGATAGGTGTGTACCTTATAAAACGAAAGATTGTGTTTATCATTTATGTTATTTAAATGCTGTAGCGTTTTGTAGTTTAGTTCATTATACAAATACACATTACAGTAAAACCTCCGTTTTACGATCTTTAACTTGCCATCAAAACGAGGTCGTAAATTGGAGGGGTCTTAAAAAAGAGGTAGGACATTTTCGAAAAAGACATTTAAGAAAATTAATTAAGTAAAATAAATACATGTACAAAAAATACACATACCATTAAGTATAGGGAACATCTACCATCTTTCAGAAATATAGATTAAACTCTGTCTCACAACCAATACAGTCAATATCTTCCTGTTTCTATATTTGCAAAATAAAAATTCAACGTTGGTATGATAGTTGTTTAAAAGTGTATGTAAGTGCTGAGTGCATGTTTGGAGTTATAACTATTTATAAGATAACACCATTATTGTTGTAATTATTTTATTCAATCATTGAATAGTTTGTTTGTTGTTGTTTTTTAAAAGAAAGCGGTTATTTCTGTTTGTTTGCATGATCCATCAACCACCCCTTACCCTCCCTGAGTCCCACCCGTGCCTGTTCTCTTAGTATGTCACTTAGAACACCAGACATGGTGTCGGCAAGATCTGACAGGCCCCTGCTCAGGGCAAATCTGGTCAGCTCCTTAGAGTATTTCAAGCTGTTTTAATGCATCGTCTGCTGTTAAAAGTTGTAAACGAAACTGTTTTCTTCAAGAGCACAGATATAGTATTGCTTTGGAATCGGAATTTTTCAGATGCTAGGTCGTAAAATTTAATTATTTGAAGGTCGCAAGTCGCGTTTTAGAGGTAGTCGTTTAAGAGAGGTCGTTTATATAGTACAAAGCATCGGTGAATTTTTTTCCGGTCGTATGTTGGAGGAAGTCCTTTAATAGAGGGTCTCAAAACGGAGGTTTTACTGTATTAGCAGTTGTGAAATGTCTTGCCTCTTTTCTGTCATAAATCTATTTCCTTTGTTCTTCTGATTTTTTACCATCATTTCTTCTTCTTCTTCTCCTTCTCATTTTTTATGTCTGTATGTCTGATCTGGTTGATGAAAGAGAAAGATATTTTTTTACATGATGTTTGTTTGTTTTATTGCACATAAATCATATCGCCTTGTTTTGTATTCTTTGTTGGATTTTATTGGTAAGACTGATTTTAGTTACATTTTAAATCATATTTAAATGTTAACAGTTTAGTCTGACTTTACTTAATTTTGTGTGGTCCTGATTCGGCTCTTGGCAGTCCGCTGGACCCTATAAAAACTGAATATCTATCTATACTTCTTCTTCTTCTTCTTTTTCATGTCTTTACCCCAAACACTTTCTACCTACCTTTCTTTCTTTCTTACTTTGTTTCTTTCTTTTCTTTTCTTTTTCTTGTTCTTTCTTTTTTCTTGTTCTTTTTTTTTCTTTAATTTTTATTCGTCGTCTTTCTGTATTTCTTCTACACATTATTTTATCTGTTCTCCTTTTTGTCTCCTTGACCTCATTTCTTTCTTTTCTCCTCATCCCCCCTTCCCTCCGCCCACCCTCACCCCCCTCATCTAAATCCCTGAGTGATGATCGTATCATGTGTCCACAAACACCAGGGTGGGGAACATTTAACCCAAACTATATTCTAAAGCCAGTTGCCGGAAGTAAACTAATGAACCAGTAATGGGTTCTTACAACTTCCATTTGCTTGATTGGCTGATCGGAAACTGCTAGCAGTTTTTATGTAACGTGTGTTTTCATTGATTGGACGATAAAACTGTCGGCAGTTTTGATTGGGTGATTGCATTTGTCAACAGTCTACACATAACGCCTGTTTTCATTGGTTGGATGATAAAGTGTTGGCAGTTTACATGTAACGCCTGTTCTTATTGGGCGACTTGCAACTGTCAACAGTTTACATGTAACGCCTGTTCTGATTGGGCAACTTGCAACTGTCAACCGTTAACATGTAACGCCTGTTCTGAATGTTTGGTAACCAGGCTTTGGCGATAAAGATCAAGATTGCTAACGACGCGTTTCATATAGTCTGGATTCCCTTCAGTGATGGAAAAGCTTGAGGGGTCAGGTGTAGAAGTCACCTTTGGAGGCCCTGCAAGTAGCTCCCTAATGAAGAAAGCTAACCACTGTTGGCTGATGAAGCTGTATGGAGTTCAAGCACTTGCACAGCTGATGCAAAGAAAACAAATCTCCCATCGCCATCGGGACTCGAACCCCCCCCCCCCCCCCCTCCCCAAGGGCCGGAAGCATTTTGACCCATGAGCCACAGTTACAGCTAAGCATGGATTGACACTGGTCAAATGGTCTGCGGTTAATTTACTGATAAGGCACAATAGTAAACTATGATACAATATCATATCATATCGTACATATACATCATATCATGACATGTGTGTGTGTGTTAATCGGGTGCAACTCCTGTGAGCTGTTGTCATGTAATCACGTCACATAGTGGTGTCGGTGTCGTAGTTTGGAGGACCAGGGTTTGAGAGAGAGAGAGGGGGTGGGGAGGCGCCTGGTATCCCAGTGGATAGTGAGCTTGTTTGTCACTTTTCAATGATAATTGTAATTATCCCTTTAAAATTGTATTTTTAAAAATGATATTTGTAATTATTTCATGATATTTGTAATTATCAGGTTTTGGCGCTTGGAAGGCGTGGCAAATACTGATAATTGTTAATAAACCCTGTGGATTACCCGTATCTCTGTAAATTGCACAGAATACGTGTTATTTTGAATTATCTAGTGATACTTAATAATGGTTACTCGGTTTTGGCTCTAATATGCCGTCATAAGAAAGCGGTGAGAATAACAACGTCGACCTCATTCTCAAAGCATGAAAATGTCACAGGTTTCTCACACACACACTCTCTCTCTCTCTCTCTCTCTCTCTCTCTCTCTCTCTCTCGCTCTCTCTCTCTCTCTCTCTCTCGCTCTCTCTCTCTCTCTCTCTCTCTCTCTCTCTCTCGCTCTCTCTCTCGCTCTCTCTCTCTCTCTCTCTCTCTCTCTCTCTCTCTCTCTCGCTCTCTCTCTCTCTCTCGCTCTCTCTCGCTCTCTCTCTCTGTCGTTGAGATGGAATGCTCTATCCAGACTCCAGTTTGACTATTTCAGACACTCCTATTAATTTTATTGTTATTGTATTAGTATTTTTAAAAGGTAATCTCCAATTTTCCATCCATTGAGAGAAAACGGTGTGTGTGTATGTGGGGGGAGGGGGGAAGGAGTATTTCAGAAGTGTATTAGAATAGATTATTATTTTATTTTTATTTTTAACGATTTGCATACAATTTAATTATGATTACGGTGTACCTGATCACAGTATTGACTGGAAAGTGGAGGTCTGAAATTGACATTATTATTCGTGTATTAGTGTAACTAGAAGTGGTAACTCCGTGCCGTTTAAATCAAAGAATAATATTAATGATCGTTGTCATCTACTAGTGAGGTTAACAAATCTTATTTCTCTGCAACTCTTGTCTTATTCTGTGTTACAGACCTAGAAGGACCTTTTAGGGAGACTTGACCGAGGACATCGGAGGTAAATAACTGCTGGCAGAGTAATCCAGCCACACAAAAGACCAGTTTTAGGGCATTGGACGCTGGATTAGCGAGACATGGCGAGGAGAGAATTATCAGCACTGCTGCTGCTGTGGTACTTGGCATCAATGTGTGTGCTGGCGCAGGATGAACGTGAGTTTTTTTTTGTTCTTGTTTTTTTAATTTCCGTTACTTCAATTCTTATTGTCATTGCTTTCGCTTAAAAGTTTAAAAAAAATAAAATCTATAAAATATACTTATTAATAATTTAATAATAATAAATAATAAAATAAATATATAGATCTATATCCACTTTGGTTTGATTTCATTTTTGGGTCAGTACAAAGGGTAAGCAACCCTTATTTACTGTCACTTGCATCATAATTACTCACTTCCAAGTAAACGTCTGATAAGGGGTGGAGGGGGGGGGGGGAGTGTCAAAGGGAAAATTTCACATTGTGGAGAATGGGGAGAGGAGTAAGCAAACAAGAAGGATGGAAAGAATAAAGGTGTTTTATTTCATTGTATTGTGAGGCAAATCGCTGATGGTATTAAGCATGACAGACAATAACCAATGCATTTTCTTCATCACTGTAACACAAACTACCTTTGCATCATCAAAATGCTCTCACTGCATCCCCGTAACAATGTCATCTTTTCGCAGTTAAATGCAGTTCAGCATGCTGTCGCTGAGGGAAAAGCGGACAGTTAAATGTCAAACAGAGAAGAATACATCGCCAGTAACAATTTTAGTGAGATTGGGGGATGCAGGTCACTGACAATGGTGTACTAAGGCTCCGGGAAAATGAACTGCTAAATGTCAGAGGGGTTTGCTAAAAGGTAGAGAGAATGAGAAAATCTTTTCCTTCTTGTCACTTAACCCATTGTTATCTGCGTCAATTATCATTGTGATGCTCAGTGTCCTAGGTAGTGTTGGAGGCTGTAATCCTATTGTTACGTTATTGTTGCTTCTGCATAATGTTCTGGTTCAGTTCAATGCTCTTGTTCTGCTGTAAATGGCCTCGTAAACAGCGAAGAAACAAGGTCATGTTGAAAATTAAATTGCTCGTCTCACACATCCCCTCATTCTGCAAAACTCTGCTAGTACAGCAGAGAGCGCTGGAAGAGTTCCCAAAGCTGATGCTGCATAGTAAGCACAGTAAACATGTCAAGGGACGCAAATCCTTATTTGCTTTAAATATAAATCTAATGGTGGGAATGTCCTGAAGTTAGAATTACGTCCCTTACACAAGGTACCACATCAAATTGTTGTTGTTGTTGTATCAAATTTTATTCATCAGATTAACATAAGTTGTACTGATAATCTGATAATTTTTGATACATCAAATCCAAACTGTGAAGAAAGTGGAGAAGAAGAAAAAAACGCCTCGCTAATTTTTTTTTTTTTTTTTTTTTTTACCATTTCCTGTAAAAATTTATATTAATTTAAGAATTACGTCCCCTGTAAAGCAGATCTAACTTTTCAGAAAATGTCGAGCACATATTGAATTGATCTGTGTCGTCTCCATTTGCTGTGTTGTCTTGTTAGCCTTAGCGTCACCTAATACTTAAAAAAAAAAATTTTTTGTATCTCACTCATTTGTAGAGCGAGAACCACCAACAATTACCTACCCGCTGTCTTTCAATGAGACAATGGCATACACTGGGAGCAAGGTGGAGTTCAAATGCGCAGCCACAGGGACTCCAAAACCGCGGTATGTACACAGCATAGCATGAGCTTTTGTTTTGTTAGTTCTGCCCATCTATGAAAGGTGCTCAGCCATGTACCCTGTCCTGTCCTAGTTGTATAGACCTCTTTTATATGTGACGTCATATCATGATGTCTTTAGCAAAGAAGACGTCTTTAGGGCAGTCTATAAACCGCCATCCAAAGATCAGTGGCTGACCATGTGCGCCATTTCTATAAAATAGACCACCGGTAAGCCATCAATCGGTATTCGATGTTCTTTTTTATTTTGTACGATCATGAGCCAGAATTGCTTGGCAACTAGTTGTAGGTTGGCAACTTGTAGTTGAAGGTTGTTAATTCAGTGCAATTCCCCTTTTGGCAACAACAAAAGGGGTTGAAGAGAGATTTGTGAAAATGTGTACATTGTCTGAAATCTGGTCAGTGCAGTCTTCATTCATTTTTGGTGAAGGAAACATTTGTATGGAACTTAGTGGAATAGCCAAGACATGTGTTGTTTAATGCTGTGTGTGCGCATGTGTTGCAGTTATGAGTGGCATTTTAATGCAAACCCACTGCCTGTGACGAGTGCAGACAGGAGCTATGATGTCATCACTGGAACTCTGGTCATTCCAAGTAAGCCTTCATCGTAATAATTAACAGTATT
>CM072526.1:42692520-42817520 GCA_036898135.1 Oncomelania hupensis | reverse complement strand
TTCCAAAATCTGCTTATGCAGATAGCCTCAAAGATGATGCCGACACAGACTAGAGACAGGTTTGAGAGAAATAATTGTATATATTGAGAAAGCAAGGCATGTTGTGAGAGAGAGACAGATTGATAAGCATGTTTAGAGAGAGAAATAGGGACAGATTGACAAGCATGTTGAGAGAGAGAGAGAGAGAGAGAGAGAGAGAGAGAGAGAGAGAGAGAGAGAGAAAGAAAAGACTTCCCCAAATCATCACCAGCCCACCTTCTCTATCCCTCCTTTTCCTCTCCCAGAAACAGGTTAGTAGGCTGTGTTTTCAGTATTGAATTGTTTAATCTAGATACCAGCGTGAGTTGATAGCATGCATACAAAAAACGTTGGTGAAGATAATCAGAAACTGTGCATTTTGTGTGTGTGTGTTTTTTTTTTAAAAATAAATTAATAAAAAAAAGAATAACATTTGGTGTTTTTGTTTATTATTAAGCTACATTAAAGCAGTACATTTGAAGAAAATGGCGTGGATTTTGACACGAGGGTAATTGTAACCAAATTTTTCAGATTCTACTCATTTTTTGCTCTCATTGTAACCAAAAAATTTTTGGGGGGTAGGCAGGTCTGAGTCTGTGCGATGAAACACGTGCGTGCACAGACTGGTCTTTGGCCCAAAGACCAGTCTGTGCACGCACGTGTTCCAAAGTTTGGGTTATACTCCCATGCGAAGGAGTATTTAACAAATACTTACGCCACACTTCCAGGAGACGGATAACTTTGTAGCACTAACAGGTAATGGCTTGCGACGTGTGCAGGATCTCTTCATTTTACCTACTTGAAGGAAACCGATCGACTGGACGACGCCGGGGGGGATTGGAAGTACAAGTGTGCCTTGTCTATACCTTCCGCCAACACCCAGAAATTCTCCAGGAACCCAGTCAAACTCAATGTTGCTTCAGTGGGCAGTAGTAAGTGTCTCTATGTATTTGGTTGGTTTGTTTGTGGCATTTGTCTATTATTATTATTATTATTATTATTATTATTATTATTTAATCGTTCTTATATAGCGCTTTTCCAGCTCAAGAGCTGCTCAAGGCGCTGGCCGATGCAGGATCTAACTCAAGCCGCCCGAGGCGCCAACTTGCAGCCTTTGGGCGCATTATAATAACGCTCCAGACAACTGAGCACAATCCTGGGTAGCCAGGGATGGGGGAGAAGGACCTAGGTCAACACCTTTGGAAAGAAGTAAAGAGATAATTTTTATGTGGTTATCCAGGGCAACATTGCAGTGCACAAAGTGACTAAAAAAGCTCTTCATCTTGGTTTACCTTCAGAGGTTTTCCAGTTTATTCCATACTCTGACCTGCGTTGTATGATTGGCTCCTATTGTAAACGGCTCTGGCAGACCCAATTGTCTAATCAAATCAATAATGGATTATTTCACATTCTTCCAGATTTGTCTGCTTCTTTGCCTAACTTTGCATCAACTGGCAAAGAAGAAACGGTTTTGGCTTGCTTTCATTAATTTTGAAGCCCCAGGGGTCATTTCTGAGATTTGCACAAAACCAGTGAGGAAAGTGGAGAAAGTGGGGGGAGAGGTTAAGTTACATTACGTTATCTTGAGCAGACAATTTTTATACCCAAAGCATATTATCATCAAATTGCTCAAACAGAAGTTTTAATAATATCAAGCCATTTGAGAATGGAGCACTTGGTTAGTATTCGATACGCTACCGCTAACTTCGACGTTTTTAAACGTACCGCTTGAGAATTCCTTCCGTTATCATCAACAAGCCGTTTCGGAAATGGAAACTGAGTGGAAAAGCTTTTGGAAGAGATTTAGACAAGATAGAAAGTGTCCGAAACTGTTGGAATCGGGTGGAGGAGTCTGTGACACTTTCTTTTTCAACCCAACCTTGCCCCATAAGTCTTTCCTTTTTATTACACATATATTCATGAGCAAGTGTTGAATACAGACGAGAGACAGCAATTCAGAACATCTACATTTTCAGCATTTTGTTCTTATTGATTTTTAGAAAATTTCTTTAGAATTATATGAACTACTAAGTAATGCCTTCTGCTTATGTTCAAATGTACACCCAAACAACCATCAGCACAGCTTCAATGTTTGACTGATTATAAGTGATTGGTGACAAAACAATGTCCTTCTTTTCACAGTTCAGATGTCAGGAGAGTAATACTTTTTTAATCGGTAATATGAAAAACGTTCAGCTTTAGGGGGCTTTGCCCCCTGAACCTTCACATGGCGTTTCACCCCTCGACTCGATCAGGGGCCTACACCTATTCTCAGATCTCATGCCTGTTTGGGCATACTTATGTCACCCATAGTTTCCTTTTTAAAGGAGAAAAACAGCTGCGGTGCTTTGCGTGTGACAAAGTATTTTTAGGCTGCCATTTTATGTCTGAATGTCCTAATCTGATTGACGAGAGAGAAAGATATTTTGGTTCCATACCTTTTGATGAGATTTTAAAGTTTTAAATGGTCAAAATCTGTTTACATTTTTACATGCTGTTGGTTTGTTTTATCGCATATAGGTCATGTCATCTTGTTTGTGTGCTTGTTTGGATTTAATTAGTTGATCCAGTTTTATTGACATTATTAAAATGTCTCATCATACAATGGAATGACTTTATATTTTACTATAGTATGCATCAACATTAGGTTATTTCATCTTACAAAGGTCATATGAAGGTCAAGGTCATCCAAGGTCAAGGTCATCTAAGGTAAATGTTTTTTTCTGGTATAATACAACGTTTGCTATAGTTTGTTTGATCATACATGAATATCCTTTTGAGGAGCTGCATTGATCGTAGAATTGTGATCTGTATCAAACAGTTTACCTGTGCCACAGACCACCTTTCTTCACTACCCGTAGGTTGTTTCAGCAGATCTTTTATGCGGATCAGGGGTGAGTCCTCTTTCAGCGAAGTTGTGATCTTGATTTTGTGGTCCTGATTCGCCTCTTTGCAGTCTGCTGGAACCTGTAACCAATGAATAACTAACTTACTTCACCACCCGTATGATACCTGAAGTTCAAAATCAAGATCAGGCAAGATGAAAGTCAGGATTTGTATTTTGTTTCAGTTTTTCTGGGCATTGATTTTCATGTAGAATATTGCACGCTCAATAAGGAGCATGGTAGTCGTATGGGCTTTGCCTTCCAAGTTTTTTTTATAATTTTGTAGTTGTTGGTTGTTGTTTTTTTTTAAATTTAAATGACCTTATGCAGCATTTTGAATATATTTATATATTATTCTTTTTTCAAAATTTAAATGACCTTGCGTATGTCCAGTTCCTGAGACCAAGCCCGTGCTGCAGTTCTACAGCCAAAACCCCAATATCACGACCTTTCTCCGTGGCAGTGATGGACTGCTGGAGTGTGTCTTCAGTGGATAGTAAGTCTGTCACATTGTCTTACCTGGCTCTCTTCTGTATATGTGTGTGGGTCTCTCTCTCTCTCTCTCTCTCTCTCTCTCTCTCTCTCTCTCTCTCTCTCTCTCTCTCTCTCTCCCACTCTCTCTCTCTCTCTCTCTCTCTCTCTCTCTCTCTCTCTCTCTCTCTCTCTCTCTCTCTCTCTCTCTCTCTCTCTCTCTCTTTCTTTCTTTCTTTCTTTCTTTCTTTCTTTCTTTCTTTCTCTCTGTCTGTCTGTCTGTGCAATCTCTACAAGGTGACCTTAATGCTGTTGCTGACTGGTGCAGTTTAAACCTTATGTCACTGAATCCAGCTAAATCAAAAGCTATGTTAATAACAATTAGACAAAAGCATCAGAGCGGGCTCCGCTTTCCCTTGGTTTAGTTGTAAATGGAAAATATATCGAACAGATTAAAAGTCATAAACTTTTAGGGGTAATTGTAGAAAAAAAATCAATTGGCATCCACATATTGAAAATCTTTGTAAAACTCTCAACAAAATTATTTATGCTGTCTAAGCTTCAATCTATCAATTCGCAGATGCTAAACAATTTTTTTTATAATGCTGGTATCAAACCTCACATTGATTATGCTTCAACAATATGTGCAGACTTACCTACCGTTCCGATTTTCCGTACTTTGTTCTGGAAATTTGACAAAAACAGGCTGTGTTACGAAAAATACGGATATTTTATAAGCATTCCGGGGGGGAGGGGGGGAGTTAAGATTTTTTTTTGAGGGGGGGGGGGGGGGGGGGGGGGAGTGTCTGTGGTTTTAGCCATTTAGCCTTAACCCATTTCTGAGCAACTTCCGACAATTTCCGAGCACATTGTGAGCATGCGCAGTCAAACTGATTTGAAGTTTCCGGCATGCGCCCTGTATCTACTACTAGTTTGAAATCTCATTTCCATGTGTGTTAATTTAACTATTGTGCTCGGTGATAAGAAATGGCTAATAAATGGAAAGAGAGGGGCAAGAGCCCACATTCAAAGCACTTCCCAAAGTCATGGTGGCCATCTAATCTATTCCCCACAGCACAGCTCATTGTGAGCGGGTCTTCTCACAAGTGATAAAAAATTGTCACTGATTGTCCTGGAAGAATGGGCCATGATTTGCTTCAGGCACTTATGGTCAACAAGGGAAGAGATGGAAAGGCTGTGTATAGGCAGTACAAATCCTCCAATTTGGAGAGCTTCAAGAGTTGTTATTACCAATCATTAAAGAAGTAGACCTCCCGTGTCCCCATTGACTTACTGTACAAAGACATTTTATTTTAGACTTTTATTATTATTAGTAGTTTTTTTTTTTTTTAATGGACCATTGCTGTTTTGTCATACGGCAATACTTCGAATTCAATTTGTGATTTTCCTGAAAAATTAACAGTGTTCCGGATTTTGGGAAAACTGTTCAGATTTTTTTGGGAGGGCCCCGGGAGGGGGGGGTGGGGGGGAAATATGTATGTGCAGTACAGTGATGCCTTGTTTAAAAAGATTAATTCTATTCATCACAGAGCTGCAAATTTAGTTATCCCCAATACTTCCATCACAACTGATTCAAAAATAAAAATAGCTGACATGCTCCCTCTTAACAAACATCTACTTTACAATAAAACCATTTTAATGTATAAAATACTGAACGACAAAGCTCCTGCTTATTTAAAAGCACTTTTTAGCAAATCATCTCGTTAATCTTTCAAGCACAATTTAACATTTCCACAACCACTCTTAGACAGATTTAAAACATCTCTGTCGTATTCTGGTCCAAGCCTGTGGAGTTCTCTACCACAAGAGGTCAAGGATAGTAAATCATCAACATCATTTAAAACTAGACTCCACACATTTATACTCTCCCTTTGCTCCTAATAGTTAAGATAATATACTTTTTGTTCTTTCCTACCCTGCGACAATTAAACTTTTTGAGAAAGTGTGAATTTGCGTATGTGTGTGTGGGAGGGGGGTTCGGAAAGGGGTATGGGGAAAGAAGGGAGGAGTATGCGTAGTTAGGTTTCAAATTACTTTTATGTTACTCATGTTCTTAATTGTTTATTAAGGGCTAGCTGTTAGACAGGTCCATAGGACCTAATGCTATTATCCTTATAAAGGTTTCGACTTTGAAAGGTTTCTCTTTCTCTCATTCTTTCTTTCTTGCTCTCTCTCTCTCTCTCTCTCTCTCTACTGCTCTGTCTCTCCCTCCCTCCCTCTCTATGTCTTTCTGTATCTCTCCCTCTCTCTCTGTCTCTTGGTGGGCCCCTCTCTCTCTCTCTCACTCTCACTCTCTCTCTCTCTCTCTCTCTCTCTCTCTCTCTCTCTCTCTCTCTCTCTCTCTCTCTCTCTCTCTCTCTCTCTCTCTCTCTCTCTCTCTCATTTGTAGAAGGGAATTCCAGAAGTGTGGTGCCACATTTATGAAAGAGCACACTGCTGGTCTTTATATTTGTGTTAACGGTGCGGACACAATGAAGCTCAAACAGCACTGTGTTTCAGATAACATTTCAATTTTTCATTTCTGTTGTGACAGGGAGTGATTTTTCCTTTTGAATGCTACACCAATACTTCTACTAGGCGATATTTTGAATGCTACACCAATACATCTACTAGACGATATTTTTAACGCTAGAGTGATAGCTATTAATAGGGACACAAACTAAAGCGAATTACTTGATTTAAAAGTTAACAATATTTTTTAAAATTTTTTTTCATTTGTTGTTGCAAAACCCCGCTCCTCCCCCCCACCCCCCACCCCGACGCCCCTCCCCCTCCCTGCACCCTCCCTCTTCTTTTTAAAAAAAAAAAAATTCTCAGTGGGACATTATCTATGAATGTTAAACGGGTTTGTTAAGGGGGTGTGTTGAAAGTGTGTTAATTGGTGTTTTCATTTCAGCGTGAACAACCCCAACCCCAGCAAACGCTTGCCAGAGATCACCTGGTTTGACAAGGACAATAAACAAATCGTTACCAGCGACAAGTATGAGGTCGTCCCACCTGGCCGCCAGCTGAGAATCAAACACCTGACGGAGGAGGATGAAAAGAATTACAAGTGCGTAGGTCGCAACTCACTGGGAGAAGCTGAAGGCTTCCCCCTTCTCAATGTCACTTGTAAGTACATAATAGTAATAATAATAATAGATGCTAGTAATAATAATAATCGCAGTGGTTGGAGCACTCGCTACTGTGTCGCAAGTTAAGCACCGTCCAGTGCGGTTAGCACTTGGATGGGTGACCGCAAAACGTGAAGCGACAAATAACAACGCCCCCAGTTGACTCAATTGTGACTTAGTATCTACTCTTTTAAGGGTGGGGAAGGTAAAGCAGCGAGGGAGAGAGATGGGCATCACCCTCATTACGCTGGCCCAAGATAAGTATGATCTCCAACTTCACGCTCCCCTACGGCCACACGGCTATGGGACTACCTTTACCTTTTTTTTTTTTTAACGAGCCTTATTCCTAAATCAGACTCGAAGCAAGGTGATCTGTAACCAACGTATTCACATGTTACAGATACTTCTATATACACACAAAAAAACACATTCATCACTCAAACGTGTGGTGTAGAGGCAAGTCACTATTCAGTACAAATGATACAGTTTGTGTTGTCGTTCTTATGTAGCGCTTTCGCAGCTCAAGGCGCTGGCCGATACAGTATATAACAACAGCCGCCTGAGACACCAACTTGCTGCCTTTGCCGCATCATCTGACGCAGCAGCCAACTGAGCATAACTCGGGTGGCACAGGGTTGGGGGAAAAATGACCTACGGCGCTTGCTAGGTGGATTTCTGTGACTGCCACTGGCCTGTCCAGGGCATCAACGTCAGGACCTTTAGGAAGTCCATGCGATGGAGTGTACAGACCTCGGTTTATACTCTAATCCCAAGAGGGCTTGCTTTCTGTAAGGTCCTAGGCCAAAGGAAAGTTAAGTAGATGATTTAGGTTGTTAACGTTGATTGGTTTCATGGTAATTACATTTGTACTCTTTACTGTAGCCATGTACAGTGATGGTTGAAGAAGTTGACAGGCATGATTAAGGACCTTCTTTCTTTTTTATTTTCTGTTGTTTATCTTTTTTACAAGTTTGTCTCATTGTTTGCTTACAATATCTTTATAATAATAATAATAATAAGTACTGGACCCTAACAGGTGCAGAGTTCCCCAGCATTCACATGCACAAACATGCACCAGTGACCCTATCCTTTTCAAAAATGAAAAATAATAACTGTAAAATTCAATATAAATGTCCCAAAATTCACACTTGAGAAAGTATTATTCTAAAAAATCGTCATATTTATTGATTTAATCAACAAATCAATTACAAATTATGCAGATCAACAGCTGAAGTACATACTAAGGAACTCGGCCTCTGTTAGGGCACAGCACTTGTTCCTATGGTAACATGCTGACCATCATTGACTTTGTTAGCAGTTGTCCTAAAAATACAACGGTCACAGCCCTATGGCAGATATTCTGATTAGGGTTATGGCCTTTATTGTCAACACTTGTCACAGAAGTAACCACAATAGAATACACACATACTCCCTCTTCTCTCTTTCTCTGTCAGCCTACATGGTCTATCAAAGGTACTAGCATCCAGATTTCATTACTGACGGGCAACACAATCAAATAATTATATCAAGCTGAACTAAAATTCATGGCTCGTGTACAAAATATAAAACCGATATGCATACCTTTTTTTAATCTAATAAGGTTCACTATTTCCTAACGAAATGTTAAGTTTCAAAGAAATCCGTCCATTAGTTTCAGAGAAAAGTTAGCCAATGTCACTTCCAGGCGGATGCCGGCCGACGGACAGTCAAAGCAGTAATTCCCCAGCTTACGCTTCGGGAGCTAATAATAATAATTGATAAATATAGCACACCTATTTTGCATTAAAAAAATTGAATCAAAATGCATTCTCACGCATAATGGAGCATCTGTTTGAGTAAGTGCACTTTAGAACAACAGTGAGCAAAGTGGTGGTAGTGGTGCCAGCAACACCGTCTGCTTTAGCTGCTGCAGCTGGTCAATGTGTTGTAGATCTATGGACAGCTGTCTGTTGTACTTTGCAGCCAAACCCATCTTTACCGACGCGCTGAAACCCCAGGTGATAACTCAGGGCAGTGACGCGACTTTCACCTGCAAGGCCAGATCTGCATCTGGGGAAAGAGAACCAGAGAAACCCCGCTGGTACAGGAACGGTCAACGCTGGGACTTGCACTTTGGTCAGTGAAGCTTGAGCGTGTATAGGACATGTTTGTATATCATGTTTGTAAGCCTGTGGAAACTTGGCTTGTACAAGGAACGTCCACACCTGGACTCCAGCTTCAGTCATTTGAGTCATGTGGTGGGGGGTGTATAGTTGAGCTTGAGATTTTCTTAGCCCTTGCTACACCTCAGTTGTGAATAAATATTTGCCTGTAGGTATGTTTTGTCCCAGTGTGTGTGAGTTTGTGTGTAACAAGTGTCATAAAGTGCAGTTTACTGTGAAAGGTGGGCTTATTTAACTCTTTGCCTGCCAATCGACGATATATCGTCGATCTGAGCCACCATGTTTGTGCCAATCGACGATATATCGTCGATTTCAGTATTCCGTTTCGTTCATTTTTTTTTGCGCAGTCCAATCCAAGTTTTATTTTAACCAAAGAGAGATAACTCTTTCTACTTTCGTACGCGATCGACACGCGCGTTGTTTCTTCAAATTGATTCGTTTTTAGAGTGTTTTTTTTTTTTGTGCATTTTACTAAGCATTGTGATGGGCACAATCGACAGTGTGTCAAACTCTGCTAATAATCAATATAATTTCAAACTGTAAAGTGTATTTTGATCCTAAATAAATTTTCTTTCTGGTGTGTGAAGCTGATTCTGTGATTGGAATTATTCCTCCAGATTTTTTTTTTTTATCACTGTGGTGTATAGAAATATTTTTATTTTATTTTATCATTTCAAAAAGATCAACATGCTTTCAAAACACATATTTCAATAACATAATCAAATTAACATTTTTGTGGGTTTTTTTTTCTTATTCTTCACTCTTTTACCTTTAATTTGATATGAAATATGTCTATTTAACAACTATTATTGAAAGAACAGTAGCTTAAATGCCTAAGGTACTGAACTTTCTTTCCGGTGCCAGAGAAATGTCTGGCACAAACGTGGAAACATGCCTGGCAGGCAAAGAGTTAAGTCTTTGTATTATTATTACCAGACGAAAGGTTTACGCCCACCTGCCTGCACTCTCTCTCTCTCTCTCTCTCTCTCTCTCTCTCTCTCTCTCTCTCTCTCTCTCTCTCTCTCTCTCTCTCTCTCTCTCTCGCTCTCTTTCTCCAGTACTTTTGGAGAAAAATGATGACTTTGCTTATTTGTCATTGTTCCATGATGTGAATGTTATAACATTAAGTTGTATTTAATAGTTTACCCCTTGGGGTCATGAGCAATCTTGCCACTGTAGATTGTTCTAACCTATAAAGGGTACAGTGAAAGCCCCAGTTGAAAACCTGTCTTGCCTTTGTAGGCATGACAAATTAACTGCGGCAACAGTTCCCCCCGTTGGAGTGCCGGGGGTTTCAGTATAATTAGTATCCCCACTTTCTGGAAATTTAGTGCTTTAAATTCCCACTGTCGCTGTCTTCCTCATTTGCTCTTTCCCATTCCCGATCTGTCCTACCACTCTGCTATACTATCTTCTTCTTCGCTAGATCAATGACCTACCTTTTTTCTTGAAAACTCTTCCTGGACAAGACTCCTTGTTTGTGTATGAGGTCTGTTGGATCAGCTTGGGAGTGTTGGACGCTTTCTGCCGGGTGGTCACTGGGGCTTCCTATGAATGTACTACTTAGCACTATAGGCATTTTATATGTATGTTTTTTGTTGATGATTTATAATGATGTTTGTATTCTATTTTGTTTTTGTAATCGGGGAGTTCGCGTAGTTGAGGTCAACCCTCAGCCGTCCCTCGCGTGGGATGTCTTTATTGTAAAGTGACTGGCCGGTGGAGGGCATTCAATTTTCCCACTGGGGTTGTTTCAACAGATCTTTTATGCGGATCGGGGGTTGTCCGGTCCTGATTTGGCTCGGAAGAGTCCGCTGGACCTAAAGCAACAATAAATCAATCATTTAATAGTTATTGTTATAAGACCCAAGGACAAGATGTAAAAAAACACATCTAGCGCTTCCTCTTTTACCCTTGCAAAATTAAATTATTATGAATCTCTCTCTCTCTCTCTCTCTCTCTCTCTCTCTCTCTCTCTCTCTCTCTCTCTCTCTCTCTCTCTCTCTTGTTGTTATTTATATTTTTATTATGATGAGGCTGATTATTATTATAATTATGACAGACCCCAACAAGTACCACTTCAGCGAGGATGGGACAATCATGACAGTCAAGTCAGTGCAGAAGAACACGGACATCGCCTGTTACCAGTGTGTGGTGGAAAACAGCCAAGGGGACGTCTTCAGCGATGCTTGCCTCAATGTCATCTGTAAGCACAAATCTCTCTCTCTCTCTCTCTCTCTCTCTCTCTCTCTCTTCTTGCCACTGTAGATTGTTCAAACCTATAAAGGGAAAAGTGAAAGCCCCAGTTGAAAACCTGTCTTTCCTTTGTAGGCAAGACAGATTCACTGCGGCAACAGTACCCCCGTTGGAGTGCCGGGGGTTTTCAGTATAAATAGTATCCCCACTTTATGGAAATTTAGTGCTTTAAATTCCCACTGTCGCTGTCTTCCTCATTTACTCTTTCCCATTCCTGCTCTGTCCTATCACTCTGCTATACTATCTTCTTCTTCGCTAGATCAATGACCTACCTTTTTTCTTGAAAACTCTTCCTGGACAAGACTCCTTGTTTGTGTATGAGGTCTGTTGGATCAGCTTGGGAGTGTTGGACGCTTTCTGCCGGGTGGTCACTAGGGCTTCCTATGATTGTATTATTTAGCAATATAGGCATTTTATATGTATATGTTTTGTTGATAATTTAGATGTTTGTATTCTATTTTGTTTTTGTAACCGGGGGTTCGAGTAGTTGGGGTAAAGCCTCAGTCGTCCCCTGCGTGGGATGTCTTTATTGTAAAGTGACTGGCCGGTGGAGGGCATTCAATTTTCCCACTAGGGTTGTTTCAGCAGATCTTTTATGTGGATCGGGGGTTGTCCGGTCCTGATTTGGCTCGGAAGAGTCCGCTGGACCTAAAGCAACAATCAATCAATCAATCAATCTCTCTCTCTCTCTCTCTCTCTCTCTCTCTCTCTCTCTCTCTCTCTCTCTCTCTCTCTCTCTCTCTCTTTCTCTGTGTGTGTGTGTCTCTCTCTCTGTGCCCTTAACATCAATGCTAAAAGGTTGTTGTTTAGGCACAGTACTGTTACCTGCATGATACACCTTTTGAAGACTCGCAGTGTTGGCTTGTTTCAGTGCCCATCACCTTGGTGGCCGAGCCTGAGAGGGAGCAGGTCATCACTGAAGGATCCATCATTGATCTCACCATCGTTGCCAAGGGTGACCCTCTCTACAACCTGCAATACAGGTAATTACACAAGACATCAAATGAAATACTGCCTACTTTAATGGTCCATCAAATCAAAACATTATACATCCTTTCCAAAATTCACAGTGAGTTTTGCCCCACACCAAAAAAAAATCATAACATCATGCTAGCTGTTTCCAGAGATTTCTGTTAACCATCGGACATGGTCAGAAAGGCGAGTCGGTAATTATTGTTTTTGTGCCTATTACAAAGCTTTCACCGCAGTAATTTGGATTATTAGACAAGAATCTTCTTCTGTAATCATACAGTTTAATGGAACAGTTTTACATTTTGACTTCACACACACTTTCAGTACCACACACATACACACACACAAAATAAAAAAAACATGTTTAAAAAATCAGATTTTTTTCTTCAGTCACTTTGAAAGTGTGTTTGCCTCAAAACAAATAGAGCTTTATTTATAACTGAAGTTGTTATACCAGAAGTTATACCAGAAGTTATCATACCATTTCAGAAGTTCAGAGTCAAACATGGTTTAGTACAGTGTTGTAGAGGATAAAGAATATGTTAGCAAAGCAGTTATTTAATTTTTTAAAAATTAGTCCAAATAGCATATTTCTGCAACAAAAAAAAAGACCTTTTAGAAAGGTATAAGTGTGGCCCAGTTATTTCTTATACTGTTAAAGCTAGAATTTGTTTTTACGTTTTTACAATTGTGAGCCAGATTTGGCTATAACTCCGTGCAATTCCACTTTAACAGTGAAAGAGCTAAGCCAAAGTTTGTACTGGGAGAAGAAGTACCATTTACAGTGAGAGTTACCCACCATGGAAATGGGTTTTGTGTTGCTAGATGGATCTTCCAGAACAAGACCTATGAGAACAACGATGTACCGCCCTACATGGAATACGACCCGGTATCCATGCAGGCCATCATCAACACCACTGGTTTCACCGACGAGCAGCTGCAGGAAGTCAGTGGTGTCTATGCTCGCGAAATCTACAATCCCAGGCAGAAGGAAGTGGTGCTTGTGGAGGTCAAGACGAAGCACGAACCCTTAGTCAGTAAGTCGCTGGTACATTGGTATGGACTTTGGGGCACAAAACCTTTCATACAAAAAAGGCAACCGGTATAGGTTGTAATTGTCTGGCCTTGAGAAGTGTAGGGCCATTAAGCATATTTTTTTCATACAAAAGTTGGAACAAGTTTAGACCTACTTTATTTCTTAAGAAAATGTAATACCTTTTTCGAGTGATAGTTAATGCATGTGAGCGTGTACGTTGTCGGTACAAATGGCCGTGCTTTGATCGGTAATTTTGGGGGGAATAAAGCGCGCTTTTAGCATCCGGTATTATTTTTCAAATTTGTGTCATGTTCTAAATTCTTGGAGTGTTGGTACTGATTGCAGCGCTTGGGATCGCCTGTGAAAAAGCGCGGCACATAGCATACATTATTATCTTTTATTACTATTAATAACGGGACAATTAAAGATGATAGTAGTATTGGATGCAGTCGATCTAAAAAAAATTTTTTTTATTAAGTGATTTGTCGTCCGCCTTCTTAATAACGATCTACTCAAGCTGCGAGCTTTGAATTGGATTGAAGAAAGAGAAAGAGCATGTGATAACATCCTGTATCATTATTATTATAACAGTGCACAGACAACGAAGTTTCATTATGTTTAGAGTCAGGGGAGCTAATAGATAGGACAGTCTCCATTGATGAACAAATAAATATGTGCACCTAGAGCGTGGGTGTGTGTACCTTACAAAATGACATCATCATCATCATCATCATCATCATCATCATCATCATCATTATCATCATCATCATCAAATTGGCTGTGGCTTATGGGCTGACATGCAGGGGGCTAGTGCATGTTTTTGTGACAGCAGTGTCTTATCAATTCCTATTATAATGGGAGAGAAACGTGTACTTAAAATTGACTGTGTCTCTCTTTCAGTTGTCCCTGTGGTGGAAGCTGGTTTTGACTACTGGATCATCGGTCTGATCATCGGCATTCTAATCATCATCATCGTCCTCATCATCATCTGCTGCGTCATCTGCAGACGAAAGATGCTGGAGGGACAGTATCTAGGTAACATTTTGTGACCTTTTTTTGATCCTGTCCGACCCAGAATGCTCCATCCGGCTCGTGGCACCATCGCTGCACTTTGCCGTTCTCAGAGTGCCTGTTGTTGCATAAAAACTGGTTACTGATTCCTCTAAAAATAGGTTCAGTGATACCCACAATCCACCTTATTTCAACTTCCTTCTGTCATTGAGCTTGCTTCATGGAAAAATGGTGACATTTTTCGTGGTCGCCTTTTTTTCCACAAATATTCAAAGTCTTGTTGAAGTTCAGCATGTGCACAATGGCTAATGGCGGGTGTGATTTCTGAAAGGCAGTTTTAGAAGCTAATAACCATTATCATAAAGAAATGATGAGTTGTTTGCACTCGAAAAGATCAACGAGAGTGATCAATCAATTGTTAATACCCACATTTCTTTGTCGGATGTAGACATGTATAGTGCTTTGGTGATAAATTAAAACAAGATTGAGTTGGGAAGATATTGATTCCGATTTATCTGTGGGAGACCATAGCAGAAAACCAAGGAGGAACTCAAAGTTACATCACTTAGTGAAATATCTTTTGTTTAGTTCAAAGGTGCCATTTCAAATCTTATTCTCACTTAGAAATTTAGTGTTAATTTAGTAGGTCAGAACTGTTAGTTTTATTGCAAATCATATAATATTGAAGGAGAACATGACTGTGATAACTTTTGGTACATGTAGTGTGAGTGAAAATGCTCTTTTATGACTGATCATCAAAATGAAAATTATGTGAAAGTCATTTTCTCAACTGTCCGGTTTAAAAAAAAAAAATGCTTATCTTGTTTTTTTCTTCTTTTTCTTATTCTTCTTCTTCGTCTTCTTCTTCGTCCTCCTTCTTCTTTTTCATGTCATCATCTTCTTTTATTATTATTATTATTATTATTATTATTATTATTATTATTATTATTATTTCAGTGGATGAGAAAGAGCACAAGGCTGGGTTGGACCCAGAGAAGGAGCTGATGGACAGTGGATTCCATGATTTGTCTCGAGCGTAAGTTTCTTGTCCTAGATGTCAGCATTATTTTTTACCAGAAATTTATTTTGAATAATTGTTGTTTTAAAAAAAAAAAAAAATTAAACCGTTATTGTCAAGTCAAATTTTTTTGAATCTATATTTATTTTTTTAAATATTATTTCCACGAGTTTCTTGAACCCAAATATTTGACTGTATATTGTTTTGGTGTTTTGACAAGTTGAAAACTCTGACGCGGTTTAAATATTTTGATCTCAAGTATTTTCCATATTACATATTCATCTCTTTGACGTTTATATGTATAAACGAGTGTGTAAGATTATGTTTATGTGTTAGTGGTTGACCCTCAAGCAGCCACTTGCTCACTAGCATTAGATGTGTGAAGCAGACGTTAATAGTTTTTTGTGTGTGCCTGTTTTGCAAAATGTTATAACTTATATCAAGCATAGGCTGTGTGTGTGGCATGTGTGTGTTTATCCCCTCCATAATCTTTTGCTCTCTATTCCTAGATTTATTTAGTCATAACAATAAATCCCCCAAAGTTATTTGGTTTAGTTGTATATATATTTATACAGTGTATTTATTTCTTCCTGCTTTAATTTCTTTGTCACTTTCATTCAGCATGATTGTGCTAGAATGCCTTGTCAAAAGGGAAAAACAAACTGGATGTGCCTAAAGGTTTGGAATGTTGTATGCCCACAATGCACTGTACATAGTTTTGATTTTATTTGTGGGAGTAAGTAGAGGATAAAATCTAACTAGCTGTTATTTTATGGGAGAGTGTTAAGGAAGAGAGGAGTGGGATGGAGGGAGAGATGTTTGCGTACAGAATAGCTCTACATTTTTCAAGGGGAGGATCGAGGATGTATATATACAGTTGTGCATTTAGAAGACATAAATTGATTTTTCAAAACAAAAGTTATGGAGGGAAGGAGTCTAGTGACAACGGTGAAGAAATGTTAGAATTACAGAGCTGCCAACCCCTACGGAACGTCCGTAGTTTCTCCGGAAAATGTTCTTTAATTCCGCAACTACGCCATTTCAAGAAATACTACGGAAGAAAATTTTCAAAGCATACCTATTTTTTTACAAGTATCGAAACAAAGCCGCGAGAGACGTAGGCCTACTAGGCTTTCGTCAATATCATAGACTTTCGTATAGCGCTTTGCGTGTGCGCTATTTTTAGCTCAGCAGCCACTGCGCGGTAGACTGAGAGAGAGAGAGAGAGAGAGAGAGAGAGAGAGAGACCACAGTCATGTCCTGTGATCCCCGTGTTTCCTTCAGGCGATTACACGCGAGGACTCGCGATTAATCACGATTCCTCGCCGCGTATGGTGTTTCCTGCCCTAGCAGAAGAAAAGCCCTAACATGTCTATGCCTGTGAACCTATAACCGACAATGTTTTTTTTTATAAAAAATATAAATAGCAGCTTTAACAATTTGGTTTTAAACCAATGCAGTATCCATGCCATTAGTACATGTAGTGAGCCATTGGGTTAGCTTTTCCGAACAAAATGTTAAAACTGTTTTTTGTTTTTTTCAGGAACATTTCTATCATTTTAAAAATAAATATTTGAAAGTTAATGCTTTTTGTGTTGGTGTTTGGTTTTTATTTAAGCTAATATCAACATTTTAAATAATTCTCATTTTATCATGTGAAAATTCTTGTTCGTACATTTGCTACTGAAATTGAGCTGAAACTACTGATATTTTTCTTTGTTTGCTACTGAAATTTTTTTTAGGGGTTGGCAGCTCTGGAATTAAAATTAGTGGTCTTTGGGCTTGGGAAGAAGTTGAGGCAGCAGTGCAATCGCTGAAGAAAGGGAAGTCAGCGGGAGTGGACAACATACCAGCGGAACTGCTACAAGCAGGAGGAGAAGCGATGACTGATGCTCTCACCACTATCTGTAACAAGATCTGGCAGAATGGGGAATGGCCTACACCATGGACCCAGTCGCTTGTCATCACTCTTCCTAAAAAAGGTAACCTTCAGGAGTGTGAAAATTACCGCACCATCAGCCTCATCAGCCATCCCAGCAAGGTCCTCCTGAAAATAATACTCAACAGGTTGAAACCACAAGCTGAACAAATCATAGCTGAAGAACAAGCAGGATTCATGGCAGGGCGAAGTACCACTGAACAGATTTTCAACCTCAGAATAATCTGTGAGAAATACCTACAGCACCAACAACATCTATATCATGTGTTCATAGACTTCAAGAAGGCATTTGACCGAGTCTGGCATGCAGCTCTATGGGCAACCATGAAAGTGTACAACATCAGCCCTAAAATCATAGAAGTCATCAAAAGCCTGTATGACAAGGCTACCAGTGCAGTCCTCCATAACAGCGTCATCGGGAACTGGTTCAGAACAACAATCGGTGTGCGTCAAGGATGCCTACTCTCTCCAACACTCTTCAACATCTTCCTAGAGCGCATCATGTCAGATGCTCTTGCAGATCACGAAGGCACAGTCAGCATAGGGGGCAGAGCAATCTCCAATCTTCGTTTTGCGGATGATATTGATGGATTGGCTGGAGAGGAACAAGAACTTGAACAGCTTGTACAGAGGCTTGACACCACCTCCAGAGCTTATGGAATGGAAATAAGTGCAGAGAAGACCAAAATGATGACCAACAACACCAATGGCATCAACACGGACATCAAAGTACAAGGCCAATCCCTCAACACAGTGCACAGCTTCAAATATTTAGGAGCCATTGTGTCAGACAATGGGTCTCGACAGGAAGTCCTCTCCAGGATCGCACAAACAACTGCTGCCCTGACAAGGTTGAAGCCCATTTGGAAAGACAGAACCATCAGTCTACATTCCAAAGTAAGACTGCTGCGATCTCTGGTCATCTCCATCTTCCTATATGCTTGCGAAGCATGGACCCTCACAGCAGATCTCCAACGAAGAATACAAAGCATGGAGATGAGGTGCTACAGAAGACTTCTGTGCATTTCCTATACCCAACACATCACCAACGTTGAAGTCCGACAGACCATCACACAAGCCATTGGACAACACGATGACCTGCTCACAGTGGTGAAGAAACGGAAACTCCGATGGTATGGCCACGTCACCAGATCATCAGGCCTTGCAAAGACCATTCTGCAAGGCACAGTGCAAGGAGGTAGAAGAAGGGGGAGACCGAAAAAGAGGTGGGAGGACAACATTCGAGAATGGACTGGTTTGACACTGAGCGAAGCCATGAGGGCTGCTGAGGACAGAGAAAGATGGAGTATGCTGGTTAAGCGATCATCTGTGGTGCCCCTACGACCTTCGGGTTATGGGACAGGATAGGATAGGATAGGATAGGATGGGCTTAACAAAACAGTACAAAAATTTTTAAACAAAAAAATAAAATTATCTATAGGGAAAGAGATTATATGTAAATATACAACAGGGGAAAAAAAGTTTAAACAGTTGCAAGTTTTACAAAAGTTTCAAGCAGAATATTCACAACTTTCCGGCACCTCTCATAAAAACTCGTGGGTATCGCCATTATAAATTAAAACGAGGTTAGCATGAAACCAAGTTCCGGTCTAGCTTGTTTTGCTTTTATCAAAGCTTGATGCGTGACTTTTAAATATGGCAAATTGCAGAAAACGACAATTGTTAGAGCCAGAAAACGAATGGGATCAGTATAAAAACGGTGGAGGAAGTACATGCTCAGTGAAAGGATGCAAAAAACAATCGTAGAGGCCTGTATTTGTGGCGACTTCGGAGGTGCGTCGATCATCGACAGAAAGTGAAACAGGACCTGAAGACTCTTGTAGTTTTCCATAGCTTCGCCGTCGCAACCTTCACAAAACACGAAGTAACTGACTATTTTAGGCGAGTGTTGTGGCCAAGTGGGCTAAGGCGGGACTAACTTGCCTTGTCCACAAGCCAGAAACCAATGGTGCCTGACAGGTGTGGGTTCGAGCCAGCATCTGGGCGTTATGTTTTTCCGAATATTTTTCAAAAATTCACAAATAATGTTAGGTAGGTAGGGTTTAGGCGCGCCACTGGCGATAGAAAGGGATAATAAACTGCAGAAAAAAAATTAAAAATATGTGAGGGTACGATACAGGTGGCCAGTGACACATGTTATTATTCTTGAATATTTGGAAATAACTCACTAAAACACGCGGAGAAAAAAAACGGAAGTATGTTTCATAGAGGGGATTCCCGTTGGTGCATAGGATAGCAGAAAAGTGTGAATACTGTAGAACCTTTTTCTCTTTCCTTTTCCTACTTGCCTTTGATCTTTAACAATAACGATCAAATTAACATGAACAAGAAGATAAATGAGCCTTCCCCCCCCCCTTCCACACACACACACAAAATGCCCCCCTTTGCAACAAGTATTATAGGAGTGTTGGTATCTCTGAATTTTGTGGAAACCAGCACGAGCCAAACTCTTGAAAAGCTTGTCTGCTGAGTGAACGTTAGTAGATGTGGAAGTGAAAGAAGGTATCTGCGCATTTACTCTGGGACAAGAAGTCCCTAAATGGAAATGAATGCTGAATAAGTGAAGGTAGAAGGTTAAGCAGAATAGCTGCCTGGCAGTAAATGTCAATATTAGAAGGTGTGTTGTGTGGCAGTGCAGGGGTTAAGTGGAGAGCATGTAAGATTTTGTTTGCGTGGCAGTGAAGAGGTTAACAGGAAGTTGCGTTTCTCTCAGTGACTATGACGACTTCCCGGAGAAGAAGCTGGCGCCCAACATCGTGGACTTTGAGGGTTTCCCTGACGACGACAACGAATCTTTCGGCTCTGGCGAGTACGACGGAGAAACCACAGCGTTCAACGAAGACGGCTCGTTCATCGGTGTGTACAACAAAGACAAGAAAGGCCCCCCGCCGTACAAACAGAACAACTCCGAGTCCAACGTTTGATACCTCCCTGATCAGCTTCATAGTCTTGATAAAACATCTGGTGTTATTGAGCTTCTCTTACGGAGAAAATATTGGGCGCCTATGATTTATAGAACTGACCCTCTCTGTAAACTCTTATTGATGTCAGCAGGCTTCACTGTTTGGGATAAAATGTCTGGCGTCTGTGGAGTGGAAGATTTGTGTTTGAAAGACGTCTGTTAATACTAACTAACGAGCCTTTGCGTACATTTTTATTACACAGACTTTCTCATTTTAAAAAGATTTCAATGGAATGTAATGTTTCTTGCATAGAGCGGATGTCAGCTGAAAGAGCTACCGGAGGCACTGTCATCTATGTACTGTTTTGTTGTGTTTGGCTGTAATGGGTTGGAGGTTGTTCGAGTGAGGTTGGCCATTTATTTGAGGCAGAGAATGTTTGTGTGTGTGAAGATAATAGTTGGGGTGGGGGTAGTAAGGGGTGGGTGGGAGGGGATTAACCATTTGACTGTCAGAAAATATGTGCTGCTGTGTCTAAACATTACTCTTCTCAAGTGCAATTTAGTAATACCAATACTTTTATTCTCTCACTGAGAAATCAATTTACAAATGCATTCATCTTTAAGAGAAAAACGAACTGTTCCGAATGGTGTCAGAAGTGTGCACATTTAGGGAAAGTGATTTTATTTACTTGATAAACTCTTGAAAGGCTACTATGTCGTGTTTACTTCAATGATGCAATCACAGTGAAACATTTCTTTGTGTGGGGGGTAGAACAATTTTCTTTGAAATGATAAAGAGGGAGAGAGAGAGACCAAATAAATAATAATGTGTATCAATACACAACTTAAATAATATTGTTAATAATCGAGAGATAAATAATATAAATAATGTTGTTAAGATTCAAGAGACCAAATAATTCACATTGAAAAGACCAGCATGAGCAGCTTGCATACTTTCAGCAGTCAAATAGTTTATTGTGGAAAGCTGTAGAAAAATAACACTGGATTTGCCTTGAGACGTTTTGAGTACTGGCACAGAGTGAGATTTTTGAGAGGGTAAAGTCTGTGGAAATAAATTGGTTAAGATGTCATGTGTTTAAATTGTACAAGATGTTTTCTTGAAAGAGTTAAGTGTAGAATTGATGAGAGTGAAGTTTTCATCCATCGTGCATTTCTTTGTGGTCAGAGAATATGTAACAAAGGGCAGCAGACTCTGAGAACAACCCTCTGTCACAGAACTACATTCTAGCTTGTTTAACACTTTTTATTGTTATTATTATTATTTTTTTGTTGGTGGTTAATTTTAGTAGTTGTTTTTTTTTCATCACGATTGACATGAGTTTGAATTCAATAGTTTATTTAGAATATGTATTAAAAAAAATATTTTTTTAGTCTGAGTTTGAATTCCTTAGTTTGTGTGGAAATACATGTTTTTGTTATGAGTGGAATGTGTTCATATGTTCAAGATTGCATTACATGGAGAGAAAAATATTTCCACGAATTGTATTTGGTGTGCCATGGCATTGGAAAAGGTACTGTTCTTTGAAACAGGCTGTGCCTTAGTTAAGCAACCAAGCAGATTACATTTAGACATTATCTTAGCAAGAGTTCATCTCCATTTATATTATTTATATAACCAGCCTTATTCCATTTAATGCTTTTTTTTTGGTTTCCATCAGGAGTTCAGTGTGAAGCCTCAAGTTTTTAGGTTTACTTTTTTTTTTCTCACATCCACAAATATTTTCATGGAATCTTTCTTATGTAAGACATACTTCATGAGAAAAAGAAAAAGGAATTTGTTGTTTTTATGTTTTATTTTTTCTCTTTTAAATATTGCTTGGGCTAGATGAGATTGGCTCTGAGATAAGGATTAGTGAGATTGGCCCTGAGTTAAGGATTAGCAATACACTTTTTGAAAACTATGAATCTGGAATAACAAAGTTAAAACATTTTCAAATGTCCAGACTGAAGAGCAGGACTTCGATTGTGGTTCTTGGTAAAAGTAGTTTTTGGTTTTTGAAAATTGACAGTTATTTTGTAAGTGTGCCTTATTCCAGAAGGAAACGTAGTGATAATTCTTTGATCTCTCTTTGCAGACGTCCTTTGCAATTATCAAAATGTTTTTCCTAGTCCTGTGCCATGCTATGCAGAACAGATTTTGTTTTAAATAATTTAAAAAAAAAAAGATTTTTTCCATTTCTGTGGCTAGTTGTGGTACAATTGTATGATCTTTGTGGCCAGCTGCACTAACACTTGCACTGTTACAGCTTTGACTGACGTTGCGCTTGTTTCTACATTTTAAATTGTTTGTCCTTTTAAGACAAAATATTATCCTGTAAGGTGTAAAACTAGATACACAGATAACATGAGAAAACAGGCAAAGGAAAACACTCCCCCTCCTCCCCAAAAGCGTGTTTTCTTTCACACTGTTTGTCATTTTTTCTTGTCTTTTAAATGAGCAGTTTATATACCCTGACAAAATATTTGGGTCTTTCCATATTTGGTATTTGAATTTTTATGTTAAAGGTAATCGCAAGGTTAGTTATTGCTGCCACTTTATGCTTGATATTTCAATAATATCCTTTGGATAAAGCTATGGCACATTGTACGATTTTAACATCTGGCGGTTCTGTGCCAGCACTTTCAGAAGCAGTATGTTGGTTAGCCATTTTGAGAACATTCCTACCGCAGCTATTGCCATAAGAATAAGTTTCACAAGTTTTATTCATTCCAAACTCCACTAGGAAGAACATGCAATAAGTTTGAAACAAATTTTTTTTTAAAATGTGGAGTTTCTTATTCATAAATTATTTTCAGTATATTTATGAATGTATATATTTCTTTGTTTATTTATTTTTTTATTTTTTATTTTTTTTTACTTTTTAATGCCCATTGTGGCATTTTGCAAAGCATATCTGCTTTATAGAAAGAAATGTTTGTATAGCGCCACCTGTGAGGTTTTACGCATGCAATTTCAGGGTAACTCAAATCAGACTTTGCATTGCCAACAGTTATGTGTCTTGCCATGGTGTAACATTATTGTTTAAAGGATTTCATTCTCACAAATACTTGTTTCTTCTTTTAAATAATTTGTTCTGAAAATGAACAGTATTTTATGACTTTTTTATAACACCCTTTGTACGCTAATTGGCTGGTCTCATATCGTGTGAGGTTCATGCCGCGTAACTTTATTTTTCTGTGTAATATTTTTTCTTGGAGGAAAAAAAAAGCATTAGCAGGATTGTGTGTGTTTAGTTGCTTGAACTATTCAAATACCCCAGCTGTGTAGTTGAAAATAGATGATTTATAATAGAATGCTGGAAAGAAAGAAAATTAGAAATATTGTAACATGAAAAGAATTGAAGATGGTTTGTGTAGCAATATTTTACAAGGGTCTTGGACCTAAAATAATCGAGAAGGTCATAAGCATCTTTGATTCTTTTGCTTTTACGATGATTTCTGTCAGCATGTAAAATCTGTTTTGTTTGGGAAATTTTAAAGTTCTTTTTAAAAGCCAATGATTTGGGAACTTTCAGACAATGTATGCTTTTTTGTGTTTATTATTATTATTATTATTATTATTATTATTATTATTATTATTATTTGTATAAAGATCGACCTTTTTATTAATATTGTATTGACTGTAAAGTTTGTCAATTTAAATATTATATATGAGAGTAATTGAAATGTATTTTCTTGAAACAAGTATACTAGCTTTCATTCTGTGTGGTTGATGATAGAGGCATTGATTTAGCAAATTACGTTGAATTGATTTTCAACATCAAAATTCAAGAAAACTGATTTTGAAGTCATAAAAGTACTGGGTTTTTTTTTGCAGTCAATTTTCTAAATCACAAACATAGGAGATATTTTTTAACCACCACCCCTCTCCCCCCTTCCATTTCACCATCCCCCACCCTACGCTTCCACCCCCTTCTTCCTTCTCCATCTTCTCCGCCAACTCCCCCCCCCCCCCCCCAAAAAAAAAAAAAGTAATTTATCAATATATATCTATGATAAGATAATGTAGATAATTCTATCAGTTTGTATTATGATGTAGATAATGCTTGCGTTTATAAGGACTCGGTCATTCTAAATGTTTGTACATCTTGCCTTTGTGGATTCAAATGTTGCTGGAAATTTCTGTTGGCTTTGTTTGCTCATGTACTAGTTTTCTCTTTCTGGACTGTTAGCACACACATTTATTTGCAACGCCTGTATGGAACAAATGGGAGTATTTTGCATGGTAAATGCATGATGCTGTCTTCTTCAATTCTGCAAGCTTGGTGTTGAGAGAGATATATATACGCTGGCTGGGTGACTTTGTGTTTGTACACATGTAGTATCACATTGAGATTGAGTATACCTAGTAGTTTTTATTTAGTACACAGAACTTGAATAATGAACACTACTCACTGACTAGCCATGATGTATATTCAGTACTAAAAAGCTTGATGGATAGGAATGTTGGTTTTTTTTGTATTACTGTTTTTTATGCACTCTATATATACTTGTTGATTGAAGTCTTGTTAGATTGTGTGTCGTCTTGAATGTGTCAACTTGCAGCAATTTTCATGAAGCCATTTATCTTTCTATCACCATACTCTTGTTACATAAATTGGTTATGAAGAGTCAGCAACATATACAGTGCTCGTTCTTAACACACAGGTGACGCACCTCATTGAATGTGGTGACTCCTATCATCTTTACCATTTTGCAGGATAGCCGATCCTCTAAAAAGTTTGAAATCGTATTTACCCCCATTTTGTCATTGTTGTATTCACACGAGTATCATTCATCCTAATGTAGATCAGCTTTAGTCTTTTATCATCAGTTACATTTCACTCCATGCATGGTAGCTTTTGAAGCAAACTGTTAATTATCTGTCCTCAAATGTTGATATTACTGCGTCAGGTTGCCTGACCATCCTTGGTGCTAAAGAAAAAGAAAACGCAAATGTACAATAATTGTAATGATAAGGATGCCTAGTACCATGCCAACAGTTCAATGCACAAAAGACCAAAAAAAAGGATGAACAGTGTTACATTTTGATTTTTAGCCAGTTCTGGCAATGCTGCTCACATAAAATCACTTTTAACAAGTGTACAAATGCTGTACTATTGATAGGACGTCATCCCAATGCACACAAAACCCCACCCTGTTTGCCAAAGCAGATCATGGATCCATCAAAGGCAATGTTCTGGTGTCCAAGGATTTGTTGGTGTTTGTCTTGGTTGTGTAATCGGTACCACTGTAGTTTACCTGACGTGAGCAAATTGATGACAACACTTCTTGGTAGTAAGTGGGTGCCAAAACCCGGTAACAGTTTGCTTCAAGGGCCAGGTTTGAAGGCGGATGTAACGGTCACATCATCATGTTGTTTGAAACTCTGTGCAAAAGAAAGGTCAAGCGTGGAGAGTTCAGCGTTGTTGTATTCGTATTTGCCAAGCCTCGTTTTTACAAATATTTTACACGTCCCCCCCCAAACCCTTGGTGGAATATTTACAGCCACCAGGGGCTCCCTCAAGAGAGACCACCCTGTCTGCCCGGCTGTAATGCCCTCCGTGTTACATCCCCTTTTTATTTTTCATTACATATTTGTTTTACAATAACCTGAGACTTTTTTTTTGTTTTGGTGGTCTTAAGCGACGTCATTGTGCACGTGCGAAAGGTGGCAGCCCTGGTGGACTGGTCTCTCTTCCCTCATCCCCCTCACACCCTTCTAGCATGCCGCTGACACTGGCACTGTGGAATAGCATTGAACGTCGCAAAAATGGTGCCCCTGTATTCTGGAGTAGTGAGTGCCCTCTTGGTGTGCACGATAACCTTACATTGGCATCTCCATGGTGACGGGGAAAATGCTTCTCACAGGAGTCGTCTTTCTGTAATGACTCTTTAGTCAGTGGTTCACTACCCCGCCCCTTGTTTCGCTGAAGCCGCACCTTTAAAGAATCGGGTTATTGTGTGAGAAGGGCAGGTGACGGCCTCAAATAAGAGCACGCGTCCTTCAGGATGGCATTGACGAAGATGCTTCATGCGGTAAGTTGGCGCGGCGTCGATGGTAGGGCGGATTTATAGCTTGATTTCGGCCAGTGGCTTGAGCGACTCTTTGAGCTGTCTTTTCCACACAGTGTCATCGTCATGCTAACTGTGGTGTGTCCCTGTGTCAGCAAAGTGTTTTGTCTCTTGTCTGTCTGTCTTTCTCTCTCACAGTGCAGGTACCAAGTTACGGCCCTTGCAGCCTCCAAAACATAAACGTCTTCACTACCTTCTGCTGCTTCTGCCTCTGACTAAACACCATTCTTCATCCTCGCAGTCTCCCACAGCCTTGTAACAGAGCACTGCGTAGAACATCTTCTGCGTTACTTTACAAGTTTTGCCATTCTCTCGTCTATCTGCATTATTTCCGGGTTACCTTTCTTTTTCTTTTTTTTTTTTTTGTAATGCTTGTATCCAGAAATTAAAAGTTTAATACTAACAGCTGCATGTTGATCTGGGTTGGATTGGATGTTTCAAGACAATGTACCACCATTTTGTGACAGTTGTCACTGCGAGTGCAGACATTCTGCGTTTGGCATGCGATTGCATTTTGAACTGGACTCGCAATTTTGTAATGATTTGCTAAGCATCATTCCGCTTTGGCCCGACTGCATCGCAGGACTTCTCTACAGTTGTGTGGTACCCTTTGATATTCCACAAACCATTTACATGCCTGTTGCATTCTTGTCCCACAATGCATTATTCTATACTCCTTCCCAACCATCCCCCTACTTCTTACCCCCCCTGCAAGGACTGTTTGAAACGAGCATAGCTGGAGTTAAAGTGTGGTATGTAACTGTCTTTTCTTTGTTCTTACACTGTGACCTGTCACTATACATTGTTCATAAAGTATCAGCTCTTTATGTCAAGGCGGACTGAACACTGTTCACAGCCACTGTATTTTTGCATCATTACATTTGACATCTGGCTTCTTCACCTTTAGTTTTTGTTTCACATAGATCATGTACTCAGCCATTTTAATAATTGTGATGTCATGGTCACATCTTTGACATTATATTTTACCTGTGACATCATTTGATAGGTCTTTTGTTATTAGTGAGTTTGTGCTCACCACTTGTTTCTACGAATCTTTGTACTTTTTTTTTCTTTATGCTTTGGTGTATGCTTCTGGACTATTTGTTGTTGCTTGGAGAAGGCATTTCCACTCTTTTTCGTTTTCATGCGCTTTGTGAATTTAAACAGGAATTTAAATAAGATTTATTTTTGTTGTTGGGTGTAGGGAGGGTAGAGTTTGCAGTTCGTTCATATTAGTTATTTTAACTTTTAATATCTGTTTCCTAGAGGAAAGTGGGACAGGGAACCAATATAACAAATTACTATCTGGTTGTTACTGTATTTCTTTTTTACAATATTTGTTGTGATTTTACATCTTACTCTTCCAAAAATGCTATTGTTTCATGTTGACTTCTGTAGTTTTATTTGATATTGAAACAAAATATGCAAACTTGTTTTCGGGGGAACTCGAACTTTGGATGACAATGATGATGATCTTTGGTTGATTTTGATGCGGTTGTGATTTGAATTTTTGTTTCTACTAATTTGTCCATCATTTCGTTGGAGCATTTTATCGTCACAAAACTACTGAACAGAATATGAAGCACCTATAAATATTATTTGACAAATTTAATTGGATCATGCATATCACTTCTACTTTCCTCAGCATTCGTAAGCAAGTTATGTTTTTAAACCGTTTGTTTTAGATTTTGTTTAAGACTATTTCATTCGGGTAAGTTAACAATAAGGAGGTAAAATAAGATTTTTTAATGTGACAAGCTGTGCATAGTTATTAAACAAATACATACTGTTGCACACTGATGTCTACAAATTTGAAATAAACCTGCTATTCTGTAGGTAGATGTATGATAGTTTGACAGAATATCTGTATTACAAGTTGTATTTTGATTTCGCTAATCAAGAATGAATCGATGGTCATCTTCTTCTTGTAAACGATTAACAAAACGGATGGGGTATTTAAGTATTAAATTTGTTTATTATTTACTTTTACTTTAATATGTTATATTGAGTGAAAAAGCGAAGTCGGTGCTTTTCCTTATTGTTAAACTGATGTTATAAAATCTACGAGATTAACGGTTAGTTTAAAGGTGATAACACTAAATCAAGATTGATTGATTATGACGTTCAGCTGTTGTCGATTATGATGAGCCTGCAAAACCAGGTAATATTTCAGTTTGTCTGTAAAAGCTGTGTGGCTGCTGATGGCAAAAGTAATCAGCATGTCAATTGTACCTACTTTATTGACGTCATCGAAAAAAAAAGGTTTTTACATAACCAAAGCTTGATGTAAAATTGAAATTTAAAAAACGGACAGACATAAATGCATGGGAGAAAATAACCGTTACAATTAATTGACAGCACTGTCATATCGGTATTAACAGTTAGTGACGTCGTAAGTTAGAGATTTCATTCTATTTTTTTTTTTAAATTAAAGGATGACATCAGAGGTGCAAGCCACTTTTATGACGGAATCATTGCGTGGTTTTGAGCGTGACATCATGACACGTGTAAATACTGTTAGAAATGTGTGTACCATATTCTTTACATCATTGATGAGTGTTGGTTGACATTCTGTGACCTTCATTTTTTTATTTTAAAAATAACCTTCATTTCACTTTGGCTTTTGTGTCGTCATGATGACCTGTTTCTGTCGTTGTCATGGTAATCTGTTTTCTGTCGTTGTCATGTTAACTGTTCTGTCGTCATAGTAACTGTCTTCTTGTGCGTTGCTGACCGTTCAAACCGGAGGGTTACCTTTCGTCACTGTGTAAATTGTAAAACAACATAGTATATAAATCAATATTTTTTTTTAGTAATTAAAAATAAATTGAAAGAAAAGAATATGATGTATTGATGAATGTGAAGAGGGATGATGTGGTTTTGTTCTCTCTCTCTCTCTCTCTCTCTCTCCTTCTCTCTCTCTCCTTCTCTCTCCCTCCCTCTCCCCCACCCCTTACGTTGGGGCACCGGGGTTTTCTGTATAAATAGTATCCCCACTTTGTGAAAATTTAATGCTTGAAATTATCACTGTTTGTGTCCTTCTCCTTTGTTCTTTTTCGTTCCTAATCTGTTCTATCAATGTTCTATATTCTTCGCTAGACCTGTCACCTACTTTTTTTTCTTGAAAACTCCCAAAATTCCTCGTCTGTTATGGGGTCAGCTTGGGGATATTGGACACTTTCTGCCAAATGGTCACTAGTACTTTCTATGATATTATTTATCAATGTAGGCATTTTATATGTATGTTTTGTTAATATTTTATTTTTTTTTTATTTTATAGTGATGTTTATATTCTATTTTGTTTTTGCAAACTGGGGATGGGGAGTTAGACTGGAGTGCAGCCTCAACCTCCCCTGAATCCCCGTTGGGGTGCCGGGGGTTTCAGTATAAATAGTATCCCCACTTTCTGGAAATTTAGTGCTTTAAATTCCCACTGTCGCTGTCTTTCTCATTTACTCTTTCTCATTTCTGCTCTGTTCTATCAATCTGCTATACTATCGTCTTCTTCGCTAGCCCAGTCTCCTGCCTTTTTTCTTGAAAACTCTTCCGGGACAAGACTCATTTGTGTATGAGGTCTGTTGGATCAGCTTGGGAATATTGGACGCTTTCTGCCAGGTGGTCACTAGGGCTTCCTATGATGTTATTATTTAGCAATGTAGGCATTTTATATGTATGTGTTTGTTGATAATTTATAATGATGTTTGTATTCTATTTTGTTTTTGTAAACGGGGGTTCGATAAGTTGGGGTAAAGCCTCAGCCGTCCCCTGCGTGGGATGTCTTTATTGTAAAGTGACTGGCTGGTGGAGAGTATTCAGTTTTACCACTAGGGTTGTTTCAGCAGATCTTTTATGCGGATCAGGGGTTGTCCGGTCCTGATTTGGCTCGGAAGAGTCCGCTGGACCTAAAGCAATAATCATGTAATGTAATGTAATGTAACCTCCCCTGCATGGGATGCCTTTATTATGAAGTGACCGGCTGGTGGAGTGCCTTCAATGTTACCATTGGGGTTGTTTCAGCAGATCTTTTATACAGATTGAGGGTGAGTTCTCTTTCAACCAAGTGGTGGTCCTGATGCGGCTCTTTGCAGTCAGCTGGACCCTATAAACAATTACTAACTCATTCTCTCTCTCTCTGTGTCTCTCTCTCTCTCTCTCTCTCTCTCTCTCTCTCTCTCTTTGCAGTCAGCTGGACCCTATAAACAATTACTAACTCGTTCTCTCTCTCTCTCTCTCTCTCTCTCTCTCTCTCTCTCTCTCTCTCTCTCTCTCTCTTTTCCAAAGTGTCTACTTGATGACCTTGGTATTTTATATACACACACACACACACACACACACAAAAGAGCGTACACCGGTCCAAACGTCGTTTACACCCTCAGCCCTAGCGATGATATTACATTTAAATTTCATACGACTAAAGTATTCCAAACTAATTTTGCAATTCAATCCAATTAGTCCAATCCAACAGGCTTTTTGAAAGAAAGTAAATCTATAATAAAAATGATATATATTCTAATTTACTCTTTACAGTTGTGTTTACAACTGAAGAAAAGTCCCACGGAATCGAAGGGGTATGAATATGTTTATTTTACCTTTTTAAAGCGAACTATTTTTTTATGCGAATGCATTGGGGAACCCCCATTTTTACCGCCCAGATTGTTCCGCATGGCATCAGGAATCTAGAGCCAAGTGATGAAATGTGCGTACGTGACAATGTCAATGGTAGTGTTGATACACAGGCTTGGAAGTCTCGTCTCTCGTAGGCCTCAATTACATACTATACATACTATACCACGTACGTATGTAGGAGGGGAAAGAAACGACTTCAGAGCTTGTGGTTGATAGATGCATATAGTATTGGTCATCTTATGGCTGATGCAGGCTTGCAGGAGGCATGGTGGCCGAATGGTTAGAGCGTTGGCTTGCGGATCGGAAGGTCCCGGGTTTGAGCCCAGGCTGGGCATTGTGTTGTGTCCTTGGGAAAGACACTTTACTCTCGTTTCCTACTCCTTCGGATGAGAGTATAAACCGAGGTCTAGTCTGTGTCGCATACATTACATCATAACGGACTTTAAAGATCCTGACGCTCATGTCCTAGACGGGTGAGCGCCGGTAACAAGAACACACCCAGCATACACCTTGGTAAAAAAAAAAATACTTGACGCAAACAGAGTTCACAACAAGTGAACAGCACAAAGATTCTTCTGAAATAAGGCAAGAGAAGGACCACAAAGAAACTTTGACAGTCATCAACTATGTTTCATCAAAAAATCCGTTTTGCGCTGACATGAGTCTTAGGTCTATTGCTACTGGCCAAGCAGCTGACTCATCTGTCAATGCTGACCAAGCTGTTGAAATTGGTCAGCGCATTCTCCAAGGGATGACGGGTCAATCTCCAGCAGACGTGACGATCAAGAAAAGCAATCAAGCAGTCACAATGGCGACAAAAACTGGAGTGACTATTGACCAGGAAATGGTGCAAGTGGATCCGCAGTTATTGTTTCAAAGGTTGGTGTAAGTCGCTGGGAATGATACCAACAGGCTCGAAGAAATGTTTTACTATGGACTGGCCAATGTACCTGCCTCCTTGTTTGATGCGACAGGATTCCCCAGAAAAGCCAACAAACATACTCTTTTCAGGATTTCTCTGGTCTGCTGTCAATGAAACTGCATCCTTGCCAAGAGAAAATGTGAAATACATTCTCGATGGTGGATCCCTTTTGCATCGCCTTCCATGGCCCAGAGGGTCGTCCTACAAAGATCTAGCAGAGATGTATATCAGCTTTGTTGCTAGGAAACATACACTAGCTACAATCATTTTCGATGGCTATGTTGATGGCCCAAGTACCAAAGATGTTGCCCATCTTCGAAGAAGCAAAGGCATGGTTGGGAGACATGTAGCCTTTGATCCTGACATGATCCTCTGCGAAAACAAAACAACAGTCTGTAATAACAGTCTTTTTGCCCATGCATTATGTGGATGCGACACGACATCTCATCCCTTCAACATCTCAAAATTACTCACAGTCAAGAAGCTTGATTCAGGAGAGCTCCTGGATGAGGCTAGAATATTCAATGATAAGATGTCAAGTCATGATGCTGTTGCAGCGGCTGGTGAGAGGGTATTTGTTCACCTGTACAGTGGAAAACGTTCTGATACCTTGACCAAACTGCGGTTTGTCAAATATGAGCAAAACGTGTCTGCAAGCCATACACAAATCCAAGCTAAAGTGCTCCCCCAACAGCAGCAGCAGCTGAATTCCATGCCTACAGAACATTCTACCAAGTCTAGGAGTAGCTGAATCTAGACAGAGACCATGGTCTATCACTGTCACGTGACGCTGACGTAAGTCAGAATCCCGCGAACATCGTTAGTCCATACGACCCGAGCACACCCCACCCACACACTAAATAAGAACACAAACACCAGTGGTAAATTAACGAAACAACTCTTTTATTCCCCAAACGTACTAACTACCCGCCCGTCCCTCTAACAGCACACACTTCCCTCACTCACACTCACAAGCATACACAACATATTTAACAATAAACAAATGATATTTACAAATGCAATGATGAAATGAAAATTTATAAACTGATTTGTGAAAACCTGTTTCTATATTCGCTCTGTTCAAAACTCTGAAAAAAATATGCGCATATTAAGGCCTTTCTTGTTATACTTTCAAAACCTATTGCTCAAAGTTGTTTAAGCACTTTTTTTTCAGATTTCCTTTTCAAACCGAAATGAAACACTCCTTGACGTCGACCTTCCTGTAGACGATACAGAATTACCACCCCTGAAGACACAGCAGCGCATAGGCAGCCCTCACACGGTTCCCATCCGAACCACACACGGTCCTCAGTACAGGGAGAAGGTAACTCGGCTGGGTGGCTCCTGCGTAGCTGACCAGACCCCTCAGCGTCCAACCCAAGTCGGACCGGAACCAGAATCAGTTCGACCTCAGCCGCTCAGATCGTCCCGGCAGATGTTCAAAACAATCATCATCATCACCGGCATCATCAGCATCAGTGCACTGAAAATACAGTCAGATATCCTAACATTTGCCAACACGATTATATTTGCCAAAACTGTCACCATCGTGTTGTCTTCACTGTTTTCCGCGCACAAACGTCATCACGAATAAAATCGTAACACAAAAACTTTATCAATGTCTATGTTTCATTGTTCATACTTGTTCCGATTCATGATTATTAAATGTCTTTCATCGTACACAACCTTGACTATACTCTCTCCAAATTGTTTACTTTTGCCTTCGACTCAGATACTCCAGCACAAATCTTTACTATTGACATCATGCCTTATGAAAATACATAAAAGATGAAATTCAACAATTGTCTAGATACCAACCACAATCAAACCTTTAATGATATAGCAATGAAAATACTTCCATTCAATTTATATTTAATTTTAAATGCAGTCATTCCTCTACTAAAATACTTATTAAATTTCCTTTTAAAAATACTGATAATATACTGACAAATTATCTCCCTTGCGAAAATAATGAAAGCAACGTATATATACAGAATAATTCTCTCCCTTCATTTAATAAAACGATTATACTGTATTCAATAATTTATTTACTATTAAATAAATGATAATAATAAGAAAAATCCATCATAAAATAACAGAATAAAATCCCCCCTATGAACGTATTTACCCCAGAACAATGACCTAACATAATGGTGAAAAATATTACATTCTACAGGCTTACCTATTTACACACTCATACACCAGAGAATGCAGCACGCCACTAAAGAAAAACATGGGTATTTACCTCCACTGGTGATAAGACCTCAACTGGCACGTAGACAACACAAGACAAGACAACACAAGTTGAGGCGTCCTTCAGTCTCCGCCGCACTCCTCCGGGTCACAGGGCATCCAAGTCAGGGCTACTGAAAATGGCCTTGCAGGGGAACCAATAGAGTTTCCACTACTGCTTACTAAGGATATCAAACACAGATATACGCCTAGTCCTACCCTCGGTGCGATTCCGTCTTCTCTGACGCTTTCTGACTGACTGACCTCTATCATTTCAGTACAATACCCTTTGTAACTTTCTAGAATAGTGAACGTGCTCAGCAAACGGCCGACCAGGCCTAAGCTGGTTTCCTCTCTCTATATCATTTATGCGTACACTCTTGCTCGGAATTGACAGCTAAACGAACAGTGCAACTAACTTACGAAAAGCACGAGTTTATGTCCAGTTAAAAAAATGTATGGTAGCCGGCGCGTGACACACCTCCTCCCCAGATCAAACACCCGGGTTTGATTATCTTTTGGCTACCTGACTATTTTTCTTTTACTCCCTTCAAGTGATGTACAGTCTGTCTAAATGTTCCTGCTAAGAAAATCGGCTGGTACATTTTCCTTTCCTGGGATGTTCTCTATTCGGATGGAGAACGGTTGTAACTACAGCGCCCATCTCATTAGCCTACTGCTAGTGGTTTTCGCCTGTTGCAAATACTGCAGCGGTCTGTGATCGGTTTGTACCACAAAGGTTCTGCCATAAAGATACTGTCTAAACTTCAGGACACCCCAAACTATGGCTAGGCATTCCTTTTCTATGGTAGAGCAATTACGTTCCGCTTTTGACAGTTTCTTACTGGCGCATGCGATCGGTTGCAACCCACTACCCTTGTCTTGACATAACATCGCCCCTACTCCTCCCTCTGACGCATCTGTCTGCAGGACGAACGGACGATCAAAGTCAGGCAGCGAGCACACAGGACCCGAACACAACCTGGCATTCAGCGTTTCGAAAGCTGTCTCACATGCATCGGACCACGTCACTGACCCTGCTTTACCCCCTTTTGTCAAGTCTGTCAATGGAGCGGCTATGGCTGCAAAGTTTGGGACAAACTTCCTATAATAGCCCACCAACCCCAAAAATGACCTAACCTGTCTTTTTGTCTGCGGTCTCGGCGCATCCTTGATGCGTTGCATCTTGTCTTCCTCAGGACTGATCTGACCGTTCCCTACAGTGTGTCCAAGATACTCTAGCTGTTTGAAACCTAGGTAAGACTTCTTAGGTCTGGCTGCCAACTGAACCTCTCTCAACCTACAGAAGATCATGGCTATGCACTGTAGATGGCGCTTCTTAGTCTCAGACGCTATCATGACGTCATCCATGAAGTTACTCACTTCTGACAAATGCAACGGTTCCAGAAGCTTCCTCATCATTCTCGAAAAGATTGCCCCTGCTGTTTTCAGTCCAAATGGCATCACGTTCCACTGGAATTGGCCTGCTGGTGTGGTAAATGCTGTTTTCGCTTTGTCACTTTCAAGCATGGGTACTTGCCAATATCCTTTTGCCAAATCCAGCTTGCTGAGATATCTTGCCTTCGCTAGACATGAAAACAAATACTCGATGTCTGGCATCGGCTCGGCATCGAATATGACTTTCCGATTCAGCTTCCTGAAATCCACACAGAACCTGATAGTCCCATCCTTCTTTCTAACCAGTACGATCGGCGAGCTGTATGGCGAATTTGCTCTCTCTATTACCCCCATTTCCATCATGGTTTCGACTTCGGTCTTAACGACTTCCAGCTGTGAATGAGGTAATGGATACTGTTTTGTCCTAACAGGTATTTCATCCACCAGGCGAATTTCGCACGTGTCCAGGCTGGTTCTTAACGGAAAATCTGTGAGAATATCACTGTACTGACTAGCCAAAGTTCTCAGCTCGAGATGGATCTCGGGACAGTCGGGATCTAAGTGTATGTCTGCCGGACCCTCGGACGCTTTTAACGGGACTGTTGGTACATCCCCTCTCAGCACTGACATCTCTTCCTCTTCATCCTCATCCCTTTCCTCCACTACCACTGTGGACAACGCAACTCGTTCCTGGAATTTCTTAAGCAGATTGGCATGATAGAGCTTAGTCTTGCTGCCCACACGTACGCGATAATCACACTGGCCCACACGTTCTATCACCTCAAATGGTCCCTGCCACGACATCTCCAGTTTGTTGTGCTTTACAGGTAGCAACAGCAACACCCTGTCGCCTGCTACGAAACAACGCTGCTTAGCCTTTCTGTCAAAATGTTGCTTCTGCTTCTTCGATGCTGCTTCCAGATTGTCCCGGGCTAACCTGCACGTTTCCTCGATGCGATTCCGTAGATCTACAACATACTGGCTAGCATCTCGTATGTTTTCTTCCATCTGCTCCTTAGTCCACAGATCTCGCAGCACGGACATCGGTCCTCGGACTGTCTTCCCATACAACAATTCGAATGGCGAGAAACCTGTTGATTCTTGGGGTACTTCCCTGTATGCAAACAGGAGTGCGGGAATATACCTATCCCAGCTCTTTGGTTTTTCTGACGCTAATTTCTTTAACATGGCCACCAAAGTACCATTGAATCTCTCTACTAATCCATTCGACTGCGGATGATATGGTGTTGTACAATGGCCCTGAATACAGAGTAACCTGTTGACTTCCTTCATAACCTGAGAAGTGAACTGTGACCCTTGGTCTGTGAGTACCTCCTTCGGGATACCTACTCTGGACCAGATCTCCCAAAGTGCTTCGGCCACCCTTTCCGCATCTATCCTCTTCAAAGGAACGGCATCGGGATACCTAGTAGCATAGTCCACTGTCACCAAAATGAACCGGTTTCCCCTGTCGGACGCTGGTGTGATGGGGCCCACTATATCTACTGCTACTCTTTGGAATGGTTCTTCTACCAAAGGTAAGTGCTGCATAGGAACTCGGGGCACCCTTCCCCTCGGCACTACCCTCTGACACTGCTCACATGACTCGCAGTACCGTCTGACTTGACTGCACAAACCGGGCCAATAAAAGGTCCCCCATATCCTCTCTCGGGTCTTCTTCCCTCCCAAATGTCCTCCCATCGGTGGATCATGCGCTAGTCTGACTACCGTCTCTCTCAGCTGCTTTGGTACTACCAACTGTGACATCTGACTTCCACCTTTTGCGTACATTCGGTAGAGAATACCCTTCTTTCTACAGAACTCTACCAGTCCCTTTCCTGAGGTGATGGCCCTACCTTCATCTGCAAGCTTACGTGTTCTGGCCAAAGTCTCGTCTTGGGTTTGCCACTCTATCAATTGAGAAGGTGTCACATCACGATCGACCTGCTTGATCAACTTCAAAGGACCCTCCCCCTTCTTTTCTTTCTTTGCCTGCGCTCTAGTCTGAACAGCTGCTGCCATGGCGCACTCACTAGCGTCTACGGTCACTGGGCTACGTTGTCCGTCAGCGAAAGTCACCCAATTACCAAGTATAACGTCTGGTCCCATGTGCTCAACCACTATGAGTTCGATTTTCCCCCTTACAAACGGCGAATCTAACTCAACCCAAGCAGTAGGATACTTAGCCGATTTGCTGTGGTCTACGGGATTGACGTCAACATGCCTCCCTGTTAACTGTTCTGGCTGCACCCACTTCGCTGCAATCGCGCCCATGTCTGCACCTGTATCTCGCATAATGCGGACTTCTCTCCCTTGGGCTAATCCCTTACTCCAGGGGTCAAAAGGTACTATGGTTTTCACTCCTACAGTTACTGGCCCTGTCATCGTGGTTGACGTTTCGGGAGCTATTGTCACCTGGTTGACGGCTACTTTATTCTGACAATTCCGGGCTACATGTCCTGGTTTGTGACACTTGAAACACAGCCGTTCTTCCGGCTTCTTCCCCGAACTAGACTGTTCCCCTCTGGTTTCTACCTTGGTTCCTGTACTTCTGTTAGGTTGTTTATCCCTTTTGAACTTGAAAGGACCCCCCATAGGTGGACGGGTAACTGCCCTCTTAGCATCGAGATGGAGCTGTGCCAGCTCTGCTGCTTCCTCCCCATTCTTCGGGCGTTTTTCCCTAACAGTCATCTCCAATTCCGGGTTCATGACCCCATACAGTTGCTCGGCCAGAAACATGTCTAACACTACTGCAACGTCTTCGATGTTTTTGTCAGCTAACGCAAACCAGCGCGTTACTGCGGTCCTTAGCCTAACATATAGCTGAGGAAAAGTTTCTGCAGGTTCTTTCTTAGCCTCTCGAAACTGACGGCGGTAGTACTCGGCGTCACGCCTAAACCTCTTAAGCAACGCCCCCCTTACTACATCGAAATCCTTGCTCTGCTCCACAGTTAGCCTGAGATAAGTGTCACGGGCCTCTCCCTGTAACAATGGAGCTAAACGTACCCCCCACACCTCCTTCGGCCAACCTTGCGTCACGGCTACCCTTTCGTACATCTGTAGGTACGCTTCGACATCCTCTTTGTCGTCTAGCGGCTTCATCTTTAATGAAAAGGACTTACTCGCCTCTGACGCTTTCCTATCCGCTTCGGATTTCTTCTCTGACGCAGCTATCTGATACTTCAGCCTTCGCTCGGCGGCTGCTAATTCCTCCTGACGAGCTTCCCTCTCTGCGGCTAACCTACGTTCGGCTGCTGCTAATTCCTCCTGACGAGCTTCCCGTTCTGCGGCTAACCTACGTTCGGCGGCTGCTAATTCCTCCTGACGAGCTTCCCGTTCTGCGGCCAGTCTACGCTCTGCAACTTCCCTCTCGGCAGCTAACCTACGTTCCAAGAGACGCTCAGCAACCTCCTGCTCTCCCTTACGCCTGACCTCGGCTATCACAAACTGGGCTAATGCTGCACCAGTGAGGCCTAAACTCTCCCCTAACTGTTTGATGTGCTCATGCGGGCTTACCCTAGTTCCTAACCCCTCCTTAATTTCCGGGTTATCACTAAGAGTCAGACCTGTCGCACCAGGGGTATGAGTAAGCGTACTCACTGTGGTTTTCTTCCCTGATGGGGTAGCCAAAATGGCTCCTTCCTCGCCTTGGGACTCGTCCCCCGGTTCGCTTCCCGCGGACTCAGCGCTGGGCCCCGCGGTGGCGCCACGCCCCATCCGAGTTGGTCGTCCCTCCCTCTTTGGCGGCATCCCTGACACGAATGCCCGACGACCCGGCGGTGACGACGGTTCCCGTCAGGACACCTGCCCAACAAAAAAAAACAGAAAACGATTAGGACTAGACAACGAATGATAACTAGACAGACAACGACAAGAGCCAGAGGGTTCCTACCACCTGGTACCTAAATGGCAGGAGGCAAACACTCACGCCCCCCTCCGTTCACGCGTGCCGCACTCTCTGGCCGTGGCCCTCAGTGCAACACACTCCCACTCCCGCCAACTGCCCGCTAGAACACATTCGTACACAGACACGTACACACACAACCACTGGTACACACAACTACACATATCCCACTACTCTACCTAATTACCTAAACAGTTACCTCCCCCTAATCCTATTCAATCCCACCGCTGCCACCAATTAATGTCACGTGACGCTGACGTAAGTCAGAATCCCGCGAACATCGTTAGTCCATACGACCCGAGCACACCCCACCCACACACTAAATAAGAACACAAACACCAGTGGTAAATTAACGAAACAACTCTTTTATTCCCCAAACGTACTAACTACCCGCCCGTCCCTCTAACAGCACACACTTCCCTCACTCACACTCACAAGCATACACAACATATTTAACAATAAACAAATGATATTTACAAATGCAATGATGAAATGAAAATTTACAAACTGATTTGTGAAAACCTGTTTCTATATTCGCTCTGTTCAAAACTCTGAAAAAAATATGCGCATATTAAGGCCTTTCTTGTTATACTTTCAAAACCTATTGCTCAAAGTTGTTTAAGCACTTTTTTTTCAGATTTCCTTTTCAAACCGAAATGAAACACTCCTTGACGTCGACCTTCCTGTAGACGATACAGAATTACCACCCCTGAAGACACAGCAGCGCATAGGCAGCCCTCACACGGTTCCCATCCGAACCACACACGGTCCTCAGTACAGGGAGAAGGTAACTCGGCTGGGTGGCTCCTGCGTAGCTGACCAGACCCCTCAGCGTCCAACCCAAGTCGGACCGGAACCAGAATCAGTTCGACCTCAGCCGCTCAGATCGTCCCGGCAGATGTTCAAAACAATCATCATCATCACCGGCATCATCAGCATCAGTGCACTGAAAATACAGTCAGATATCCTAACATTTGCCAACACGATTATATTTGCCAAAACTGTCACCATCGTGTTGTCTTCACTGTTTTCCGCGCACAAACGTCATCACGAATAAAATCGTAACACAAAAACTTTATCAATGTCTATGTTTCATTGTTCATACTTGTTCCGATTCATGATTATTAAATGTCTTTCATCGTACACAACCTTGACTATACTCTCTCCAAATTGTTTACTTTTGCCTTCGACTCAGATACTCCAGCACAAATCTTTACTATTGACATCATGCCTTATGAAAATACATAAAAGATGAAATTCAACAATTGTCTAGATACCAACCACAATCAAACCTTTAATGATATAGCAATGAAAATACTTCCATTCAATTTATATTTAATTTTAAATGCAGTCATTCCTCTACTAAAATACTTATTAAATTTCCTTTTAAAAATACTGATAATATACTGACAAATTATCTCCCTTGCGAAAATAATGAAAGCAACGTATATATACAGAATAATTCTCTCCCTTCATTTAATAAAACGATTATACTGTATTCAATAATTTATTTACTATTAAATAAATGATAATAATAAGAAAAATCCATCATAAAATAACAGAATAAAATCCCCCCTATGAACGTATTTACCCCAGAACAATGACCTAACATAATGGTGAAAAATATTACATTCTACAGGCTTACCTATTTACACACTCATACACCAGAGAATGCAGCACGCCACTAAAGAAAAACATGGGTATTTACCTCCACTGGTGATAAGACCTCAACTGGCACGTAGACAACACAAGACAAGACAACACAAGTTGAGGCGTCCTTCAGTCTCCGCCGCACTCCTCCGGGTCACAGGGCATCCAAGTCAGGGCTACTGAAAATGGCCTTGCAGGGGAACCAATAGAGTTTCCACTACTGCTTACTAAGGATATCAAACACAGATATACGCCTAGTCCTACCCTCGGTGCGATTCCGTCTTCTCTGACGCTTTCTGACTGACTGACCTCTATCATTTCAGTACAATACCCTTTGTAACTTTCTAGAATAGTGAACGTGCTCAGCAAACGGCCGACCAGGCCTAAGCTGGTTTCCTCTCTCTATATCATTTATGCGTACACTCTTGCTCGGAATTGACAGCTAAACGAACAGTGCAACTAACTTACGAAAAGCACGAGTTTATGTACAGTTAAAAAAAATGTATGGTAGCCGGCGCGTGACAATCACCAATGGATTGGGAATTGAAGTTACAGGTGGGCCGGCTACTTCCAATCATAACTAATAAGCCAGCTGCTCCATAGGATATTTTGAATGTTATCCGCTGCTTCTGCTAGAAAGACTGCTCAACTGGCAGATGCAGATGCAGAAAGCACGGACTTACGTGCACCATAGCTTGTGGAGAATGCCGTGGAGTCAGCTGCACAAACTCTGTGGTTCAGCTGGATGACGAGTCGGATTCTGAGAGCGACTAAGGTAGACCACTTCTATATTCTTCAGGAAAACTAATCAATTGCATGGTTATTTACGTTTTTCTTTATTTCGTGTGTCTTCCTTTTAACTAATCTTTTTTCTCTTGTGAATTACATAAAAGTCGACTTTTACAATCGAGATCAAGATTTTTAAGATCATCGGAATTTCGCATTTATACCCCTATGTTAATTAAATTTTAATTCACAGTCAGAACTAAAACTGAAAGAGAAAGGGTTGAAACAGATATTCGGACTGTATATGTCAAGAGCTTTCATTTGACAAGCAACATGATATGGTTTTGAATTAAATTTTTATTTCAAGTAATCTCCCTTTGACGTTTTGAAGTGTGAAAAAACATAAACACCAAAAAATCATGTTTCAGACCCCTTTTTTTACTGGGACTTTTTATAGGTATTTCCTCATTGCTTAAAAAATATTTTTTACTGCATAGCATTTTTATAGGAATTAGTTGCTTATTTGGCTATTTATTTCAGTACTGGGACTGGACTAGTACTAAATGGTTAAACTGTGAGCCTGACGTCAACTTCTCCAACTGATCAGGTACCTCCAAATCGACAGTATTTTCACAGAAAAACAGAGACTGAGAGAGAGGGAGAAACATTGTATAGAGATGGAGACTTAAAAGGCACAAACACACGCACACACTCACACACAGCGAGAGAGAGAAAAATCGAGAGTGAGTTAGTTATGCATTGCTTACAGGGACCAGCGGACTGCAAGGAGTCGAATCAGGACCACGAAATCAAGACCACAACTTCGCTGAAAGAGGACTCACCCCTGATCCGCATAAAAGAACTGCCGAAACAACCCTAGAGGTAACACTGAAGCAGTGTTCCCGATTACGCACAGTAGTGCGTCAATTACGCACAAAATATGAAAAATGACGCAGAAAAATTTGCATGTGTGCGTCCTGTGTACGCACACATTTTTTTCGAATCGCTGAAGTCAGAAATACGACCAACGAGTGGCGAACTAATTCACGGCATAATCAGAATCAGAACCCAACTGAGACTGCCAATGCAGACGATTAAAGATTGTGTCAGGAGTAGTCATCCTTAAAAATCGCACGCGCGCGCATTGTAAACTTCCTCCAAGCAATCCATTCACTGAACAGAGGAAACCTTCGTGAATCCATTCTTTGATTCTATCTAGGCTTAAATAAACATTTAATACATGTTTTAATTTTTTGGTTTTATATGTTTATGATAACTAATGTGCCGCTTTAACAGAATTTTTTAAAAAAAGAAGAAAAGTGAGGCTTGGTCTTGTTTTTACATTTTTTTCCGATTTGGGGACTCTCAAAATTTGCACAAGGACTCTTAAAATTTTATACCTGGGAGTCCCAAGGACTCGCATTTTTTGTTTGTTGAGGGAACACTGCACTGAAGGCACTCCCCCAGCCGGTCACTTCACAATAAAGACATCCCACGCAGGGGACGCTGAGGCTATACTCTTAATTTATCGAACCCCCGTTTACAAAAACAAAATAGAATACAAACATCATTATAAAATATCAACAAAACACATACATATAAAATGCCTACTTAGCCAAATAATAACATCATAGGATGTCCCAGTGACAATTGGTAGAAAGCGTCCAATATTCCCAAGCTGATCCAACAGACCTCACACACAAATGAGAAGTTTTGTCCCGGAAGAGTTTTTAAGAAAAAAGGTAGGTGACTGGTCTAGCAAAGAAGAAGATAGTATAGTAGATTGATAGAACAGAGTAGGAATGAGAAAGAACAAAGGAGAAAGGCAGCGACAGTGGGAATTTAAAGCACTAAATTTCCAGAAAGTGGGGACACTATTTATACTGAAACCCCCGGCACCCCCACGGAGAGAGAGAGGGAGCGATTGACATAAGACACAAGATTTGTTTTGTTTTTTAATTGGCTGAAGCCAATGTACATAGAAGAATTTGTTTTGCACCTTTGGGAGTAAAACAGCAATAAAAACAGTAACAACAGATTTATTCATGCACTCACATTTCGGGGTGTCGGATAGCGCAGTGGTTGGAGCACTCGCTACTGTGTCGCAAGTTAAGCCCCGTCCAGAGCGGTTAGCACTTGGATGGGTGACCGCAAAACGTGAAGCGACAATTATATAAATAACAACGCCCCCATTTGACTCCACTGTGACTGAGTACCTACTCTCTTAAGGGTGGGGAAGGTAAAGCAGCGAGGGAGAGAGATGTGCATCACCCTCATTACGCTGGCCCAAGATAAGTGTGATCTCCAACATCACGCTCCCCTACGGCCACAAGGCTATGGGACTACCTTTACTTTTACCTACCTTTACTCACATTCTTCTAAGCGCACAACACGTAACTTAGTCCCATGGTATGAAATTCTCTGACCAAAATAGAGTAAGAACTTCTGGTATAAGAACTCCTGGGTTTAAGAACTTCTGGTATAAGTACTTCTGGTAAAAGAACTTATGGTATAATCTATAACTCCTGGTATAGGAACTTCTGCTATAACAAGCTCTTCTGTTTTGGGCCACAGACATACTTCGAAGTGATTGAAGAAATAAATCTGATTTTGTATGTGTGCGTGTGTGTGTGCGTGTGTGTGTAGGTGCGTGTGTGTGTGTGTGTGTGTGTGTGTGTTCGCGTGTGTCTTTTCGTGTGTGTATTCGTGTGTGTGTGTGCGCAATTCAATCCAGTCAAACTAAATACAGTCTGTACATATTTATAGATAGGCCTATATAAGGTTAAATTCAACACAAATAATTTAAAATAACATTGAAACAATAAAACAAAACAAAAAGCGAAAGCGAACATAATTATAACCGTCATGAAAACCAGATTCGGAGAACGGTACTCACCGATGTCGTTTGTTATTAAATTATCGTCCCCAAACACATTTGCGTACAGAGGACAGGCCACCTCATCGAAGTCGTTGTCCTTGGCCTATTATACACAGAAACTATCGCCGTTGGCCAATGAAGTAGCGTTACAAACTGAAGTTTTCGTCATTTTAATGATGTAAAATTATACACACAGAAGTCCTTGTCCCTAGCCTATTTAATTATGTAAACTTATATACAGAAGTTATCGCTGTTGGCCAACATTACATTACATTACATTACATTACATTACATTACATTACATTACATTGCATTACATTACATTACATGGTTATTGCTTTTTGTACAGCGGACTCTTCCGAGCTTGAAGTAGCGTTACGAACAGAAATCATCGTCATTGGCCTATGATGTAAAACTGCAGGATCAATAGTAAACAGAAATAGTTCTTATCGCAGTTTTAAACCAAACATTTGTTTTTAAAAATCAGTGCAGACATACATTACATTATTGCACGCACTTTAGAGTCCTGAATTATTATTATTATTATTATTATTATTATTATTATTATTATTATTATTATTATTATTATTATTATTATTATTATTATTATTATTTTTTTTAATGTTGTTGTTGTTGTTGCTGTTGTTGTTGTTGTTATTTTTATCATCATCATCATCATCATAATCATCGTCAAACGTCGTCGTCATCATCATCATCATCATTTCCATCCTCTTTTTTATTATTATTATTATTATTATTATTATTATTATTATTATTATTATTAATATTATTATTATTATTATTATTATTATTATTATTATTATTATTATTATTATTATTATTTTCATCATCATCATAATCATCGTCAACGTCGTCGTCGTCATCATCGATCATCATTTCCAGCATAGTATTATTATTATTATCATCATCACCATCATCATCATCATCATCATCATCAAAATCACCATCATCATCCTCATCATCATCGTTACCATTCTCGTCATCATTTCCAGCGCTTTGGGCAACTCTTTGAACCGACCGAGCCCTATTCAGGAACACATGGTTTCAATTCATGATTGTGCTTGACTGTTCAGGAGTCAATAGGGTTTGTTTCAGAAGACAATTCAGTGTTTTCCACATTCACAGAAGCAGCCATCATCGCTGCAGCGCTACCGCCACCATTACCCCCACCAACGTCATCATCAAAATCATTGTCATCGTCATCATCAACGCCACTACAACCACCGTTATCTGGACTGCTGTTAGCACACCTGCCGCACCAAAAGAGACAAGCACGAAAAAGTCGGCGACATTCTGTCTTAAAACGCTGGTTGCAGAAGCCGTAGATAACTGGGTTGAGCGCGCTACTGATCAGGTAGGACTTGAGGCACACAGTCAGCGCTACGGCTGCTGCCACGGACACCTGACCGTCGCCCACGGCGGAGACGTTGTGAGCGAGAGCAGCGGCAGACCTCGCTGAGGTCACGACGGTGCCAGGGGTGTTGGGGCTGTCCACGTCCGCCGCGTCGTGGACTCTGGCTCCGTGGTAATGGACAAACAGCCCGGGTGACGCCACGAAGATGACGTTGACGATGACGTAAGGCAGGTAGCTGACTAGGGAGGTCAAGGTCATGAGGAACATAATGAAGGTGGTACGTGTGCGGCTGTAAGCGGCGCGGCGCTGGCGGCGGAAGCTCGGAATCGGCGACAGTCCCAGCGCGTGGTTGACGATGTCCCGCTTACGTCGGAACTGTAGCGATCGCGTCAGTTCATCGTACAGGTTCTGTGGGATACTGGCGTCATTGCGGACCAGATTTCTGACATCACGATTTAGTGTGACGCCCTGTGGGGCCACAACTTTTCTGACGTCACGCTGCAAGGTATTGCTTTGGCCAATATGAGGAGGTCTGACGTTTGGTTTCAGGCCACACCGGCCAACTGTCATGATGCCTTGTGGAGGTCGTGCCTCACATCTCACTGTCGTGGCATCGGTGTGGGTTTTCATGACGTCAGTAGTTCTGAGGTAATGATTTTCGTCACTTAGTCCATTCTTGACGTCACGAGCACAGCGGCTGGTGCCCGTTAAACCTGCGTTTAGCCATTCTTTGTTTGAAGCTAGATTTTTGGCGTCAGTCCTTGTGCTACCTTCGCGAGTTTGAGACACTGTGACGTCTTGCTCGTGGACAGGCTTAATTTTATCGCGCTCGGATGGACGCTTCGCGACGTTACCCTCTTGTTTTACGTCACTATGGTCTGACGACTTAACAGAATCATTTACGTTAGACTTTTTAATCACGTCACTTTTGTGGATCGTTCTCATGACGTCACGTTGATTCCAAGCCTTGATGACATCTCGGCCGAGGGCGGCGGCGAAGGGCTGCGAGGCGTTTAGGCGCCGGCAGTCCGGAAGTGACGTAGATTTGGCTCGCGCGTCAGTGCGCAGCTTCCGGGGTCGCCATATTGCCAGCGCGATGCCAACGTACAGAGAGGTGAGCAGTAGACAGGCCAAGAAGAAGAGGAGGAAGAGGAGTGAGAAGTAGGCCACTGGGTACAATGAACCACGCATTGAGGTCTGCAAAACAATCATGGCATCATTCAGTTATGACATCACTCAATCATGACATCTCTCAGCCACTAGCAAACTGTAGATCATTGATTTTTTAATTATGAACGAGCAGCTCGTTTAAGACGGGCCACTTTTTTTCCCGCATTCATGCAGCTGTCAGTCAAAACATTCAAACACAAGCAATCCTCCATTGGATCAGCCAATCAATAAATTAAAGCAATTGTTAACTCAGTATGGCGTCGTTCAGTCGACCATTCCACAATCGCGCGAACACCGCATCACCATTGTTGTTATCAAATTTCTCATCGTCATGTCGTCATTGTTGTCATCATCATCATCATCATCATCATCATCATCATCATCATCATCATCATCATCATCATCATCTTTGTAGTCGTCGTCTCCATTGTCATCGTCGTCATGGTCGTCGTCGTTTCATCAACGTCGTCGTCGTCATCATCATCATCATCATCATCGACGTCGTCGTTCTCGTCTCATCATTATCATTATCATCAGCAGCAGCATCACCATGATCCTCATCAGCACCATCACTACCACCATCGTTATCGTCGTTGCCCGCAGCATCAGCAGCAGCAGCAGTATCATTTACAACCATCAACAGCACTATCAACTGGTACCGCCATCATTCTTACCCCCGCTCCTCAAACTCACCTTCACGCCACAACCTCCAACAGCCACCGCATCTACATTCCTCTTTTCTTCTTCCTCCTTCTCCTTCTTCCATTCCATCATCATCCCTTTTCTCTTTCTCCCCTCGCCATTGTCGTCGCCATTGTCCTCGCCGAAGAGGAAGAGCGATGGCCAGGAGAGGAACACGGCAACGATGACGGCGGCGACGATGATAAGGCGACAACGACCAAGCTGAAGAGGGCGAGTGTGCGGACGACAGATGCGACGATAGCGCTCCGTTGCTATGGCGACGAGAAGGAACAGAGAGGACACGAGGAGCAGGATTCGGAAGAACCGTTGAGTGAGACACAGCGCCGGAGGGGAGGAAGAAGGTCTGTGGACAAGAACGACGAGGTTTTAAGTCATCATAACAGACAGACCACAGGCGGTATAGATAACCAAAGGCATAGGCGCTCGCGTGTCCAGATACAAGCGCCTGTGTGACAGACCATATGGGGACGGCCTGGTACCACAGTTGATAGAGAGCTGTAGCGAGTTGCTTTACAGCGATTGGCTTACTCGCGTTGTTTCCTATGCAAGTACTTACAAAGCAACGTTGGGAACAAATAGGCCGTTCTGCGCCTGTGCATTAAGAGATCCTAGGCTAAAAGCGAAAGTCCACAATGTTGGCGGCCATGATGTACTCGCAGAAAAGTATATAGATCTATTTTTTCCAACTCGCCAAAGTTACGTGACGGATTGCTTGTTTTCGCCTTGTGCAACGGAACTTCGCCTATTTTCGCGTGTACCCGCGAGTATAGGCCTACCCGCTACTGGTTTCACCAAACAAACAAAACATAGGCTACTTTGACCTCCACTCGGCCTTTTTGTGTCGCTGGGGTCAATTACATTATAAAGACGTTTTGAGCTTGATCTCAAAATTGACTTAACCGATTGTGAAATTACTTTGTTAACAGATATTTCTTTTAAGATAGCGCCCCGTCATTCTTTATTAGGGTGAAGCCGAGTCACAACAACATGGACACGAAAATTAATGATTTTGAACATGCTTATTTTCAGCTATGTGTGTAAATGTCTGGAAATACATTTGAATGGCTTGCCATCCTTTTCGTTGTTTTTTTTTTTTTGAGTGGGGGTGGGGATGGGAGGTGCCTCTTGGCAAAAAATCAATAAATAAATTCATTAAGTTTTTAATGAATTTAAAAAAAACAAACTTTAATAGACCAATGTGGCCGATTTGTACACACCTGTTGGAGAGCTCCACCAGCTCCAGAGGCAAGCAGAGAGCGCATCCCAGCAGATCCAATACGGCTAGGGACAGCACGAAGTTGTTCAGCACAGAACTGCCGCCCAGACGACAACCACACACGTAGCAGACGACAGCGTTTCCCAACAAACCTACCAGTAAGACGATGGACGCCAATATTATTGTTGGAAGAGTGATGGTATCCGTCATTTTTTGTTTGTTAACGAAATATTTGTAGTACTGTAAATATTCCATAAAACTGTTCCGTCGAATAACAGACGATAGCCACGCACATAGACCTACCAAACCTCAATTCAATCTCGTAGCAGACCACCCTAGTTTTCAAACACGTCTGAATCTCTCCAAAAAGGTTTATAGAATGGTTCTTTTGACCGTCATTTAAAAAAAAAGTAATAATTGTAGTTTTGTTCAATGGAACTTGTAGAATTGCAGACGCCAGACACCGATACTAGCAACAGACGGACCTAGTTTCCATACACGACTGAAGACAGCTCCATCGTTAGAATGGTTCATAATTATGTCCGTCTTTTTTTCTTTTCTTTTTTTAACCACATAAGTTTATTTGTAGTTTTGTTTCATGAAACTTTTCGTAGATTAGCAGACAACACGCAAACTCGAAGCAGACGATACTAAGATTTTGCACACTGGAAGGGCTATTTGAATGGTTATTACTTCCGAGACTGCGAAGTTTCCAAACACGATGGAAGTCAAAACAAGACACCCGTCGTTAAAATTTTTATTATGTCTGTCATTGTAAAATAAACGTTTGTAATTGTTTGTCAGTGAACGTTTGGTTTTTGTGTTTTTATTTTGTTTAAACAGAACAGCAGACGATGGTATCCACGCTCGCGCTGCAGCAGACGGCACTAATTGATAATAACACAACGTGTGAATATAGAGTCTTTGATAATAACAGCCTATGTCCACACATACACGCATACACACACACACACACAAAACACATACACACAAACACACACACACAAACATACACACACACGAATACATGCACTGAAAACTCTGCAACACAACACAACGCTGCACCAAAGCTGAAGAGGCTGAGACGGATCCGTCCGCTATGATCTTCCAAAACACGGAAGTTATTCGGACAACTGTGACACGCATCTGCTTGCCAGCACGTTCCGCATCGCGGGGAAAACAGAATGGATCCCCGATAGCAACGCGGTAGGTGATCCTCGCGGTAGGGGTGGCCTCGTGGCGCAGTGGATAAGTCGCCGGTTTCCTATGCCGAAGGTCGCGGGTTCGATTCCCGCAAGGGACGAACGTATGTGACTTAGGTACGAGACTATTGAGGCCACCGAGGGTTTTCTGCGGGCACTCCGGTTTCCTCCCTCCCTTCAATAATGGTACAGGACGCAGTCAATATAAAAATTTCAAAAATAAAAATTCGATTTTCTTTCCGTTTTCTAATAGCGATCGCCCTGCCTTTACACCACCTGTTTGAGTGATGGATGTGTGTTTGGTGTGTGTGAGGGTGGATGAGACCGGTGAGCGTGTATGTTGGTATAGATCGCCGTGCTTTGAGCCTGATTGATCTGGGGAAAGGCGCGTATAGCATCCTGTATTATTATTATTATCCTCCTGGTTCAACACATAAGCTGGCCCTGTTTTCCACTCGCCGTCATCAGTAGAGGATGCTTGTCACATCGCGCTCTCACATCCGATGGCTATGAGAAACTGTGCCATTTCGATTCATCGCACTTCCAGTTCTCTTTCCCCCGTATTGTTAATGCTATTTTCATCGTTTCACACGTACTTGCCACTCACAACACGGCAAAGGAACGAAGATGTCTGCCTCATAGGGCAAAGAAACCAAGATGTCTGCCTCGCACGGCTTTCAAAGAGTGTGCCTAACAAGAAGTGTGAGAATAGCAACAATGGCTGATTTACATCGAGGCGTACGAAATACATTGTACTTACTAGCGTATAGTGCGTATGATTCGGCAGGCATAATTACGCTGCCAAGGCCTTGCGTATCATTTGAGCAAAGATCACGAATAGTCATTATTTGCAAATAAATAAATAAATAAAATTAGTAAGCTACCCCTCTCACTTGCAAGTTGACTATTGGAAGTACTGCGTGGCCTGATACAGTAAATTTATGATGATGTAATTAATTGTCCACAGTTTGTGTGCTCTAGTGCTCTAACAACATTTATATGAAAGTTCTTTTTTTTGTATATTTTTTTTGTTTGTTTTCACATTAATATGGTATGGTTTTGTAGCCTACATTTCTGTGATGTTACTTTGTTGGTCCTGATTTGGCTCGGAAGAGTCCGCTGGACCTAAAGCAATAATCATGTAATTTTACTTTGTATATTTATACGCTGTTGTTCTGTATGGAAGTTGTTTTCTGAATTATATGTTGTTTTCTATATCATAAAATGATGCTATTTTGTATGGAATTCCCTTTGTAATATATTTATTTTCACCACTTTCGGCTAAATCATTTTAATTTAGAAGCATATCTTCTAAATAATCATTTGTTCAAACAATGTAAGATTTCTCCAAATAATATATTTTCTCCATTAATAATTTTTTATTTACCTAAACAATATAATATTGTTAAATCATGATATAAGTAAATCAGCCATTGTTGCTAAATAAGGAATTATTTACTTAGCTTTATTTAGCAGATTGTGGTAAATTAGCCATGAGGATTGCTGAGGACAGAGAAAGATGGAGTCCGATTGTTAAACGATCATCTGTGGTGCCCCAACGACCTTCGAGTTACGGGATAGGATAGGATAGGATAATGATAGGTAAATAAGGTATTATTTATAAATGATTCTAAGTAATTATTTGTTTACCTATATAATGCATCATTTAGCAGAATTTGCTAAACAATAATATTATTTTAAAAATTTTGCTAAATAATGTATTATTTATGTAAACAGTTAATTGTTTGGGGACTTCAATCAAGATCGAGGTAGAAGAAGAAGGAGACCGAAAAATAGTTGGAATGACAACATTCGAGAATGGACTGGCTTTACATTGATCGAAGCCATGGGGGTTGCTGAGGACAGAAAAAGATGGAGTACGCTGGTTAAACGATCATCTGTGGTGTCCCAACGACTTCCGAGTTACGGGATAGGATAGGATAGGATAGGATAGGGGATTCGCAGGTACATGTCGTGTTACTGTAAAGTTATGTGGTAATGATATTAAAAAAAATAATAATAAATTTTAATTGTGCACAAGTATATCAACTATGATTTTAAAAATAGCAAAATGTAATTTTACGCTGTTTTAAAGGTAAAAAAAAAAGGGTAAAGGTAGTCCCATAGCCTTGTGGCCGTAGGGGAACGTGATGTTGGAGATCACACTTATCTTGGGCAGCGTAATGATGGTGATGCCCATCTCTCTCCCTCGCTGCTCTACCTTCCCCACCCTTAAGAGAGTAGGTACTCAGTCCCAGTTGAGTCAACTGGGGGCGTTGTTATTTGTTGCTTCACGTTTTGCGGTCACCCATCCAAGTGCTAAACGCACTGGACGCTGCTTAACTTGCGACACAGTAGCGAGTGCTCCAACCACTGCGCTATCCGACACCCCAAATCGCTGTTTAGCGATTTAAAATTAGGCAACTGCTTTATTTCACTCCATTTTTTTTATTCGTTCGCAACAGTATTAATATGGAAATTGCAATATCTCTGCATTGATGTCTTTGCCTTCAGAGTATCATGTTTCTTGTCACTCCGACCTGCAGATTCCTTGTAGTTTCGAATAAACTGAAACTTTCCGTTTGAAATTAAAAGATACTTCAACCCAAAAGAACAAACGGAAACACAGTCATTTGGGTAAATGAATACAAAAAGAAATCCCCCCCCCCCCTCCCTCCTTCTGACGGAAATGCTCACAAAATGAACACTCCCGCACACAACTTACCTTGACCTTTTGTTTGTGTTCGGGAGATAACAGACGTTTCGTGGTGTGATTTATGTTGAAAAAAAGTAACACACATTTTGGATACACAATCTTTTGAAAGACCTTGCATTTAATTATAGAAAGCAGTACATTTAGAAAAGAAAACAACACATTTTCAAGCGAATCATGGAATCCCCTAAATAATGAAAATGGCAGTCCCTAAGCAATGAATTGTTTACGTAAATAATGAATTATTAATCAATATCTTCTAAATAATACTTTATTTAGCAATTTTGGTTAAATAATGCATGATATATGTAAACAAATCGCATGATATATGTAAACAAATCGCATGATATTTGTAAAACAAGTCATTATTTATAAACTTTTAAAAATAATACATTATTTAACACAATCTGTTAAATAATATATTATATAGGTAAATAATTTTTAATTTAGCAACAATGCTTTATTTACCTATGTCATGATTTATTTACGTAAACGATGTATTGTTTAGGTAAATATTAAATTATTTCTGGAGAAAATAAATTAGGGGAATATCACATTGTTTGTAAATAACTTATTATATTTAAAAATATATGCTTCTATATAAAGATTATTTAGCTAAAAGTGGTAAACACACACGGAAAAATATGGCAAATCAATATTTTACAAAGGGAATTCCCTAGTTTTGCACATTTATACGACGCTGCTTCTGCATGTCGTGTCTACTCTGGTTGGTCAGGAAGGACGTCTTTGCTTACATCATCAGCCACCAGCACACTGTGCACAATGTTTCAGAACTATGGCCACACCATTTATCACCATTCAACAACACAGGGGAAAGATGAAAGGATAGTTTGTACGTTACTGTATTCCCAACAGACACGTGTGCTTTCTCAGTAATGCTGCTCTGATGACGGTACAATCAAAACTAACGAGAGCTGGCTCCCGAACGCTTACAAACTTCCATGCAACATCCCGTTTTGCACTGAAATATTCAAACCACGTCGATAGTCAAGAAAAAAAGAACAGAAAATAAGAAAGAATGACAACGGGACAATGCGTATTTTTCATACTCCAGATTGACCACAATTTAAATATGAAAGTAATCAGTTAACCTTCACAGTGAACGCCATCGAAATGAAATGGAACAAAACACTGTGTTCCATTAGCGGTGTATGCGGGAAGGGGGAGGGTGGGGGAGTGGGTATCTCGCAATCTCACTTTGGGTACAGTGGAGGGTGGGAGGGGAACGTTGTGCTCGTGTGTGTGTGTGTGTGTGTTTGTGCGTGCGTACGTGTGTGTGTGTGTTACACGGTTTTTATTTTTTATCAATGGTTGATTCAGCCCCGATGCTTGAATCTTGGTAAGTGTAACTCAGATTCATTTTTCCACGCAGCCTGTTCACTCAGCAACAAGGCAGGAGTCGTCGTTTAAAGTTTTCCAACTTTATTCAGCATACATCAACAACTGCATGCAAGATCACTTTCCGAAAATCCCTTCAAAGATCATCATCAAAAATCTCCATAAATCAATCACTTTTCCACTCCCCAAAAATGTGTATCAGTTTATAGTCCCCTCTCCTCCCGATAAGGATTTTCAGAGAGGAGACTTTATACCCCCCAAAAAGACACAGTGCACCACTTATATAGTCTCTCTTTAATCGAGAGAAAGTTCGAATATTCCAGCATGAGGCAATAACACCCAATCAAAATAAAACTCGTCACCGGAACTATGCACTGTCTTACGTCATATAACCTTATTTAGGTTAGAAGAATCTCTTAGCTATTAGTAGATTTATCTAGATGCTTCGATCGATAGTAAAGAAGTAATTCTAGAACATTCTCCAATAATATCGACCAACGAAAATTATCAACATTATACAAAGCTTTTTTTTTTTTTAACAACAACGCAAAATCAAATCAAAGGTAAATACACTCAGTTATTGCATGCTTTGCAAAACAAAACGATCGGATCTATCGTGCGGGTCTCCTACGTAACAGTGTGTAAAGTTAGTAATTCAGTTTTGTATGGCTTAATTTATGGATTCATTTAATTTCCTTACTTATTTGCTGACGCTGACGGGTCGCGCTGGATCGATCTTGAGCACACGCTAGAAATGTTTTGTTAAGCAACGTCGCGCATTTAGTACTTGGATGGGGGACCATGATTGAAAGGCAACCACCAATTATACAACACTGAGAATAGAACAAGCTCACGAAGCACCCCAGTCCATCCACCTGTTGATGGCTAAGCCTACCTGCCACTGTTTAGACCCGGGATCGGAAGGTAAAGCAGCGAGGGGGACCGGGAGTGGAGATGGGCCCCGCCCACATAAAGCTGGCCCAGACAAAAAGGAGAGTCCCAAACGCCTCTCTTCCCGAAAGGTAATAATAATAATAATAATAATAATAATAATAATAATAATAATAATAATAATAATAATAATAATAACAATAATAATCATAATAATAATAATAATAATAATAATAATAATAATAATAATAATAATAATAATAATAATAATAATAACAAGAGTTTATTTTCTAAAGCGTGAACGCGGGAACATCTTTATCCACAGGCTCCCCTATCGGGATGTGAACGGAGTAGTCTACTTGTGTTATTAGGACCGATACGGGCGCCTGTGCCTTACTGATATGATGTTGGACTAAAAGCGAACAAGAATGGAACCGTGTGTTGGAGCCAAACCAACACTTCTGCGATGGTCCAATGAGAGCACGGAGACAGGCTGGCGACACCTCTTGACCACCGCCAAGTGACCAAGTGACTCAAGTACGTCCCTGTAATATGATAGGGAGAGCGAGAGAGAGAGAGAGAGAGAGAGAGAGAGAGAGCGAGAGAGAGAGAGAGAAGGAAGGAGGGAGGGAGGAGTACTCGAGTATGGGGATGTGGGGGTGGAGCCTCTCTCGAGGAACTCAGATTTTAATTTGAAAGACGCATGTCCATACAGATGAATTTTATGAAACATAACATCGAGATATAAACCAAGCATGGAACCACGAATTGAAAGCGGAGAAGAAGAAAGAACACACTCACAATACCGATATTAATAGATGAGAGAGAGAGAGAGAGAGAGAGAGAGAGAGAGAGAGAGAGAGAGAGAGAGAGAGAGAGAGAGAGAGAGAGAGAGAGAGAAAGAGAGAGAGAGAGAGAGAGAGAGAGAGAGAGAGAGAAGAGAGAGATAACAATTTTATTTTGCAAAGGTAAAAGAGTAAGCGCCGGATGCGCTTTTTTGACATCTTGCCCTTATGGGCTTTAACAATAACTATTAAATACAACTCAAGGTTATAACATTCACTTCATGGAACAATAACAAATAAACAAAGTCATTATTAGATAAAATCATTTTGCAAACAATTGAAAGCAAATTAATGTTCTTAATATCAATCAACAACATTAACAATAATTATTAATGTGTGTTTAATTTTAGATGCTGGAGTGCGGAGATCTTCAGGAAAGTTATTCCACAAAGTGGAACCGGAATAAGTGAGACTAGTTTTTAAGAAATCAATTTTTGGAATGGGAACATTTAATTTTTTGTGACCGATCTATTGTGCTTTTTGGTTATTTACATAAACACGCTATTCTCTGTCAGAAATAAACGATTTAAGAAATTCAAGAGATTTAGATTCAATGCCAGATAATTTTAGTTTACGTAGAAGAAGGTCATGGTCTATTACATCAAAAGCTTTTGCGAAGTCAACAAATAATGTTCCAGAGAGAGAGAGAGAGAGAGAGAGACAGACAGACAGACAGACAGACAGACAGACAGAGACAGACAGAGTCAGTTGGTCAATCAGGTGTCTACAGCTAAGGGCCAAAACCGCATCGGTTTTCAAAAGAAACATTGATGCTGTTACCTCCCTTATTGCAAAAAAAAAAAAAAAAAAAAAAAAAAAAAAAGGACTTAACCTGAATGTGACCTCATTAACATCAATTACTGCGCAAGTCACCTGAAAATCATAATGTTCATAGTTATAACAATATGACAAATATTTTCAAATTGTTATAACTAACGTATTTTACCATTATTATATATTGTGTCTATACTTCTCATGTATTTGGACAATTTTAATTATAGCCGAAACAACGCACTATATTTTTTGGCGGTAAGCGCAGGAACCTGTTCTCAGTGTCAACACAACAACACAGGTAGACAAGTGCGGGTTTAGATCAGGCAACGCCTGAGGAATTTATAGTATTTTCGCTATTATGTGACGATCTGCGGGTTCCGTGGACTAACAATCAACCAAAGAGATGGCCGGCAAAATTCTAACTCGCACGCTGAAAACGACACTGATCGCGGTTTTCACTTTTCAGCTGGTATGTACGCAAGTTGTTTGAATAATTCAATAAAAAGACCGGAATTGAAGCCATGATTCATCATGGCGTACGTGATAGTGAAACATGATAGTGGGCTGTCTGTTTATATTGACGACTGGACCATTTACTTTTGAGTTGATAAAATAATGAAGAAGTCAACGATCTGATATCCATAATGAGGTGTTGGTGAAATGCCTCCTGTTAATTTGTACAAGTCTTACATTTGTTTCCTAGAGGAGAGCAAATGCTTCCTCTCTTAGGAGTTGGCTAAGGTAACAAACTATAAATTTAGGCCGTGGCTGCTCGTACGGGACCGTACGACAAGAAAAAATTCTATTCGTACGGCACCCTACGAAACGCCCTTGCTTATAAGTTATGGGAACCCCCTCTATAATTCCATGTAATTCAATCACTTGTAGACGGACCGCTAGCCCTAACCCTAACCCGTTTCGAGCGGTATATGTGTAGCACTGCCTTACCCTACCCGTCGAGGCACTGCCTTACCCTACCCGTCGTTCCCAGATCCTTTTTTTGGGAGCCGCCATGGATCCGAGAACCGAGCCGGGTTCCCGGATCCAAAGGCCGGGTCCTCAGATAACCGTAGGGAAAACTTAACCGGTTATGTAGGAACATTTTATAAGCCTATATATATTCCTCAAACTCTTTTAACTTTTGCTAAAAATTCATCATAGCTACAGAAAGTTTCGCCGCGCTGAAAGCGCAGCGTGCTGTTGGCAGCCATTTTGACTTTTCTCACCAAGGCCCGTAACCGAGATTTCCCAAGTACCGCAACCGAACCGAGATTTCCCGTACGAATAGAATTTTTTCTTGTCGTACGGTCCCGTACGAGCAGCCACTTCGATAAATTTATAATACATTTTTACAAATAATTATTTAAAAAAATAATTAAATTCTAACAGTCCACCCCAGTTGTAAAATATGTATAACAATGATTTCTGGATGTTGTTGCTATGTGTGTTAAAAAAAAAAGAAAAGAAGACTTGTCTTTATTTATCTTTATTTGAAGATTGAGGACAGAGAAAGATGGAGTACGCTGGTTAAACGATCATCTGTGCCTGTGGTGTCCCAACGACCTTCGAGTTACGGGATAAAGGATAGGATATGATTGAAAGATTATACTTAATCCTTTAAGTTAATGTTTATAGTTAGTTATTTATTGTATCCTGACTGAACAAGAACGAGTGAACAAATTGTTTCTCCTTAATTCATTAATTGGCTTAAGTTTTTGCCAACTTCAGGCGGCTGAAGCATAGTTATTATTCAGTATTTTACAAATGGAAATGTGATAGTCATGAGCTGAATTTATAAATACAGCTGGTATTGGTAGGGTGTTCTGGATTGTTTCCAGACCTAGGATGAATAAATGTTTGGAACTTCATATAGTCTTACTTTAAGTGTACTACAGTCTACAGTTTTAATTTAAGCATCTAGTAAACAAGATGGATTTAATAGTTAGCAAGTTTATTGACTCTTTCAGTTACACTAATTTCTTCCTCTTGTTTTTTTTTATATTTTTGTGTGTGCTGCTTATGCTTTTTATTTTATTTTTATTATATATGATATGAATTATGATATTGATAGATATAATACCTATATAATATATTACTAGCTGGCAAACACATTTTCCCATCCCTTGCTTTTTCAAGTATTCATAGACCGACTTCAGTAATTGCTATAAATAGTCCTCTCTCTCTCTCTCTCTCTCTCTCTCTCTCTCTTTCTCTCTCTCTCTCTCTCTCTCTCTCTCTCTGTGTTTTATGAAGTCGCTGCAGAATAGATTATTGTCCTTGGCCCGCTGTGATTTTTGCACCAACCCCCGCAACCCCCACCAGGGCTTCCGATAACGCACATATGTGCGTCCCTGACCCTTTAAAGCCTTACAGGACGCACTAAAACTTCTAACTGGAAGTCCGTGGGACGCATTAACCCACGCCGATCAAATCACACTTTTCTGCTATCATATGCACCAACGGGAATCCCCCATGTAAGAGGAGTAACTCTTTCCGTTACCGTGAAACATACTTCCGGTTTATTTCTCCGCGTATTGTTTATCCGAGTGTTTTGAGTGAGTTATTTCCAAATATTCAAGAATATGTCGAATCACATGATAAAGCGTTGGTGGGAGAATAAAAGAGAAAGTGTTGCAGAGAATGCCTGATGGATTTGAAGTCCCAGTTGTGACAGTCAAGTTTACAGTGGCAAGACAACATGTGTCACTGGCCACCGGTATCGTACCCTCACATAGTCAACTACTTCGTGTTTTGTGAAGGTTGCGACGGCGAAGCTATGGAAAACTACAAGAGTCTTCAGGTCCCGTTTCACTTTCTGTCGATGATTGTTCTTTAATCGTTGTATCGCTAGCTCTTCCATCTGACGACTGGCGTTTTCGTGGTGGCTTTCTGCCGATCTTCACTTTGCTGTCGTAACCAAGAAACAGCTGGGGAGATGGATTTTGAATGGTGGGCTCTTGGTCAGTAAAATGAAAGGTACAGACAAAAATTTTCTTCGGTGGACGTTTTAAATGTAGTTTTGACAAGCCACTCTCTTATCTGGTCACTATTTGAAGGGGTGTGCAGTTTGTAGGGCTCCTGACACACGCACTCTCCATGAACCATTGGGTAGTGATCAACGCACCTCCAAAGTCGCCACAAATACAGGCCTCTACGATTGTTTTTGCATCCTTTCACTGAGCATGTACTTCCTCTACCGTTTGTATACTTATCCCACTCGTTTTCTGGCTCTAACAATAGTCGTTTTCGGCAATTTGCCATATTTAAAAGTCACGCATCAAGCTTTGAGAAAAGCAAAACAAGCCAGACCGGAACTTGGTTTCACTCTAACCTCGTTTTGATTTATAATGGCGATACCCACGAGTTTTTATGAGAGGTGCCGGAAAGTTGTGAATAGCCTCGCGACCAGCCAGTGCCAGCTGCTGTATTGATGTTGAGTTGTTGTTTTGTTAAATTAGTTGTTTTTGAAATTGGCTGTCTGTGTGCTCTGTTTATCAGAGATGCGTGCAAATAAAAATGATGATGATGATGATGATGTTTATTGATTACTATTGATGTTTTAGAAATAATAAAGAGTCAGGAAACACATCACAGCTGTCTTTTGTCATTTTTCAACTTCAACCTCAATGTGATTGTTAGACTGCAAACTTTTATACCCCTCACTCTTTCTCTAGTGGGACCCTCTGACATCACTTGGGGACCCCCTAAAATTCTCAAGAGGGGGTCCCTGAGACCCTCTATGTTAGAAAGCTATAGGAAGCCCTGCCCCACCATACCCAACGTTTTTCTTTCTAGCTCAGATTCGTGCCTGTAGCATTATATGTAAAGCAAAAAAACCCCCACAAAAACAATGTTGGAACATAATACCTTAGAACAGAACCAATGTTCGGGGAAAATTTGGTGACGATCAGAGCCAAATTGTGCATTTCTATAAAGAACTCACTCACACACACACATACATACATACACACACACACACAACACACTCGGACATTTTGATTTGATATGATTAGTTGGGCCTTATAGCATGAGGTAATCAGAGGAGTTAATTTAACTGAAACTTTCAACAAAATAATAAATATGTTGATTATACCGTTTTAGGCAGTTGGGACAGGAAGGCAGTGGTTTGTTTGACTCTTTGAGTAACTGGAAATATGTTTGAATGGCTTGCCATGTTGCTCTTACTAAAGTTACTTGATCCTTCCTCCCACCTTTCCTCTCTTCTGTCTGCAGTTGTTTTTTTAATAGTATTCATTCTGATGAAAACTGTTATTAGAAGTACATTGATTTTGCTTGGCCATTCAGCAGTCTGTGAGCTATTTATTTATTTTAGCATTCTTTTATAGCGCTCTTTTAGCTCAAGACGCTGGCCATTACCGGACCTAAACTCAAGCCGCCCAAGGCAGATGTTCAAGCCCAACTATTCGAACAGGATATTATTATATATACTGAAAGATCTCCTGGTGGGGATTGCCACACAGATGTTACAGCATGCTGCATGGTCCATACGTCGACTGTTGCTCAACCAAGCGAGGATTGTGGCCAAGTGATATATATGGTGGGACTAACTTGCCTTTTCTACAGGCTAGAAACCAATGCCACCTGACAGGTGTGGGATCGACCCCGCTTCTGGGCACTATGTTTCTCTGAATATTATTTAGACTTGGGTTTTGTCCGAGTACTCTGGTTTGCTCCCCCAGCTAAATTCTTACTTTCAATACAAGTTAAGGTATCATTATATATTTTTCAGTGGTTGTTTTGTTTATATATACAAGATATATAATAGGGATACAATGCTAGTCAAATGAGATGTGACTTTAGCACGGGTGCATGTGGTAATACTGGAACAATTGAAGCCAGAATTCAAGCTTTTTGGTATGCGTTCTGGCAGAAAACACAGGTCTAAGGCATAGGAACAGGCAATTGGTAATAGTGTATACTATAAAAAAAATGTTCAGGTAGACCTTTGGACCCCCTGCACGCACTCATACTGTAGTGCCCCTTCTATCATGACAGATTTATGCACTGACACCCTCTTCAAAGTTTTCTGTTCAATTTTTATACCCTTTAGGCTTACCTTGTAGTAGAAGAAAAAGGAAACAAAACCACACAAGTAATATACAATCTTCCACTTTCGCCTTTTATTTTAAAAAAAAAAGGATTTTCTTGGAGGATTAATTGTTACCGGTCTTGTATGTTGACACTCAGTTTTACTCAGCAGATTTTCAAAATCGTGATTTAGGATTTTTTTAATTTTTGTTTTTAACTTGAGTCTTTGACAGACTCCTGGTTTGTACGCTTTGTGCAACACTGTATGTAGTATGCGTTAATTGTACATTTTCAGTTGTCCACTGTGGAGCGCCAAGTGTTTGATTTTCTGGGCTACATGTGGGCACCCATCATTGGCAATTTCTTCCAAATCATCGCCGTCATTCTCGGTCTCTTTGGTGCTTGCCAGCAGTATCGGTCCTTTGTTGTTGTGGTAAGTTTATTCCTGATCTTATTAAGATGGATTTTTGTTTTTTGTCGCACAAAAAGTCATAAATTTTATGCTCATTCACTGATTCAGTAACTAGAGTGGCGCCTTAATGGAATAAACTGCCGAGGAATTTTGTTAAAAGAGCACCCCGCATGAACAGGTTTTGAAAACCTCATTGACAAACTAAGTTTAAGGATATGATCTACGACTATGATTCATAATGGATTGCCTGGAGCCAGCCAGACCTGATTAATAATAAGTCGCACAAAGATGGGACACTCAGTCACAAGGTTTAAGGATCAGCAGATCCAGTCATAATACTACTACTACTACTACTACCACTATGATAAAATTTGAATTGCCCTCAGACTCGGTATAACATGCTTTTGATTATGATAATGATGATAGTGATGATGAGGTGGTGATGATGATGGTTATGATGATGATGAGTATGATCATATAACTCATGTATCCAAGCAGTGATGAAGTTTATGCTTGAGAAGTGACTAAAAGCTTTTCCGCTCAGTTGGTCAATGAGATTCAGCATTCAATTATGCAAACTACAGTGGAACCTCTCACAACGACCCCCCTCTATAACGACTCCCCCGCTACAACGACCCATTTTATTTTAACCGATGTATTTCCTTATATTGCTGTCATCAGTATAGCGACTCCCTCGCTATAATGTCTAACGACCGATCTTTGCAGACCGTATAGCGACTTTCTCGGCATGACAGCACAATAAAAACTGTCTACGATCTTGTTCAGCACAGTCAGACAGGTACCAGCCGATAAAGTAATCTTCTATAAGTTTGACGTCATCTTGTAACGTCACATTCTAGATTCTACTCGTTTGGGGTTTGCATTTCACTTTATTCACATCACGAGCGCGGCACTGAGAAGAAGCAAAGAAAGCGTGATGGGATGATGGAGTCTACAAAGAAAAGAAAATTTTTATCTCTGGAAGATCGAGTTAATGTTGTAAACAGACACAAAAAAGGAGAGACTGCCATTGCGATCGCAAAGAGTCTTAAAGTTGGAAAAACACAAATTCAAGGAATTATCAGAGACAAAGATGACATTCTTAAAAGGTGGGAAAGTGGTGATAATGCCGATCGTACGCCATCAAAACGGAGGAAGACAACATACTCGGAAGTAAATGAGAAAGTTTGGGATTGGTTTCTGGATGCTAGAAGAAAGAATATTCCGATCACTGGCAAATTGATTCAAGAAAAGGCCATTATGCTCTCTGTAAAGACCCCTCTCTATAAAGACCCCTCTCTATAAAGACCTATTTTTGTCAACATTTTCAAGGTCGTTGTAGAGAGGTTCCACTGTAGTTTTGAACCCATGTCATTCAAGTAACACCTACATAAGCCTTCCTTCCTTCCAATCACCATGCACACCTGAGACACCCTCCACCCCACCCACCCTGTTAAATAAAGTAATATACAATCAATCAAACAACGTTTTCAATAATAATAATAATAATAATAATAATAATAATAATAATAATAATAATAATAATACAAGAGAAAACTATTCAAGGGGCATATTATTTATAATGTAATTAATTTATGTTCAAATTTAGATAAATGAAAAGCTGAACTAATTTTTCTTGGGGGGATTGCCATGTTGTAATTGTTGTTTGTATTTTTCAGTACGCAATCTGGAGCTTGTTATGGATGGGTTGGAATATTTTTGTCATCTGCTTGTATCTTGAAGTTGGAATTTTAAACAGGGTGAGTTAGGTTTTGTTTTGTTTGTAATGAAAAGTATACTTAGTTGTTTACTTCTTGCTCTGTATGTATTGCAACCAAAGCTCTTCACAATGATTGAATTGAAAATATTTTCTTTGTCTGACTGTCTATCTGTCTCTCTCTGTCCCTGTCTCTGTCTTTCTCTCTCCTAAGCTTTTTCTCTCTCTCACACACACACATGACTGTTTGCCTCTATCTCTCTCTCTCACATAAACACACACACACACACATACACAAATGCACACCCACACACATGCACTCAAATCTTTTTTTTTTTTTTTTAATTTTAAAAGTTGGAGGAACATTTTTACAAAATTTTATTAACGGTCAGATACCGCATGGTTTTAATGTGTCTTCATTTTCAATGGAATGGTAAGAACAGAGATGCCTAGTATTACGGAACGTCCGTAATTTTACGGAAAAACAATAGTTACTACGGAAATACGGAATAATTAGCGAAATTACGGATTTGCAGCGATCAATTTTACGGATTTTCATAGCGCCGCTGATGCCTATATTTATAGGTTCGTTTGAGGCTCTTATTTTTAACCGCGAAGCTAACGGTTCGTCGGAGGCTTTTTTGTAACCGTGAAGCTTGCGCGAAATGTTACGAGAGGTGATCACGTGACCAAGCGAGAGTTCTAAAATGGCTTCCAAACGAAAGCACAAAACCGAGGAGTCTGACAGTGAAATAGAATTTAGTTTTTTGCTTAGTTTTTGTGTGTTTATATTAGCTTTAAAAGAATTACTGATGATTACTGAAAAAGGTTCCAAAATTACTGAAAACAAGTTGCCAAATTACTGAGAGGCTTCAAGGCGCCTAGGCATCTCTGTAAGAAGAGTCAAAGTGTTTTTAAAGTCAGCCGGCAGTGAGTTCCAGACAGTCAGGGCTACATAACTGAATATTCACTAGCCCCCAAGCAACTTTCACACAAAATGATAGGGTGAACATTTCCCCAGCAAACTACATTCGGACATGCAAAATGAAAAAATCTTGATAGTAGAATCGTTCTTCATGGATTAAAGGGAGAGGGCAATGTAGAGAGAGAGAGAGAGAGAGAGAGAGAGAGAGAGAGAGAGAGAGAGAGAGAGAGAGAGAGAGAGAGAGAGAGAGAGAGAGAGAGAGAGAGAGAGAGAGAGAGAGAGAGAGAGAGAGAGAGAGAGAGAGAGAGAGAGAGAGAGAGAGAGAGAGAGAGAGAGAGAGAGAGAGAGAGAGAGAGAGAGAGAGAGAGAGAGAGAGAGAGAGAGAGAGAGAGAGAGAGAGAGAGAGAGAGAGAGAGAGAGAGAGAGAGAGAGAGAGAGAGAGAGAGAGAGAGAGAGAGAGAGAGAGAGAGAGAGAGAGAGAGAGAGAGAGAGAGAGAGAGAGAGAGAGAGAGAGAGAGAGAGAGAGAGAGAGAGAGAGAGAGAGAGAGAGAGAGAGAGAGAGAGAGAGAGAGAGAGAGGAGAGAGAGAGAGAGAGAGAGAGAGAGAGAGAGAGAGAGAGGCTTGACCAAAGTATTGTTCACTATGGGTAGAGAGGAACAGATTTAATTATGTTGCCCATTGAGGCTGTCCAAAGCACTTTATTCCATAAAACTTCTTGGAGCACGTGGATACAATAAAAATTAATAAAACTAAAACATAAAAGAATAATGGAATGCATAAAATACAACACAAAACACATATACATTACAAAAAAAAAAACATTAAGCAGTCACACTGGCACTCTAGAGGGCACATGATAAACATTCACAATATCACTCAGCATGTGGTCTGCAAGCGTTAGATCATCGACGTGATTACAGGCAGCCTTGTGGCGCAGTTGCTTAGTCACATGGGTCTTATGCCGAAGGTCTCAGGTTTGATTCCCACGAGGGGGAACATATGTGTGACTTTAATAATAATAATAATAATACAGGATGCTATGAACGCGCTTTTCCCCAAGGCTCAAAGCGCGGCGATCTATACCAACATACACGCTCACCTGTCTCATTTACCCTCACACACACCAAATACATATATACATCACTCAAACTTTAGGCATGAGACTTTACAGGTCATCGAGAGTTTTCTCCGGTATTTATTTAATCACTCTTATAATAGTGCTCTTTTCCAGCTCAAGAGGTGCTCAAGGCGCTGGCCTGTACATGATCTCAACAGGCCGCCCACTTGCAGCCTTTGGATGACATGGTCTGGCGCCCAGAGCACTGGGCACAATTAGTCCAGTTTGCTCCTTCCCTCCCTTCAATGATGGTATTGGATGCAGTGGATCTAACATTTCCAATATAACATTTGGTTTTCTTCCAGCCGTCTAATAGCGATCTCCGTGCCTTGACACCACATGTTTGAGTGTGTGTTTGTTGTGTATGTGCAGTGATGCACAAGTTACCCGGACCCCGGACATTGACTGCTTGTTTTTTTAAAATGTCCGATTGTCAAACCTCAAGGCGGACACCTTGTCCGATTAAAACGATGGCGAGTCGGACACGTGTCCGATAGTTTTCGCGTATTTTGCGGAGAGGGCGAAACGTTTATGCAGCGCTAGACGGAAAACCTAACAAGCCCCCCGGACCGTCGTCTGCATGCTGAAACGTATACATTACTTCTCCCTTGTCATTGCCTGTGTGGGATTGCTATTTTTATCCTGAGTCACAAAGCAACACAGCCAACCAGCGCCCTTGAAACATATACAGCTTTGTTTTAGTCAATCGGTGCTCGCGACTTGCGTTTACGTTGGGTCTGTGTTGGCGTTGTACTTGTACTTTTGGTAAGCCAAACATTCGATCGAAATTATCGAAAATGCCTGCGAAAAAAAGACTGAAGGCGGATAAAAACCAAATCTGAATAACCGCCTTATTTGCGGGCAATTCAGCTCCCAGCACATTAAAAGAAGCAGAGCCTACATGATTTGTGGAGGATTCTTCCGATGCTGATGGTCGCGAGGCCGAGAAGCCGTCAACTTCGAGTCAGCCTACTAGTACTCGAGTTGATCGCGTTTTTCAGAAGGTGTGGCAATCACAGTACTGATGGGTAACATTTGACGATGAAAAAAATGCCATGTTCTGTACGGTATTTAAAAGTTCTGGTGTGGCGAAAAACTCGTTTACTCGTGGCTGTGTTAACTTCTAAAAAAAAGTGCATTGGAAGATCATTTCACTACAGCTAGTCACAAACTAGCAATCCCAGTGCCCCAAGAGCAACAAAATGAAGAGGCTTGTGAGAATCTAATGTTGACAAATCAGGAGGAGGCAATGATCACCACAGCGCGAGCTGTAAACTGGCTAATGAAAGAAAATCTGCCTCTCACGAAATTTGGCTGTTATGCAGCTTTTGAAAGACAGTCTAGTAACGCAGAAAACATTCAATCTCTGGATGTTTCAGAGGGGGTACACTGAAAAAGCTTCAAAAGATTATCTTCACCGGATTGTAAAGAAGTGGGCAAGCAAGAGAAAGCCCTACATTTTCAAGAATTGAACTTTCATTGTTTTGAAGTTCTTCTTTACTGTTCAGACTTCAGTATTATCAAATAAACAACAAGATTTTTGGTAACAATGCCAGTGTCCTATTACTTTTTTGTGTTCAGGACATCATGTCCTATTGGTTTTTTGTGTTCAGGACATCATGTCCTGTTAGGGTCCCAAAACATGTGCATCACTTTATGTGAGTGTCTGTAAAATATGTGAGCTTGTATGTTGGTTACCAATCACAGCACTTAGTTTTGAACCTATAATAATTGGTGATTTGAGAAAAAGCGCATAATTATACAGCATCCGGTTTTATTATTATGGTTATTATCATTATTATTATTATCATCAACATTATCATTAGTCCTATCCTATCCAATCCTATCCCGTAACTCAAAGGTTGTAGGGGCACCACAGATGATCGTTTAACCAGCGTACTCCATCTTTCTCTGTCCTCAGCAACCCTCATGGCTTCGCTCAGTGTCAAGCCAGTCCATTCTCGAATGTTGTCCTCCCACCACTTTTTCTGACTCCCTCTTCTTCTGCCTCCATGCACCGTGCCTTGCAGGATGGTCTTTGCAAGGCCTGATGATCTGGTGACGTGGCCATACCATCGGAGTTTTCGTTTCTTCACCACACCACTGTGAGCATGTCATTGTGTTGGCCAATGGCTTGTGTGATGGTCTGTCGGATTTCATCGTTGGTGATGTGCTGGATACAGGAAATTCCCAGAAGTCTTCTGTAGCACTTTATCTTCATGCTTTGTATTCTTCATTGTAGGTTTGCTGTGAGGGTCTATTGTTTCGCAAGAGTATAGGAAGAGGTAGATGACAAGGGATTGCAGCCTTGTAGTGTAGACTGATTGTCCTCTTTCCAAATGGGCTTCAACCTTGTCAGGGCAGCAGTTTTTTGTGCGATCCTGGAGAGAACTTCCTGTCGGGACCCATTGTCTGAGGCAATGGCTCCTAAATATTTGGAGCTATGCACTGTGTTGAGGGATTGGCCTTGGACTTTGATGTCCGTGTTGATGCCATTGGTGTTTTTGGTCATCATTTGGTCTTCTCTGTACTTATTTCCATTCTTAATGCCCTGGAGGTGGTGTCAAGACTCTGTACCAGCTGTTCAAGTTCTTGTTCTTCTTAAGCCAATCTATCAATGTCATCTGCAGAACGGAGGTTGGAGATTGATCTACTCCTTATGTTGACTGTGCCTTCGGTTATCTGCAAGGGCATCTGACATGATGCGCTCCAGGAAGATGTCAAAGAGTGTTGGAAAGAGTAGGCATCTTTGACGCTTGCAGATTGTTGTTCTGAACCGGTTCCCGATGGTGCTGTTGTGAAGGACTGCACTGGTGGCCTTGTCATACAGGCTTTTTATGATTTCAATAATTTTAGGGCTGATGTTGTACACTCTCATGGTTGCCCACAGAGCTGCATGCCAGACTCAAGTCAAACGCTCTCTTGAAGTCTACAAACATATGATATAGATGTTATTGGTGCTGTAGGTATTTTTTGCAGATTATTCTGAGGTTGAAAATCTGCTCAGTGGTACTTCACCCTACCTTGAATCCTGTTTGTTCTTTAGCTAGAATTTGTTCAGCTTGGAGTTTCAACCTGTTGAGTATTATTTTCAGGAGGACTTTGCTGGGATGGCTAATGAGGCTGTTGGTGCTGTAATTTTCAGACTTCTGAAGGTTACCATTTTTGGGAAGAGTGATGACAAGTGTCCATGGTGTAGGCCACTCCCCACTCTGCCAGATCTTGTTACAGATAATGGTGAAGGCGTCGATCATAGCTTTTCCTCCTGCTTGAATCAATTCTGTGGGTATGTTGTCCACTCCCGCTGACTTCCCCTTCTTCAGTGATTGCACTGCTGCCTCAACTTCTCGAAGAATTGGGAGGACTTCTTCTTCTCTGTTATTGGAACATGCTAGAACTGATGTGTCTCTGTTTGGTGTGTGGTTGTAAAGGTCAGAGCAGTACTCTGTCCATCTATCCAAGACTTCTTGTTCTTCTGTAAGGCGCATTCCAGACCTGCTTTGGATCGTGGAGACCTTGGGCTGTTTAAACTTGTCAGCCGCTTCACAGTCTTGAGGCCTTCTTGCTGTTGTTCTTGTTCAGACTGTTCTCTATGTCCTGACATTGGTCTTCTATCCTATTACCATTAGCATTATTATTAATATTATTATAATAATTATTACAAACATTTAAAACAAAAAATTTTCCCTCTGGGAATTTTCACATTTTTATTACAGAACAGTGGACGATACATTCTCACCATTGGCACAGAGAGCAAGTCTTGGTGGTTGGAACATGGCCTCGGCTGTATCATCGCCAACGGCTCCTGGTCGAGCGAGCTGTCGACGGATAGTAGTCGCCCCATCCCGCCTGAAGAGTTGGTGCAAGGCTGTATACTACAGTATTACTATGTAGAAGTCATACACGCTGCAGTGCAAATCTTCTTGTCTGTGAGTATCGTAATGCCTTTTTAACTCCAATTTTTATTTGTTTAAAAAGACATTTATTTGTATAAACAGATAGTAAATTTTTCTTTAGTTCTTGATTTTTATCTTGTAAGCATAATTTTTTTTTTAAAGAACATTTATTTGTATAAAAAGTCATGTGTTTCTCTAGTCTTTGGTTTTTATGTTTTAACAATAAAATAAATAATGCCTCATTTATTTATTTGAAGTCATGAAAGCATTTCTCTAGTCTTTGATTTTTATCCTTTAAGTGTAAATTAAATAAAATAAATAATCATCAACATTTATTTGTTTAAAAAGTAATTTGGAGATTTTTTTTTGTTTTGGTCTTCAATTTAATCATTAACTGATTGAGCATTAAAACAAATGTTGGTTCGTTTATGTTATTTGTAATCATGGCTATTAATTATGCTTTTGAATGTTTTCTCCAAGCAGATGAAGATGATGTATAAAACTAAAATAAAAGTCAATGGAAACTTAAACACAATGCGCTTGTAGTGGTTTCATTTTATTTTTATTTTTTAACATTTTTATTTAAACGAATATAAGTAATATATGATTGTAAAGATGGTTTCTGCCATTCTACATACAACGCATATGAATAAATTTGACGATTAAGACATGTTAATATTAATAATTATCTGATTAGGAAACAATGAGGATCAGTTAGATATATATATAATTATATATTAGACAGCAAGTGTTTTGATTTAAGAGGGGGGGGGGAGGGGGAAGCTAACTTGCCTTGTCCACAGGCTAGAAACCAAAATCACCTGACAGGTGTGGGATCGATCCTGCCTCTGGGCGTTATGTTTTCTCCAAATATTATTTACCGTTGACTCGGGCAACCTCTTGGGGGTTTTCTCCAGGTACTCCAGTTTGCTCCTCCAGCAAAATTTCAAAATCACAACCACAACTAATATAACGTTAGGTTTGGGTTTGGGCGCACCGCAGGTTGTGACTAGGCCTTCCCTAGGAGAGGCGGCCCAGAATTTCCCAATAAGAAGGGCAGTAAAGTTGTCAAAACAAAACAAACAAATTTCAAAGCATTTTAGCAACTAAGATTGGTTTGATTAATCTTGTCTTTGAATTGAATTAAGTCAGGTTTATTTGTCAAAGCCAAATAACTCGGGGAAAAAACCACAGTAATTGCTTGACTTAAAGCAGCCCTGAAAATGAAAAAAAGGTCCCACTAGCCTTTGGCTAGTAACTTAAAAATTTTACTAGCCAAACTAAAAAAAAGTTCATTTTAGCGCACTTGCATTTGGCGACTAAAGTTTTTTTTTTTAGTCGCCAATTTTTTTTTTCCACTAGCCATGGCGATTAAATTAGTCGCCATTTTCAGGCCTGTAAAGTTGTTTTTTTTTTGTTGTTTTTTTTAAATAAATTTTTTAAATAGACAGTGAATTATTCTATCTCACTGAAGATGTGGAGGTTTTTATGAGATTGTTTCCATTCATTGTCATAACAACGAAATGTATTCATACGCTCATTGAAGATTTCTGTTTTTGCCTGCTGCTGCTGGGTGGTTTCCCTTTCTACTTTGGCCACTGATGCTACCTTGGCTTGACCTTGCGACCTTGATGGTCTGACCCTGCAACCTTGACCTTGGCGACAGGTGGTGGGCCTGGTGGCAGCGTTTATCATCATCTACACCTACTTGGAAGAGGAGGATGCCTGTAAGTACCTGACTAACCATAGCACGTACGTCCGGCCCCAGGGCCCTGTCCATGCTCTCTCACTGTCTAGGGCCAGCCCACTGGCAGATGTGGAGGAGGGAGGTGAAGGGCTGAGAGGAAGAGGAGAAGGGGGGTATGAAGCGGTGGCCACCAGGGACAGCTGGTGCGTCCCCACCTACGTCTCCTACCACGATTCTCTGGAGTGGTCGGGCGAGTTTGCTCCCCTCCCCCCACCGCCACCCCACATTCCCACCCCACAGCAAGAGCACACCCGCCCGCTGCGCCCTGTGTCCGGTTCCTTACTGCTTGAGCATGCTGTGTCTGAGCCTCTCACTCTTGATAACCCGCTGTCTCACTCCTTGCAGTTGGCTTTTGATAACACGCTGCTCCGGCCCTTGAAAAGAACCAGGGGCCTCGCTGCTGAAGAGCCATACAGAGAACAGCGAAGCGCTTGCACTGCAGAAAGAGAGTGCCACAGTTCTTGTCTTGCGGATAGAGAATTGGCCGATGTTTCTTTCGACAGCCCCTTTCTTGCTAAAGAATGCGATTTAGGAACAGCTCTGTTGAACGACAGTGGGGAAGGCAGGAGGGGAACTGACAACATACCTCTCTGCCCTGTGTCCGATTCACCGTCATTGTTAGTGGTGGGATACCTCGGTGAGCAAAACGGTTCTCACAGACCTGGGACTGATGCACCAACTGGAGACAACAGGTTTGCTAGCAGCGAGGAGTACAAAACTGCTTCAGATAACACACCTCTGCATGGTAGGCCTTCTGAATCGTCGTCAACAGCTGCAGCAGAGCATTTGAAGGGCACAGCAGAATATGTGAGTCCCAGTAAAAAACATCTTGGACGAGAGAATGGATATGCTAACCCCAGTGAAAAACGACTCAGCCTAGAGAAAGAATACCATAGTCCCAATGAAAAATGGCTCAGCCATGAGGAAGAATGTGCTAGTCCCAGTAAAAAACGACTCGGCCATGAGGAAGCATACAGCAGTCCCAGTAGAAAACGACTCAGTCATGAGTCTCTAGGAAGTTTATGCCGCGGTTCAACGACACCGCCGTATCTACGCCTGAGCTCTGGGTCTCAGTGTGAAGTGTTACTGGAAGATTCCCAGCAAAGCCCGGAAGTGCAGTTTGAAACCTTTGGGAGTCTGGGCAAAGGGATTAGAAAGCCCTATGTTCGTCTCCTTGTGTCGAAGTCTAAAGAGACTGGTATTGAAACGTGATGGGAAATTACGTTTGTTTTTTTATAAATTGGGGGCTTTAGGGGACTCAAATGTACAGAATGGTTTGGGGGTGGATTGTGGTGAACCAAGCTTTAGGCACACAGGCAGCTGGTAGCACAAGCTTTATTACTGTTACATTTATTTGACTTAGCTATTCTTACCTGTGTTTTGTCATCAAGCACCTGGTGAATGGACTTTGGACATTTCGTACTGTGCAATTTTAAACATCTGGTGTGAACATATTTCACATTATTTTCATTCCGGTGGGACGCTGAAGTGAAACAGTGTACAATTTAATAACATGCAAATAGTACCAAACTTGAAGCATTTGGTGTATTAGTTTTGATCTAGTCTACAAGTACCCTACTAGTCCGTCCAATCGATAATCTACTGCAGTTTAGCAGTCTTGCAGTTATACCATAACCCTTTGGCATTGTCCTTGCATCTGACTTTGTTTTGAAGTTACAATGGAAGACTACAATTTAACTTTAATGACCTGAACGAACCACTGGTGTTACATGCGCAAGCAGTGTTACAACTGAGCATCTGGTGTCCCACTCACTTAGCAGGTTCACTCTCGAGAAGCCAGCGTCTCATCAAAACAGGGCGCTGTCCACTGAAGTCACCAGCAAATGGTCCTCTCACAGATTGACAATATTCCATTTGAACTGACAAGTGTTTGTCTTTGAGGTCCCTCAAAAAGATGTGGTCCTGATTTGGCTCTTTGCAGTTCGCTTGAACCCTATAAACAAAGACTAACTTAAAAAAGATTATGCTCTTTCAGACCGACCAGAATCCATTCGAACTGATAGCGTTCTACTGTTATGTCCCTCTTTACCTGACAAAATCCCACCTAAGCACCTCTTGAAGTCAGTGTCCCACTCAAGAACATGTTGACCCATTCAAGTTAAGAATCTGGTTAAAGGAGTTGTTGTCCCACAAGTAAACTGAAAGTCCCATTCAAGTATTTTATGACCCACTGAAGTATTTGGTATCCAGTTCAAGAGCTGTGGATGTCCTAATCAAGAAGCAAAAAGTCCCTCCTAACCTAACCTTACTTAACGATGTCCTAAGAAAGGAATGGGCATCCCATGAAGCATTTGGTGCCTCAAGCACATTATGTCCCACCTAAACATTGGCTGTTCCTTTCAAGCAAAGAATCTCTTCATTAGTGAATTAGTGTCCAACTCAGAGGCTGATGATCTGCCAATCTGGTGCACCACATAATGCAGCTGGTGTTTCAGTCAAGCAGCTGGAGTTTCACTTGGTCATCTGTTTAAGCAGCTGATGTCCCACAAACGGCCACCCATACAAACATCTGATTACTCAAGCAGCTGGTGTGTCACTCTAGCCTCTGGTTACTCAGGCATTCAGCATTGGAGGCAGCTGGTATGCCACATGGTCATCTGGTGTACTACGCATTATAGTCTCTACCAGAACATCTGGCCACCCACAGAAGCATCTAGTACGCTGCAGAATCATCTGGTTACCTATCAGCTGGTTGTCCACAAGAATCTGGGGGGGTTGCACTCGAGCTTCTGGTATCCTACCTGAGCAGCTGGTGTTGGAGGCATCTGGTGTCTTCCAGGTGTGTTGGCTGGTAGTCGGTGTTGTCGGTATTGCTGAATTTTTCTTGCTCTGTCATGTTTTTGGTTTCTCTTTTTGGCTGCCCTGGGTTTTCGTTTTCTTTGTGCACTGCTGCCAGCTGCAAGGCTTTTTTTTTTTCCGTTGCTTTTTTATTATATTATTATTATTACAAAGAGCTTATGTGAACGTTGCGATGTCAAGGGTTGAGCTAAAGTGTAGTTATTTTAATATTTTGCATAGCTACGCATTCTGTTGACCATGGATATAAGTTTTGGATGCGAGTTTCTTGTAGGTCTGTATATACAGCAAACTCAAAAACTGAACACGCTAGCGCCACCCTGTAATATGTTCATTTGATTGTAGCCAGGGCCCTTCTTTTTTTAAATTGAGTTGATTAATTTATTTTTTATTTTACTTTAAAACAATATAATGTTTTACTTTTGTTTTTTATTAGCCCCTTTTATTTTATTTGAGTGTAAAATGAATAAAAATGAGCGAGATTACCTGGATGAACTTTGCCTATTGAGAGGAAAGATAAAGAACCTGAAATTAATTTGTTAATTTTTCGTTCTGGTAACGTCCAAAACAAACTATATTGGTTGATAAAACAACAAAAACATTTTCCTTTGGCTAGCAATTTTGTCGAGAAAATAATACGTACATAGTGAATGAGAAATGTTGACAGTAAGAATTTTGGGTAAACAATGTGCCACAATAGCAATGTGTCATTGATTTAGCAACTTTTCCATACTTACGTTAAATCAGATTTGTTGATAGATTATTTATTTATCGTATTTATTTATTTATTTATTTATTATTTTGTTTGTTTATTTATAATATAATTATTTCTTATTTATTTATATATTCAGTACTACGTTGTAGTTTCATGGGCTCATAGATTTTTGTTGTGCACTGTCTGCATTAGAGGCAAGATTTATGTTGTGGCTGTGGCGTGGTGTGCTCTTTGCTGCAAGTGCAACATTATGTTTACGCCATCCCCCTATCCCTATCCTCTTCTCCTCTCAATCCTGCTCCCACTTGCTAGCAACTCTCTTCCAAACCTTTCCTTCTATCCTTTTGTAGTCCACAATCCCTTCTGGGGGTGAGGCCACTCGATTATTGCAAAAAAACAGATTGTGTGCATTCTTTTTGATGGTGTAGGCAAATTGTCATCATGACAGTGAACGCAATTTGTGCTTGCCAACAGTGGAAGAGCTAGAAGAATTGCTCCTTCGAAGGATTATGTGATTTTTAATGTACATTATTTTTATGTTTTTAACAATGGACAAATTTGTATAAGTTGTTTATTATTTTTTTATTTTTTTTCATGCGTTATCCTATAATAGTTTTACTGTTGTATTGTCTCCAACGTTAGTTTTGTTTCAATGCTGGTTGGTAAATTTTTTTGTTAAATCTGTTTTTCTCCCAAGTTGATTTATTTTGAATTCTTCCGACTCCATCCCTCCCTCCCCACCTCCCTCCCCACCCCATATTCCTCTCGCCCCAGTCCTTTCCCCCTCAAACAATTTTTTGTGTGCTCAAAACTGATTCTTTTTTTGGTTTGTTTTGAGTATTTGACCATATTATATATATTTAATAGTCCAAAATGTGTTTATTGGACCACATTTTTTTAATGAATATTGTGTTCTATGTTATTCGGATACAGTATATCAGTGCATGTGTTTTTGACCTTTAATAATATATATGTATTTTTTAAACTGTCCTTTTGAAAGTTTCTTGTTTCATTATTCTCCTCATTGCGTTTTATTATGTTCATCTTGTACTTGGAATAGTCCATTTTGGGTTAGAGGTCACTTTCTTCTGTAAACGGAGTGTCAAAGATCTATCAACCACAGTCCCTGTCACTGAGGGTGATGTCAGCTTTGGCTGGCTGCCTCTATACGTTAGTGTTTAGCACACCGGCCATCGTGTGGTAAACTACCTATTAAGTATCAACACCACTACATGACTGCTTAGGGTGGCGCAGTAGCATAGTTGTTTGTGCATCCGCTAGGAATGTTTTATGTTAAGCAACGTCGAGTGTTGTCAGTACTTGGACGGGTGACCCATACTTTGGACTGAGTGTTGTTAGTATTTGGATGGGTGACCCATACTTGGACGGCAACCACACACATTAAAAAAAACACCGGAAAAAAAAACCACCAAAACCAACCAAAGGCAATAAGAACAAAACAAGCGCAAGACATGCCTCCGTCCACCAAGCTGTGAATGGGTACTTGGATCTGTTTAGAACAAGGGAAGGTAAAGCAGCGAGGGAGAGGAGATAGGCACCACCCTCATTAAGCTGGCCTAGAGAAAAGAAGTTCTAAACACATCTCTCCCTAATGTTGGAAGAGTTATTTTTGGAGAGGAGAGGGGAGGGGGGGCCTTTACATTGTTACAAGACTACAACCTATACAATGGGGCGCTGCGTCTCTCTCTCACTTTTTACTTGCGCATTATATAAACTCTTACATGTCAATTTTTTTTATTTAAAAGTCTTACTTCTGTGTGACCATTAGTAATAGCTGATTTTACACAAATGTGTCCAAGTCGGTTACAATTTCTTTTATTTTGCACTTGGCTGACTAAAATTTTTAAGAAAGGGTAGAATACATTATTAACGACTGTCTGGATAATTTAAAAAAAAGAAAGATTTGTATTATGCAAGTACAATGTAATAGCTGTAGCATTTTCAGACCCTTCCTAACCTCAGCACAGGCTTTGATCAACACAGCAGAGAAGCTTGCTTTATATAATTATGCTTAAACTGCCTTCTTTCTCTCTTTCTCTCTCTCTCTCTTCCCACCCCCCCACCTCCCCCCCCCCTCTCTCTCTTCTTTATAAACAGAATTTATTTTGTACAATATACGCTAGATTTTGTAGCTGGTTTGGATTCCTTTTTAGCACATGCTTGACCTGAATCGGACCGGGACGTTAAAAACGTTTGTTTAAAATAAGATTGCAACTTTTGATAGAAATATGTTACTAGGTTATTGGGTTTGTTCAGTTTGTTAGGTTATTTTTTGGTTTATTGGGTGTGTAGTGCACAGGCATCCAGAATGGGATGGATATATATAAGGGGTTCGTCTTAGGAAATATATACATGAAGTAGAATGTTTCAAGTTATTGGTTCATTGGTGTTGTGTATGTTTTAACCCAAACTGGATTGGTATAACATAGAGTTTGTTGGTTTGTTGTGCACACAGGAAATTTGTGTTGGGTATTATTTTAATAATGGCATTACGGTACTTGTTTTTCAGTGCAGTAGTGCATATTGCACCTATGGATTTTTACCATCGCACACCAGTGTTGATTGGGGAGTCAGTGAATGAGTGGAGACTGAGAATTATTATTTTATGCTTGCTTGTCAGTTTACAGTCACCAACCATCCATTGTGAAATAAATAAATACATTATTTGAAATTTACCCATCTTCGGACTATACTTCAAACTTTACAAACATCAATAAAGATATGGTCAGGCCATTTGTTTGGAGAAAATTGAGATTTAATTTTTGCTAGCATACATGCTGTGTATACAAATCTGTCTAATAATAATCACCCAAAATTATTTTGAATATAAGCACCCATTTTGACCAGTTTTGTCAGGTAATAGTAATACGTACATTTTTGTAAGCTCGCAGCAATGGGAGTCTATGTAGATCTATTCATCCCAATATCAAATTTTTGAGTAAACTTGCTCCTTTTGGCCATTTTTGTCAGGTAGTGTTGATATGTACTTTTATTGTTGTGTTTGTCTATGTACTCACTAAAATATTGGTAGTGTTTTTTGTGGTTTTCTTGTGTGTGGGTTGTTTTTTGTTTGTTGTTTTGGTGTGGAGTAAATGCGCTCCTTTTGGGCAATTTTGTCAGGCAGTAGTGATTCTTTTTTCTTTCAGACGATTTCATGTTTACCAACCCAAACCCGGAAGACTTTGGGGAGATCAGCAGCGAGCACATGCAGCTGCAAGCTGTCTCGGACGGTGGTGGCAACGTTTCACCCTACAACAGCAATAAACTTCAGCACTTCTGACATGACTCTTTATGCAGGTTGGGTGTGGACCAGTTGAGATTCATGCCTGCCATTTGCCTCCTGCATCTTCTGTTTGACAATACTCTGCCAATTTATTTTATTTTATTTATTTATTTTAAATTTGTTTATGTACATTTTAAATTAAATAATTTCTTTTAAAATTAGTTCATTAATGAATGTATTTATTTATTTATTTATTTAGTTATTATTATTATTAATTATTATTATTATTATTATTATTGCTGTTGTGGTTATTAATATTTATTTATATTTTTTATTTAAAAAAAATTAATTTATTATTATAATGTTTTAAAATTTAATTTAAAAAATTATTATTATTATTATTATTATTGTTATGTTTTATATATTTTTTAATTTATATGTTTTAAATTTTTTAAATTGATATTATTATTATTATTATTATTATTGTAGCTTTGTTATTATTTTTTTAACATAATTTATTTGTATTTATTATTATTGTAGATATTGTTATTAATTTTTTTAATTTATATTATTTGAATAATTTATTTATATAATTTGAAAAATTTATTTTCATTATTTAATGTAGTTATTATTGTTTTTATTTATTTTTGTGCGTGGCTTGCATCTTTGAATGCAGCTTGACGTCACACCCCAGCTTAATTGTGTATTTGTTTCCATTTTCAGTGTGATTTCATCACCATTTCTTTCCAGGTGTTACGTTGAAACGTGAACGAAAGTATGTCGGAAGCGCGCACGATAGATCTAATCGTTTCGTTTTGCAGAGTATTCAATAATGGTGTTTATTTACCTTTGATTTGAGTTTGCATTGTTGTTAGGAGAGGCTTTGTATAACGTTGATAATTTGCGTTAGTCGATATTATTTGAGAATCTTCTGGATATGCGTGTTTACTCTTGATAGAAATTTCCGGATGGATATCGAAGTCGTGAATGTTCCCGGAAGTAGAGAAAATGTGAATGACGTAAGTCAGTGATGACGATCTTTAGTTCGATTGGTGGCAGTGCGTCATTTCTACCACGTACCGAATCGTTCCAGAAAAGAGAGAGGTTATTTAATCGTGAGCCGAGTCGCTGTTGGGATAGTAAAGTTGTTGATAGTGATTTAAAGAGTTGCTGTGAAAGTTGTTGAGTTGAGAATTGTATGCAGTTGTTGATGTGTGCTGAATAAAAGTGGAAAACTTCATACGTCGACTTTGTGAATTGTATGCTGTTTGGACGGGCTGTGTGAATAAACGAATCTGAGTTACACAACTATCAGGAATTCAAGCATCGGGGCTGAATCAGATACTGATAGAAAACACCAACATCAAACAGAGTGTAACATTTTGGGGGCCAAGCCGGGATTCACGCCATAGCCAAGGGTTCAACTGCTACAAGCGAGTCAACGTTACGAGAGGCAGTCATCGAGGGTAGCCGCCATCGAGTTGCGTCGAGAGGGGCCAACATACTGGGACTACATCCGATAGATTCGGGTTGACTGCAAGGGCGTGTAGTCGCTGAAGAGTTGCTTCGTGAGCGAACAACAGTCGGGACTACGTGGCTGCCGTAAGACTACGTCGAGGGACAGTCTCGGAGCTACATCGCCAGTATTACAGAGAGCGGCGAGCGGACGTCACGTCTACTTCAGCACAGGAGCGTATACATCAACACCAGCGTGGTGCAGCGTCGCATACGACGAGGACAGCGGGGCCTGCGTCAGCGAAGTCGACTAGTGACAAGCATCAGCGCTACTGCAGAAAGCGTGCTGTTCTAGAACAGTCTAGAAAGGTACAGCACAGTAAAGAACTTTCCAGAATAGAACTTTCCAGAAGCATCAAGATGGCTGACTTCTGGCAGAAAGGGGTTGAACTGAATCTAAAAGGCAAGCAGCTGACGGAGTACGTCAAGTCTCAGGAGAGAATACGAGAAAGAGAATTGGAAGAGAAGCGTCTAGAAAAAGAAATAGAACTAGAACAGAAGCGTCTAGAAGTAGAAGAGCAGCGTCGCCGTGAAGAACGAGAATTAGAAGAGCAGCGTCGCCGTGAAGAAAGAGAATTAGAATTGAAGCGTCTGGAAATTGAACAGCAGCGTAAAGAAAGAGAAAATGAGCGCAGGCGTGAGGAAAGGGAAGCTGAGCGTCAGTTCCAGTTAGAGATGGCGCGCATCCAACAACAGCAGCATGCGCCACACGTTATCAGCGACTTCAAAGCTCCAAAATTGCCAGCATTCGTCGACGAAAAGGACCAGATCGACAGCTATCTAGCGAGGTTTGAAAGGTTCGCCGAAAGCGCTAAATGGCAACGTCAAGACTGGGCGATCATACTTAGCGCACTACTGACGGGGAAGGCGCTCGATGTCTACAGTAGATTGTCGGACGATGACGCCAAAGACTACGACGTTTTGAAAGCGGCCCTATTGCAGTGCTACAACTTTACAGAAAAGGGCTACCGTCAACGCTTTCGTGAATGCCGGCCTTTGTCAGACGAGACACCAAAGCAATTTGTGGAGCGCCTGTCATCATATCTACACAAGTGGGTGGAATTATCAGGCAAAGGGAAGACTTACGAGAGTCTCCATGAGCTGATCGTGAGGGAACAATTACTCAACGCCTGCCCTAAGGACCTCGCGATCCACTTGGAAATACAAAAGTTGCAGACGCTAAAAGACGTTGCTGATGCTGCTGAAAGATATCTCATCGCTCATGAGAAAACGTTGGGGCCACCCAGCGCGACGAAACACTTTCAGAAGACGGCAAGACATGGGAACCAGATCCAGGGGAGCCAGACGAGCCAGAGACACACTGACTCCACGCCTCCTCCCAGGGAAGGGCATTCAAGAGGCTGTTTCACCTGCAACGCTACAGACCACAGGGCGGCTAATTGTCCTCAAAACAAAAGTAGCGGACAGCGGGGCAGTACGGAGAATGCAGCGGTGGGCAACCGACAGAGACGTTTCTCCAATCAACGGCAAAACAGTAGATCTGACCATCAAGTGTGCGGCGGGAGCGTCATTCTTCCGAGTGAGACCGAGCGCACAGCTACCCATGCGGACGTGCAAGAGTGCATAACCGATGGCCAACTCCTCCTTGCCAACGGGAAATCCATCCCCGTCGTCGCCAGCGCAGCTGTGACCGTACAGAACATGCCTGTTTCAAAGGGACGCGTCGGAAATCATGAAGTGACTGTTTTAAGGGACTCTGGCTGCAGTGGGGTCATCGTCAAAGAAGACCTAATCGCTAAAGAACAGTTCACTGGCGATTCAAAATGGACACTTATGGCCGACAGCAAATGTGTGAGAGCGCCAGTTGCGAAGATTCATGTCAACACCCCTTTCTACATAGGCGAAGTCGAAGCGGTTTGCCTGAAGAAGCCGCTGTATGATTTGATGATCGGGAATATCGACGGCGCGAGACGACCCGACGACCCCGATCCAGAGTGGAGTCCTGCCTCAACCCAACGCGTCGAAGTTGTGGAGGAGGATCCATTGCCATTTCCCGATGGAGACCTTACAGAGCTGCTACGGGACAATGTGGTTGCTCCGGCTCAGCCCTGCCGACCAGAGATCGTCGGTGCTGTTACTACCAGGGCCCAGGCCAAGAGAGACAAAATGTCTACGCCACTGAAGGTCGCCGACAACTCCAAAGCTGCCATCGTGGACAGAGATAAGCTGATCCAGCTCCAGGAAGCTGATGGTACTTTAAACAAGTACAGGAACCGCCAAGACCACGTGACCAAAGGCAGTGGTACGGTCTATTTCGAGGTGAAGGCCAAGATCCTGTACAGAATCTTCCAGCACCCGAGGGTCAACGGAGGTAAACCACTACGTCAAGTCTTGGTACCGTTACCCCTAAGGCGCCAGGTGATGGAAGTAGCGCATGACTCAATCATGGGAGGTCACCTGGGTATCAAGAAGACGTCGGATAGAATCCAGGCGGTGTTCTACTGGCCAGGACTTCATGCGGACGTCAGCCGTTTCTGCAGATCATGTGACATTTGCCAGAAGACCATACCTCGAGGAAGGGTCCCGAAAGTGCCTATGCAGAGGATGCCTCTGATCGACCGACCTTTCAAGAGGGTGGCCTTAGACTTAATCGGCGAAATAAGACCTCCGAGTGAAGAAGGTCATCGATGGGTACTGACTTTAGTGGACTATGCGACTCGGTACCCAGAAGCAGTGCCTCTGAAGAAGATTGACACTGAAACTGTCGCAGAGGCGCTAGTGGACATGTTCAGTAGACTTGGAGTGCCTGAAGAGATTTTGACAGACCTCGGGACACAGTTCGTCTCTGACTGTATGAAGGAGGTCAACAGACTGCTGAGCATCCGGCATTTGACTACGACACCCTACCATCCGATGTGCAACGGGCTTGTCGAGAAGTTCAATGCTACGCTGAAGTCCACCCTGAAGAAACTGTGCAGCGAGCAGCCCAGACAATGGCATCGCTATATCAACGCCTTACTTTTCGCCTACAGAGAAGTACCGCAGGAGTCCACCGGCTTTTCTCCGTTCGAGCTGCTGTACGGAAGAACCATCCGAGGGCCGATGCACATCCTAAAAGAACTGTGGACGAAAGAAGTAGACACCCCAGAGGTGAAGAACAGCTACCAGTACGTGTTTGAGCTACGGGAGAAGCTGGAGCAGACTCTCGAGATAGCCAGAGAAAACCTGAAGAAGTCCCAGGACTGTGGAAAGCACTACTATGACCGTAGGGCTGTGAACAGGAAGTTCAAACCTGGCAACAAAGTGCTGGTGCTGCTACCTACTGATCACAATAAGTTGCTGATGCAGTGGAAAGGCCCGTACGAAGTGGAGACTGTGGTGGGGACCAACGACTACAAGGTGAAGGTCGGCCAGCATTCCAAGATATACCACGCCAACCTCCTTAAGCTGTACGTGGAGAGGCCGCCAGAGACTGTACATGCAGCAACAGCAGCTGTGACCGACGACAGCTTTGACAGCGAAGAACTGTTGGAACTGGGAGACTTCCACAGCAAAGAAGGCATCGATGATGTTAAGCTAGGACCGAGCTTGACGGAAGGTCAAACGTTGGAGCTCGAGGACCTTATGGGCGAGTTTCCCCCTAACTTCAATGATGTCCCAGGCTCTACGACTTTGGTCGAACATGAAGTCCACACCCAGACCTGGAAGGAGCATCTGCAGACCATGAGGGAGCTGTTCCACCGTCCCGCAGAAGCCAACCTGACCGTGAGACCCAGCGAATGCATCCTGGGAGCTGACAACGTCGACTGCGTCGGACATCCGATGGAAGAAGGACACAACGGAGGACGCACTGATTCCAGGGAAGCCCACGTGATCATCGTCTTTGACCCTGGGCCGATGACGACCGCAACTGACGAGGGCGTCGATTCCTTGCGAACGAAAGAACATTGACTGTGTGGACGAACTAAGAATATTGGTAATGACAGACTTGAAAATGAAAAACGTTGATGGGGTAAATGAACTGTGAACATTGACAATATCCAGATAGACTTGAAGATGAAAACCATTGACTCTGTGTAGATAAGCTGAGCGCAATTACAGTATTCAGAAAGTCTTAAATTAGTTTCAATTGAGGATTTTGTTTGGGCATTACGTTTCAACGTTGTTGAAAGAAATTGGGTAAATTTCTTCTTGAGTGGGGGGTTATGTTACGTTGAAACGTGAACGAAAGTATGTCGGAAGCGCGCATGATAGATCTAATCGTTTCGTTTTGCAGAGTATTCAATAATGGTGTTTATTTACCTTTGATTTGAGTTTGCATTGTTGTTAGGAGAGGCTTTGTATAACGTTGATAATTTGCGTTAGTCGATATTATTTGAGAATCTTCTGGATATGCGTGTTTACTCTTGATAGAAATTTCCGGATGGATATCGAAGTCGTGAATGTTCCCGGAAGTAGAGAAAATGTGAATGACGTAAGTCAGTGATGACGATCTTTAGTTCGATTGGTGGCAGTGCGTCATTTCTACCACGTACCAAATCGTTCCAGAAAAGAGAGAGGTTATTTAATCGTGAGCCGAGTCGCTGTTGGGATAGTAAAGTTGTTGATAGTGATTTAAAGAGTTGCTGTGAAAGTTGTTGAGTTGAGAATTGTATGCAGTTGTTGATGTGTGCTGAATAAAAGTGGAAAACTTCATACGTCGACTTTGTGAATTGTATGCTGTTTGGACGGGCTGTGTGAATAAACGAATCTGAGTTACACAACTATCAGGAATTCAAGCATCGGGGCTGAATCAGATACTGATAGAAAACACCAACATCAAACAGAGTGTAACACCAGGGATGAATATTTTGTTGAGAATGCTGTGTATATGGTAGTCATGATGGAATGCCCTGTCTGTCCCACTTGAGATCTTTTATCTGGTGTGTGCCTGAGCATGCGTTTAAGGAGGAAGCGCTATTCAAATCATCATTGTTCTTGTCATGATGATCATCGTCATGACTGTCACCATCATCGGTTGGCCTGTTATTATGAACATCAGCTTTGCCTCAAGAATGTTGATTGCTATGAGTGTGCATGTACATGTGTGGGTGGGGTGAGGTGGGAGTGCTATGGATGTGTGTGTGTGTGTGTGTGTTTGATGAAGTGGTTTTGCATATTACTTTTTCAGAATCACTCTTTCCAACTTGTGTTTTTGCATGTCATCCCATAAGTTATATAAATCTGATCTATGCTTCTTTTCTTTTCTTTTCTTTTCTTTCTTTTTTTTTTTTTTTTTTTTTGGGGAGGGGGGGGGGGCAGGGTGTGAGGGTTGAGGGTAAGGTGGGGAAATGAAAAAGTAGGAACCATTATATTATATCATTATAATAAAGTAATGTGCCTAACTTTCCTTGTTCACAGGCTAGAAACCAATGGTGCCTGACAGGTGTGGGATCGATCCCGCTTCTGGGCATTATGTTTCTTCGAGTATCATTTACTTTCGACTCTGGCAACGTCTCAGGGGGGGTTTCTCTGAGTACTCCAATTTGCTCCCCCAGCAAAATAAAAAAATAAAATAATGCACACACAACTACTTTTAGGGCGCGCCACAGGCTGTGGCTAAGCCTTCCCCAAGGGAGTCTCCCAGAATTTGTCAATAAAAAGGGACAATAAAGTGTCCCCCCAAAAATATCACCCAATAAAAAATCAAAATAATACTATGTAATATAACATATATTTGAGTGCGTTTTCTTTTTCATTACTCTGTACAGTTTTAAGCATGTATTGGTTAAGCTATCCGACTTTTCGTTTTTAATCCTCTTGAAGCCATGTTGTTGGTTTTTTTTTCAGATTGGATATTGAATTATTATTTATTATTTCATCACTTTTATATAGCGCTTTACCAGCTCAAGAACCGCTCAAGGTGCCGGCCAATACAGGATCTAACTCAAGTCGCCTGAGGCTCCCATTTGCAGCCTTTGGGCGCATAGTCTAAAGCCCAGACGACTGAGTACAATCCTGAGCAACCGGGGATGGGTAGAATAGACCTAGTGCGTGCTGGGTGTATTTGTGTAGCTGGCCCTCGCGCGTCTTGAATACTTACATTGCATTGCCTTGCAGCTTGTTCTCTTCTTGTTGAATGCTGTATATAATTGGTGTATATAATTAATTATATTTCCGTTTTGTGAAATTTTATTTGCTGCAGTATTTTGAATGTGTATTATATTACCTAATGAACTTTATTTTTGGGATGTTTTAATTTTTTTTATTTTTTAAGTGCATGAATAACTGGTTATGTAAAACTCTTTTTAAAAAAAAAAGAAGATATTTTGGAATTTTATTGCGTGTTTTTATTTGTCAGGATAATAATAATAATAATAATAATAATAATAATAATAATAATAATAATAATAAGGTTAATAATAAGGTTAATAGTGCTAAAATGGAAAGGGGACAAAACTAAAACGCTATGCGTTGTGGGGAAGATTTTGCTTGCCTCCCTTGAATTGAATTTATTGCATGAGGGTTGCTGTTGTTCTATGAGCTCAAAAATAATAATTGTGATATAATTGTTCATTTATTAATGTTGTTGATGATTGCATTAGACATGTTTGACTATTCCGTAGTTATTCAATTTATAAGGAACTGTCTGAGATAGTATCTGTAATGTGAGAATTGCTAAATTAATGATGGTCATGTATGTTTTATAAAATGCTATTTACAGTTCAAGGTATTCAATTGTGTTGTCTTTATTCAAGAGAGCTACATTTGTCCCTCTAGCAGAGATATGGCCTTTTAAAATAATTTACATTTGAGAGTGATAGAGGTCATTGAATTACATTTGGCGTTACAAATTGTGATGTTGATGTTCGGTATTGTTTGGTGTTTTTATTTCTACGTTACTGCATTATTTAATCAAATATTCATCTTTGTGTTTTACAGCCAGCCTGGCCAATGATGAACTGGAGTTTGTAAAGATTCGTAACCGCACCACCAACACTAACATGGCTGCCATCAACCAACGCCATGGCCATGGCCCTTCAACCTCCACCAACAACTTTGACAACGTCGCCTTTGACAACGAAAACTTTGAAGATGGCGACAGCCTGCAGCGAGCTTACCGCCTACCCATGCAAGGACCCCGACCGTACGAACAGCCTCCGAGCTACGACACAACCATGAGGAACGTGAACCAGGAGGCGGAGACCAGAGCGGCGAACTTGTACTACGCCACGGACAGACATAGTGTGCGCAGCAAGACCAGCACGCGGTCCAAGCGATCCACCGGCTACCAGCGAGAGAGGGGAGGCAACCAGGCCAGCAGTCGCAGTCGCCGCAGCACGCGGAATCGGGACCGAGATCGGGACACAAACCGACAGGACTTGCCGTGGGTTCAGATCACCCCGTCAGCAACCGTCGCTGCCTCTGATGCCCACTTGAGACACTATCCCTGAGCTGACCTGACGTGGAAAAGTGCAGGCTTGTTTGTTGTGCATTGAAGACACATCTCCGTTGGCTAACATTACATGGAGGAAAAGTTCAGGCTTGTTTGTTGTTACGGAGAGTTATGAATAGTTCCATAGATTTCAGAGATTCTGGGCTTTTACCCGTAAAACCAATCAAAGACAAATCTCAGGCTATGGGAGAAAGATTTCTTACCTGTTTGAGGACAGATCTTGTACTCTAATGAGATGGAAATTCACTCCTATATATTGAATTCAAGGCCAGGTCTCACGAGATAGAAATTTGGAGTTGAGAAACCCTTGACTAAATTTGCTCAACATTATGGAGTGAGGAGTGTTGGAGGGGGGAGCATGTGTTTTGGGCCACAAGGATGTCTGCATGAATTGTGTTTCTTTTTGATCAAATGGCAGTGCTTGCTTGAAGAAAACCTGCTTTTCATAGTTGGGAACAACAGTAGAAAATTAAAATTGGTCTTTGTAAGTGAACTTATGAGAGTTGCTTATGACTTTTTTTTTTGCCATGATACTCCCAACAAAATAATACCCCACAATTCAGAATCTGAAACAATTATGTGCATAGTCTTACATATGTGCTTGAGATGGTTGAGGTACTGGCTACTTTCATTGATGTTGTTTGTTATATTGTGTTAGTGAAACAAGCCGGGATTCATCACTGGAGTAACTATTTTCTTTTCGCAGTTCTGCTGGTCTTGAAATAAGTTTTCTGACATTTTCGTTCATCACCGGATGTGGCTCTTTACACTTCCAGCCTACGCATTTGGATGGAGTTGAAGCTAGAATCTTGGTGTGGGATGAAAGAGTTCTGCAAGCATTGCCCGTTTACAAAAGACATTACAAAAATATTTTGCGCAAGCTTCTGAAGTGGGCAGCCCACTTCTAGCCAAACTGGTGATCTGTTTTTCCTTATCAATTTCTATCCTGTTTGTTCACACCATTCTTTTAGTCAAGGTTCACTGAACCATGAAGTCTGTCTCTCACTAAATACACAGATTTTAATGTAATAATCCCCCAAGCCCCAAACCTCTCTTGTTTGGATGAGAGTTTAAAGTGAGTACGAGATGAGATTATGGCAATATTATTTCCGCATAGCGAGCTTATACAGAACAAATTGTGTTTTTGAAATTGTATGACTCGTTGACTAGGTAAGAAAACCTACCTGTTTTTGTGACAAAGGTGTGAATAAGGAATTTCAGAGTGAAGAATTATTAATTTTTGAAGCTTGAGTGGATGAGTGAAGAATTTTACTGAGTGGATGAGTGAAGAATTTTACTGAGTGGATGAGTGAAGAATTTACTGAGTGGATGAGTGAAGAATTTTACTGAGTGGATGAGTGAAGAATTTTACTGAGTGGATGAGTGAAGAATTTTAATGAGGGGAAGAGTGAAGAATTTTACACAGGGGACTAGTGAAGAATTTCAATGAGGGGATGAGTGAAGAATTTTACTGAGTGGACTGACCAGTGAGCATCTGCATTGTGTGTGTGATACTTTGGTCGTTTTTAAATTTTAATATTTAGGGCTTAGGGTGAGAGAGAAAACGATAAAAGGCATATTAGTGCACATTCTTTCTCTTTGGGATCTTTCTCTCCTTCACTCTCCCCCCCTCCCTCCCCCCATCTCCCTGCTTTACTTTGCCCACATCCCTCTATTTCTATCTCCACCCCCACCCCAACTCCTTAATTGCACACCAAATTGTGTGTTCACTGTTTTGAAATGAAATAAACATTTTAATGAAAAATGTAATAGTTTGTAACATATTAAATAATATATAATGGTTGTTTGTGTGTTTCTGTGTGAACAAATGGAAACTTAACATTAGTTGTGTTTTGTTTTCAAAATGAAGTCTGTGATTCGTTCATCTGTGCTTATTTCAGTTTAAGCACTTATAAGTATTTTTGTGTTTGTAGAATTTTTTCTTTCAAAAAATGCCTTTTGTTCAGAGATTTTGAAAGATGTACTGCATACACAACCATTAAGTGCATTTCACATGATAGCTGGTTTGTAGTAGTGCAATATTGCAAAGATATTGTGATATACATAAATGCATTGCCACCTAAAGAGGAACATAGTGGTATTTTTTGTTTTTGGTTTGTTTTATAATTATAATAATATTTGTCACCTGTATTAACAAAATTTGGGTTACCTTACCTTCTCAGGGATAGTGCGGCAGCTGTAGAGCAGTGCCACCCTGGACGAGGGGGAAAAGGACCTACTTTATGCTATGTTTTGTTTGTCTAAGATGGTACACCCCCATCTACAACAGGACTCTTGAGTGTCACAATACTTTCAAGTTGGGCAGTGAAATGCCTGCAGTGGTGTTCCTAGGATTAGAGGGCAATAGGACAAAATGTCCTAAATCATAAAACTAATCGGACATCATGTCCTGACTACATAAAAGCAATAGGACATTCAGATTGTGAAGCGAACCGATTAATCATGGATACTACATTAAATACAGTAAATATAAGTCAGTGGATTAATGGTGACTGAGAACAAATATGAATAAAGTAAAACAAAAACTCTGTTGTGTAAACAGTTTAAAAATGTTTTTTTTTTAATACAATGTTTGGCCAGATTATTTTTACGTATATTCTTCCTTTTTCTTCAAAAACGAGCTCAAAACAGACTGCCCTTTAGCAACACAAAGCTTTTTCTTCGGCGGCATTTTGAGCGTAGTAAGATCGTTGCAGAGGAAGTATGGTGTCGGTTATTTCCCTTTCAAAAGTGTCGAGAGTTGCGGCCCTTTTGTTGTTCGACGGAATGTACTAAAGAGTGATAATAGTCTATCATTGTCCACTATTCAAACTCGTTTTAACGGCTTTGACACTCCAGTTTGTACAGATGTTTCTTGCAGTGACCGCTCTAGTCATAGTACTATCGGACAATGACCGCTAATTTCGTAATAGAATCGGACATTTGACGGGACACAGGTTTTTGCATTCGGTCATTTTCCAAACGAATCGGACCATGACCGATGTCCGAGGCCTCGGGACATCGCTGTGCCTGTTATTCACAGAGCGTCCGCTGGACCCTATAAACATTGAATTCTTAATCTAATCTAATGCGCAGAGCACAGACTAGACCTTGATGTGTACCATCATCGTAAGAAGTGTTGGAGGGCGAGTTGGGGTGGGGTGGGGTGTGTTACTGTGCTTCCAGAGGGTTAGGGTCATGTTAAACGGCATGCCAAGCTGTCGTGGTGGGATTCAACCTGTTGTCAGCATGTTTAGCCATCGCTTTCTCTTCCTCTCTGTTCACGTAGCTGTCAATTGCTTAACTATCACTTCCCCATTTGGCTAGTGTGACCCCCCTGTACATCAGTAACCGTGTCACTCTATGCCTCTTCAACAATTTCCAGCTGCAAACAATCTCTTGCATAGGAATAGAAAGTGCACCTATGTTTTAATTAACCGGAATACAAGAGGAGGGGTGATGGTGTCATGATCGGCTGCAGAAGGAGGAGGGTGTGACAGAGGAGAAGAGTGAGGGAAGAGGTGGGGTAATTGGCTAACTGTGCTGCGTTGATTTCAACTTTGTTAAAGTTAAGGCTTTTGGTTGTAATAAAGTCATTGACATGTGCGTGTGTGAGAGTTTTTTGTTGTCTTTGCAGTTTTCATGCAAACATTGATGTTTGACCAATATGATTCCTTCAATCACCTTAAAATATTGTTCAGTAGCATACAACAGTGTAATATGTTTGTTACTAAATCTACCAACCATATCAATTACTATTACACATATCGCCAGCTTGAGTTACAATGCTGTCATGTCATTATTGTGTAATAGGAACAAAGGCCATGGTATTGTACCCAGGCGGTGAAATCATTTCACACGCTAGTATTTCATGTGCATGTGAATATTTTTCCCTTGTCATATCAACCATTATCATTCCCATTGAATATCTAAGCAGAACAATTTTTAAATCAGCATTGGTATGGATTGTCTCCACCTTATAATTGCTTGTGTGTTATAAGAATGTTGTGTTTGTATGTTTTCTCTACATACAAGTTTTCTCACCATATAAGAGTTTTTCTTTTGTACAAGTTTCCTCTTCATTTAAGAGTTTTCTTTTCATATAACACCCCTTGGGGTCATGAGCAATCTTGTCACTGTAGATTGTTCTAACCTATAAAGGGAACAGTGAAAGCCCCAGTTGAAAACCTGTCTTGCCTTTGTAGGCATGACTAATTCACTGCGGCAACAGTTCCCCCCGTTGGAGTGCCGGGGGTTTCAGTATAAATAGTATCCCCACTTTCTGGAAATTTAGTGCTTTAAATTCCCACTGTCGCTGTCTTCATCATTTGCTCTTTCCCATTCCTGATCTGTCCTATCACTCTGCTATACTTTCTTCTTCTTCGCTAGATCAATGACCTACCTTTTTTCTTGAAAACTCTTCCTGGACAAGACTCCTTGTTTGTGTATGAGGTCTGTTGGATCAGCTTGGGAGTGTTGGACGCTTTCTGCCGGGTGGTCACTAGGGCTTCCTATGATTGTATTATTTCGCACTATAGGCATTTTATATGTATGTGTTTTGTTGATGATTTATAATGATGGTTGTATTCTATTTTGTTTTTGTAACCGGGGTGTTCGCGTAGTTGAGGTCAACCCTCAGCCATCCCCCGTGTGGGATGTCTTTATTGTAAAGTGACTGGCTGGTGGAGGGCATTCAATTTTCCCAGTAGGGTTGTTTCGGCAGATCTTTTATGCGGATCGGGGGTTGTCCGGTCCTGATTTGGCTCGGAAGAGTCCGCTGGACCTAAAGCAACAATAAATCAATCAATCATTTTCATATAACAGGTTTCTCTTCATGTAAGAATCATATTTTACTTTGTTAATCATTTGCTTTTGGTTTGTTATTTAGTTTATTATTATATTTTTTCGTTACTTTGAATTTTCCATACCCTACATTGCCTTTGCAGATGACATTGATGGATTGGCTGGAGAGGAACAAGAACTTGAACAGCTGGTACAGAGGCTTGACACCACCTCCAAAGCCTATGGAATGGAAATAAGTGCAGAGAAGACCAAAATGATGACCAACAACACCAATGGCATCAATACAGACATCAAAGTCCAAGGCCAATCCCTCGACACAGTGCATAGCTTCAAATATTTAGGAGCCATTGTATCAGACAATGGGTCCCGACAGGAAGTCCTCTCCAGGATCGCACAAACAACTGCTGCCCTGACAAGGTTGAAGCCCATTTGGAAAGACAGGACCATCAGTCTACATTCCAAAGTAAGACTGCTGCGCTCCCTTGTCATCTCCATCTTCCTATATGCTTGCGAAGCATGGACCCTCACAGCAGATCTCCAACGAAGAATACAAAGCATGGAGATGAGGTGCTACAGAAGACTTCTGGGCATTTCCTATACCCAACACATCACCAACGACGAAGTCCGACAGACCATCACACAAGCCATTGGACAACACGATGACCTGCTAACAGTGGTGAAGAAACGGAAACTTCGGTGGTATGGCCACGTCACCAGATCATCAGGCCTTGCAAAGACTATTCTGCAAGGCACAGTGCAAGGAGGTAGAAGAAGAGGGAGACCGAAAAAGAGGTGGGAGGACAACATTCGAGAATGGACTGGTTTGACACTGAGCGAAGCCATCAGGGCTGCTGAAGACAGAGAAAGATGGAGTATGCTGGTTAAACGATCATCTGTGGTGCCCCTACGACCTTCGGGTTACGGGACAGGATAGGATAGGACATTGCCTTTTCTCTTCATTTAAGAGTCCTATTGCACTTTGTCAGTAATTTTGTTATGTTGTTTCATATGAAAAGTTTTCATTGTTAGTGTGATTGTTTATGAACTTTTAAAAAAAGTTAATATAATTGAATTAATTGTTAATTAATTAACTATTATTAGTTAGTATTATTTTATCAATTAAAAAAAAAATTATATATATAATGAGAACTTTTCCCCCAAGGGAATTTTCTGTGATTTTGTTTTCTTATTGAATCATTTGTTTCGTGTTTACATTGCCTTGACAAGACAAGGGTGGATTGTAAAATTTATTGCATTGCTTGCCCCCCCCCAAAAAAAGCCTTTTTAATATTTGTTAATTTTTTTTTTTTTAAATTCCAGTTTGTTTTAACCACTGTTTGGTGCAGACTCATGTTTGTGTAGATCTAATTTCCTAAAGTGCATGGCCAGTAGTTGCATAAGACTGACTGATTAAACATTCGAGTGCTTAGTTGTTCTCTTTAGTTGTTTAATTTAACTCTTTGAATGCTAATGTTCTGTGGCAATGTCACGTTATAATTCTGATGAAATTAAACATTTTAAATGGTTGCTATTTTTTATTTTATTTAGTTGTTGTTTTTTATAAAGGGCAACAACCCACAGTTTTGTGCTCCCTCAAAATTGGTTTTTAAATTATGCTATTACTTCCCTTTAATAATGAATTCTTACTCTTTTCTTTTTTTTGGTAAAGCTAGACTAGTTTAAATATAGTTTTATGATGACTCATGTTTTTCGCACACACCTTTTCTTACATCAGGGTTAAATTGCTTATACATTTGATAATTTATTCTTATTTGTATTGTTCCACGATTATTAAATCCCACTTTGGGGTGCTGGGAATTTCAGAATAAATAGTATTTTCACTTTCTGGAAATTTAGTGCTTTAAATTCCCACTGTTGCTGTCTTTCTCATTTGCTCTTTCTCATTCCTGCTCTGTTCTATCAATCTGCTATACTATCTTCTTCTTCGCTAGACCAGTCATCTACCTTTTTTCTTGAAAAACCTTCCGGGACAAGACTCCTGGGCCTTGTTTGTATACAAGGTCTGTTGGATCAGCTTGGGAATATTGGATGCTTTCTGCCAGGTGGTCACTAGGGCTTCCTATGATGTTATTATTTAGCAATGTAGGCATTTTATATGTATGTGTTTTGTTGATAATTTATAATGATGTTTGTATTCTATTTTGTTTTTGTAAACGGGGGTTAGAGTACAGCCTCAGCGTCCCCTGCGTGGGATGTCTTTATTGTAAAGTGACTGGCTGTTGGAGAGCTTTCAGTTTTACCACTAGGGTTGTTTCAGCAGATCTTTTATGCTGATCAGGGGTTGTCCGGTCCTGATTTGGCTCGGAAGAGTCAGCTGGATCTAAAGCAATAATCATGTAATGTAATGTAATGTACGATTATTAAAACCTGACACATTTACCTATACAGTGTAATTTTATTGGTTTGTGATGTACAACAAAAAAGTCAAAAACACATGCATGGACATGGTTGATATGATGTCTGACTTGACTGTTTGGTTGAGGCAGTGGCTTAGTGGTTAGAGCAACACAGGATGGGAACACTTAGTACTTGGATGCAACCACTGAACGACACAAAGAAATGAAACAGTGTACCAGAAACCCCAGTCCCCGCCCCCTCTGTGAGTGGGGTATATGTCTGTGTGTGCGGCAAGGAGATAAGCTGGCTCTGAAAAAAGAGAGGTAAGATCTCCTAGAAATGGCTTGCACCACAACCTATTCAAGGTACCAATGTTCTTACTCCTAGAAATGCCTCTCTCTCCTTGAAGACATTCCTCTCTCCTCAACGACTGCAAGGTTTAATTTGTATTTTATTTTAATGTTACCGTTACTTGCCTGACTGCAACAGTCAGGATATTTTGATATGGGGCACAACTGACTGCAACAGTGGAGGTTTTTTGTGTGTGTACAAATCACTGCAATAGTCAGGGGACATAAGAAGTAAAAGGAGAGAGAATTGTAACAGTTCATTTTCATATTACCACTTATTTCTAACCAGTGCCTGCAATATTCCATTGTTTCCATGGTTGTGAAACATTGCAGTGACTTTTGCATGGAAATGTTTTGTGTATATTCCTAATTCCTTCATCATTCATATTATATTCACACTGTGATTGACAAAAAAATAAGATTTTAAAAATGTTATTATTATATTATATTCAAATAATTCTTTTCTTAAATTCTTTTAGTGTGTGTTTTTGACGTGTGTGTGTGTGTGTGTTTTGTTGTTTTTTGGCAATATTTATTTTTTAATTTTAATTGCCATTTTGACTTGTTTGAAACAGGTCATTTGGCTATATCATAGAATTGACATATAGAATTATTATGCTCTTTTATTTCTCTCCTTTAAAAAAAAGGTTATTAGTTTAGTTGGGTGACATTTAAACATTATCGTTCTCATGTTGCACTTATTTTTTAAAGATTAGTTTAGTTATATTTGGAGGGGGATTTGTCATATATTTTTTCCTCATGTGCCTGGGGGTTTCTGTATAAATAGTACCCCCATTTTCTGGACATTTAGTGCTGTAAATTCCCACTGTCACTGTTTTTCTCCTTTGTTCTTTCTTATTCCTACTCTGTTCTATCAATCTACTATACTATCTTCTTCTTCGCTAGACCATCACCTACCTTTTTTTTTTTTTCAAAAATCTACCAAAACTCCTCATTTGCCTATAAGGTCTGTTTAATCAGCTTGGAAATATTGGACGCTTTCTGCCAAATGGTCACTAGGGCTTCCTATGATATTATTATTTAGCAATGTAGGCATTTTATATGTATGTGTTTTGTTGATATTTTATAATGATGTTTATATTCTATTTTATTTTTGTCAACAGGGTTTCGATAAAATTAGTGTATAACCTCAGCGTCCCTTGCATGGGATGCCTTTATTGTAAATTGACCGGCTGGTGGAGTGCCTTCAGTGTCTAGGGCTGTTTCAGCAGATCTTTTATACAGATTAGGGGTGAGTCCTTTTTCAACCAAGTTGTGATTTTGATTTTGTGGTCCTGATTCGGCTCTTTGCAGTCAGCTGGACCCTGTATGCAATGAATAACTAACTAATATATTTTTAATGCTGTTTTGTAATCAGGGGGAGGGGGGGATAAATGAAGCAGAAGGTCTGACGTCCTCAGCTTTACAGGGTGGAGAATTGTCCGCGAATCCGCGGATTTCCGCGGAAGGCATTTGCATTTCCGAGAAAAAAATATTGAGTTCCGAGTGTGAGAAGCTGAGGGGCTACCCTTTACTGGGCATAGCGGCCAAAAGCGGCCGAAGGTCTAAACAGGCAAAACGTCCAAAAGCGTCCGTATCAATTATGTGGTTATATTCTCGCGTTGTTTGAAAGATTGCGAGACTTCCGGCAATTGACTTCCGGTTTATTCTGTTTATGAAAACATTCGACTGCATTTCCACAAGTTTTCTCTGTGATGCGTTCGTTTTTTCTAATTTTTTTTTTCAAATTTTCTTGTGTGTGTGTCTAAAATGGATGGTTTGGATTCTTCGACTGATGAAGAGGAGTTTACAGGCTTCCATTTATCAGACAATAAAGTGAGAGAAATGGACTTGGAATCGGAGGAAGAGATCGGTACTGACATTAGACAATTAGTGTCAGTAGTGTGCATGCATACGATCTTTCAGACTGGCATGAAAGTTAAGAAGAGGAGGGGGCTTGTTTGGACTTTTTAAAACTTTTTTTTGTATACACATGGAGTAATAAAAAACAAGACATGACAAGAGAAGTATAAAAAGGTTGATAATCAAAAGAGAATTTATTTCTGTTCATTTTGCATTTTATTTCATTTAAATCTATACACTAGTCACTAAACCTAAGATGTGTTGTTTTTCCTAAATATCTCTAAAATTATAAAAATTCTTGCCTGTTTACAGCTAAAAAATAGACAAACGTGTGCCCAGTAAAATTGGAAATGTGGAGTTTGTGTGTAACAGTGGTGGACCTCAAACTTTGTTAGGCCTACAAATCAAGATTCTTAACTTTTTTGAAAGACATGTGCATAAAACAATCTTTTTTTGTTGTTGTTGTTTCTATTCATGTTTACTTTGTGCTTTTTGCTTTCAGGAGAGGCCCTAAATTACTTTCAAAATTGAATAAATTCATTTTCTTCCAGGGGGCGAATACCGGGGCTTGGCCCCTGGGCCCCGGCCGGATTTCAGAGATTTCTTGATTCAGTTGTTCTCCACCCTGGCTTTACTTAGCTTTATTTACCTTAGGTTGTGGTAAGAAGGGTAGTCATAGTATCATGAATTTGTATGTGTGTGTTTGGTGGATCCTATAGGTGTTTCTAATCTTGTAAGAAATAGACCCGTTTCGTGTGAGTGTGATCCAGCTATGGCCGCTCAAGGTTTACTGGACCCTATAAACAAGAAATGAAATCAAATAAGATTTAGAGTGAGGGGTTAGGTAGTTTTTATTTTTATTTTAAATATGTCATTGTTCTATTATTTTCCATTTGTATGAATTGATGATTCTTTGGGTGTGTGTTCATGTAGGTATGCATGTAATTGAGTGTATGTGTGTGTGTGTATGTGTGTTTTGAAATATGCTGAATGTTTGTGTGCAATCATATGTGTGCGTCTGTGTACATTATGTGTGTGCATACATAAGTTCTCTCACGAGTGTGTGTGAGCAATAAAAAAAAATTTAATTCACTTTTTTAATAATATGCATATTAAAATCTTTATTAATCTTTGTAAGTAGCGTTCACTTTGAAAAGCCTTGTATGTTTAACCATATCATCTTTTATGTTTCGGCTTATGATATAATTATAAAGCACGATTTTAATTATAAATATAATGTACAATTGCAAGACAAGAATCTCTTTGTAAATTGTTATAATGGGACAAGAAGTATTGTTATTTGTGTACACTGATGTACATATCAGCACTGTAACGTTTTTGCCTCTTAACAATGTAAAAGACCTTGCACCGATTGCGATTATTAATTACTTTTGTGTTCAAAACTGGAAATGTTGAGATTATTTATAACAACATGCATATTGTTTTCTTGGTTGATTTTTAATGGCCTTTTCTGAGTCTTGGTATTGGTATGGGTTTTTGCCGTCTATGTTCTGTTATCTGGGAGAATGAAGAGGTATGTGTGTTTGGCTGGCTGGCTATCTATAGGTCTGTCTGTTTTCAGAAAGAATAAAGTAGTCAACACATTGGATATACAGTATATCATGAGTGTTTGTCTACTTTTGTTTCTCCCCCGTTGGGGTGCCGGGGGTTTCAGTATAAATAGTATCCCCACTTTCTGGAAATTTAGTGCTTTAAATTCCCACTGTTGCTGTCTTTCTCATTTATTCTTTTTCATTCCTGCTCTGTTCTATCAATCTGCTATACTATCTTCTTCTTCGCTAGACCAGTCACCTACCTTTTTTCTTGAAAACTCTTCCGGGACAAGACTCCTTATTTGTGTGTGAGGTCTTTTGGATCAGGTGGTCACTAGGGCTTCCTATGATGTTATTATTTAGCAATGTAGGCATTTTATATGTATGTGTTTTGTTGATAATTTAAAGAAAGAAATGAAAGAGATTTCTCTTATATAGCGCACTTACAAGCTCAGAGAGCTTTGTATTCTATTTTGTTTTTGTAAACGGGGGTTCGATAAATTAGAGTATAGCCTCAGCGTCCCCTGCATGGGATATCTTTATTGTAAAGTGACTGACTGGTGGAGAACTTTCAGTTTTACCACTAAGGGTTGTTTCAGCAGATCTTTTATGCGGATCAGGGGTTGTCCGGTCCTGATTTGGCTCGGAAGAGTCCGCTGGACCTAAAGCAATAATCATGTAATGTACTTTTGTTTCTGTCTCTTGTCTATACACAGGGTGGAGAACTCTCCGCGAATCCGCGGATTTCCGCGGAAGGCATATGCATTTCCGAGAAAAAAATATTGAGTTCCGAGTGTGAGAAGCTGAGGGGCTACCCTTTATTGGGCATAGCGGCCAAAAGCGGCCGAAGTTCTAAACAGGCAAAACATCCAAAAGCGTCCGTATCAACCATGTGGTTATATTCTCGCGTTGTTTGAAAGATTGCGAGACTTCCGGCAATTGACTTCCGGTTTATTATGTTGTGAAATGCGTTCGTTTTTTCGATTTTTTTTCCCAAATTTTCTTGTGTGTGTGTCTAAAATGGATGGTTTGAATTCTTCGACTGATGAAGGGGAGTTTACAGGCTTCCATTTACTAGACATTAAAGTGAGAGAAATGGACTTGGAGTCGGAGGAAGAGATCGGTACTGACATTAAACAATTAGTGTCAGTAGTGTGCATGCATATGATCTTTCAGACTGGCATGAAAGTGAAGAAGAGGAAGGGGCTTGTTTGGACTTTTTAAAGCTTATTTTTTTATACACATTGAGTAATAAAAAACAAGACATGGCAAGAGAAGTATAAAAAGGTAGATAATCAAAAGAGAATTTATTTCTGTTCATTTTGCATTTTATTTCATTTAAATCTATACACTAGTCACTAATAATACCTAAGATGTGGTGTTTTTACTAGTACCCCTAAATATCTCTAAAATTATAAAAAATTCTTGCCTGTTTACAGCTAAAAAATAGACAAACGTGTGCCCAGTAAAATTGGAAATGTGGAGTTTGTGTGTAACAGTGGTGGACCTCAAACTTTGTTAGGCCTACAGTACAAATCAAGATTTTTAACTTTTTAGAAAGACATGTGCATAAAACATTCTTTTTTGTTTGGTTGTTGTTTCTATTGATGTTTACTTTGTGCTTTTTGAATTCAGGAGAGGCCCTAAATTACTTTCAAAATTGCCTAAATTCATTTTCTTCCAGGGGGCGAATACCGGGGCTTGGCCCCTGGGCCCCGGCCGGATTTCAGAGATTTTTTTATTCAGTTGTTCTCCACCCTGTATACAGATTGTCTGACATGTCTGTCTGGTTTCTTGTGTTCTGAAAGAATAAAATAGTTAAGACATTCAGAAAGATTTGTGTGTTTTCTGTCTCTCTTATATATACGGTGAACACGAGTTTGTCTGTTTAGAGTTGTCATGAAATTACTATGTTTGTGTGCATGCATGAGTGTGTGTCTGCTGTATAAACGGAGTTTGGGGCACAAAAAAAAACCCACAAAAGAAAGAAACCGTAACACGTTATAAATATGTTGTCTTCTGCTCCACAAAAAATTGTCTCAGACTACTTACTATCAGTTTGTTGAAACTACCAACATTCGCACATTACATCATATGCATGCATGTGTTGATTTTTGCCGTGATATTTTGACCCTTGTAAAATGTTTGACTTTGTAAAATGTTTTGGCACTTTTATATATATATATTATATATATATATATATATATATATATATATATATATATATATATATATATATATATATATATCCTATCCTATCCTATCCTGTCCCATAACCCGAAGGTCGTAGGGGCACCACAGATGATCGCTTAACCAGCATACTCCATCTTTCTCTGTCCTCAGCAGCCCTCATGGCTTCGCTCAGTGTCAAACCAGTCCATTCTCGAATGTTGTCCTCCCACCTCTTTTTCGGTCTCCCCCTTCTTCTACCTCCTTGCACTGTGCCTTGCAGAATGGTCTTTGCAAGGCCTGATGATCTGGTGACGTGGCCATACCATCGGAGTTTCCGTTTCTTCACCACTGTGAGCAGGTCATCGTGTTGTCCAATGGCTTGTGTGATGGTCTGTCGGACTTCAATGTTGGTGATGTGTTGGGTATAGGAAATGCACAGAAGTCTTCTGTAGCACCTCATCTCCATGCTTTGTATTCTTCGTTGGAGATCTGCTGTGAGGGTCCATGCTTCGCAAGCATATAGGAAGATGGAGATGACCAGAGAGCGCAGCAGTCTTACTTTGGAATGTAGACTGATGGTTCTGTCTTTCCAAATGGGCTTCAACCTTGTCAGGGCAGCATACATATATATATATATATATATATATTATTGTTGTTGTTTTTATTTCATTGTAATATTATGCCATATGTGTTGTAATGACAGGATGTACAATGGATGAATGCGAGTGGGTGCGCAATGAGTCACAATGTGAGATTTGCGCGATAAAAGTACCATTCATTATTATTATATATATATATATATATATATATATATATATATATATATATATATATATATATATATATATATATATATATATATATATATATATTGATACTGCTTGCAAAATTATGATCTTGCATGAGAACACATGCCTTGACAAGAATTGTGAATAAAGCTGATGTTCATATAGTTTTCTTTGTATGTTTTTTTTTTTTTTACATTATTATTTTTCTTTTCGAAGTCTTTTATGACAGATTTTCCCCTGTGGAGACGCGGGGGGTTTCTGTATAAATAGTATCCCCACTTTCTGGAAATTTAGTGCTTTAAATTCCCACTGTCGTTATCTTTCTCCTTTGTTCTTTCTCACTCCTGCTCTGTTCTATCAATCTACAATACTATCTTCTTCTTCGCTAGACCAGTCACCTACGTTTTTTCTTGGAAACTCTTCCAAAACTCCTCATTTGTGTATGAGGTCTGTTGGGTAAGCTTGGAAATATTGGACGCTTTCTGCCAAATGGTCACTATGGCCAAAGACTGTATGGCTTCCTATGATATTATTATTATTTAGCAATGTAGGCATTTGATATCCCAGATTCAGATTCAGAAAACTTTATTATCTCCAAGGAGAAATTCTAACATGGATTTGCTGTCAGCAAAAGGTAATAAAATGTAACAATACTATAAACATGTAAACATGTACGTGTAATCACGCTTATGTACATATTAACAAAAACATTTCCGACACATTGTAAAACTTAAAATACATATCACACTACATGTCCTTATTGCACTTCAACATAAATAAATAAAACACCTACCCACAAACACACACACCCACACACACACAACTACACACACGGGTTAGACATGGGATTATAAAATTATAAACGTTATAAAGCATCTTAAGAAAAATATACAATCATCAAACTCTGCGTATCATTCTAGCACTGACAATCACAGATTTTTAGATATAGATATAAGGATATATATATATCATATATATATTTACATATAGATATGTATGTGCTTTGTTGATATTTTATAATGATGTTTATTTTCTATTTTGTGTTTGTAAACGGGAGTTCGATAAATTAGAGTATAGCCTCAACGTCCCTTGCGTGGGATGCCTTTATTGTAAAGTGACCGGCTGGTGGAGTGCCTTCAGTGTTGCTACTAGGTTTGTTTCAGCAGATCTTTTATAAGGCTCAGGAGTGAATCCTCTTTCAACCAAGTTGTGGTCCTGATTTGGCTCTATGCAGTCCTCTGGACCCTGTAAGCAATGAATAACTAACTATCGTGATAGATTGGTTGTCCGTTTGCATTTGCGTATTTGTATGATCGTCCATCTATATAGATTGTAGATTGCTCATCTGTAGGTATAGTTGGCATATTCATACATTTTACATGTTAGTCCGCCTGTCGAACTGTTTTTATGGTTGTCAGAATAAGGAATTGAAAAATTAAAGAATGAAAAGGCAAGAAAAAAAAAAAGCACTTGCTATTATAAAAACATGTAGTAGAAGTAAGTTTTGTTTTTCTTAAGATTTGTAATAAATTGGTGGACATTTATTACTATAACATGTAAAATAATAAACGGGGGTTCGATAAATTAGAGTATAGCCTCAGCGTCCCCTGCGTGGGATGTCTTTATTGTAAAGTGACCGGCTGGTGGAGTGCCTTCAGTGTTGCCACTAGGGTTGTTTCGGCAGATCTTTTATGTGGATCAGGGGCGAGTCCTCTTTCATCGAAGTTGTGGTCTTGATTGTGTGGTCCTGATTCGGCTGTACTGGTCCTTATTTGGCTCGAAAGAGTCCGCTGGACCTAAAGCAATAATCATGTAATGTAATGTAAACGATGCATGCATCGACTTACATGCTCCTAATATGACGCCCTGTCCTTTACAGGACCATCAGTCTACATGCTAAGGTAAGGATGCTGCGCTCCCTTGTCATCTCCATCTTCCTATACGCTTGCGAAATATGGATACTCACAGCAGATCTACAACGAAGAATACAAAGCATGGAGATGAGGTGCTACAGAAGACTTCTGGGCATTTCCTATACCCAGCACATAACCAACGACGAAGTCCGACAGACGCAAGCCATTGGACAACACGATGACCTGCTCACAGTAGTGAAGGAACGGAAACTCCGATGTTATGGCCACATCACCAGATTATCAGGCCTTGCAAAGACCGTCCTCTAAGGCATGGTGCAAGGAGGCAGAAGGAGAGGGAGACAGAAAAAGAGGTGGGAGGGCAACATTCGAGAATGGACTGGTTTGACACTAAGCGAAGCCATGATGGTTGCTGAGGACATATAAAGATGGAGTACGCTGGTTAAACTATCATCTGTGATGCCCCTTCGACTTATGGGATAGGATAGGAATATGACCCCCAGGATTTGGGCTTTTCCCAGGTGGAAAAAGATAATTGCTGTATTTGAAAAAAACAACACACAAACATAGAGATTATGTGGTTTTTTCTTTCTTCCTATCCTATCCTATCCTATCCCCTAACTCGAAGGTCGTTGGGGCACCACAGGTGATCGTTTAACCAACGTACTCCATCTTTTTTTTTGTCCTCAGCAACCTTAATGGCTTCGCTCAGTGTCAAGCCAGTCCATTCTCGAATGTTGTCATCCCACCTCTTTCCTCTTCTGCCTCCTTGCACTTTCTTCCCCTGTGACAAAAGTTTATTACAGTTTTAAAAAACCCAACAACATTAATACAGAACTTACGTGCAAAAAAGGATAATTCCGGTGTTTAAAAATAATTATATTCTTCATACAGATCCACTTCCAGGTGCGTGTTTTTTCTTTCTCTTCCAAGTGCCCAAAGCTATTTGCTGTATGAACTTAAGTATTGTTCCGCGAGTCTACTGTGCAAGAACAGTTTCCACTTTCACAGCTACATGTATACAGGAGGTGTGAAGACCTGCAGAGTTACGAAAATGATTGTATGTTTTGTCACCCGGCACCGGAAATGACGGAAGGGAGGTGGAATTATGCTTGCATGCTTCCTCGCGCTAACCGCGCACTTACGAAAGAGGATTGTGCGACTGGGACTGAGAGTTTATTATGAATTATTATTATGAATCGTTCTTATATAGAGATCTACCACTGAGAGAGCGGCCGAAGGCGCTGATCTAAAACAGGATCTAACTCACGCCGACCAAGGCCCCAACTTGCTGCTTGATGCACGCTTCTAACGCTCCACACAACTGAGCGATTTTGAAACAGGTAAAGAAGGAAGGTGTTGTGGTAGATTAACCGAAACAGGAGTATTGTGTGTATGTGGCATTGACGACAGCGTAATCTTTGAATATCAAGGATCCCTTTGAGATATAGACTCCCGAGGTGACGTTATATCGCGCGAACCGAATGTCTTATTTTAAAACTGTGTCCGCCATTATTTCACAGCTTTGATTTCAGTAATGTAGATTAATAATTTATTTATTTAATTTAACGTTTATTGACATCTGTGATATTAGAGTTATAGATAAATAAAACTCTTCTATAAACATGCTATCTTGTGTAACAAGTTTTTTTTCGTGTTTTTTTGTTTGTTGTTGAAGTGGGGTACCTTAGACTTATTTTAAAATGTTATGTTTAAAGGAATCATTGACACTATTACTGAGCTGTATCATTCAGTCACAATTTACGAGAGGGGGAAACAGGTAATAAATGATGCATCCAGACTATCTGTATTTCTCGAAAAACATTTAAATAAATGCAAGAGATGGAACTTTAACGGATCAAATCACCAAATATTAACTCAAAACAAAACTGAAGTATACCTCCATTTTGGTTTCAGGTATGAAAAGAACATTCCCACCTTCATACCAATATCCCTTTCCCCATACAAGTTCAAATTACATGTACTTTTGTGTGTATGTGTGTGCGCGCGCCTGTGTGTGTGTGTGTGTGGGTGTGTGTGTGTGGGTGTGTGTGATTTACAGCTTGGAAAAATACCAGACATCAAACATTAATAAACGGTTGCTTTGTCCAACGAATTCGTCGTTTCTGTTGCACTTGTGGATTGTGTTGGTGGTGGTGTTGTTATTGCTGCTGCTGCTGCTGTTGTTGCTGTAGTTGTTAGTTGCTGCTGCTATTGCTGCTGCTAAATATTGTTGTCGTTTTGTTGTTATTGTTGTTGTTGGTGATGCAGTTGCTGTTATTGCCAATCATTCACGCCAGGTTGGACCAATGAAGCTTGCAAGACTTTTTTTTTTTAAAGTCAAGTTGTAAAAGCTTATACATTGTTCAAGGTTTGTCATCCAACGGGCTTCCATATTTGACGAGGTCTGCCGCAATCATGTCGGCGCCGGTGCCGGTGGTGTCGTGTTTTGCCGCAGATTTTCCGTTGCCCTTGTTGAGGACGCGTAGAGGGTTGGCGTACAGCGTGAGGTCCGCGGCGATCATGAACTCGGGCTCCGCTTCTTCTTTCAAGTCCTTCTTGTGTGGGTTCTTCTTGGAGGCCTGAGGGGTGTCGCTCGCGGGCGGATTTTGAAGGGAGTTCTTGGGAGAACTGTGGTTGCTGGAATCTTTGAGGGACCCCGGACTGCCTGTGGACAGAGAAAGAGGGAGAGAAATATAACATAGTTTTAATTTAATTGTATTTATAATTATAATAACAATTATATTATAGAAGACAAAAGACATTTTGTTGTCCAACATTGGTGTCAAAAGCATAGTGGAAACATCATTACACCGGTTTATACAACAGAATGTTGCTTAAGTTAAATATTTTGTATTCGGCGGCCATTGAACCCAAAACCTTTCGATTCCGGAAACGTTGGAGACTAGCGCTTCAAACCCTCCACAGGTTATTATCATCATCTTGATCATATTCGTCGTCATCACCATCATCATCATCGTCGTCGTCGTCAGCATAATTGTCGTCATCATCATCATCATCATTATTATCATCATCATTATTATCATCATCATTATCAACAACGTCGTCGTTGTCGTCGCTATCGTCGTTGTCGTCGTTATCGTCGTCGTCGCCGTCAGCATCAAAGTTAGTGTTTGAAGAGGGCAGTCAATATCTGAAGGTCGTTTAATGACACGTCTGAACATTTGAGGCATCGTGGCTCAGTGGGATAGAACGCTCGCAGTGTCTATAACTGTAGACAAGAGTGACCTAGGTTCGAACCTCTACGATGACGGGAAGATGTTTTTCTCAAAGGTCTCTCGACCTTAAAAAAAAAGAAAAGATTTTGTATAGGCCTACGCTGTTTCTCTGTGACCTATGGGCTAAATTCATATTAAGTCGGAACGGCTGTGTTCAACGTAGTTGGCTTGTTAACTCCCGAAAAAGATTTTAACGAAATCAATTTGGGATTTATAAAGAACTTTTTAATGTGGTGCGTTTTTCTCTTTTGGCGCTTTGCTCTGTCTCGCCTTCTTGTAAGACTTTCAATCAAATTATTTGAAAAGATTAACTCAGACATGTTACAATATTTTCTACTTGGAACTTTTTTGGCATTTTCACAAAATGTTTTTGGTTTTTTTTTCTTTCTTAGGTTATTTCAAGGTTTGATTTTAACAATAATTTTCGTCGTTTTTTGTATGCGTCTTGGGCTCAATTTGGAGTTAAGGCGCATTATTATTATTATTATTATTATTATTATTATTATTATTATTATTATTATTATTATTATTATTATTATTATTATTGTTGTTGTTGTTGTTGTTAAGCATATGAAGCAAATGAAATTTATGCATAGACTCTCAACATAATTATTAGGCCTATAATTGATATGGTCATTATCCTTTTTTTTTTTTAACCCCCTGAAGAGTATGTTCCCATACAAGGGAACTAAGCCTAATCCGCTCCGCTCTTTTAACAAAGAGTATAATTTATACACGTTGACTTACCGCGCTTTCCGTCGGGAAGTTTGAGAGATTCGAGAGATGATTTGGAGAACGTTCTGGACATTTCATGCCGAACGTTGCCCACAAACTCTAGCGAGGAGCTACGACGTCTGAATCTCTCAGCCTTTTTCATAATCTTGGTTTCCGTCAGTTTCCGCAAATGCCTGCAGCGAAGCTTCTTCGGAGGAGAAAACAGTTTTCCGATAAAAATCAAGTCAGCTTGCTACTAAAAGAGTATTTTATAACCACACATTATGATTATATTCTTCTTCTTCTTCTTCTTCTTCTTCTTCTTCTTCTTCTTCTTCTTCTTCTTCTTCTTCTTCTTCCTTTCTTTTTCTGCTTCTGTTCTGTTCTGTTCTGTCTGTCTTCTTCTTGCAGCTGATGTCGCCGCTATTTGTTGTCGTCTGTTAGTAATGTGGGCAGGCCATTTCTCAAAGTCGTTCTTATTTGTGATGACTACGATGATAACGATGTTGGCGACGATGATGATGGTGATGTTGATGGAGGCACTTTGGCTTTGGACGACACTGGACGCTGCTGCTGCGGCTGTTGCTGCTGCTGCTGCTGCTGCGGCCTCTTGTGTTGTTAGCGCGTCAACGTTCTACCATACTATTGGTGTTCTCAGATCTGCATTCACTTACGAGTACCTCTCTTCGGGTTTGGCTAGTAATGATGTCCTGATTTTCAACGACAATGAAAATTTTCGATTTTTTGTTTCTCCATTTTGGAATAACGATGTCAGTTTTCAGGCGCTTCTCATAACTCTAGTTTATCACAAAACCTATACACGATAGTTATTGAAGCTCTGACAGATCTACGCTGAGTCGGGCAAGCTGGAGCTTTCCTGTATTTATACTCTAATCACGGGAAGAACAAAAAATAACATTTAAAAAAAAACCATAAAAGAACCTAACATGTATGCGTAACAGATCACGTGCCACATGGATGGCGTAGCAGTGAACTATAGTGTGGCATGATCCAGGGTTTTGCTGGGTGTTGGTGGTTCTCATACCGAATGAAAATGCTGCGCCTCTCTAATAATCTCCATATTATCTGTTTCTATAACGCCGTGCGTCAAGTTATGTTTTTGCTTGCAAAACCCCCCGAATGTGTTAACAGTAGGCTCGCGAGTCTGGATTTGGATAAAGAAGCATCCTACATGTAAGCGCTTATATTAAAGTGAGTATAAAAAGCTAAATTCGACTCTAGGTAAAATATCTATTTAATGGCCGACAGATCCTTTGAACATTCACATTGAGTGTTGCACCACTGGAAAAATAAGCTTACCTGAAACAACAACAACAACAACAACTCTTTCCAAAGTATAGTTATGTTTTAAATGAATAAACTCCGTAGTTTGTCGTGTGTGTGCGTGTGTGTGTGTGTGTGTGTGAATTCTTTGTTGGAGTCCTGTTGGGAAGTAAGCTTACTGTTTTGTTCTTTAGTGTTTTGTCCTTCTGACCAATAGCTTAGCTCCAAAATTGGCTGTCAGTTGTTTAGTCTTGTTTTGGTCCACATCAGCATTGTTTTGGTTTATATATTGTTGTTGTTGTTGTTATTATTATTATTATTATTATTTACGCGCCTATAATCAGGGATGTCGTTTGGGTCGGATCTTCGGCTTTTAGCCCAAATTTTTATTAAAAAGCCGATAAACTATCCGTCATGTCGGCTCGCCGAGCCGAAGTTTTCACGGGTGAATCGGCTCAGTTTTGTCCATTTTTGCGATATTCCTGTGTTGTACGGTTGCAATTTAGGTGAGGATTCCATAATTACTAAGGTTAAACCCAGAAACTCTGACAGTATTGTGGTCTGTCAAGGGACAGTCTAAACATTTTATTGTTTTTGTGTGTCTAAAATTTAAGAAAATAAAATTTCTGTTCAGTGTTCTTATTCTACTCTTAAAATCATGTTTTATTACAAAGATATGCATCCACAGAACACCTTTAATATATGGAGGTGGAGGGTGCACGTTAACGTAGTGAATCTAGTCAAAAAACTTGTGAGACTGCTTTGGAAGAGAGAGCCGAAACTTTCTGTAAAAAGCCGAAAGTTTCACGGCTGTTTCGGCCAAATCGCCGAAGAAAAAATTTCCTAGCAACATCCCTGCTATAATCTAGACTTAGCTCTAGGGGCTTACATGAGCACAGTGCAATTCTATAAAACAAAATGAGGAAAACTCATTAACTATTAACAGTAACTTTATATATAGGCTTAAATAGTAATGACTCTGACACACACACACACACACACACACACACACACACACACACCCACACACACACACACACACACACACACACACACACACACACGCACACGCACTCACGCGCACATACTCACACGCGAACTATGACTTTGTAGATCTGTTTCATCGATTTAAATCAGTGAAAGGAAAATAACGAGTTTAAAGAGAGGATTTAAATGACTGAATTGAAGATGAATTTCTGAGAGAAACAGGCAGTTTGTTCCAGATACTAGGGCTCTGTTAAGAGAAAGCACGTTCACCACATGATTTCGTAGCACAGATGGAACTGCACACAGACGGGTGTCAAAGAAAGAGCGAAGTTTCATAGAAGAATATAAATGAAAAAAGGTACCTATTTGTTTCTAAATAATTGTGTGTGTGTGTGGTTGTGTGTGTGGTGCGCGCGCGCGTTTGTTTGTTTGTTGGTGAGCGTGCGTGTGTACGCGTAACTATGTGTACACGTCTGGGCTGCGTGTCGATATACCCACGGGAAGTGGTGAGTGAATGGATTTGTCAGGCTTGACCGCTGTTGTATTTCCAGTAACCAGACGCGAATAAACACAGGCGTTAGCAACTAATTTTCTGATTATGGAAAGTTTTATTCGTGGTGTATATCAAAGAATATGGGTATACTACAAAGAAGGATCATCCGAGGATTTCCCTCTATAAAAAGTGAAGACGTTTTTAGAGCAGCGCCGTCAAGCGGCTGTGCTGCGGAACATGTCAAGGGAGGTAAACAGACTACATAGCAACGTGTAAATACAGACGATATTGCTCGACTGTATCGGCGTGTTTCTGATGAATCCCGAACATTTTTGTCCACAAAATTACTGTGTAATGTGTAGGAAAATGACTCCTTGCAATAATGCTGGTATTTTTGCACATTTGTTTTTTTTTTTTTTTAAAGTCCCCTATACGCTTCTGTGTCCGGGGACGGTAATCTACTTACTGAACTGATTTGTTTTTCGTCAACATTGTGATATAGAGCTTACACTTTACGTGAAAGTTGTGAATGAAAACAGTTCAATTCTACTTCTTTCTTTCTTTTTTTTTTAAATTTATACAAACATGAAGCCTTTTTATGATATTGAAGTTTGTGCTGTTGGTGACTGAATCATAAAACAAAACTATTGCAGCATGCCAGAGTGCTAAATTGTATTCATAAATTAATACCCCCCATTGAATAGTGATTAGGTGGGGTAAAGAACGTTGGTTGTCAATTGAACAAAAGGGAACTTGTGAAAATTTAACACTGCTTTGCATAATCATAATTATTGACAAATTCAGTTCAATTTGTAAATATGTTATTGTTTTCTTTGGTTTGGTTTTCTTTGTTGTTTTTGTATGATTACTATTTTTTTCTTTTCTTTAACGCTTGATGTTGTCTTATAGCCCGCCCCACAGTGTGTTTGTTTGTTTGTACATTGCTTAAGGTCCAGTTAATTCTTTAGAGTTGTATCAGGACCGTGGGACAGGACAGAGCAATACAACACAGATGACATCAGCTTCATGGCACCTTACACGGATCATGTTTACAAGGTCATAACATTTGGAGGCGCTGGAGACGCAGAGTATTCACCTCAATTTTTTGAAATCCAGGTTAAAAAAAAAGTATAAAAGGAAATATAACTATCCTAAATAATAAACATACGAAATTAACAGGCAGAAGAAGGCAAATACTAGTGTCATATTGCAGAATAAAGCCACCATCACCTTCACCACCTCACCTATCCTGTAATCTTGTGAACCGTGGGGGCACCACTGATGATTTGGCAATAAATTCTCTCCATTTCTCTGTTTTCTGCCTCTCTTAGGTCATCATTCAATCTCAGACCTGTCCACTCTACAATGTTATCTTCCCACCTCTTCTTCTGTCTGTCTCTCTTCCTCCCACCTTCCCTCGTTGGGGTGCCGGGGGTTTCAGTATAAATAGTATCCCCACTTTCTGGAAATTTAGTGCTTTAAATTCCCACTGTCGCTGTCTTTCTCATTTATTCTTTCTCATTCCTGCTCTGTTCTATCAATCTGCTATACTATCTTCTTCTTCGCTAGACCAGTCACCTACCTTTTTTCTTGAAAACTCATCCGGGTCAAGACTCCTTATTTGTGTGTGAGGTCTGCAGGATCAGCTTGTAAATATTGGACGCTTTCTGCCAGGTGGTCACTAGGGCTTCCTATGATGTTATTATTTAGCAATGTAGGTATTTTATATGTATGTGTTTTGTTGATAATTTATAATGATGTTTGTATTATTTTTTGTATTTGTAGACGGGGGTTCGATAAATTAGAGTATAGCCTCAGCGTTGTTGTTGTTGTTGTGTGTAGATTATAGTCACACGACACTTTCGCATATAGGTGACTACTGGACCGATTTATACTGACACCAGCGGGCCAGTTGTTGGTAAAGGGGAAAATAATATGATCACACGTAGACCAATCCGGGATTCGAACCAGCGACCTTTTCGGTTACTAGCAAGACGCTCTTACCAACTGAGCTACCCGGCCCCACCCTCAGCGTCCCCTGCGTGGGATGTCTTTATTGTAAAGTGACTGGCTTGTGGAGAGCTTTCAGTTTTATCACTAAGGTTGTTTCAGCAGATCTTCTATGCGGATCAGGGGTTGTCCGGTCCTGATTTGGCTCGGAAGAGTCCGCTGGACCTAAAGCAATAATCATGTAATGTAATGTCCTCCCACCTTGTACTGTCCCCTGTAAGATTAATTTGGATAGTCCATCTGATCTTGTGACATGGCCACATCAAAGCCACCATACCACCAAGTCACCAACTAAAATACATGCTGCCTGTTGATTACTTATGTTTAGTATTTAAGATTTTTATATTTCCTTTTATACTGTTTTTTTAAACCTGGAGTTAAAAAAATTGAGGTGAATACTCTGCGTCTCCAGCGCCTCCTAATTTTATGACCTTGTAAACTTGATCCGTGTGAGGTGCCATGAAGCTGATGTCATCTGTGTTGTATTGCTCTATCCTGTCCAACGGTCCTGATACAACTCTAAAGAATTAACTGGACCTTAAGCAATGTACAAACAAACAAACTGTGGGGCGGACTATAAGACAACAACACAAGTTAAAGAAAATAAAAAAAAATAATCATACAAAAACAACAAAGAAAATCAAACCAAAGGAAACAATAAAATATTTACAAATTGAACTGAATTTGACAATAATTATGATTATGCAAAGCAGTGTTAAATTTTCACAAGTTCCATTTTGTTCAATTAACAACCAACGTTCTTTACCCCACCTAATCACTATTCAATGGGGGGAGGGGAGGGTATTAATTTATGAATACAATATAGCACTCTGGCATGCTGCAATAGTTTTGTTTTATGATTCAGTCACCAACAGCACAAACTTCAATATCATAAAAAGGCCTCATGTTTGTATGAATTTAAAAAAAAGAAAGAAAGAAGAAGAATTCGGACTGTTTTCATTCACCACTTCCATGTAAATTGTAAGCTCTATATCACAATGTTGACGAAAAACAAATGTGCAAAAATACCAGCGTTATTGCAAGGAGTCATTTTCCTACACATTACACAGTAATTTTGTGGACAAATATGTTCGGGATTCATCAGAAACACGCCGATACAGTCGAGCAATTTCGTCTGTATTTACATGTTGCTATGTAGTCTGTTTACCTCCCTTGATCTGCTCCGCAGCACAGCCGCTTGGTGTCGCCGTAATGTCGCTGACGTCACTCGTTTCGCATAGTATCGTGTTATGATTCTTCTTTGTAGTATACCCATATTCTTTGTGTATATATAGCTTCAGTATAATTCTTTTTCTGTAAAATGTGTTTACCGTTGATATTACAAGAATGTCAAGTAATTGGTATGTTGACACATTGAAGTCCGTTTTTGTGTGTGTGCGTGTGTTTTTAATCAAAAGTCATATTTTGACCTTATCATTTTAAAACACATTGAAATGCATCTTTTTGAATGCGACGTTTGAGGTTGGGAAGGACCAGACATGTAAGTTATTGTAAGTGAAAACAAAAACGAGACAAAGAATGCCATTTGGTCTCAACATGTCGGTTTTCTTAAAACTAACCGTCACGCGGCAAAAAGATCAAGATGGCAAACAGGATGATGTCAACTGATATCGGGACAGTTGATGTCAGCTACTAACAGGATGTTAATTAACAAGTGTTAATTGTCAAACAGTTGTACTCTGTCGCCCTGATATCAAACATGTTACTGTTTGCTATTACTTCAGACGTTAACTCTTGTCAAGACGTAAAACAGTTGTTAACTGTTTGTAAAGACGTCAGTCATGTCAACTGTTGTTATAATACATCAGACACCATTGCTAACTGTCGTCATGAGATTATACCCAAATCATCTTCTGTCAGAAAGTCAAGCGTAAACAACGTTAAATTTTATCTCTGATGTCAAACCAATGTTAACTGTCATCAAGATGCTAACTGTTGTAACTGTTTTAAACGTTAACTGTTGTAAATGTTAACTGTTTTAAATGTTAACTATTGCCATAATGTTAAAACAAGTGATAACGTTTGTTGTACAGTTTGGTTGTTGTTTTTTTTAAAAATAAAAATAAAATCTATATCTATAGAAACAACAGGCTATTTCTCACATTCTGACGTTTTTGTCGACGACGATTGCTTCTTGGCACCAGGTGTCGCCATCTTCAATAGTTCTATTTGTGTAAACGATGAGGTAATCACCCTTTGACGTATTAGCAACTCGCTCTCTGCAAAAAAAGACAAAACAAGAACAGGATTACGAAACTGACACTCTGTGGGGAAAATGGAAACTAATTAAGAGAGAGAGAGAGAGAGAGAGAGAGAGAGAGAGAGAGTCGGTCGAAACCTTTAATAAGATAAGAGCATTAGGTCCTATAGACCTGTCTTACAGCTGGACCTTAATAAACAATTCAGAACAAGCTAAATAATTAACATAACGTTAATTTCAGAGAGAGAGAGAGAGAGAGAGAGAGAGAGAGAGAGTCAGACAAACATACAGACGGAGAGACAGACACACAAAGACAGAGCGCATACCAATACAAACAGACGCGCGCATATTCACCAATCTGAAGATCTCAAATCACAATAACTGTTAACGCCAGTATGACGTCATGCGTAAAAAAAACAACAACACCCATATACACAGAGACAAACAGCCACAAACACACATAATACGCATAAACACTCGTACACACAAACAACAACATATAATAATTAAAAAATACAATGGCACTCGCAAATATACACATGCCCTTCGCACGCACCTTCGAGTAAGCCTAAACATTGATTTCCCATCCACCCACCACTCTCCTCATACACATACACATATCCCCACCCCCCACCTACCCATACACACACACACACACACATACCAATACACGCTACGCAATATTATCTTATTAATGAATTTACTTAATTCAAATCATTGAACTGATTTTATACTTGAAATTAAGGTCTTTGTGGAAGATAAAATTTATTCATTTATTTATTTTATTTTATTTAACGTCTATTTACATTAAGTAATAAATAAAATTGTAAATAAAATTAAGGGAAACTCAAATCAAATTAATTAAACGAAAAGACAACAATAATAAATGGTATGTATAATAACATAATAACATAATAATATAACAACATTCCAACAACAAACAACGACAACGAGACATGCAGTTAAATAAGTGAATTTATGCGAATGCTAAAAACTGACCTCATAAAATGAATCATTTTTTAAAAAAAGATCTAGATTCCTCGTCATACATTTTACAAAAATAAATAAATAAAAATAAAAGTAAAAACGTATATAGAAGGGACATTACTCTAACGCATCAAGCAAATGTGTTTATTAATTGTAATACTTCAAACGGAGACTTCAGACTGGTTCAAAATCCGCATTTTTCACCCCGAGCTTCTCATCTCTAATCGAAGATCTTTGGTTGCACTTGGAACGCAGCCGGAATCTCTGGCGATCGCTATAGAGAAATGAGTTTATTGCCGATCAATGTCGTTATTAGCTGTGATTTGTGTGTTTCAGAATATATATTAGTAATCTAATCGAAAAGGAGTGAGTGTGTGTGTGTGTCTGTCTGTCTGTCTTAATGTCATGTATATCTTTCTTTCTGTCTGTCTCCATGTGTCTGTCTGTCTTTCTCTGTATGTCGGTCTCCGTGTGTGTCTGTCTGTGTGTGTGTGTTGTCAATATAAATCCACAGTTTGATTCTAATCGTCACAAAACTTGTCATGAACATAAGTTCTGTTCCTAGGAATTTGAGATAATGGTTTTGTTTTTTCTCTCAGCATCTCACAAGTACCTTCCATTTTACAAGCGAAGTTTAAATCGACACATTCCAACCGTCCACCTTATTGTCTTGAGATTTCTAGTAGAAGACGTCCACTTTATTGTCTTGATATTCCTAGTAAAAGACGTCCACTTTATTGTCTTGAGATTCCTAGTAGAAGACATCCACCTTATTGTCTTGAGATTCCTAGTAGAAGACGTCCACTTTATTGTCTTGAGATTCCTAGTAGAAGACGTCCACCTTACTGTCATGAGATTCCTAGTAGAAGACGTCCACCTTATTGTCTTGAGATTCCTAGTAGAAGACGTCCACCTTATTGTCTTGAGATTCCTAGTAGAAGACGTCCACTTTATTGTCTTGAGATTCCTAGTAAAAGACGTCCACTTTATTGTCTTGAGATTCCTAGTAGAAGACGTCCACCTTATTGTCTTGAGATTCCTAGTAGAAGACGTCCTGAAATTCCTAGTAGAAGACGTCCACTTTATTGTCTTGAGATTCCTAGTAGATGACGTCCACCTTATTGTCTTGAGATTCCTAGTAGAAGACACCCACCTTATTGTCTTGAGATTTCTAGTAGAAGACGTCCACCTTATTGTCTTGAGATTTCTAGTAGAAGACGTCCACCTTATTGTCTTGAGATTCCTAGTAGAAGACGTCCACCTTATTGTCTTGAGATTCCTAGTAGAAGACGTCCTCCTTATTGTCTTGAGATTCCTAGAAGAAGACGTCCACCTTATTGTCTTGAGATTCCTAGTAGAAGACGTCCACCTTATTGTCTTGAGATTCCTAGTAGAAGACGTCCACCTTATTGTCTTGAGATTCCTAGTAGAAGACGTCCACCTTATTGTCTTGAGATTCCTAGTAGAAGACGTCCACCTTATTGTCTTGAGATTCCTAGTAGAAGACGTCCACCTTATTGTCTTGAGATTCCTAGTAGAAGACGTCCACCGTATTGTCTTGAGATTCCTAGTAGAAGACGTCCACCTTATTGTCTTGAGATTCCTAGTAGAAGACGTCCACCTTACTGTCTTGAGATTCCTAGTAGAAGACGTCCACCTTACTGTCTTGAGATTCCTAGTAGAAGACGTCCACTTTATTGTCTTGAGATTCTTAGTAGAAGACGCCCACCTTTCTGTCTGGAGAATCCTAGTAGAAGACGTCCACCTTATTGTTTTGAGATTCCTAGTAGAAGACGTCCACCTTATTGTCTTGAGATTCCAAGTAGAAGACGTCCACCTTATTGTCTTAAGATTCCTAGTAGAAGACGTCCACCTTACTGTCTTGAGATTCCTAGTAGAAGACGTCCACCTTACTGTCTTGAGATTCCTAGTAGAAGACGTCCACCTTATTGTCTTGAGATTCCTAGTAGAAGACGTCCACCTTATTGTCTTGAGATTCCTAGTAGAAGACGTCCACTTTATTGTCTTGAGATTCCTAGTAGAAGACGTCCACCTTACTGTCTTGAGATTCCTAGTAGAAGACGTCCACCTTACTGTCTTGAGATTCCTAGTAGAAGACGTCCACCTTACTGTCTTGAGATTCCTAGTAGAAGACGTCCACCTTACTGTCTTGAGATTCCTAGTAGAAGACGTCCACCTTATTGTCTTGAGATTCCTAGTAGAAGACGTCCACCTTATTGTCTTGAGATTCCTAGTAGAAGACGTCCACTTTATTGTCTTGAGATTCCTAGTAGAAGACGTCCACCTTACTGTCTTGAGATTCCTAGTAGAAGACGTCCACCTTATTGTCTTGAGATTCCTAGTAGAAGACGTCCACCTTACTGTCATGAGATTCCTAGTAGAAGACGTCCACTTTATTGTCTTGAGATTCCTAGTAGAAAACATCCACCTTATTGTTTTGAGATTCCTAGTAGAAGACGTCCACCTTATTGTCTTGAGATTCCTAGTAGAAGACGTCCACCTTATTGTCTTGAGATTCCTAGTAGAAGACGTCCACCTTATTGTCTTGAGATTCCTAGTAGAAGACGTCCACCTTATTGTCTTGAGATTCCTAGTAGAAGACGTCCACCTTATTGTCTTGAGATTCCTAGTAGAAGACGTCCACTTTATTGTCTTGAGATTCCTAGTAGAAGACGTCCACCTTACTGTCTTGAGATTCCTAGTAGAAGACGTCCACCTTATTGTCTTGAGATTCCTAGTAGAAGACGTCCACCTTACTGTCATGAGATTCCTAGTAGAAGACGTCCACTTTATTGTCTTGAGATTCCTAGTAGAAAACATCCACCTTATTGTTTTGAGATTCCTAGTAGAAGACGTTCACCTTATTGTCTTGAGATTCCTAGTAGAAGACGTCCACCTTATTGTCTTGAGATTCCTAGTAGAAGACGTCCACCTTATTGTCTTGAGATTCCTAGTAGAAGACGTCCACCTTATTGTCTTGAGATTCCTAGTAGAAGACGTCCACCTTATTGTCTTGAGATTCCTAGTAGAAGACGTCCACCGTATTGTCTTGAGATTCCTAGTAGAAGACGTCCACCGTATTGTCTTGAGATTCCTAGTACAAGACGGCGGAGGGAATCGAATACTGATTTTTATTATTTTTGATTGCATCCAATACCATTATTGATGGAAAGCAGAAACCAGGGGAACCCGAGAAAACCCTCAGTCGCCAGCAAAAGTAGTAGTAGTAGTAGTAGAAGTAGTAATAGTAGTAGTAGAAGTAGTAGTAGTAGTAGTAGCGGTAGTAGAAGTAGTAGTAGTAATTTATTTATTTAATTATTTTTTAATTCCTTGTTCTTGTTCTTGCTCTTCTTTATTTAAATTATTATATTTTGTATTAGTAATATTTATTTTAGTTATTTATGTATTTTATTATTATTATTATTATTATTATTATTATTATTATTATTATTATTATTATTATTATTATTATTATTATTATTATTATTATTATTATTATTATTATTATTAATTTATTAATTAATTCATTCATTACATTATTTTTAGTAGTTGTAGTAGCAGTAGTAGTATTAGCAGCAGCAGTGGTAGTAGTATGGTAGTAATAGTAGCAGCCGGAGTACTAGCAGTAGCAGCAGCAGTGGTGGTAGTAGTTGTTATAGTAATAGTAGTAGTAATAACAGCATCAGCAGCAATGGTAGTAGTAGTAGTAGTACCAGCTGCAGTAGTGGTAGTAGTAGTACCAGCAGCAGTAGTGGTAGCAGTAGTACCAGCAGCAGTAGTGGTAGTAGCAGCACCAGCGGCAGTAGTGGCAGTAGTAGTAGTACCAGCAGCAGTGATGGTAGTACTAGTAGCAGGAGTAGTAGTAGTAGTCTTTAACAGCGCATAACCAGCTATGAGAGCTGCTCCGTTCATTGTTCATTCTACCTTGTTTTTTCTTGGGACTTTTGATTGATGACTTCACAGTGTGAAAAAAAAATCAAATTAGTTTTGTTATACTGTGTTGCAATACTTTTGGATTCTGTCAGTATGTTGAATTCTGACTTACCACCAATATCAGCCTCAAGCACAAAAACCATTGGATTATCCTTTACCGAAGCTTAGTAATTTCAAATCCACTTTTCTCCCCGACCATTGTTTTTATTTATTTATTTATTTCATTAACGTCCTTCTTTTTTTTCTTTCATAGAGGTGTAATGTAAAAGAACGCCACTGTGAAGTCATGTCCTATCCTATCCTACCCCTAAACTCGAAGGTCGTTGTGGCACCACAAAGGATCGTTTAGCCAGCGTACTCCTTATTTCTTGGTCCTCAGCAACCCTCATGGCTTCGCTCAGTGTCAAACCAGTCCATTCTTCAATGTTGTCCTTCGACCTCTTTTTGTGTCTCCTTCTTCTTCTGCCTCCTTGCACCGTGCCTTGCAGAATGGTCTTTGCAAGGTCTGATGCTTTGGTGACGTGGCCATACCATCGGAGTTTCCGTTTCTTCATCACAGTGAGCATGTTATCGTGTTGTCCAATGGCTTGTGTGATGGTCTGTCGACTGTCGGACTTCGTCGTTGGTGATGGGCTGAGAAATGCCCAGAAGTCTTCTGTAGCACCTCATCTCCATGCTTTGTATTCTTCGTAGTATGTCTGCTGTGAGGGTCCATGTTTCGCAAGCGTATAGGAAGATAGCGATGACAAGGGAGCGCAGCAGCCTTACTTTGGAGTGTAGACTGATAATCCTGTCTTTCCAAATGGGCTTCAACCTTGTCATGGCAGACGTTTTTTTTTGTGCGATCCTGGAGAGGACTTCCTGTCAGGACCCATTGTCTGATACAATGGATCCTAAATATTTGAAGCTATACACTGTGTTGAGGGATTGGCCTTGGACTTTGATGTCCGTGTTGCCATTGGTGTTGTTGGTCATCATTTTGGTATTCTCTGCACGTATTTCCATTCCAAAGGCTCTGGAGGTGGTGTGTACCAGCTGTTCAAGTTCTTGTTCCTTTCCAGCCAATACATCAATGTCATCCGCAAAACGGAGGTTGCTCTACCCCCTATGCTGACTGTGCCTTCGTGATCTGCAAGGGCATCTGACATGATGCGCTCTAGGTAAAGTATGTTAGCATTATTTCGGAAGTTCAAATTCATTAAGTTTTTTTTTTCTCTCTCTCTCTCTCTCCTCCTCCTCCTTCTCCTCCCACCTTCCCGTCGCCAGATCATTTGTTGTTGTTGTTATTGTTGTTGTTGTCGTTGTTATTGTAGTTGTATTACACTTCTTTTATAAAATCTTGTATAGAGGTATGATGCAAAAGAACGTCGTTGTGAAACAGTGTTCGCATAATTTGGGAAGTTCACAATCATTAACAGCTTCCCCTTCTCCCCTTCCCTTCCCCTCAAACAAGTTTCGTTTGTTTTTCTAGAACAATCTAATAGTGATCCTTCCTTGTTGTCTTTAATCACAAGTTCTCCCACGCGCACTCCTCTCTCTCCTTCCGCCCCCCCCCCCCCTTCCTACCTCAATCCCCCACTCTCTCTCTCTCCCTTGTCCTTATTTAGAACAGCACAGCAGCAGGACAAACAGAACCATTAATTTTATTTCCCATTGGGTTTTTATATTGAGGACATCAATTTTACGGACAAATTTATAAATCTTTTCCCTTTCTTTTAGATCTAATAGGCATCGTTATTCACTGCTGATTATTTGTTATGTGTGCATGCGTTGTGCGTGTGTGTGTATTTTTCATTTAAACTCTTTTCATTGATAAAATAATATTAGACTGTCACAAATATTATGCATAAACCTACACACATGCATAAACGTACACATATATACACATATTTATGTACGTAATCAAAAATATTTTTTTTTATATCAGTATGTAACTTAATGTAAGCGTTATATAATAGTAATAATGTTGTTATTCAAATAATAAATGTTATACAGACATTGTTTGCTGGCATATACAATGAAGTACGTATTTTGTTCTCTATGAAGTCAAAGGCATTTTCTATAGGATTGTTGCAATATTTCTACTACATGATAAGATGTTATGTTGGTTTACTAATGTTTGAACATGTCTTTCTACTAATGAAACAAACTCATGGCTACATAATCTAATAATAATATTACAATTTGATCTCGAATTTGTATTTGTATCTCCAATTTTGGCAAGTTTGTCCGAATGCTCATTCTAGTACAAACCAGGACGAGACTGAACCCAACCAAAATCGACACATGTAGCTCTGCTATTAATTTCATGAATTATGTGCTTAATTTCAAATATTACATTTGGTCTAGTAATAATTTCCAAGTTTTGAATTGATAGTAAAACTGATTTTGAATCTATACAAATTAGCAAGTTAAACATATCCAGAGTTGTTTCAAGAATATATTGTATTGCCATTAAAATGGCATATAATTCACAAGAAAATATAGAAAATTCTTTTCCAATATAGTACGAATTTTTTTACTTTCAGAGCTAATATAACAAATCTTGCACCACTATTAGATGATTCAAGCACGAATGCTTCTGTAAATAGTTTTAGGTGATTGGAATAATACTGTTCTAAGTGTTCCTTTTGTTCACTTAAGCTTACATAAACATTACTGTTTTCACCTTTAGTAACATTAGAATATTATATGTCAAAGTTAGCAGATAAATGTTCCCAAGATGGTATTAGAGGTATTAATGGTTGAATCGGAATATTCAATATATCAATGTTACATTCAGTCATTGCTGAGTTTAGAAAATTCTGGCCAGAGATAAGGAATTTTTCCAGCGCGTTTATGATATTCTATAGAGTCGACATAGATATCATCTGATACTGAATTTACTGATAAACATTCGAATTATATATTTAGAGCATGATAATTGTGTGTGTGTGTGTGTGCGTGTGTGTGTGTGTGTGTGTGAATAAACAGCTTGTCGGTATATGATAGTGAAAGAAAATAATGAGCTTACCTTGCCACGAAAGAGTCTCAGGTGAGAGAGAACTAACACAGTACTCCTGATTGGCACGCGTTAAACGGATGACAGCTTGTGGCTGCCGGCAATAGCAGCAGAAGATTTCACCACCGGTCGGCGCCACACGGAGACACCATTACCTTCCTGCTGGCACCAGTAGTGTAACCCTGTTTGTCCTGTCCCGGACCCCCGATGTCCCAATAGAAAGAAAGACCACGAGAGGCAGAGTCTAAGAGGGAGAGAGAGAGAGAGACAGAGACAGAGACAGACAGACAGACAGAGACAGACAGAGACAGAGGCTGAGAGAGATAGGAAGAGAGACAGAGACTGAAAGATAAAGAGAGAGAGAGGCTGAGAGATAGAAAGATTGAGACAGACAGTTGGTGAAAGAGAAAAATAGAGGCTGAGAGAGAGAGAGAGAGAGAGAGAGAGAGAGAGAGAGAGAGAGAGAGTTGTGGTGTATCGACGTATAATCCAGACAAGGTAAAGAAGGGTAAGGTAAAGGTAAAGGTAGTCCCATAGCCTTGTGGTCGTAGGGGAGCGTGATTTTGGAGATCACACTTATCTTGGGCCAGCGTAATGAGGGTAATGCCCATCTCTCTCCCTCGCTGCTTTACCTTCCCCACCCTTAAGAGAGTAGGTACTTAGTCACTGTTGAGTCAACTGGGGGCGTTGTTATTTGTCGCTTCACGTTTTGCGGTCACCCATCCAAGTGCTAACCGCACTGGACGGTGCTTAACTTGCGACACAGTAGCGAGTGCTCCAACCACTGCGCTATCCGACACCCCAAGGTAAAGGTAAAGAACGGTAAGGAAAACCAATAGATATAAAAACACAGGCGCTTGAATCTGGACAGGCGATCGCGCCTATGCCTGTGACGCGTCTCCCTTTGGTTATAGATAACCCAAAGCAAAGAATATGGGTATTATCAGAGGCCTTCCCTATATAAAAAGTGAAGACGTTTTAAGAGCAGCGCCGTCAAGCGGCTGCGTGGCGGAGCAGGTCAAGGGAGGTTGTTACACTCGATGTTGTTTTTTATCAGTTCATTCAGCCCCGATGCTTGAAACCTGATAAAGTGTAACTCAGGTTCGTTTATCCACGCAGCCTGCTCACTCAGCAATAAGGCAAAGTCTTCGTATGTAGTTTTCCACTTTTATTCAGCATACAGCAACACTGCATACAATCGCTTTTCCACTCTCCTCCTTTCCACCTTTTTTACAATTCTCAACTATCAACACACTATCAACACCTCTTTTCAGTTCAGTTCAGTGGGTAGATTACCGTCCCCGGACACATGAGCGTATAGGGGACTTACTTGAAACAGTGCGGCATTTATATAGTCTCTTCATACTCCAGAACAATTTAGAACACGGCAGAATGACGCACTACAACCAATCAAATGAAACTTCGTCATCACTGACTTACGTCGTTCTCAAATATCGCGAAACTTCGATCGATAGTAAACAAGCAGATCTAGAGAATTCTCCAATAATATCGACCAACTAAAATTACCAACGTTATACAAAGCTTCTTCTAACAACAACGCAAACTCAAATCAAAGGTAAATACACTCTATTATTGAATACTTTGCAAAACGAAACGATTAGATCTATCGTGCGAGTTTCAGACATACTATCCTTCGCGTTTCAACGTAACAGAGGTAAACAGACCACATAGCAACATGTAAATACAGACGATATTGCTCGACTCTATCGGCGTGTTTCTGATGAATCCCGAACATATTTGTCAACAAAATTACTGTGTAATGTGTATGAAAATGACTCCCTGCAATAATGCTGGTATTTTTGCACATTAGTTTTTCGTCAACATTGTGATATAGAGCTTACAATTTACATGGAAATGGTGAATGAAAACAGTTCGAATTCTATTTATTATTTTTTTTTAATCATACAAACATGAGGCTTTTTTATGATATTCAAGTTTGTGCTGTTGGTGACTGAATCATAAAACAAAACTATTGCAGCATGCCAGAGTGCTAAATTGTATTCATAAATTAATATCTCCCATTGAATAGTGATTAGTGGGCTAAAGAGCGTTGGTTGTCAATTGAACAAAAGGGAACTTGTGAAAATGTAACACTGCTTTGCATAATCATAATTATTGTCAAATTCAGTTCAATTTGTAAATATGTTATTGTTTCCTTTGGTTTGGTTTTCTTTGTTGTTTTTGTGTGATTGCTTTTTTTTCTTTTCTTTAACGCTTGTTGTTGTCTTATAATTCGCCCCACAGTTTGTTTGTTTGTACATTGCTTAAGGTCCAGTTAATTCTTTAGAGTTGTATCGGGACCGTTGGACAGGACAGAGCAATACAACACATATGACATCAGCTTCATGACACCTCACACGGATCATGTTTACAAGGTCATAAAATTAGGAGGCGCTGGAGACGCAGAGTATACACCTCAATTTTTCGAAATCCAGGTTTTAAAAAACAGTATAAAAGGAAATATAAATATATTAAATACTAAACATAAGAAATTAACATGCAGAAAAAGGCAATTACTAGTGCCCAAGGACTACTAGTGCCATATGGCAGAATAAAGCCACCATCACCTTCACCACCTTCACCACCTCACCTATCCCGTATTCTTGTGAACCGTGGGGGTACCACTGATGATTTGGCAATCAATTCTCTTAACTTCTCTGTTTTCTGCCTCTCTTAGGGCATCACTCAATCTCAGGCCTGTCCACTCTACAATGTTATCTTCCCACCTCTTCTTCTGTCTGTCTCTTTTCCTCCCACCTTGTACTGTCCCCTGTAAGATTATTTTGGATAGTCCATTTGATCTTGTGACTTGGCCACATCAAAGCCACCATACCACCAACTAAAATACATTCTGCCTGTTAATTACTTATGTTTAGTATTTAAGATTTTTATATTTCCTTTTATACTGTTTTTTAAACCTGGAGTTCGAAAAATTGAGGTGAATACTCTGCGTCTCCAGCGCCTCCTAATGTTATGACCTTGTAAACATGATCCGTGTGAGGTGCCATGAAGCTGATGTCATCTGTGTTGTATTGCTCTGTCCTGTCCAACGGTCCTGATACAACTCTGAAGAATTAACTGGACCTTAAGCAATGTACAAACAAACAAACTGTGGGGCGGACTATAAGACAACAACAAGCGTTAAAGAAAAGAAAAAAAAAGTAATAATATAAAAACAACAAAGAAAACCAAACCAAAGGAAACAATAACATATTTACAAATTGAACTGAATTTGACAATAATTATGATTATGCAAAGCAGTGTTACATTTTCACAAGTTCCCTTTTGTTCAATTGAC
>CM072526.1:42620020-42685020 GCA_036898135.1 Oncomelania hupensis | reverse complement strand
GAATTACTTTAATACATTTATTTGTTTAGCTCGGTCTGTGTTAAGGCTGGGGTACAGAGATAGATAGAAAAATGGTAAAAGATCACTGTCACACTAGCTTTCACACGGCTATGAATCATATGTAGTCCAGCCACTTGATAACAGTAAAAAACACACATTTATTTCTTCTACTCTATACACGATCTTCGATGTACGAATCTAACTTTAAAGTTCAATTGTCAATGCGAATGGTTCGCTCGCTGATAGTCTAGGCGGCTACTTTCTCATCATCGGGCACTGGATACTTTCTGCCCTAATGGTCAGATCTTGAAGAGTGGACTACTGTGGTCCTGTTTATACAGAATTTGGTGCACTGAAGGCTGTGTACTTAGCTTAGTGTCCGAAGAGATGTGTTGCTGTTGATTCCTTGACACGCTGTGGTGCCGTGGCTTGTGTTCGACGGGTGGGCTATCTGCGCACAATGCTGTAGATGCCTCGGCAGCCAACTCTAAGCGTAGATTAGGTTCTGTTCTTTGCTGAGTTGGGCTCACGATATACCGCCTGCTTGTCTGTAACATATGAGACGAAATTCTGCACAACCCTGAATAATAGGTATGTGCAGAGCGTCTCACTGAAGGTCAAAGTAGCCCTCAGTGATAGCTCCACATCTCTATACATAAGCGACGAACATTCTGCTAAGTCCGTGGTCCACTGGAATCTCCACTCTAATTTCCTATACATACATAAATATAAATCGTAGCTAACTATACACATAGAGAAATAATAATATTATAAACATTCTCGGGTACAGCCACTGGTCTGCAAGCATACATATAGGTTAAACAACAGTGGGTCCGTCAGGGATACAACATGGTGTCGACCGATCATGCTTGCCTCGTGGTCGGATTCTTCCATGTGGTCAGGCAAAGTCGGACTAACAATTCATTCTATGCATAGCAAATTTCACAAACATAATTCAACAATAATATAAATACATCACGATGAAACAGAAGTATGTTCATTTACCTGTTCGACAATGTCAGGCCGTGGCTACTTGATTGAATTCGAATATTCAACAAGCACTGCTTCCCTGGTCTATCAGTGGAGAGATTTCTACTCGGACGTAGCTGTGTACTGCCCAAAGCTTTCAACACGAATGACCCACTCCCTAGCCTTTGCCTACCCAGTCAGAACTGGTTCTACCTACCGATGCTGTGTTCGGATTGGCTGAAGAAATCTGAGTGGTAGTAAAATTCAAAACCTACCGTCCGCTGCGATGATTTCACTGCTATGCGGACGTCAGGCTACAACTGTGTTACGCATGATCACTACTGTCGTCTGCTAGAGACTAACAGTAACCTTCTAAGTCTAACTGACTAAACAAGTAAAATCAAAGGCAGTGGAAAAGGGGCTCTTGTGACAACAACATACCTGCAGAATTGCTTCAAGCAGGAGGAGTATCGATGATTGACGCCCTCACCATTATTTGTAACAAGATCTGGCAGAGTGGGGAGTGGCCTACTCCATGGACCCAGTCGCTCGTCCAAAAAGGGTAACCCTCGGGAGTGTAAAAATTACCGCACCATCAGCCTCATCAGCTATCCCAGCAAGGTCCTTCTGAAAATAATACTCAAAAGGTTGAAACCCCAAGCTGAACAAATCATAGCTGAAGAACAAGCAGGATTCAGGGCAGGGCGAAGTACCACTGAACAGATTTTTAACCTCAGAATAATCTGCGAGAAATATCGTCAGCACCAACAACATCTATATCATGTGTTTGTAGATCTCAAGAAAGCGTTTGACCGAGTCTGGCATGCAGCTCTGTGGGCGACCATGAGAGTGTACAACATCACCCCTAACATTACTGAAGTCATCAGAAGCCTGTATGAGAAGGCTACCAGTGCAATCCTCCACAACAGCGCCATCGGGAACTGGTTCAGAACAACAATAGGTGTGCGTCAATGATGCTACTCTCTCCAACACTCTTCAACATCTTCCTAGAGCGCATCATGTCAGATGCCCTTTCAGATCACGAAGGCACAGTCATCATAGGGGTAGAGGAATCTCCAGCCTCCGTTTTGCGGATGACGTTGATGGATTGGCTGGAGAGGAACAAGAACTTGAACATCTGGTACAGAGGCTTGACACCACCACCAGAGCCTTTGGAATGGAAATTTGCAGAGAAGATGAAAATATGGAACAACAACACCAATGGTATCAACACAGACTTCAAAGTCCAAGGCCAATCCTTACACAGTGCATAGCTTCAAATATTTAGGAGCCATTGTATGAGACAATGGGTCCCGACAGGAAGTCTTCTCCAGAATCGCACAAACGACTGCTGCCCTGACAAGTTTGAAGCCCATTTGGAAATACAGGGCCATCAGCCTACACTCCAAGGTAAGGATGCTGTGCTCCCTTGTCATCTCCATCTTCATATGATATACGTTTGCAAAACATGCAGACTTACAACGGAGAATACAAAGCAAGTAAATGAGGTGCTAAAGAAGACTTCTTGGCACTTCCTATACCCAGCACTTCACTAACGACGAAGACCGACAGACAATCACACAAGCCTTTGTACAACACGATGACATCCTCACAGTGATGAAGAAACAGAAACTCCAATGAGCATCAGGCCTTGCAAAGACCATCCTTCAAAGCACGGTGCAAGGAGGCAGAAGAAGAGGGAGATAGAAAAAGGGGTGGGAGGACAACATACGAGAATGGACTGTCTTGACACTGAGCGAAGCCATGAGGGTTGCTGAGGACAGAGAATGATGGAGTACGCTGTGGTTAAACGATAATCTGTGGTGCCCCCACGACCTTTGAATTACGGGATAGGATGGGATAGGAAATATCTTATTGTACAATTAATGCTTCAAAACGACTGTATCTAAGGTGTGATTCGTCTTCTTAATGTGAAGTAAATTAATAACAATGGAAAACAAAACAAATGAATCATTAATACATAATACCATAGAGTATAGTGTAGAGTCTTCGATCGTCTTTTTCTTCTTCAACTATCTTACTGTAAAATTAATGCTTCAAAACGACTAGATCTAGTCCATAGTCCACACTCGTCTTCTACCATGGGAATAAGTGCCTGCTAAAATCACCGCATCAATAAGAATGCACCATAATTTTCTTGCGGAAGACCAAGTTCATTCTGGAATAGCCAATTATGTCCGTACCACAGGCGCCTGTATAGGGAGATGAGCGGAGTAGAGGCTACAAATATTGCCCAGTGTAAAAGTGGTCTCAGCAAAAAATTACAGGTAATCATTTCTTTTAAAAAAAAAATCTATATATAAACGATTTAGAAGATTTCTCCCTCAAAGAAGGCGACTCAGTTGATTCAACAGTGATTTATTCAAACATCCAAAGTAATAAATATGCACAGTCTATTTTCAAAACCGTTCAATTTCTGTAAAATTGTTTTCAAAAATCAATGTTTATCATTATAACTGGACGGATGTAGAATGCAGAAGTGAAGTATGATGCAAACATTACAGTTACCCAGACATATATTATAAGCCTATTCAAGGGAATTTACTCCTGCTTGGTTAAATCGTAAAGCACATCGTCATTCACAAAAAAATATTGAAATTGACAGTTCATGATTAAACCGAAACCGGTTACTATTGACGGAAATTATAGTTGGAGTAAGAAATCATGTGATAAAGCCAACTTCCGTCCAGGGATCATTATAAAGATTTGTTTTGTTTTGTTTTTAAACAATTTAAAAGGGTTTAAAAATAGAGTGCGCATATTTATTATTTGGATGTTTACATGACTCGCTGTTGAATGGGCTGGTCTTCTTTCAGGAGAAATCTTCTAGTTCGTTCATAAATTTTTGAGAAAAAAAAAAGTGATGGTCCTCTGAGGCGGCCTTTACACCCTGTATTATTGGTAGGCTCAACTCCGCCTACATCCCAATATATACGGGTGCTTGTGGTGTGTACCTCATGATAGTAATCTTCTGCCTAGCTGTGGACTCCAGGCCTCATCATTATGAAGATGGTACTGTCGTAATTATCGCCATTATCTTCTTATTCTATTGTAATACTATTTAACGCATGCAATGTTCTGTGGCCTTTCTCCCTCACCCCCCCCCCCCCCTCCCAGCTTTTTTCTCTCTCTCTCTCCCTCACACACACACACACACGCACACACACGTGTATTTAGATAGACATTTAAAAACAAAAATTAATGTTTCCCCACCCTCCTTAGACTATTCGTATATTGAACCAGCAGTGTTCAATCAATCAATCATTTAATCAATATTTGATGTATTGTCTATTCACACATTCGATCGTGTGTTAAGTAATGTTTATAACCTTACGCAAACATGGGATAAAATGGGGAAGAGAGATGCGATTTTGCAATGATTTTCACAATGGCTGTAATCTGTGAGTGATGTGTAATACATGATCTAAAGAATGGATCTGCCGATGCCATGTGTATGGCTATTATTATATAATTATCACCAGCATATGCTACCTGTGGACTTGAAATGATTGTGCCAAAGCGACTTTTATTTGAACGAACATTGAGGTTTAACGTCCACGTCCACCATTAGCGATACGGCAAGGGAGGGGGAGGAGGGAGACGAGAAGGGTAACTATTCCAGGGAAGAAGGGGTCAGGACCTAAATCAACACTGAACCACTATAGCTATCCTACTGCTAAGTAAGGCAGCGAAAAATTGCAAGTTTTTTTTTTATCATTCCCACCTCGGGGCCCAATCTCTGGAATTCCCTTCGCATGAATCTGAAGGAGAGATTTGGCGTGCAAAATGCATATTTCTGGGTTTTATCGGACAATCGTATTGTATTGTATCGTATTTTACTGTATCGTATTGATTCTCTTTGGGGTGCTTTATTTTCATATTTTTTTATTTGGATATGGGCGCCTGTGGCCATCCTCGTTGCGCAGCGGAAACCAGTCGCGCACTTACCGCAAATAAACCATCTAAATTTGTGTATTCGTCTTTTCTTACAAATTTAAAAAGCATACTAACTAGTCTAGCGGAAATCTAAAATAATTAGTTGGGGTAGACCTAATTATAATTACCGGCACTTTGCTCCAGGAGCTCTTTTTTTTTTTTTTTTTTTAATTGCCAAGGTCACACAATATGAAATCATATTTCCTGTGGAAGACTGAAAACATGGCCGCCACTTCCTGCAAATAAACGGACGTTCTGTATTCAACTTTCCATAGAAATCGCAAATAAGCCTATTATGCAAAATTAAAAGTAGGTTGCAAGCTTGTTCGTCCAAAGCACAAATATTTAGGTTCTGTATTCGGTAATGACGACGGTGAGGTGTTGTTTGTTTGTTTCTTTCTTTCTTTCCTTCTTTCTTTCTTTCATTGTGCATTGTATTTGATTCCAATTGCCAGTTAAAGTATAATTATGTTTTCCGTTATCTTTCATTGTCTGTTAAAAAGAATGTTGAGAAATTGTGTGAAGAACTGCCTGTGTTATATTTTAAATCCTGCTTGGATTAGAAAGCTCTATAGAGCTCTCTAGACAGTTTAGTCCTTTACGTTTGTAATACATTTTTTTTAAATGTTTGTGGTTTATTGTAAAATTATTTGCTCTATCTCTGATGTGCATTGCATCTAAATCTTGCTATGTAGGCCTATGAATGATGTGCATTGCATCTAAATCTTGTTATGTAGGCCTATGAATGATGTGATTGCATCTAAATCTTGTTATGTAGGCCTATGAATGATGTGCATTGCATCTAAATCTTGCTATGTAGGCCTATGAATGATGTGCATTGCATCTAAATCTTGCTATGTAGGCCTATGAATGATGTGCATTGCATCTAAATCTTGCTATGTAGTCCTATGAATGATGTGCATTGCATCTTAATCTTGCTATGTAGGCCTATGAATGATGTGCATTGCATCTTAATCTTGCTATGTAGTCCTATGAATGATGTGCATTGCATCTAAATCTTGCTATGTAGGCCTATGAATGATGTGCATTGCATCTTAATCTTGCTATGTAGGCCTATGAATGATGTGCATTGCATCTAAATCTTGCTATGTAGTCCTATGAATGATGTGCATTGCATCTTAATCTTGCTATGTAGGCCTATGAATGATGTGCATTGCATCTTAATCTTGCTATGTAGGCCTATGAATGATGTGCATTGCATCTAAATCTTGCTATGTAGGCCTATGAATGATGTGCATTGCATCTTAATCTTGCTATGTAGGCCTATGAATGATGTGCATTGCATCTTAATCTTGCTATGTAGGCCTAGGTATGATGTTGACAGTACTTTTAAGTAGTAATGTAATTATTTACAGTTAGAGTTCCACCTCTTTATTAACAGGTAATGTCTTCGCTGGCATGGCAACAAACCCTACACCAGTGTGTCCCATCGACTGACGACATGCCACAGACATCCGTCAACACACAAACACACACACACGCACACACACACACATACACACACTCTCTCTCTCTTTCTCTGTCAAACACACACACACACACTCTCTCTCTCTCTCTCTCTCTCTCTCTCTCTCTCTCTCTCTCTCTCTCTCTCTCTCTCGTACGCGCGCGTACTCCCAGTAACTCGCCCCATCCCCATGATTGTGTTCCGTTGTCTGGGCGTCAGACTATAGAAGAACTTTGTTAAGTTGACATTATAGTATAAACATACAAATAAATATTGTATAGATAATAAAACAATATATTGAAGAAAAACAGACATTACAGTATAAACGTACAGAAAGGCATAAATAATAAAACAAAATGTATATACTAATATAACGGACCGGTACATGCTATACATAGTTAGGAAAGAGATGAAACCCATTCAATGATGGCTTTTCTATATTGAATACAATTTATTTTGCTACTATTTGCTCGTCAGGACACTATGAGCTTAATTATTAATTAGAAGCATAGAGTGGTATATTGTACCATCATTCCCTGGCGACGTAGGATATATATACATAGTGATACCCCACACGCTGTTAACATTAACGGCAATAACATAATAATAGGCTATGTTACAGGTCGCATAGATGTACTGCGCAACAGGAATAGCTGTTGTTTGTCCAATTGTTGACTCTGTATTTTATGTTATTTATTTTTATAATTAGATTTTATAGCTATATTAGTATTTAGCCTGTTTGAAAAATTTTATATGTTAGATATGTATGTTTATATATTATTTTCTAACAATTTGTAATGTGTGAATTTGTCAACCACAGCGAGTGCGCCTTTTATTATATGTAATGTTGTGGTATATAACCTAAATAAATATCAATTTAAAAAAAAAAAAACAGTTATTAATGAGAGAGATAGAGAGGGATAGTCTAGGTTGTAATCAGCAAAATAATGTTCCATCCTGAGTATCAAGGGTTGTTAAAGACTGTCGCCAGACGTATTCCCTAACACCCTCCGAAACTCTGTCGAGTGTTAACAGTTTTTAAATGCAGGAATAATTAGCTCAACTGGTCTTGAGACATCTGCTCCCTCAGTAGCTTACCGGCCGTCTTCTGTCAGCTAATCAATGTCCTTGTTGTGCGTGTGCGTGCGTGCGTGCGTGTGTGTGGATGTGTGTGTGCGCGTGTTTGCCAGTGAGAGAGAGAACTCAGGGAACTGTCTTTAATGCGATGCCACCAGCCTATACGCAGAGAGAGAGAGAGAGAGAGAGAGAGAGAGAGAGAGAGAGAGAGAGATTATGTATAGAATGTTTAGAATATACCATCCGGTCCTGATTTGGCTCGGAAGAGTCCGCTGGACCTAAAGCAACAATCAATCAATCAATCAAACTCGTCCCTATATTGTTACGTAGGTGTTCATTGCTTGTATTTTGCTGCACTCGCGTGGTGTTGTGTTTGTCAGTAATGTCCTGAAATAGCGTCCTACGGTTCTATTTTTCACCCGCTTGTTTCTTTATAATTATGGTGGGGTTGGACCTTTTCTCTTCAATATTCATTCTTCATTCTGTCAGTCTGTTTATATCTGTCTGTCTGTTGCTCTCTCTCTGTCTACATTCTGTCTGTGTCCTTCTTATGTCTCTGTCTCGGGCTCTGTCTGTCTGTATGTCTGTCTGTCTCTCTCTCATAAAGAGTACGTGTAGTGTGTGCACACCTGTCAGTTTTGTGTCACTTTCACAGAGGTGTAATTGATTGTTCACTGTGCAAACACAGCATATAACCATTTGGTATTATATTCAATGATGAAAGATTAGACACTCATTTTGAGGTACGAACAGAGATAGGGAGAGATGGAGGGAGAAAGACGGAGAGAAACAGACAGACATAAAGAAAAAGAGAGAGAGAGACTCACAGCCAAGGACAGCTAGAAAGAGAGAAAAACAGAGAGGGGGGGGGGGGGGGGGGCAGAGAGAGAGATTATTTGGCAACTGTTACACTCACACATACACATTCATATATATTCCCATGCACGCACACAAACACCCACGCACGCGCACAAACACACAGGTACCGTATTATTATTATTATTATTATTATTATTATTATTATTATTATTATTATTATTATTATTATTATTATTATTGGCTGTGCCTACTACACACACTCTGTCAGGGGTGCTGTTTTTTAGACTCGAACTGGATGCTATAATTAACAGGCACGTAAATATCAAACTATTAATAATTAAAATTTAATTAATCTAATTTTTTTACCGGTGTGGCAACACTCACTGTGAAATGCGTAAACTCGGGGCTTTTTCATTATGTGCTACGCCTGTTTAAAAACATGGGGTCCTAAATACGGGATGACGTTTCTTTTGAAGTGCGTTTCTCTGTCCTGCTTGCAGCACTGCTGACCATAGGCATCATCACTGCCATTTGCTATCGCGGTCAGTTACCTCTCCTTTATGGAGCGATATATCTACTCGGTCTTGTATCTGTATCGTGTCTCTCCCTCTCTCTCTCCACACACACACACACACACACCCACCCACACACACACACACCCACACACTACTTCTATCTGTCTCTACCTGTCTTCTCCGTCACTTAAAAAAACCAAACTAATTAAACTCTACAAACTATGTTGCTGCTTCTCTCTCTTTCTATCTGTATCTGCTCTCTCTCTCTCTCTCTCTCTCTCTCTCTCTCTCTGTGTCTGTCTGTCTCTCTCTGCTCTATCTCTTTCTCCCCACCCTGAACAGTTAAAACGTGCATCATTAGGACACAATAACACGAGCAGCGCCGCACAGCAATCGTTAAAAATCATTCAGAACATATATGAAACGGTGCCGTCCCGTGACATTTACTGAAACGATGTCGTCCCGGGATAGTCATTTCCGCTGCCTGATCAATGTTTCAAAGTTTTTTTGTATACGGACGATCGCTGCGCTGAGCTTTTGTGTGGAAACATTTAGAAACACTGCGTTACCACGGCAACCAGGGGACTGGTTGTCATGGAGACGGGTAAACGCGAATTCCGAAATTGCCACTAACGGTGATTAGGTCAACGAAACTTGCATCGCCACACACAGCGTAGCCGAAGCTCAGGGCGCCTCTTCACGTCACCACGGTGGAGCGGAAAGGCGACGTAAGCCTCGGTCTTCTCGGATACGCATTGCTCCTATGGAGTCTACACTTTGGTCTTGTCGTTAATTATTAGTGCTCATTTTTTCCTGGCCAGCTCCCACGCCCACTAGGGCGGTCAGAGACAGATAAGACGAGACAAGATAAGATGAGATAGGATCGGATCAGAATACTTTATTATCTCAAATCCCGAGCACTTTACACGTGGTGAGCAACACACGAATATTGTTTATCTGAAACAGCTGTTGAAAACTAACTTGGTCTATTCCGTGAAATATTTTGTATAACTGAATTAAATCACTTCTCAATGTTTTTCCCTTAAACGTTGGCAAGTTTAAATGCGTCAACCTTTCTGGGGGCTGGTGAAGTAGATGTCAACACCATGACCACCACCTTCAACTCAGCTGTGACAGATGCCGCCACTGAGATCCTTGGCAAGCACCGACCAAAGAAGAAGCCGTGGATCACACCTGAACTTTTGGATCTGTGTGATAAACGAAGAGAGATTAAAAAAAAATCAGTATGCTGGTTAAATGATCATCTGTGGTGCCCCTACGACCTCCGGGTTACGGGACAGGATAGGATAGGATAGGAACCTTTCTGTGTATGGTATGTTTGCACATTCTGGCAGAATCCTTGTGGTTCTACGCTGAACCCATTCAATCGCGGCCGACTGTCGTTTCAGAAACGGCGACTAAATGACATTGCTGTGCTCAACATGATAGCGGATCAATGCTTTATGTATAATATTGAAACTATTTTTATGCAAAAGTGAACAAGATGTTTTTATGATTCCGATCATCTGATTTGCCTTACCGATTGTTATTGAATGTGTTGATGGAAGAATAATCTATTATTAAACACCACCCCCAGGTCTTTTTTTTCCATGCATTTATGAACTTTTTATTTCTATTATTTATTTCCATTAGATACTCATTGTTCGGGTTGTTTTTCCGTAAATACACCACTTCACACTTCTGGACATTAAAATTCAGATTCCACAAGTCCGACCAATCTTGCGATTTGTTCAAATCCTCCTGTAACTTATTATAATTATCAGCCTTACCATTCACTTTGGTATCCTCAGCGAAGATTTTGCAAATACTTTCAACGTTGTCAGGTAAACCATTTATAAAATTGTAAATAAAATGGGTCCTAAGATGCTACCTTGAGGGATTCCACTCAAACAGGGGTACTTGATGAATAAGATGATTCTACACTTACTGAATGTGATCTTCCAGGTAAAAATTCAGAGATCCATCTAAGAACATTACCAGTAATACCATATGACTGAAGTTTAATGAGTAATCTTGGGTGTAAAACAGTATCAAATGCTTTTCTAAATTCTAAATAAATTACATCAACTGGTGCTCCAAAATCTAAAAACCTTGTAAAATCGTCCATCACCTCAATAAGTTGCGCCATACAAGATTTTTGTAATGGAACACATGCTGACAGTTAGAATTGATTGATTAATTGTTGCTTTAGGTCCAGCGGACTCCTCCGAGCCAAATCAGGACCGGAGAACCCCCGATCCGCATAAAAGATCTGCTGAAACAACCCTAGTGGGAAAACTGAATGCCCTCCACCGGCCAGTCACTTTACAATAAAGACATCCTACGCAGGGGATGGCTGAGGCTTTACCCCAACTACTCGAACCCCCGGTTACAAAAACAAAATAGAACACAAACATCATTATAAATTATCAACAAAACACATACATAGAAAATGCCTATATTGCTAAATAATAACATCATAAGAAGCCCTAGTGACCACCCGGCAGAAAGCGCCGACAGCTAGAAAACACGTTATTTGATGTTATTTGGATGCAGTCAATCTAACATTTTAAAAATAAAAATTCAATTTCCTCTAAGTTTTCTATCTCCCTGCCTTTACACCACATGTTTGAGTGATTGATGTGTGTTTGTTGTGTGCGTGTACTGTAAAAGTGAGTAAAAACATGTCAGCGTGTACGTCAATCCTGATTGCTGATTTGAGGGAAAGCGCTTATATAGCACCCATTATTATTATTGTTAATCTCAATTCAAGCAAAAAAATCAAGCAAGAAAGAAGAAAAGGATATAAGAAAGGACAGAAAGAAAAAAAGAAGAACAAAAAAAAGAAAGAAAGAAGAAAAATAAAAAATGCTTTTTTTTTTTGAAAGTGTATCAACAATCAAGCATAAAAATAACAATTTATTGACGAACAAAAAATAATTTGATTTAAAATTCAAAACATGATTTTAAAAAGTCACAAAATTTGTCTAAAACGACTTCTGTTTAAAAGTAAAAAAATATATAAAAAATTACCCAGTACACCACGTAAAAACTGTGAAATTGCATAGTTGTGTCAATGTTTACAAATGTGTCAATTTTTGAATATTTTTTATGGTAATAATTGTGTGGAAATTAGCTTTTAAAGACTGAGCTGCCATGTTCTGATTTCCCCATAATATTTGGCACATAAATAACTGAAACTGAATAGTACTTACAAACATTTGAAAGAAATAAAAAAATTTCTTGTCACAAAAGTTTCAAGACTGGACAGCAAGTTACATATTGCTTTCTTGTTCAAAATGACAACATAGCAAAATATCACCAGCTTTTCTTTCTGAGACCAAAGACAATTTCTTCTTTCTAAAATTATATGCTGTACTTTCCATGAAAACTGCCTTCTATAGTGCATTATAACCAATATCTACAACAACTATGCATCTACTGAACAACACAAAACACAAGATTTGTCAAAATTTGATATGACACAAACATATTAATTTTGCTTTAATTCAATCAATCAGTCACAACAATCATTCATGATTTTCTTACCCAACCAATCATTCAATCATAAAAAAAGCTTTGGAGTATGAAGGACAGAATTGAGCGAATTTCTAATAATACGTTTTTCTCTCCTACGTTAAAAAGACAGTGTCCTAAAAAGTAATGTTGTGTCTTTTCCAATGAAGACGTACACAGAAATTTATAATATTATATATTTAATAAATTCATCACGTATTTTCACTAAAATTATTAGCAATAAAAGAAAAATAAAATATATATTTGTATAAATGTATCCCCTATCACATTTCACAACAACTGCGCTGTTTATATCATTGCCTTTTCAACGGCGACTCTTCTTTAAGTTGTTTTGTGTAAGAAGTTGGTATTATTGATGGTTAATGTTCTTCAGAGATGTTTTTGTGTAAAAAGTCAGGAACCATGACCGCTCTGACATCTTACACTTTGGGATCGCCAGCAACAATCTCGTCCTCAATTCCGCACTCATTCGTTCCACGCTTGATCTTGAAGAAACCTGGAAAAAAAGGAATAAATAATTACATTTTAAATTATCTATTTAAAAAGATAAATAAACAAATACTGCTTCGTTAATTTCTGAAATTAACGCTTCAGCAAAGAAACCTCATTCCTTCTGTCTCCCTCTCTCTCAAGTTATAAACAACGTTAACAAAACAAAAGGGAAGCAACCACATCCAATCAATGACGCGACCTTGTAAATTCAGTGTAATGTTCCACTTCTACCTATACCAGAACAACAGAAAGCCCACACATACAAAAATATAAATAAATTAATTAATTAATAAACAAAATGAATAATACATAAAAATAATAATAATTAATTAATTTTAAAAATCAATAATAACATAAATAAATACAAATATCTTAATACCTAAAAACACTACCAAAACAAAAGAGAATTTATTTTCCGCTTGTACATGTGGCTTTAAAAAAAAAAAACAGCAAAAATCAAAAATCCACAAATAAAAATACAAACATACAATTTTACTGCCTCTCCATAACTCCTTCACAATTACAAGGAAACAAACATTTTATTGGCAAGGGAAAGCAACAGGAATACTCTTCGTTCAACGCTGATGCTGCAGCAAAAACTGATCAACAAATTGACCACACACACACATACACAATAAAAGATAAGAAGACGAACTGTACAAAATGGCAAGTATTTGTCAGTAAAGCTGTAAAGTAGTTGTCTAGTCAGGCGGCGATTGAATGAAAGGGCTAATGTACCCTGATCTCCCCAGTCGGGGTTCCAGGAGTTAGCCACCAGCCAGTACTTGTCGCCGTTCTCGGTGCCGTAACCCAGAATCTTCACAGCATGGCCGCCAAGCGCCTGGCCTGAAGTGTGGCTGTACACGCCTGAAAATAATTTAGAAAAAATAATATATTTGTCGAAAACTGCCGAAAATTAAAATCTTGCAGAAAGAAGAGAATAAAAACCTGGAGAAAGCTTAAAACAAGGTGTGAAGTCTTGTCAGTTCTTCAACAATGTAATTTCAATTCAGGATGTTATGCTCCACTGAACTAAAACTGAGGCGATCTAAGCAGAAGGTGGAAGATGTGTTTGATGGTTGGTCACTAACTACTTGAAGAGGTTCTATATGGGCATGCAATCAAAATATTTCATGTTTATTCTCAGATCAAAACTTCAGTATTTTTTACTCTTTTGTTGTTGTTGTTGTTATGGTAAAATACTGTTGTTAAAATTTAGATTGACTGCATTCAACACCATTATTGGAAGGAGAAAACAGGCTTCATTTATGTATTATTCTGCAAGGGTGGTCCAATAAGTACTTAGCCTACAAAAGAAACACAAAAATGTTGAAAAAGTGGCGATTCATTTTTCAATATTGTCTCCTTTTAGTTTGATACACTTGACCCAGCGATGCTCCAACTTCTTTAACCTGTCTGAAAAATAAGTTTTCTCAAGGTCTGCAAAGTAGGCCTCTGTGGCAGCGATGACCTCCTCATTCGACTCAAATTTCTGCCCGGCGAGTGACTTTTTCAAGTTTGGAAACAAAAAAGAAGTCGCACGGGGCCAAATCTGGAGAATACGGTGGATGGGGCAGCAGTTTGTAGCCCAATTCAACCAATTTGGCCGTGGCGAGGGAAGAGGTGTGAGCGATATTGCTCTTTTTCTAAAATCCGCGGACACGCCCGCTTCCACAAGCGGTCAAAATAAAACTACGAGTCCGATCCGGCTAAAAATTTGAAAGTAGCCATCTACAAGAATGTACTACACGATAGTAAATTGCTCTTATGATACTGGCGCCATCGGGCGGTGAAGCTAAGTACTTGTATACACTGTACTGTACTAACTGTAAGTGTACTGACTGTAGAGTGTGAATGTGGCTGTCAATGATTGTTGTACACTGCCATATTATTTTCCTTGCTGTTTGTTGGGGCAATACAGATTCTGATTCCGAGTTCTCCACTAGTATAATACAGGCATGCTACTCTGAAAATTTTGTTTTCCAGGAAAATTTTGGAAGGATTAGCAGAGCCCCGAGAGCGAGCCCCTAGGGGGGTCCGGGGGCATGCCCGCCGGATTTTTTTTAAAAAAAAGTTAAAATCTGTGCAATCTGGCACATTCTGAGCACTTTCTGAGAGACGAAAAATCAATCAACAAAGACGAAAAAAAAAATTTAGTTTAAACTATATACAAGAAATGACACTGGTAGGCTACATGTCTGTTAACATTATTGTACTTCTTTTTTTCTTTTTCTTTCCCGACAACTTTTACTATTAATCTAGTGTTCTCTGCAGCCAGTCCCAACGCCACTTGTTTTTGAGACCTTTGTCCCAGTCTCCTACTGTGTTTCTTATTACAATGTCGGTTCGAAACATTTTGATACTATGCTACTATTAGTAGTATTTATCATCACAAAAACGCTTCCATACGTTATCAAACTTAAAAAAACAGAGAATCGTGGTGAAGACTGTCAAAATTCAAACGGAAACCACTGGTTATAACACAGAGCGAATCACGTAAGAGAGAAGCAATCTGATTGGTGAGATAAATTTAGCTAGCCAATCACAACGCCGCTTTGATATGATCGTTAAATTGACTGTCATGGCGGTCTAGCAGACGAATCCCGCTGATATCGCCTTCCGTGATAAGAACGCTTGCTTTTTTTTTTCGACACAGATTTTTTTAATACTCCAGGAAATTTTTCAATCACCAGGAAAGCCAAAGATCGATCTCCAGGAATTCCTGGAATTCCAGGAAAAGTAGCATGCCTGTAATAATACCAATTCCGGATGCTATACTTCATGTTCAAATGAACTGAAAGTAAGATGATCTAAGGCGATCGCTCTGACAAAAGGCAGACGTGTTTAGTCTGTTGTATTTTTCACATGTAGACTGACTGCACCCAACACCTTTTTAAATGAAAGGAGGAAAGTGGAGCATCAGGGCAAGGCAGGCCAGAGTACGTCAAAAATATAATAATAACAAGATGCTGTACTTCATGGTTTTGGATAAACTGAACTCAAAGCGCTGCGATATAATGAGATCGCTTATATACGAAAGACAGGAAACATTCTGGGTTTGGTTGTATTTTTAAACTTTGGATTGACTGATTAGTCCCATCGCCTTAGCTCAAGTGGTAGAGCGTTCGCCTGGCACATCGATGACCCTGGTTCGAATCCCGTGATGGGCAAGATAAAAAAGGCCGTTTTCACTGTCTATTTTAGCAGTGTGATTGCTCTGGTGGTTTAGTGTTGATTTAGGTCCCTGCTCGTGGTTTTCCTGGGATGGTTTTCTTCGTCCGCCATATCGCCAATGGTGGGTGTAGAGGTTAAATCTCAATGTTCATTCAATGGATTGACTGCATCCAACACGGGAGGGAACCACAGCACCCAGAAGGGCCAGGCCTCAGTTGTTGCTGTAGCTGGACAAGCCAGGTACACTCACAGCTGGGCGAAATGGGGTGCTTGTGTGTGCTTTTTCCTGTCTCTTGTTTTTGATTTTTTTATGGCCGTAAATCTACACACTACCCTATCTATTTTAAAAAACGGTATTACTTTTTTTTTTTTTTTTTTTTTGATGTTCACCATTAATTTCGAAATGGAAATTAAAAATTGAATTTAGAATGTGATGAAAACATGTATAATGAGGTAAAATAATGTTTTTGTAAAAAAAAAAAAATAATAAAAAAAATAAATATGCCATGGACACACCATAACAGACTGACTGAAATCATTTACGTACACTTAGAATACAGCCTACTTTTATTTCAGTGACAAAGAACTTTTAACACTTCCATCAGTGATGAATAACTGAAACAACTGTGACTCTGAAATGCTATCAATGTGATAGTAACCATCCCTTGAAACACTTCATACACCACTAATATCAGTTCAGTTCAGTATTTTAATTTTAAGTCTGTTCACTCTAGGCAATATTAGACAACAAAAGAAAAAAAATTAAAAAAATTGAAATAACATAACATATCCTTGTGTTGTTCCCAATCAGATACACCTCTCCTAGCGGTCACTTTGGGTAAAATCAAAGCCGTGAAATGACTCAACATCGGATTCTAAATCCATGAAAAATTTATGAAAGAGGACCATCCTCAAACTCCACCATTTTAAGAACAGACTTGAAAATCAAAGCTCAACTTCAGCAAATCACAGCATCCTTTTTTTTTATTGAAAGTTCAGCACTACAAACAGCTCCAGAAGGAACTCTGCCTCGTTCCAGATAATCAAAGTCATTTCCGGCGATAAAAATAACTACAGCGTATGTGTACTGTGGTTCTAAATAAAAGCACCCAGCGTTGGCGACAGTGTGGCGATTACAGTAAACGAACAAAGCTTTGCCGTGGCTGAATGTGGCGACGACAAGGTGCTAAAGGTTAAAAACAAGGCTGCGTTACTGACCAGACTTGTAGGCGAGGAAGTCGCTGTAGACGGTGAAGGCAGCCTCTACTGGGCCCTTAGTCACCAGCTCCTCCATGATGTTCTGTTCGCCATTGACGCTGTATGATCGCTGGCCTGTAGTTACAATGGTACATTCAATACATGCACGTTCACAGTCTATTCCCAAATAAAACAATTTTAGGCTAACAGCCAGTTTCCACTAGGCTGGTTCTGAGAAAACTGAGTGTCAAGAGAACGATTAACCCTTAACTCTTTCCCTGCCAATCGACGATATATCGTCGATCTGAGCCGCCATGTTTGTGCCAATCGACGATATATCGTCGATTTCAGTATTCCGTTTCGTTCCGTTTTTTTGCGCAGTCCAATCCAAGTTTTATTTTAACCAAAGAGAGATAACTCTTTCTACTTTCGTTCTCGATCGACAGGCGCATTTTTTCTTCAAATTGATTCGTTTTTAGAGTGTTTATTGTGCATTTTACTAAGCTTAGTGATGGGCACAATCGACAGTGTGTCAAACTCTGCTAATAATCAATATAATTTCAAACTGTAAAGTGTATTTTGATCCTAAATAAATTTTCTTTCTGGTGTGTGAAGCTGATTAAGTGATTGGAATTATTCCTCCAGATTTGTTTTATCACTGTGGTATGTAGAAATATTTTTATTTTATTTTATCATTTCAAAAAGATCAACATGCTTTCAAAACACATATTTCAATAACATAATCAAATTAACATTTTTGTGTTTTTTTTCTTATTCTTCACTCTTTTACCTTTAATTTGATATGAAATATGTCTATTTGACAACTATTATTGAAAGAACAGTAGCTTAAATGCCTAAGGTACTGAACTTTCTTTCCGGTGCCAGAGAAATGTCTGGCACAAACGTGGAAACATGCCTGGCAGGGAAAGAGTTAAAGCTGCTTGTCACAATACAAGTGGCACTATAAGTTCTATTGATCGCAGTTATTTCCCTTTTACCATATCTTCAATGAATGGCTTCCTTTGACGAAGACAAACCTAAACATGGATTTTAACTTCTTAATGACTGTCATGCATTGTTTTCAAATATTGGAACAAAGAATCCTGTCTTTCCTTAATGTATGTGTAGGTAATTATACCAAGGTAAGGGTTACACATAGGCATATGATATGCCTCAACAGTTCCTCATATTCAAAATGGGGTCAGTGTGTGCTTGCGCTGACTTGCCACTTATAAGACATTAGCATACTGTCCATGCCCGAACATTAGTTTTGATAATGAGAAGAGACCTTATACAAACCACTAAAATATGAATCAATAACAATCGACAAAGTTCATGCTAATACATTGTGTAAATTTAATTGTGGGCTCAAACAACAGAAACTCTAAAAAGTTAACATTTTGTATACCATACTGCTACACTAACCAACAAAATTGTAGGTTTAGTCATAAAATTGCACCATTCATGAACAAAAACTTCCGTTACCTGGTAAAAATGTTAACAACTTTACCTAACACCTTTACATTTTAGGAGACGATCAGGTTGATCTATTGGACCTAACTTTCCATGCCTAAAGTACTACATGACCAATCCGTCAGTCCACAAAGAAAAAACGTTTCCAAGTTGACCCAAGATTCTTGTCAATCAGATGCTTTGTTTCCTGTTTTGCAACCTGGTGGTTATGAAACGTTTCGAGCCATTTTCCAGTGGACAGTATTGTAATCAGAACCTATCACTCCAGCAGTGAATTTGTCTGCTGTTTGGGCTTTTGTGAATAAAATGAACCGACAGATTTGGATTAGAACAGCAGTAATAGTCTTGGTTAGATAACGATGGGGGGTTATGAGCCATGCTTGTCTTCATTGTGAGTGCATCGGGAGAGTAAGCACACTGTAGCAACCCATGTGTATTTTCATACAATAACAATCAATGTACTTTGCACTGACATACGACATAGTTTGAAAGTTCAACCTAACCGCTTTCAGAAAATAATATATACTTTCCTATATTGGTGGAATATTCCAGTTCACCAAAAAATTAAAAAGAAAAGAACAAAACTTTATAAGATATTCTTTGCTAGGTTCAGTGAGATTTATAAATGATGTTGTCTTTTAAGCTAGTTCTTCTAAATATTATGTTGTCTTTCTAAGGGTTAAATGCCTTGTCAGTGTTCTTACTACGGCCAACAAACAAAATAATCTCACCATAGTGCTTGTCAGCTTGGAAGGTGCTGTTGTAGCCGTCTTCACACTTCTTCTCACATTTGGGGGTCTTGGCGTCACCGGTGCAAGGCTTCAGCTTTCCAACAACATGGTGGTCACAGGCAGGGATCAGGTATGGCTGGCAGCCCTGCTCACAAACACAGGAAAAAAAATACCCACAACAAATTAGCTTTTGGTCAAAAAACTGTAAAATATTAAATGTCAGATATTATACAAATGTTCAACAAAGTCAAACATGGATGGGAGCTATAAAAAAAAAAGAAAAAGAAAACGAAATAAATACTTAAAACAAAAAGAAATATGTATTTTTGTAAACATATAGCTAAAAAACATAAGAATAACATAATTATGCTAAGATATGACTGGCAGCCTGGGACAAAAATATGAAATAATTATCCCAACGAGACCATGGTGTTGCTACGGTAAAAGACAAATAAAATATTAATAAACCCACCTCCTTGGTGTTGTACTGGCCACCAGTCACGATACCATCACGGTCAAAGTATTCCCAGGCAGCCGCGGGGAATCCACCATTGCAGCTGAAAACACAAACAAGATACAAAAATAATTATTAATTGCAGCTAAAAAATACAAAACACACACACAAATTGATAGTTGCAACTGAAATCACAAAACAATACAAAATAATTAATAGTTGTAGCTGATAACACAACGGTAATTATCACTTACAGCTAAAAATACAAAACAACACAACCGTAAATAATAGCTGCAGCTAAAAACACAAACACGAATTTACATGGTGCAGCTGATTACACAAAATAAATATTTTTTGCAGAAAAGCAACAATACATGCATTTTCATCACAAAATGTGTGTACTTTATGACGAGATATGATACAATAATTGTTACCGCCATGTGAAAAACACACAAAAAATTGTTTTTTACATGTAAAAAAATAAGTAACAGATTGTACATGTTAAAAAATAAGTAAAAGATTGTCTTTAAAATTTCAATCTTTTACTCATTTTTCAATCTTTTACTTATTTTTGAACATACAAAAAAACTGTTCTTTTTTATTTATTTTTTCTTCCAAATTTGTTTTGGTAAACTCACAGATGGTCTTTAACTAAAAACAACAACAATAAATGAAAACAACAAACAAACAAACCGCCACCACCACCACCACCACTACAACAATAACAACTTTTGACAAATATGTAACCACCAAAAACCAGCTTCAATGAATTATTTTGTGTTTTTGCAAGCAATGCAAACTCAAAAAATAAAAAAAAATAAAGGAAATCAACTGCACTGACCCGTCTCCACAGGTGCGGCAGCAGGACAGAAGATCTTCAGCAGAGATGTGAGCGTTCTTGGCACCGTTGGATGCGATGCAGATTCTGTCAGACATGGCCTCAACAGCTCCGAAGGCCTATAGAGCATGAAAATAAATATTTACAGAGGTAGTTAGGTACGTATGTATTTATGTATGTATGTAGACAGGTAGGTAGGTAGGTAGCAAGATAGATCAGGGGTGGGAATTGCTGAAGTGAAAAGTAAAGGAAACTAGGAGGGTCCGGGGGCATGCTCCCCGCAAAATTTTCAAAATCAAGAACAAAATCTGTGCAATCTGGCGTATTCTGATTGCAAAATGTAAGTAGTTTTGAAGTATGAAAAACATTCTTTTTTGTCTTTTTTTCTTGTGCTTTTTGTTTGAATGACCAAAGAATATAATGCTGTGATGTAGTGCTGATAAACAATGTACAACTAACAGGATTTTTGTATATAACTGTATACATGTACAGTGATTATATGTGTGTGCGTGAGAGAGAGAGAGAGAGAGAGAGAGAGAGAGAGAGAGAGAGAGAGAGAGCTGTACACACACACACAAAATTTGTACATAGTAGCTGAACATGTACACAGCTGTATATTCAACATCTGAATATCAGCTGTCAAAACTAAACATAGCTCCAACATCAATATGGCAAGCAATGACATTCCAACTTGCTCTTCAGCTAAAACAACCAAAGAAAAAGAAAAACATATTTCCAGATTTGCCTAGAAGGATAAATATAAAAAAAATTACCTGAACAGCATTCCCAAGGCACAAGGACTGAATGAGCACCATTCAATACTAGTTCTAACTCTTCTGAATGCACCAAATGTTCAAGTCAGTACACACAAAGAAGACCCACGTGCACTGTAGTTGATATCACACTCGCACAAACTGCAGTATGCTGTGCCTGGCTTCTTCAGCTTGTGAATAAATAGGCTGAGCCGATCATCATTGACTTCGTACTCCAACCAATCCCACCTCCATTTGTTTTTGACACCAAAACCTTCTTGAAAAGTTTCACCACGCTGTACAATCATAGCCTTTAAAGACATGATGGCGGTGATTAAGTACAACGACCTCGACCTCTCACTTCCGGTGAGACTTCTGTTGCGCTGTGTCTAAACACCGCAATAGTGTAAAATTTTATTTTATTTTTTTAAAATTTTTTGGCGGAAGCATTATTGTTTTTGGCGGATGGGATTTTTTTAATGGCGGACAATTCCCACCCCTGATAGATAGATAGGCATTGACAGGTAGGGTTGGTAGACCAGAAGGTAGACAAACACGTAGGGGTTGGTAGGTAAACAGACAGGAAGAGGCAGGCAAGTTGACAGACAAGAAAGTAGACAGGTAAATCAGTAAGTAGGTGGGTAGGTAGATAGATCAGATAAATAATAGATAGATTGGTAGATAGATGAGTAAATAAATAAACACATAGAGATAAAATATGCAAATAAATGTTATGCTGGAAATATTCGCTAGTGCTTTTTTTTTTTTGTACCTTAAATTCAGATAAAATCTGACAGACTTTATTTCGCCAAGCGGCAAATGACATATTTATAAAAGCACCTGGAACATGGTGTGATGTTGGTAAAGCATTGATGTAAAATAACTATCACTGATGGTGACTTAGGTCTCTCATCATACCCCACTTTTCACTCGTCCACTCCCTGTTTCCCCTCTCCCTCTCCTCATGCTCTCGCTCTCTTACACAACACATCACAATGCAACACCCACCGGCCCACACACGCATTAATGATACATACATCTAAACAGCTATTCTCCACATAAACATTAACATATCTAAACAGCTATTCTCCACACACACATTAACATACATCTAAACAGCTATTCTCCACACACACACATTAACATACATCTAAACAGCTATTCTCCACACACACATTAACATACATCTAAACAGCTATTCTCCACACACACATTAACATACATCTAAACAGCTATTCTCCACACACACACATTAACATACATCTAAACAGCTATTCTCCACACACACACATTAACATACATCTAAACAGCTATTCTCCACACACACATTAACATACATCTAAACAGCTATTCTCCACACACACATTAACATACATCTAAACAGCTATTCTCCACACACACATTAACATACATCTAAACAGCTATTCTCCACACACACATTAACATACATCTAAACAGCTATTCTCCACACACACATGAACTATACATATATCTAAACAGCTATTCTCCACACACACATGAACTATACATATATCTAAACAGCTATTCTCCACACACACACATTAACATACATCTAAACAGCTATTCTCCACACACACATTAACATACATCTAAACAGCTATTCTCCACACACACATTAACATACATCTAAACAGCTATTCTCCACACACAAACATTAACATACATCTAAACAGCTATTCTCCACACACACATTAACATACATCTAAACAGCTATTCTCCACAAACACATTAATAATACATACATCTAAACAGCTATTCTCCACACACACATTAACTATACATACATCTAAACAACTTTTGTCCACACACACATTAACTATATATACATATGAACAGCTATTCTCCACACACACATACAAATGCATGTATAAGGATTTTCAGCTCAAGGTTCATCTAGTATAGGACTGAAACTGCCACCTTGAAATGGTTATAATGTGGTACATCGGCTTGAATAAAGGAGACAAAAACTGGCCTTCGGAAAAAACTTCTCCAGCGGGCTAAGACTAGTAGTTTACTTTAGTCAAATAGTAGTTTTAAAAGCTTCTCCAGTGGGCTAAGACTAGTAGTTTACTTTAGTCAAATAGTAGTTTTATAAGCTTCTCCAGCGGGCTAAGACTAGTAGTTTACTTTAGTCAAATAGTAGTTTTATAAGCTCAAGGCTTCAACTAGTATTTAACAAACAAACCCCCTAAGCGACTTCATCAAAGAATATGGGCTGCTGGTGAACCTTTACTTACCCAGAGAGGCTTAACTGTTTCAAGCTGCTGACTTACCCAGCATGATCCGCAGGCACCCTGGTCGCGGACTTCCTGCAGCGTAGGGCAGTTGGGCCACTTGGTGCGAGCATCAAAGGTGTCGGGAAGGTCCTTGACCTTGCCAAAGTCGGTCTTGACGGGAAGAGTGGCTTCTGTGTACTTCTTGGACTTCTCAATGTCAACGCCCATCCAGCGTTTCACCACACTGGCATAGCTAGGGTGGAAATTGCGGCCCGCCTGTCCCAAGCAAAAAAAAATAAATAAAAATAAATAAATAAATTTAAAAAATGGAGGAAAACCTGATCCAGTTATTGTAATTATTAAATAAAACTAAAGTCGACTTTCAACCTCCACCCGAAAAAAAAAAGTTTAACTTCTTGTAAATTTACAGAACATCTGCAGCCAAAATAAAAAAGGAGAACTGTATTATGTATAAAATGAACTGAAGGTTCAAGATTACCCAGCAGATGTCAAGCTCAAATACACATTCATACATGTAAGTCATGCAACTGTTGTGTGTGATTGATAGTTCACATCAAGCGTGTGATTGATAGTTCACACCAAGTGTGTGATTGATAGTTCACATCAAGCAGCAAGATGGTGTCCTTGGGTGGCGTGAATTAGTAAATTAGATCCTATATTCTTCCAATGCCATGAGCAGTTCTTTTAGCTGGAAAGTGCACTATATAAGAACTAATAAATTTCTTTATTCTTTCCACACCCCCCCCCCCCCCTCCTCTGTTCTCCAAACTATGCATACATGTTTGCTCTGTCCCCCAACTAGTTCCCTCGCTGACAAGACAAACACACTCTGATTGAAAAATAATAGTCTACAAGGAGGTTTCTGGATTTTCGCAATAATTTTGTCATAAGGTTTAGGATCAACCAATTTTTAATTTACAAAATCAGCAATACGGACCTTCCATGATGATTGCACGCGGTTGATGAAAGCGATTTCTTGGTCTGTCAGAAGCCCAAAGTCGGGGTAATATTTCTGTGGGGCTGCACAAGCTGCACCCAACACTGCTACCAACACAACTAGTAACTTCATTCTGCAAGCAAAGGAAAAGTAAATAAATAAAATAAATAAATAAACAAATGAGTAAATAAATATATCCCCCATGGAGGAGGAAAGGGATTGGTGCTGGTGTCTATTCACTTGTGTCTTATTTTTCCCTTACTCACTAACATGGCAGGTGGTGTGCATGCGTGTATGTGTGTGTTTGCATGTATGTGTGTGTGCTCTTTTGTGGGCGTGAATTCTTGGTGCAATGGGGTGCTAAACTTGCCTTTTTATGCACAAAATGGAGCTTTTAGCTAGCACCCCACTTTTTTTCTTCTATCCAGAACCTCACTTTTTTAAAAGTATATCTTATCCTATCCTATCCCGTAACTCGAAGGCCGTAGGGACACCACAGACGATCGTTTAACCAACGTACTCCATCTTTCCCTGTCCTCACCAACCCTGATTATTTCGCTCAGTGTCAAACCAGTAAATTCTCAAATGTTGTCCTCCCACCTCTTTTTCGGTCTCCCTCTTCTTCTACCTCCTTGCACTGTGCCTAGCAGGATGGTCTTTGCAAGACCTGATGATCTGGTGACGTGGCCATACCATCGGAGTTTACGTTTTTTCACCACTGTGAGCAGGTCATCGTGTTGTCCAATGGCTTGTGTGATGGTCTGTCGGTCTTCGTCGTTGGTGATGTGCTGGGTATAGAAAATGCCCAGAAGTCTTCTGTAGCACCTCATCTCCATGCTTTGTATTCTTTGTTGGAGATCTGCTGTGAGGGTCCATGTTTCGCAAGCATATAGGAAGATGGAGATGACAAGGGAACGCAGCAGTCTTCTCTTGGAATGTAGACTGATGGTCCTGTCTTTCCAAATTGGCTTCAACCTCGCCAGGGCAGCAGTTGTTTGTGCTATCCTGGAGAGGACTTCCTGTTGGGACCCATTGTCTGATACAATGGCTCCTAAATATTTGAAGCTATGCACTGTGTTGAGGGATTGGTCTTGGACTTTGATGTCCGTGTTGATGCCATTGGTGTTGTTGGTCATCATTTTGGTCTTCTCTGCGTTTATTTTCATTCCATAGGCTCTGGAGGTGGTGTCAAGCCTCTGTACCAGCTGTTCAAGTTCTTGTTCCTTTCCAGCCAATCCATCAATGTCATCCGCAAAACAAAGTATGGAGATTGCTCTTCCCCCTATGCTGACTGTGCCTTCGTGATCTGCAAGGGCATCTGACATGATGCGCTCTAGGAAGATGTTGAAAAGTGTTGGAGAAAGTAGGCATCCCTGTCGCACACCGATTGTTGTTCTGAACCAGTTTCAGATGGCGCTGTTGTGGAGGACTGCACTGGTAGTCTTGTCATACAGGCTTTTGATGACTTCAATAATTGTAGGGCTGATGTTGTACATTCTCATGGTTGCCTACAGAGCTGCAGGCCACACTCGATAGAACACCTTTTTGAAGTCTAAGAACACGTGATATAGATGTTGTTGGTGCTGTAGGTATTTCTCAGATTATTCTGAGGTTGAAAATCTGTTCAGTGGTACTTCGCCCTGCCCTGAATCCTGCTTGTTCTTCAGCTATGATTTGTTCAGCTTGGGTTTCAACCTGTTGAGTATTATTTTCAGGAGGACCTTGCTGGGATGGCTGATGAGCCTGATGGTGCGGTAATTTTCACATTCCTGAAGGTTACCTTTTTTGGGAAGAGTGATGACAAGCGACTGGGTCCATGGTGTAGACCACTCCCCACTCTGCCAGATCTTGTTACAGATCAATGCGTCAATCATCGTTTCTCCCGCTTCCTTAAAGATCCTGATGCTCATGTCCTAGATGGGTGTGTGCCGGCTACACAAAGTCAAATTCACTCAGCACGCACTAGATCCCTTCTCCCCATCCCTGGTTGCACAGGATTGACCTCAGTCATCTGGGCGTAAGACTATACGCTCAAAGGTTGCAGGTGGGAGCCTCGGGCGGTTTGAGTTAGATCCTGTATCGACCAGCGCCTTCAGCTAGAAAAGTGCTAAGGAAGATTGATTGATTACTTTGCTTAATTCAAAATATGAACACCTGTGACTGCATTAGATTTTCCCTGGCCTGCAACTAACAACACACACACATGGATACTCACACACACACACACACACACACACACACACACACACACACACACACACACACAGATGCACACACACGCACATACACACGCCTGTACATTACATGACATGATTATTGCTTTAGGTCCAGCGGACTCTTCCGAGCCAAATCAGAACCAGTATAGCCGAATCACACACCTGTACAGTGACACACATGCATACACTAAGACATGCACGACACACATATATTTGGTATTAGGACTAGAAATTTTATTTTGGTGTGGTATGTCCCTGCTCATGAACACGTTGGGAGAACAATTGTGCTGTCTGTCGCTTAAAACACACATGTGAATGCAATGATGGTATCAATGCTAGCCCTTTGATTGTGGTGTTGTACATCCCTGCACATGAACACGTTTGAAAAAAAAAATTGTCACTAAATATTGCACAAGGGGCAATCTTTTATGTACCTTCAAGTGGTCTGCAGTCTAGATTTCAAACCAAAGTACCTTATTCTGAACAATGGTAATTAATCACAAACAATTCCGAGTTTGACCCAATTAAATTGAGTATGTTGGTCAGTGGCCTTGCACAAACATGTCCCAATCAGGGATTACATCTAGTGACCTAAATCTTGATTTCCAGGATCATCTGATCGTGAGGCAAAGTTCAAACTTCAATGTGGAGAACAATGGTGATACATGGTGCTGTGTTATCTGCACTACCCGAACCAATTATTTCATTGTTACACACTCCACTCACTCAATCAGGTGAAAGGTTGGAATCTATTGGGTGACATTTAAACATCAGTTTGTTCTCATTTCACACTATTTTAACTTAGAGAGAAAGAAAGAAAGAAAGGAAGATAATACGTGATGATCTGTGCTTCTTTAGTTTGAATTGAACCTGAACTAATTCATTGTACATAAAACATAACATAAGAGAGAGAGAGAGAGAGAGAGAGAGAGAGAGAGAGAGAGAGAGAGAGAGAGAGAGAGAGAGAGAGAGAGAGAGAGAGAGAGAGAGAGAGAGAGAGAGAGAGAGAGAGAGAGACTCAGAGAGACTCAGAGAGAGAGAGAGAGAGAGAGAGAGAGAGAGAGAGAGACAACAGGTAGTACAAACTGTCCATATGCCTGCTCTGTGTAATTTCACATGCATTAAATTTCTATCAATTGTTTCCTATTTTGACAATATTTTACCCTCACTGCTCATATATATTTGACAAAATTAAGCTGGTTGTCACAACAAAAGTTACGCTATCCATTTCATTTGGTTCTATTGATTGCAGTTATTTCCCTTGTATAATATCTGAAACAAATGCCTTCCTTTTGATCATCACATTCAATGAAGGCAATTATGAACATGGATATATAGACGACCCTGAATATGGATATAGACGACACTGAACATGAATATAGATGACCATGAACATGGATTTTATCTTTTTAAAGACCGTTATGCAATGCTATCAAATAATTGAACAGAGAACCATTTCTTTCTTTAACTAACTTATATTAAATAATTCCAATCTCCACTCCAGGCTAAATCAAATGGTGAAAAGTATGCACAGATTGGTTGGTACTTAAACTACAAAGTCCTCTTGCTAAACTGTTCTTCTGCTTTTCTTTATTCTATAATTTATGCATTTAACTATTAAAAAAAAATCACAATAAAATAACTCTGGAACTAATAAACTTATAAAGGACACGTCTGGATAATTTGAATGAAACATGAGTTCAGACGTTCTCTTGCTTTGTGGTCTAGATCAGTTCAGGGATCGCAGCTAGCTCAGTGGTGTACACCGTATACTCCAATGTCAGGCGATGTGCTGTGGTTCAAACGTCGGTAATGCAGTGGGAAAAAAATAAACAAAAAAACCGGGGCACTGCGTTCCTACATTCGGATGAGAATATAATCCGAGGTCTAGTCTGTGTACGCACTCATTCCATTGCATGGACTTTAAAGATCCTGATGCTGATTCCACCCCTCCTCCCATTCCCGGTCGCACAGGATAGTGCTCAGTCATCTAGGCGCAGATCATGCACCCAAAAAGCTGCCAGTGGGCGCCTCAGGCGGCTCGAGTTCGAACCTGTATTGCCTAGCGCACTGAACATTTGACAATGGATGGAGAAATGCGTTATACATGGACATCATTATCATCATCAGATTAGGCTATTAGCACTGATCTTCTGCACGTCTGGGATTTGTTTTTCCTAAATGCAACTTCGCAAGGACATCAAATTATTTTCCTGTATTTGACAAATATAGGAAAAAATTATCGTTAAAAAAAAACTCAAACAGAGAATGAGATATCTACTTCCTGTTGATCGCATATAACTGAAACTGCGGAAAAACCAACAAAACAACTTTCTTTTGTTTTGAAACAAGGACAAGCGTGAAGCGATGGCATAGATCGATGTAGCACTCATTCCGCTTTCAACAGACCTTGCTTTACAGGTAACAAATAACAGAACTAACAGTGACATTCTTACCTGATATATCTGCCGTTCGAGGACAAATCAGCGACGATTGCGGTGGTATCTTTGCTTTATAAACATGCGTACTTAAGATAACTCAAGTCAGATGCGCTGTCACACGGCATGTCACGAGGCGCCAGTCATATGATAGTCACATGACTTCCTACTGTGAAAGTGAAAGTAGACCGAAAGCCCTCGTTGAGAGATGCAGTGGCGTCGGAACCGGGTGGCAGAGAGGAGGAAACCGAAAGGGGGGTGGGATGGGGGTGGCAGGTGGTCCCCCTGTACCTGAAACGTATCTTTTTCCCCGCCCCCCTCCCCACGAACTTTCCGGACGATGACAAAGAGATCTAGAGAGAGAGAGAGAGAGAGAGAGAGAGAGAGAGTTTATTTGATAGCTTCGGTAAGCACGCAGAAAACCCTGTATTGTCTGAAGTTTTCAGAAAAATAGCCGCAGACACAAACACACACATGTTAAAACATACTACTACGATACTGTCAGCAGAATTTGTGCAAATAACCTTTACAAAAATAATTTTCCATTCCACAGTTCACTCTTCCCCCTCCAAGAAAATATCTTGCCCTTCCTTCCTCCCCCTCTTCTCCTCCCTAAACATCTTCAAACGCGGCTGCGTTTTGTGTGAGTGTGTTGGGTGCGTGAGCTCACGTTTGCAGGCTTGTTTTAATTACTCTTAGCTTTAGAGAGATTTATAATGTAAATTATCGGCCACAAAATATATGTTTCTACCTGCATATTTATAGATCCCTAATCGTTTTGCACTATATGGATGAGATCGTATGTCTTTGTTCTTGCAAAATTCATATGTTGTCAAGTGAAATAATTAATTCAATAAATAATAATATAGAAAAACATGGAAGTAAAATAGGTATTTAGTTATTGTTTTTATATGTACAGTGTTCTCTCAAAAACTAAAATAAATAAATAAATAAATGAGCCCATTGGACTTTCGAGTTATAAAAAAAAATTAAGAATCCTCTTGCACATTTTGAGAGTCCCCATGTGATCAGCGACATGATTGTATAAAAGAAGTAAACATTGCACGCACATGCGATTTTCCTACCCTTTCCCATAACTTGAAAGTCGTAGGGGCACAACAGATTATCGTTTAACCAGCGTACTCCATCTTTTTCTGTCCTCAGCAACCCTCAACATTGTTCAACAAAAAGTTGCCAGACAATACTCAGAGTTTTCTCCAAAGGCTAGTTTTATAAAGTTTCATCAAACCGTTTTATAATAATAATAATAATATTATAATAATAATAATAATAATAATAATAATAATAATAATAATAATAATAATAATAATAATACAGGAGGCTATGTACGCGCCTTTCCCCAAGGCTCAAAGCGCGGCGATCTATACCAACATACACGCTCACCTGTCTCATTTACCCTCACACACACCAAATACACATCCATCACTCAAACAGGTGGTGTAAAGGCAGGAAGATCGCTATTAGAAGACGGAAGAAAATCGAATTTTTATTTTTAAAATTTTTATATTGACTGCATCCTGTACCATGATCACATCACAGCCATTTTCAATGTATTGTTTTACTTATAATACAGATACCTTCCGTCCGTCGGAAACATGTCACTAATGTTATCCCTATAGTCAATAATATAGCACACATTTTATTATGTAACCTATTGAACTGTGTTTTATACTAGTCCAGATATACTTCCCTCTTGGTCAGAGGTTAGGAACAACATGGAAGTATTTCTGGATATAATAATAGGTGGGATATACTCCCCTCCAATGTAAAAATGATGAACTGTGAGTCCAGTCTTTCAATTCAACCCACTTTGCGTAGGCCTACACTATCCCCCATTATTCCATGCCCCTTCTCTCTTTCCTGCAGAATCCCCAAAAGAGGACCCTTTTAACCTTGCAGGATGTTGAAGATGGCGAAATGTTGGTATGTCACATCTTCAACTGTGTTATATAATAGTCCAGATATACTCCCCCTTTGTTCATAAGCTATCGACTAAAAGGGGAGTATATCTGGACTAGTATATAAGTTACTATGTATGTAACATCTTGAACTGTGTTAAGATATAGTTCCTCTTTAGTCATAGGTTAACAACAGATGAGTATTTCTGGATATAATAATACGCTTGCAAAGCATGGACTCTCACAGCAGATCTACAACGAAGAATACAAAGCATGGAAATGAGGTGCTACAGAAGACTTCTGGGCATTTCCTTTACCCAGCACATCACCAACGACGAAGTCCGACAGACCAAAACACAAGCCAGCGTCACGATGACCCGACCTGCTCACAGTGGTGAAAAAACGGAAACTCCGATGGTATGGCCACGTCACCAGATCATCAGGTCTTGCAAAGACCATCCTGCTAGACACAGTGCAAGGAGGTAGAAGAAGAGGGAGACCGAAAAAGAGGCGGGAGGACAACATTCGAGAATGGACTGGTTTGACACTAAGCGAAACAGTCAGGGTTGTTGAGGACAGGGAAAGATGGAGTACGCTGCTTAAACCATCATCTGTGGTGCCCCTACGACCTCCGAGTTACGGGATAGGATAGGATAGGATAGGAATAATACTGGGGATATACTCCACTACTTTTCCTCAGCTATGCATATCGACTTAGTCGGCATTCAATTTTTCGACTTGAGCATCGGTCATTGCCCGTTTGGGAAGAAACCATTTACGGATAAGATCGGGGGTTACGGTATAACTGTGTCGATTTAAGATTATTAGGATTGTTACCAGAATTTTAGAATTATAAAATACATGAATTTATAAAATTTCAATTTGTATACAACTTATCTAACAACACATTTAATTTGTGATCTATCCTATCCTATCCAATAACTCGGAGGTCGTTTTGAGCACCACAGCAGATCCTTTATAACCAGCGTACTCCATCTTTCTCTGTCCTCAGCAACCCTCAAGGCTTCGCTCAGTGTCAAGCCAGTCCATTCTCGAATGTTGTTCTCCCACCTCTTTTCCTGTCCCTCTTCTGCCTCCTTGCACCGTGCCTTGCTGGATGGTCTTAGCAAGGCCTGATGATCTGGTGATTTGGCCATACCATCAGAGTTTCCGTTTCTTCACCAATGTGAGCAAGTCATCGTGTTGTCCAATGGCTTGTGATGGTATGTCGGACTTCGTCGTTGGTGATGTGCTGGGTATAGGAAATGCCCAGAAGTCTTCTGTAGCACCTCATCTCCATGCTTTGTATTCTTTGTTGTAGGTCTGCTGTGAGGGTCCATGTTTCGCAAGCGTATAGGAAGATGCAGATAACAAGGGAGCGCAGCAGCCTTACCTTGGAATGTAGACTGATGGTCTTGTCTTTCCAAATGGGCTTCAACTTTGCCAGGGCAGCAGTTGTTTGTGCGATCCTGGAGAGGACTTCCTGTCTAGCCCCACTGTCTAATACAATGGCTCCTAAATATTTGAAGCTATGCACTGTGTTGAGGGATTGCTTTTTGGACTTTGATGTCCGTGTTGATGCCATTGGTGTTGCTGGTCATCATTTTGGTCTTCTCTGCACTTATTTCCATTCTATAGGCTCTAGAGGTGGTGTCAAGCCTCTGTACCAGCTATTCCAAGTTTCTCTCCAGCCAATCCATCAATGTCATCCGCAAAACAAAGGTTGGAGATTGCTCTACCCCCTATGCTGACTGTGCCTGTGATCTGCAATGGCATCTGACATGATGCGTTCTAGGAAGATGTTGAAAAGTGTTGGAGAGAAAAGGCATCCTTGATGCACACAGGTTGTTGTTCTGAACCAGTTTCCGGTGGCGCTGTTGTGGAGGACTGCACTGGTAGCCTTGTCATACAGGCTTTTGATGACTTCAATAATTTTAAGGCTGATGTTGTACACTCTCATGGTTGCCCACAGAGCTGCATGCCAGACTCGGTCAAACGCCTTTTTGAAGTCTACTAACACATGATATAGATGGTGCTGTATGTATTTCTCGCTGATTATTCCGAGGTTAAAAATCTGTTCAGTGGTGCTTCACCCTGCCATGAATCCTGCTTGTTCTTCAGCTATTTGGTCAGCTTGGGGTTTCACACAGTTTATTATTATTTTCAGGAGGACCTTGCTGGGATGGCTGATGGTGCGGTAATTTTCACACTCCTGAAGGTTACCGTTTTTTGGAAGAGTGATGACAAGCGACTGGGTCCATGGAGTAGGCCACTCCCCACTCTGCAAGATCTTGTAAGTCAGATAATATTGACTCAATCGCTTCTCCTCATGCTTGAAACAATTGCGCGGATATGTTGTTCACTCCCGCTGACTTCCCTTTTTTCAGCGATTGCACTTCTGCCTCAACTTCTTCTCGGAGAATTGGGATGATTTCTTCTTCTTCTCTGTGCTGGAGACTGTAATTTGTGAAGCTAAGCCTAAATACCTGTCTTAATTGGAATGTTCGTGGAAGTACACGAACCTTTTTTTTTTTTCGAGGTTCTCTGATACCGAACCTAGATTCCCTAACGTTTTGGACAACAAACAAACAAACAAATAAAACGATCAAGAACGTCGAAAAAAAGGTTCGTGAACTTCCACGAACATTCCGAACCCTTTTAGCTCTAGAAAATTGCGAAGTAATTCATTTGACGTTTTAGGTATCCTACCTATCCTATCCTATCCTATCCTGTCCCGTAACCCGGAGGTCGTAGGGGCACCACAGATGATCGTTTAACCAGCATACTCCATCTTTCTCTGTCCCAAGCAGCCCTGATGGCTTCGCTCAGTGTCAAACCAGTCTATTCTCGAATGTTGTCCTCCCACCTCTTTTTCGGTCTCCCTCTTCTTCTACCTCCTTGCACTGTGCCTTGCAGAATAGTCTTTGCAAGGCCTGATGATCTGGTGACATGGCCATACCAGCGGAGTTTCCGTTTCTTCACCACTGTAAGCAGGTCATCGTGTTGTCCAATGGCTTGTGTGATGGTCTGTCGGACTCCGTCGTTGGTGATGTGTTGTGTATAGGAAATGCCCAGAAGTCTTCTGTAGCACCTCATCTCCATGCTTTGTATTCTTCGTTGGAGATCTGCTGTGAGGGTCCATGTTTCGCAAGCATAAAGGAAGATGGAGATGACAAGGGAGCGCAGCAGTCTTACTTTGGAATGTAGACTGATGGTCCTGTCTTTCCAAATGGGCTTCAACCTTGTCAGGGCAGCAGTTTGTGCGATCCTGGAGAGGACTTCCTGTCGGGACCCATTGTCTGATACAATGGCTCCTAAATATTTGAAGCTATGCACTGTGTTGAGGGATTGGCCTTGGACTTTGATGTCCGTGTTGATGCCATTGGTGTTGATGATCATCATTTTGGTCTTCTCTGCACTTATTTCCATTCCATAAGCTCTGGAGGTGGTGTCAAGCCTCTGTACCAGCTGTTCAAGTTCTTGTTCCTCTCCAGCCAATCCATAAATGTCATCCGCAAAACGAAGATTGGAGATTGCTCTACCCCCTATGCTGACTTTGCCTTCATGATCTGCAAGAGCATCTGACATGATGCGCTCTAGGAAGATGTTGAAGAGTATCCTACATCTTTGGATAAACTTTAATAAACTTATTGTCTTGTCTTGTCTTGCCGTATTTAACTCAATACACGAGTTAAAAGCTTTTTGATTTAATAATGACAATTTAAGTTCCTTGTCGAAGATGCGAGTGATCTCCTCAAATTGAATTTCCCGCTGGCTAAATTAAAAATTACATTTGTTAGTTTGGTAGAAACGCTTTATTAAAAAAAAACTAAAACTCTTACCCAAATAGAAAAAAAGCCATTGTTATTGTATCTCAATACAAACTAAACAGTATACGAATAATAACTGGATGCAAACCACGAATAAATTAAATGCGCAACTATCAAATTTGTTTCTAAAGAAAGAAACCGCATATAATGACCTCGACCTAGTTCCAGCAGTTGAAAGTTCAACACCTAAGAATGGGGGTGGTCGAAGTGCTGGTTGTGCTGGTGAAAATTACTGTACTATGGTTACAGTCAATCATCGACGTCTTCTTCCCATCCGCTAAAAAGTCCATCGACGGCCGGATTGTGCTTATTACGGGTGCAGGGCATGGCATTGGCCGAGAGTTTGCACTCGAAATCTTCCGGGTGGCACCCAAAGCAAAACTAGTTCTGTGGGACCTAAATAAGGTATTAATATTTATCTCACTATAATTACAGCAATTATTAAAATAGCAATATTATAAAAGTAATATTAACCACAAAATTTGAAAACAATTGGTGTATTTCTAGTTTAATCAAAGCGTTTAGTAATAATAAACTCTTTGGTTTAATACAGTCGGTATGTATTTTTTTTAAATAAGTAAATTAAAAATAATAAATTTTAAAATTTAAAAAAAAAGTCACGAACCCCGGTATACTGATTTGGGATCCTCTCGTCTTTGTAACAGCTCCAAAGTCATTTGGCATTTAATATTTGTTCAGTTCTTTATATTCCAATAACGGAAATAAGGCCATAATATATATGAACACCCACATTGCAGACAATATAAATACCTTGGAAATACGTAATTAATGATATTGAGGGAAGTATATCTCGATATTGTCCATAAAAGTCCCTCAGCTCTGCACAGTGAGTAGCTCCACGAAATCGCCTCTAACGTCTTTCAAAGAATTAGAACAAATCTTGACCTTACTTCTGTTTGCACTCTGGCATAAGGTGCTATAGAATCCTAGCATTGATTTTTACCATTCCCCCGGTGCATGTGTAAACATAGAAGTAAAAAAAAATAATGTAGTATGCGCAGTAATAGAGATCAGGTAAACACTGCAATAACCAACCGATCACTACAGTGGCGCTGCCCATCATTATTGCGGCGCATACCCTACAAACCTTTGGGTCTCCAAATTAATTCATGAAATGGGATCAAACGAGCGTTGTGGCCGAGTGGTCTAAGGCGGGACTAACTTGCCTTGTCCACAGGCTAGAAACCAATGGTGCCTGACAGTTGTGGGATCGATCCCTACTCTGGGCGTTTCTCCGAATATTATTTACTTTGGACTTGGGCAACGCCTTGAGGGCAACGCCTCTCCGGGTACTCTTGGTGTACTCCCCCAGCACAATTTAAAAAAATCAGCTAATATTAGACAGGTTGGGTTTGGACGCAGGCTGTGATTACGCCTTCCCCAGGGAGACAGAATTTCCCAATAAAAAGGGACGATAAAGTGTCACAATCAAAATCAAACCATACCACTTATAGTTATTTTAGCTTGTTCAAGTAAACAATAGCCTGGTTTCCTCTAAAAGGACCCTTAGCTTGGTCCTGGGGTCAAACGTTATGCTTACTATACAAGCGAGCGTTGAATGCGGCCAGTTTCAGGTTATACAGCGTTACGCATCCACTGGCAGCCATTGCTGATGGGGCCTTTCTGAGTAGAAACAAGGAATATTTGAAGAAGAAATTGTTAATAAACATTGTTGCTAAGGCGTTTCCACACTTGATTCACTGCATAAAGATGAACCTTGTATGTAATCAGTTTACTTTATTGATCTTGGCCTTACTGTCGCTCGCTTGCGTTCATGTAAAACACTATGGTGAACACAATACATTCAGAACAGAACATTCAGTTTAATTTACTCTCTCTCTCTCTCTCTCTCTCTCTCTCTCTCTCTCTCTCTCTCTCTCTGTCTCTCTCTCTCTGTCTCTCTAATGATCACAAACTACTTTAGTTTCAAAAGTGCATGAATGTGACCGAGTTGATAGTGTAGAGAACACACATAAGCTGCAACTTATGATAGCAAGACGCACACACATACAGACTTTACATGGGCAGGCCACTGTTCCAACCCGACATTATGGGGACCTTACTCGTCCGCGTGCGAAGATGTCAATGGAAGGAACTAGCGGCAAAAGGTCTATTGATAGCCATTAATTATTTTCCAGTTGTCTGCAACCACTTTGTCCATAAGCGTATTTGTTCATAGTAACCAAGGAGTGTCAAAGTTTTCACATTCATATGCTTGGAAAGTGTAAATATTTTTACTTAGGTTCTACATTCACACATTCGCCAAAAGAACGCTAACAATCGATGGTAGGATTCTATAGCACCTCAAGCCAAAGTGCCAACAGAAGTAAGGTCATGATTTGTTCTTTGAAAGACATTAGAGGCGATTTCGTGGAGCTATTAATACACTAAAAGGTTATTGGTACCAAGGGGCTATAGCTTTCTGCTCGTCTCCCATCTCAACACTCCCGTCCCATCCTCACCTATCCCTATTCCTTTACTGATAAGGCTATAATTTTTGTATAGATCAACTTGCATACTTGATGTACCTGCACATCCTCTCTGTCTTCCTCTCCGTCTCGCTTACTTCACACCCCACAACCCCCTGATGTTATTGATGTTACTGTTATTGTTGGGATTTTCTGTGATATGTGCTTGTTTAATATTACACCAACCTCAAGAACCCATTGTACGGCACTATACATTACTTTCTACATCTTCACATCCCATACAGTCCTTCAGAATTTAACTCTTCCCCTACGTTATTGATATTGAACTAATGATTGCTTGAGGCATGATAGATATCAATGAAATACACATACCGTGCAAATTTGGTCACCCTCGCTTCAAGGTCAACGCCACTGGAGCTATCCAAAGTTGGTTCATGTATGTAGAGAACGTAGTTTGATCTTTCATATTTATGTGACTTTTGGGTTCATCTCGAAGGTCAAGATAATTTTGTTGGCATTTAAAAAATGTTAGTGGTAATATATATTCTATCCAATTCTATCCCGTAACTCGAAAGTCGTTGGGGCACCACAGATGAACGTTTAACCAGCGTACACCATCTTTCTATGCCCTCAGCAACCCTCATGGCTTCGCTCAGTGTCAAGCCAGTCCATTCTCGAATGTTGTCTCCCACCTATTTTTCTGTCTCCCTCTTCTTTTGCCTCCTTGCAGGATGGTCTTTGCACTGGTGACGTGGCCATACCATCAGAGTTTCCGTTTCTTCACCACTGTGAGCATGTCATCGTGTTGTCCAATGGTTTGTGTGATGGTCTGTTGGACTTTCGTAGTTGGTGATGTGCTGGACATTGGAAATTCCCAGAAGTCTTCTATAGCACCTAATCTCCATGCTTTGTATTCTTCGTTGTGGGTCTGCTGTGAGGGTCCATGTTTCGCAAGCGTATAGGAAGATGGAGATGACAAGGTTGCGCAGCAGCCTTACCTTTAAACGTAGACTGGTGGTCCTTTCCAAATGTGCTTCAACCTTGTCAGGGCAGCAGTTGTTTGTGCAATCCTGGAGATGACTTCCTGTTGAACTTCAGTCTAGTGCACTTTGCTGTGTTTACTCACCTCAAGTGGAACCGGAAAGACATCATCACAAGACAGTGGTAACTTCCCAGGTCTGCTCCTGGAAAAGTGCGTGTCCTGCCAATGTTGATGCTGGATCTGAAGCGTTTGTTGAGACATGATGACTGATGTGTGTGTGTGTGTATATACATGCATAATATATAATACTAGAGTACAGACTGTAGTGAAAATGTGATGTGGTATTGTGTGTAGGCGGACGAACACTATCTATATATATATATATGCAGTTCTGGACAGCTGATGGTGAAAGAGTTAAGTAATGGGAACCAAAATCCAAGTCAGGTTTACTGTGTCAGTAACTTTAGGCAAGAGTGTTCAAGTAAGCTATAGGTCAAGCAGGGCTGAACTTGACATTACCATAATTACCATGCTCCTGTTGTGGTATACGCAGCTTTTTTAGAAAATACTTGGTTATATGTGCAATATCTTTATCATGGTGATATTTCAGGAGAACAACGATGCCACAGCAACCCAGATCAAGGAGCGTGGAGGTGATGTTTATTCCTACGCCTGTGATGTGAGCAAGTCGGCAGATGTGCATGCTGTGGCTCAGAAAGTTCGGCAGGACGTGGGGGAGGTGGATGTGCTGATCAACAATGCAGGCATTCTGTACGGCGGAGCGCTCTTGGACATGGAGGAAAAACACATTCGTCGGACGTTTGAAGTCAACACCTTGGCTCATTTTTGGGTAGTTATGTATTGAGTATAAATTCATTTGTGACTTTTTGTAGTGTAGTCTTGCTTATCGTACAATTGCGTATTTTTTCCAATAATTGTTAACCTTGGCGATATTAGTAAAAGCTTTGGCTGAGTCAGCAGTCTGGCACTGCGGCAGGTGATTTAAACATTTTGGCTTTTAGCGCTCCTGAAACGCATGAAGTATGTCTGGAGAATTCTGCTACGTTTGTGGATTCAGTGATTATTTCATTATAATTATTATTCTGCTAGCTACTTTGATTAGTACATTACCAAATCGTTTTTTATGTTTATCTTGGTGTGCAGACGGTGCGAGAGTTCCTGCCTGCGATGCTGGAGAAGAACAGTGGACACATCATGAACGTGGCGTCCATGTCTGCCAAATCTGGCACAGCCTTCCTTGTGGACTATAGGTAAAATAGGCTGTTGCACAAAGCTTAATCCAAGGTTCTAAAGGCTTCCGTATGTTTTGTACATTGTGATAGGGGTCACCTGTAGGTCAGTGGGTTAGAGCGCTAGTTTCCGATGCTGAAAGTTGTAGGTTCACCCACTTTGGGACAACTTATGCTATTTTGGTATGAGATTTACCAGCTCAACAGTAGTTTTCTTCAGGTAATCTGGTTTTCTTTCTCACTTAATGAGAGTTCTATGAATACAAATTTGAATTAATTCATGTATTGTCCTCATCATGATACACAAAGATACTTGTGTGTGAGGTACATCAGAAATAATGAAAAACAAAGCAAAAAATACAATGAAACTTAAATGGTTAATTGTATCACACCAACATTCTTTTAAACATTGACCCACCTGCCAATTAGATTTAAGTGAATCCAACTTAGGAAAATTGATTGGACTGTTTTATTTCTGCTGAACGATATGCCATTCGTCTAAGGGATCTATTTCATTCCAGTTACAAGGTTTACTGTTCAGCTATTATATCCTTCCTTATGGCTGGCTGGCTGGTAAAGCAGGTAGGTTAGTTTCAGCAGTATCATCCTCTCTCTCAATTAGACATTGCAGCTTTGCTGCCATTGTTTATAAGCAGAATGCATCTGGCAGGCCTTTGGTTAGGCATGAAAAATGACTATGACTACAAAAATTTAATGAGTGGAATTTACAGCAAAGCTCTCTCTCTCTCTCTCTCTCTCTCTCTCTCTCTCTCTCTCTCTCTCTCTCTCTCTCTCTCTCTCTCCTCTCTCTCTCTCTCTCTCTCTCTCTCTCTCTCTCTCTCTCTTTAAGTGGAATATAACTGGACTTAGGATTGATCATGGATGAATTTTTGGATACAATGATATCTACACAAGTTGAATCCTACTTGTATATTTCCTAGGATTTGAATGAATTCCACAGGTGATAAGGTCATCTTCTTCTTCAGGCTACTGTGGATACTCTTAACATTTAATTTTGTTGTTGTTGACTAGTGATTAACCATATTATCTTCCTGAAGAGGCCTATAATGCACCTCAATAAGTTACATTATCTTCAGCGTCTGCGGGGCTTTGCTTCCTCCCTTCTTTCCCGATAAGGCCTTCGCCCCTGGATTCCATCGGAACCCAGGCAGTTTTTTGACTCGGCCACTCCCACTCCCCAACACACACTCCCTTATCCCTTGCACTTTTATCAATCAATGGTGGATTGTTAACTTACAACAAAAAACAACCATAACACTCACTCACTCTCTTTATCTCACACACACTCACTCTCTCCCTTCCTTTCTCATGGACACTTCCACAGAAAACAACATAAGCTCATGTACTTGGGCGTGCACACACAAGTAAACACATTAACCTCACATTCACCTTGGAGATCAGGGGGCTAAATTACACTCATTTACTCACTTTCCTTCTCTCTCTCTCCCTCCCTTCCTCTTTCTCTCCCCTTCATCTGGTAAAAATCTTTAAAAAATCTACCCCTTTTGCAATTACATGACGAGAATACAGTTTGACATGTTCTCGGCTGTAAATCTTATACCAAAGACTTATTTTACGACGGATATAACGAACACAAAAACACAATTCGACCACTAACCATCGACTATGGTACAACAAACTTCGGGTATAATGAAGGGAACAAATTTTCTCCTGGACTTCGTTGTGTGTTCGACTGTAATTTGACTTGGAGGTTTATTTGTTAACCCAACTGTCCAGAAAAAGCTTGCAAGACACGCTTGTTCACGTAATGCTTATTCTCAGTCTAAATGGTTGGTGCATGTCATTTTATGGGTGTGTTTTGATCGTTTCTTTATTTCCAATGTTTTGATTGTTTCTTTGTTTCCAAGGTAAACATATGCAACACAGTTGTGAGTTTGTATAGAACTCCAATTGCCATATAGAGGCCTGCATACATTATACAGACGTGGAGGTGCAAGCACAGCCCCTGTTATTGTTTTGCCTGTTTTTGTTGTTGGTCAGTGCCTCCAAGTTTGCGGTGTACGGCATGACAGAGGCCTTGGCAGAGGAGATCAAGAGGCTTGGGAAGCAAGGCGTCAAAACCACCGTGCTGTGCCCCATGTTTGTCAACACTGGCCTCTGTATGTTCCCCAAGGACAGGTCTGTTGCTCACAGTGGAAACACCATCATCACATTTTTTTTCTTCTCTTTTATTGCTCTAATAATGTTTTATTATTCTTTGTTTGAATCTGTATGTGTGCTACTTGTTCTGTAATGGTGTATATAGTTGACAACTATGTTAACATTAATAATAATAATAATAACAACAATAGTAATAATAATAATAATAATAATAATAATCATAATGGTGATGGATGCTATACGCGCCTTATTCCTAAATGGGACTGGAAGCGGGGCAATCTGTAACCAACATACACGGTCGCATGTTACAGATATTCCTACATACACAACCAATACACATTCAACACTGAAACATTTGGTGTAAAGGCAAGTCGCTATTAGAAGACCCAACGGAAATCAAAATGTGTATTTTTGGAAATTCAGACAGTTGGTGGATGCGTGCGCATTCTTTTAAAGGTGTATTTATTTTTATATTCGAATACGATTATTTATTGAATAAAGGATCAAACCCGTTACCTCATTTTCTTCGTTCAAAACCGCTATTTTCGCCATAAAGTTCACGTAGATGAAGAAAAAGCTTCCACAGCTTGGTTTAAAGTCTAGTGCTGAAGCAGGCATCGATCTTTACTACACTTTACTTGAGATATAGTCATAGACCGGTCAAATTAAAATTTTCAAATTCAAACTGTCAATATGAAAGTTGAACACTAATAACAACGTGTGCAGGCAGGAGTGCTCTGAAAACACCTCTGCACTTGACGAGGTTTCGACACATGCTCTCTTATTTTATATATATAGTATATGTGTGTACGTGTGTGAATTATCTCTCATTTTGATATCTGATTTTAACATGGGGAAAGTGTTCACATACGTCATCCACATCCTTTTGACAGGACTCTGTATCTATATACACAGCTCTGAATTAGTGCAAACCAGTAAATTACATTAAAATCAACAGCTTCTATAATCACAAAGGAGATTTATTAGTTAACACAAACTAGGAATCACAGGTTGACCACAAACATTCCAACTTTTTAAGGATTTTGAACACACTCGATCAAGGTGACAATTTATATGTTTTGCAATTTGGTTAATAGTTGGTTCAGTGTAATGACCTCTTACCAAGTTTGAACATGCTGAGGGCCTCAGTCCAAAGGAGATGCATGTTCAAACTGGGTAACCAGTTGATAACAGTAAAATAAGACTGAGGTGACTTTAAGGTACCGTGTAACAACTAACGGTGTAAGGTTCAATGTTGTTTTCAGGTTCGGCAAGATACTCAGTCCCCAGGAGGTGGCTGCCACTGCTGTAGATGGCATGCTGAGGGATGAGGAGTATGTCTATGTGCCACGCTATCTCTGGCTCAGCCTCAAAATCACTGGGTAAGTAGACCGTCATCATCATCGCCATCATCATCATCACCATCATCATTATCATTACCATCACCACCACCATCATCACCGTCATTGTGCACTTGTATTGCATTGTCTCCATGTTGCAAAGAATTTCTTAGCAATGCGGAATATGGTATGTGGGGAGTTGAGAGTATGTGTGGCACATAGGACTATCCATAATCAAATTTGAACAAACTGGGACCAGCTACAATTGATAAACACAATTTTCAGTGAAGTCTTCGAGAACTAATGTGTTTTGGAAGTACTATCAGTCTACATCTAACAAAAACATTTTTCCAAAACGGGTCGATCTTGTTAGAGAACTACAAAGTTAACATTATTTTTTTTAAAAACACTTTATCATGATGTAAATGTCTCCCTTGATAATATGGCAAAAAGTAAGAAAGAAATAATAGTAAAATAACAGAAATATGCAAAAAATCTTCTAGGCAGCAGATAACAATATCAGAATGCTACAAAACATCAAATACAAGTGCTAAGCAAACCCCCAAAATGCATATCTGGCAAAATCTCCACAAATTACCTCCCTTGCTCCTTTTCTTCAATGCAATGTATCTGTTTTGAAACGACACTACGGAATAGTAAATGGTGAAATTTTATTTTAATAATCTTCTGTGAGTTCTGCGCACCTATCTCCTCCACCTCATCACAAACACATACACCACAGGCGTCCGTATCTGGATGCAATAGAGTCTGTAAGGCCATTCCTCTGTTATTCTTCATATAATAGTACAGAGAGGAACGCGCTCTATAGAGACACACTATAGCATCCAGATACGGGCGCCTGTGACTCTCTCTCTCTCTCTCTTACAACTAACATCATATTCATAGGAACAACAGAGGAGATTTGTGGAGATTTCCCTGAAGTGATATGTGCAGATTTAAAGGTTTCAATCTTTGTTTTGTATGCCATTTACTGTGGGTACCTATGACGCTATTTGGATGAATGCTTTGTACCATTCCCATGCCCTGGTTCCAGGATGTTCCCCATGAGAGTGAACCGGTACATCAAGGAGCTGGGACAGTTTGGAATCGACCCACAGTACCAGCACATGAGAAGGACTGAGGTGCATAATGTATCACAAACGTAACTGCACCAATCTATACCCCCTCTTACCCCCACCTCCCCTCCCCCTCACAACATTCCTCACCACCCAATACAGGCCCAGCTGGGCAAATACAATAGTTTACAAGACCAGCTTTAGTTTTAATTTCATTGCTGAAGACCAGCGTAAGGTAAAATTCAATCTGCCCGAATAAGCGAGCGTGTCAGCAAGCTCACACAGTAGGTCTGCACTGGGAAGTCGCACAGGCTATGCCGTTGAGCCCTGCAGTATGAGCATCGGAAGACTTTGGACCAAAACATATCACAGCGGTGGACCAATTTTGTTTGGGTAGGTCCCACTACCAACTTTTGAAGGCAGACGTTGCTACTGTTGGACATGAAGACGAGGACAAGTATTTTATGACAAGAATGTTTTGTTTCACCGGTTTGAAGTGATTTCATGACAAGTGTAGTTTGTTTCGCCAGTTTGAACTTTGAAGTGACTTATTAACAGCTTAAGATTGGAAGAACTGCATTTCAGTATTAACATGTTACGGGTTGTAAAAGAAAGAAAAAAAGTTTGAACTGGTAAAGAATACCATGTATGACTTGTCTACATTATGTAAAGCAGTACATTGTAACACTATTTTAAATTTGTATTTTTATTTGTTGTAGTGATGTTTTACACAGCTTATGGTTAGAAGAACTGCATTTTGTAGTTTGTCGGTATTTAGTATCATACTTGTAACAGTACACGGACAACTTAATGACTGTTATCAATGAAAAAGAAAAAATGTCTGTCGATCCTGCCTTTTGAAAACAAGCCAGATTTAGTCTATCGACCCAATGAAACCATTGATGACGGCAGGTTTTTAATTTTCGATAATGATTACTTGAAGTCACTAATGGTAGATAAGAGAACAAAATAGCAAAAGTGCGTGACAGCACTGTGTAAGGCAATGTTTGAACCACATGTCAACATGAGCCTTTCTTCGATTCATTTCATGATTGGTTGTTAGCACAATTTGTCTTCTTGCTACTATTTACTTTAGATACTGGACCATAATATAGCTGACCAAATGGTGGAAAAATTCTTACTTCTGTGTGGGATGCTAACAAAACCAGTCTCCATAAGAGCTGCTTTATTGCTACCGATTATAGGGAATATGTTGCCATTTCCAATCGTTATGACCCGATAGGTCTACAGTCAAGGTGACCTCAAATGCTGCTTTTTGACTCACAAGCAGTGCAGTGTGAATCTATGTACTCACCCCAAAAATAAAACTTTCAATATTTTTGCCAATCTGTTCGAGATGAGTCCTAATTAGTTCAAAAATGACAACAACAAAATATGTGTCCATCTGTTTGTCCTCCATCTGTCTGTCCGTGCAAAACTTGCAAGTGGATTAATATCTCAGATTCAATTTCAACAATCACAACATATCCCTGAGACCTTATAAATCATGTGGTTGAATGACTTCACTTCAAGGTCAAGGTCACATGGTCAACAAGTGTTAGTTTAAAAAAATGACAATTTTCCACAAAATTTTACTTATTTTATAAGTTAATAATTTTGAACTAATGGTTCTTTGATGCATGATAGATAGCAATGAGACACACATCCTGTGCACATTTGGTCAACCTCACTCCAAGGTCACGGCCACTGGAGCTGTCCAAAGTCTGTTAGTATAGGTACTTTGAAGTGACCTTGACCCTAAACTACGAGAGATATAAAGTCCAAACTTGTGTTTAGAGATGACAGATTGATCTTTCATACATGTTCCGGTTTTACGTTGACCTTGAAGGTCAAGGTCATTTTAGGCCTTGCAAAAACATACAAAAAATAGATAGGTTAGTTAGTCATTGTTCATAGTGTTATCATACAGTGAAATGGTTCTATTTAACCCATCGTATGCAACAACATTGGGTTATTTGATCATACATGAGCATGAGAGGTCACATGAAGGTCAAGGTCATCCCAAGGTAATTTTTTTGGCTTAATACAACTTTTGCTGTAATTTATTTGATAGTATATGAATATATTTGGAGTCGGAGTTCAAGTCATCACAAGATCAAGAGCATAGAAAGATCAATGTCTGTATTTGCATTTTAATGCCACTGTTTCTTTTTTTTTCTTCTGGGCAGTCATTTTCATGTTAATTAAATATTGCAAGTTCCATAAGGAGTATGCCAGTCATATGGGCTTTGCCCTTATAGTGGTGAGATTGGTTGTATTTGCCAAGAAATTAAATTCACTTTTTATATAATGTCAAGGATGAAGGTGTGAAACTTGAAAGTTTGTTGAGAAATAAAATGCGCCACAAACTTGTCCAAGGTGAGCTACTTTGTTGTGGTGCATTGTTTGGAACATGTTCTATGTGTAAAGTGGTCTTTGACATAGGCCTATAGAATGCTTTGGTGACAAATGGTCACTAGGGTTTTCTATGGTATTATTATTTAGCAATATTTTATATGTATGTGTTTTGTTAATATTTTATAATGATGTTTATATTCAATAGTGTGTTAGATCAGAGTAAAACCTCAGCGTTCCGTGCATAAGATGCCTTTATTGTAAAATGACCGACTAGTGGAGTGCCTTCAGTGTTACCATTAGGGTGGTTTGAGCAGATCTTTTATACAGTTCAGGGGTGAATTGTGGTCTTGATTCAGCACTTTGCAATCCTCTGGTCCCTATAAACAATGACTTAATAACTATGAGTTGATGAAATTGATACATAAAACTGGTTTCTGGCATTCTGGCATGGCATATGTATCGAAACATAAATGTTATTGGCATTCTGGCATGGCATATGATGTATGTCCAACTTGATTGCTTAAGTTTCACTTGCCTTCGGCTTGTGGAAACACTGAATAGATCTCGTTGGATATATATGTCAAACTCCACGCGAAGATGCCGATAACGTATATTGTCAGCACTGCTTTCGTTTGCCATGCCTTGCTTTTGCAATATTAACATTTAAAACCTTTTAAATTGAATATAAGATCAATGTATTAATGATGTAATCTATATTTTTAGCAGAATATTTATTCTGTGTGATTTCCATTTTTGTGACATTGTTGGATGCTGGTCAGAAGTTTGATTTTGTTGCCTTGACTGGTTATACTGTTACAATCAGTGTCTGTGCATGGTACATTATACAGCATGCAGTGATTTTGTTGCCTTGACTGGTTTGTTTCTGTTACAGTCGGTGTCTGTGCATCACTTGCATGGTACATTATACAGCATGAAGTGATTTTGTTACCTTGACTGGTTTGTTTCTGTTACAGTCGGTGTCTGTGCATCACTTGCATGGTACATTATACAGCATGAAGTGATTTTGTTACCTTGACTGGTTTGTTTCTGTTACAGTCGGTGTCTGTGCATCACTTGCATGGTACATTATACAGCATGCAGTGATTTTGTTGCCTTGACTGGTTTGTTTCTGTTACAGTCGGTGTCTGTGCATCACTTGCATGGTAAATTATACAGCATGCAGTGATTTTGTTGCTCATCGGAGTGGTTTTTCAGGTCAGCTATTTGGGACCAATATTTGAAATCAATGGCTGTGTTTTTTCACTTCCTTTGGTAAGAGTTTAGTCAGTGTGGTCTAGCAAGAAATCAAACAATACAGTTTGCTGTAGGAAGTGTTCAATTTCATTCCCTGGCAATAAGGAGGAACACGTGGATAAATAAACAAAGGATGCTAATGTGGACAAAACAAAACGATGCACATTTTGGACCTAAGCTGGAACACAAAACCCAAAAGAACAAAACAAAATAGTAAGCCTTATTCGGAAATGGGAAGAAACTTGTCCTTTTGTTTTGTTTCTAGTTACCTAGAGTTATTTGGCTGTACATCATCAGAGCATGTCATCTCGGAACACTATAAAAGCTACCCCGAGCTACAAGCTTTTCTTAGGGAAAAGGGCGGTGGTGGTTTACAGGGCAGTGTAGGGCCAAACTAGCGGAGCTAGCCAGGATTGCAATTAAAATAAACCTTTCGGTTGATTAGTCAGGTTTGATGGAGGACAGAGCAGAAATTGTAGGCAAGAAACTGTTCATTTGCAAAGAATGTCCGCCCAACGTAGGATAACTCTGGGCGCAACATGCCGGCAAACAGGCCAAAGTTGTTTCCCCTCATATTTCAGAGCATGGTCTGTTTCCCCAAACAGTTTCAGAGTTCTGTTGGAAAGTGTTATCCTGTTGTGTTTTGTGTGTCCAATGAAGAGTTCAGCTCCAACATTTGTATAGTGTTGTTTTGGTTTGTTGTTGACCAAAATAGCAATCTTGTTGTTTATCTATCCATTTGTTTCTCATTACTGTACATTTTGAAAGTTTTATTCTATTCCATAATCGAATCGACTAATTCATACCCCTCAAATTTTGGATGAAATAACATTAGTTTTAATTGTACAACAACAGATTATTGTTATTATTATTGATTGTAATCGCTTTTGCTTTCGACTGGTAAAAGCTGTTAGAAAATGACTAATCCTATTTTAAAGAATCTATTCTTTATCTACTGATTGTGTTATTTGTACTCCATTTGATTAATACAAAATATGTATGTACTGATAAATATTCAGTTTTTCACTCTTGAAAGAAACGTGTGGTGTTTGATATGAACAGATTCAAAGCATCACGCATGGCACACAAACCTATTTCTCGAGATTTTGTTCTGTCAATCATGTATACACTTTGTCATGAATTGGGTAACGTGAACAGGTAAACTATCTTTAGGCTACCAACCTTTACAAACAGTTACAATGAAGTGTAATGCATAACTAAAGTAAGAAACTGCAAGTCACATACACTGATTACAAAAATCACAAACCAAGCAATGCATGGTTTTATTTTTTTAATTTATGTTTAAAAAGTAAATTAATTATGCTTGTGAAATGAAATTATATTTGATTTAAAAAATGAAATTGTATGTATTTTATGTATTCTATTTATCCCCCCTTGGGGATACTGAGGGACCGTAAGTATAAATAGTTCCCCCACTTTCTGGAAATGCAGTGCTTCAAATTTCTTCTTTTCTATCACTCCTTGTATTCTTGCCTTAGCTTTTCTTTTCTGTTGTCCACAGTATTCACTCTTTCAATACGTCAGTCACATACCTTTTTTCTTGAAAACTCTCCCAAAAACTCCTCATTTTTATATGGGGTCTGTTGGGTCAGCTTGGTGATATTGGACGCTTTCTGCCAAATGGTCACTAGGGCTTTTTATGGCATTATTATTTAACAATATAGACATGTTATAAGTATGTGTTTTAATTAATATTTTATAATGATGTTTATATTCTATTTAGTTTTTTTTTTAATGGGCGATCGATAAATTAGAGTAGAGCCTCAGCGTCCCCTGCATGGGATGCCTTTATTGTAAAGCGACCGGCTGGTGGAGTACCTTCAGTGTTACAATTTCAGCAGATCTTTTTGTACGAATCAGTGGAGGTGCCGGGGGTTTCAGTATAAATAGTGTCCCCACTTTCTGGAAATTTAGTGCTTTAAATTCCCACTGTCACTGTCCTTCTCCTTTGTTCTTTCTCATTCCTACTCTGTTTTCAATCTACTACACTGTCTTCTTCTTCGCTAGACCAGTCACCTACCTTTGTTCTTGAAAACTCTTCCGGGACAAAACTCATTAGTGTGTGATTCTGTTGGATCAGCTTGGGAATATTGGATGCTTTCTGCCAAATGGTCACTGGGGCTTCCTATGATGTTATTATTTGGCAATGTAGGCATTTTATATGTATGTGTTTTGTTGATATTGTATAATGATGTTTGTATTCTATTTTGTTTTTGTAAATGGAGGTTCGATAAATTAGAGTATAGCCTCAGCATCCCCTGTGTGGGATGTCTATTGTAAAGTGACCGGCTGGTTAGATGGCCTTCAGTGTTACCACTAGGGTTGTTTCGGCAGATCTTTTATGCTCTTTCACTTCTCTGGTCCTGATTTGGCTCGGAAGAGTCCGCTGGACCTAAAGCAATAACCATGTAATGTAATCAGGGGTGAGTCCTCTTTCAACCAAGTTGTGGTCCTGATTTGGCTCTTTGCAGTCCGCTGGACCCTATTTAACAATGACTAACTAACTAATTAATTATTTATTCTATTTTTATTTATTCTATTTATAACATTAAATTAATTTTGTGGACTCGCATGCAGAGCAGTGTGAGTCTATGCTCCCCCCAAATAAAAATATTTTAAAAGAAGTTTGCAAATCTATGCGAGATGAGTCTCAAATGGTCCAAAAATGACATTTTAAAAGTGTGTGTCTGTCTGCAATCTGTCTGTGCAAAACTTGCAAGTGGATTAATATCTCAGAACCTATTTCAACTATCTCAATCAAACGTGGTAAGATGGTGTATACCCATGAGACTTCATAAATGATCGGTGAATGAATGAGTTTACTTCAAGTCCTAGGTCACAGGGTCAACAAATGTTAGTCAAAAAAGGACAATTTTTCCCAAAATTGCACTTTGTTTTCTAGGTTATTAATATTGAACTTACGATTCTTTGATGCATGATCGATATCAATGAGAAACACATACTGTGCAAATTTGGTCAACCTCACCCCAAGGTCCTAAACTATGAGAGATATTAAGTCCAAACTTGTATTTAGAGAGGATAGATTGATCTTTTATATATGTTCCGTTTTTTAGTTGATCTTCAAGGTCAAGGTCATTTTAGGCCTTACAAAAACATTTAAACAAATAGGTCATCTGTACAGTGGAATGGCTGTTTATTTAACCCACAGTGTGCAACAACATTTGGTTATTTGATCAGACTTGCATGAGAGGTCATGTGATGGTCAAGGTCATCCCAAGGTCAAGTCACTGAAAATCAAGGTCATCCAAAGTTCAGCGTTTTTTGTGTGTGTGTGTGCATAATACAACTTTTGCTGTAGTTTATTTGATAGTACACAAGCACATTTGGACCGGTCCTGATTTGGCTCGGAGGAGTCCGCTGGACCTAAAGCAACAATCAATCAATCAATCAAGCACATTTGGAGTCGGAGATCAAGGCCATCTCAAGGTCAAGAGCATAGAAAGATCAAAGTCAGTATTACTTTGCATTTTAATGCCATTGTTTCATTTTTTATTTTTTTTATTATTATTATTTTTTTTTTTGGGGGGGGGGGGGGGGAGTGAGGGGGGGGCACTCATTTTCATGTTAAATATTGTAAATTCCAGAAGGAGCATGTAAGCCATATGGGCTTTCCCCTTCTAGTTATTTATTCTATTTTAATTAAAAGTTTTATTTACCCTGAAATGTTCCCCAGTTCAATTCATAAATATATTCCTAGTCACTGTTGTTGCGGAGCTTGCGCCTTTTGGATGAGCCCGATGTTGACACTGTGGATGCATCCCCTCTGTCCTCCAGCATTCCCACAATCCTCTTGCATTTACGCCCGATGTCTGACGTCAACACGTTGATGTCGTCATCGTCCCCATCAGAGAAGAGGAGCTCATTTTGGCTGTCTCGGAGCGTAGCAGACGAGGATGAAGACGAAGAGGATTTGGAAAAGAAGGTGGAATTTCTCTGAAGGGTCCTTGTCTGTAGATGATGAGTCATATGAATATATGTTATGAATTATAACCCAAAGCTGTTTTGCAACTTCAGTAACGGTATAGTTATATCTAAAATAACCCAGCCCAGCCCTTTGACTTGCCTAGCCAACAACTTAATTTATTAATATAGAATTAGTGAACTAGTTTTATGATGAAAAGACAAACGTATTGGGGATTGAGCTGAGAAAAGATAGGGGTTGGAGGTGGAGTTATGAGAGGACTAAACACCAAGCTAATGTTCAGTAACGCCGCCTCTCTTTCTGTGCTTTTGTTAAAAATAAATGTATTTAGATTGAGCTGAGAAGGGGTGAGGGATGGGGTTGGAGTTATGAGAGGACTAAACACCAAGCTAATGTTCAGTAACACCTCTCTTTCTGTGCTTTTATTAAAGATACATTTACTTATTTATGTATTTTATACATATTTGTGAATATTACGGAGATAATTTGAGAGTTTATACATAGTTGTAAATATTACGAAGATAAATTAAGAGAGAGAGAGAGACAGAGAGAGAGAGAGAGAGAGAGAGAGAGAGAGAGAGCTCTTTATAATACTGAAAAGCAGTTGAACAATCAAGAGTTCGACTGACCACAGACTTAGTGAATGGTAAATGGTTAACATCGTTTTATCAGTACAACTTAGGTTAATCTGATGAATAAAAATTGATACAACAACAACAACAAAGTTTTTCAGAGGACTATTAATACCTGCTGCAGAACAGGCGCAAATGTGACAGACTTTTCTTTGTCCTTGGCAACAGGCTGTGAATGTTGAACCCCTGCAAAATACTTATAATCATGAATGCAGTTTGACACAATCTCCAGCTTGCTACTTACTATCATCATGGTTAGTGCAGCACATTTTAATAGACTGTGGTTATAAGCTACAACATAAAAATTACGTTTAGTTGTAATTGATTGTAACCTACTACACTTATTTTAAAAACCTTCCACTTCTAAGCAGCATCTACCACCTTTCTGCTCGCACGTCTGACGTTGTTTTTTATACTTGTATAAATATTTATGCAGTGTCCAAGAAAGCCAGTTAAAAAAGAAATGTAAAATCGTGAAATAACTTATATTATTACTATCCCAATTACACAATTTGAAGGAAATATTGCATTACAGAACAGATGATGAAGTAACTTGAATAGTGGTGGGTAATCAAAAAAAAAATAGTGTAGGCTTATGGTACAAATAGGCTTTTGCATCTTGAGCAACCACTGGCAAGTACTGAAAAACAACATGCACATGAAGTCAACTTAATACCGAGGACAAACAACTAAATCACATTACTCTGAGGTACATAAATTGCAGGGTGAGTAAGTACTTCTATCACTTGTGTTTGTGTGGTGCATGCATAATAATATTAATAATAATAATAATAATAATACAGGATGCTATACACGCTTTTCCCCAAATCATTCAGACTCAAAGCGCGGCGATCTATACCAACATACACGCTCACCTGTCTCATCCACCCTCACACACACCAAACACACATCCATCACTCAAACAGGTGGTGTAAAGGCAGGGAGATCGCTATTAGAAGACGGAAAGAAAATCGAATGTTTTTTTTGGAAATGTTTATATTGACTGCGTCCTGTACCATTATTGAAGGGAGGGAGGAAACCGGAGTGCCCGGAGAAAACCCTCGGTGACCTCAATAGTCTCATACCTAAGTCACATACGTTCGCCCCTTGCGGGAATCGAACCCGCGACCTTCGGCATAAGAAACCGGCGACTTATCCATTGCACCACGAGGCCACCCCCATGCATGTGTGTGTACATGTGCGTGTGTGTATGTAAAGGCCTACATGTGTGTGTGTTTGCGTGCGCTTGAATGTGCGTAATAATCTGTATTGTGCACACAGATTGGTGTGCAAGTGGTTTGACGTGACTAAGTAAGAATGAGCATGTTGTGCCAGTTGTGGATGAAAGCGCTCAACTATAAATTATTATACAAATTCTGTATTGTATTAATCACCTTTCTTTTATCTACTCCTTAAATCTATCCATAAAAGGCCCAGTATTTTTATTTTACCCTGCGCATAACAGGTAAGAACAATTGCGCGTAACAGATCCGATAATGTTTTTACATTGAACATAACAACGCCAAAATGCAAATATTCTTGTACGGTGCGCATATCATAACAGCTCAGAACCTTCGAGATGCTCGCTACCGTTAACCAGCATGCCCAAAATAATTTGCTAATTTGTTAAAGTCTGGAACAAACCCAGGTCGCCCAAGATCCAGTTTGCTTCATCTTCAAGCGTACCACAACTACTTTGCAATTCCTGACTTGTTAGGCACTATCTTCTTTCTTTCATCTTTAATCTAGCTGCACATCAGGGAGACATGGGGGGGGAGGGAGGAGGTGCCGGGATGGTGGAAGGGTGGGGGGGGGGGGGGGGAGGAAGGGGGAAAGGGATTATGATGTCGAGACTTTTAATCTTGATCATCACAGTTGTGTTGATGTGTCCACAAGGCCGTCCATAGGCATAAACATCTCAATCTCAATATCATTGTGCGTGCGTGTGTGTGTACATTATCTAACACTGAACGGCTCAAGCATAGTACATAGTTGTGTAATTGATTGCCTGTGTGCATCAAACCGTACCTTTTAGGATGCCTTTTCTGGACTTAGCGGTGCCCGGCGTGGCTGTGCCTGCAAAACCCAAGGAAAGAAAGTGCTATTAAAGCTTGTTCTTCAGTCCTAGACTGGTAAATACTATATCCATAATTCGTCCCTGAAAGACAGCGATGAGCACTGTCATCAACCCTGCTGAAAAGCTACACTGCAAATTACAAACCACGCACTTTTCTGGAACCTGTTTAACAGCGGGTGTGAAGTGAAAGTGAGACTGTGTGTAGGCTTACTTATAACTTTAACAGCCTGAAAGGTCTGGCGTGTTGGCAAATGTATTGAGTAAAAGACTCAAAACGCAATCATTACAGTCCTAACGAACTCCGCCATTTTATTAGACAAAGTAGTGCTACTAAACCCAAAGTTTCAGGGCCCGGGTTAATCTCCAAAAAGCAATGTAGGCCTAGGAGACACCCCAATTATTTTTGTAATAGGCGCCGGAATAATCGACTTGTCCATTGTTGACACTCGATTGAGAGAAGAAGTGGGAGGCTGACCTGGGCTGAGCATGGGCTGTGTAGTGAGTTCCAGCATTGGAAACTTGCTCTGAGGTTTGGCAGCTCTTGTGGATGACCCGGCCCTAGCTTTAGGTCCTTCAGCAACACAAAGCAGGCACATTTACAATGACATTACGCAATAATACAGGATGCTGTACATATAGGCATGTTTTCTTCTGTAGAACTCGTAGCACACCGGTCTGAGGAGATCGCTGTTTAGGGCCTATAGAAGACTGAAAGGAAATCAATGTTATTTGTGCAATGTAGATTGACTGCATCCAATACCATATAGGCCTAGATGAAGCAGAAAACCGGAGTCCATTGGAAAACACCTATGTCGAATATTTTGAACCCACAATCTTCGGTATTGGAAAACAGCGCTCTTCATCTGCTTCAGGGACAATCCACTTTGTAGCCTACTACAGCTGTGTGACTACCTTTTACTGTGATCCACTAATTAAATACAATGTGCTGGAAACACTTCAAATGAACCTTACAGTATCACTGAAGTTCGTGTTGCTATTACCGAAAGTAAAACGCAGCTCGATTCAACGACGCTTGAATCTCTCCATTACCATAGGGAGAGGCGGGTACCCAAACAAGGAAGGTAGACTGGGGTAGTGGTAATGGTAGTGCTATAATTCGTTTCTCTGTTGATATTGCCGTCACAAGTCCAGGAAGAAATTAAATAACCAGGCTGCTTGATGCTTTTACGTCTCGAAAACTGCATGGTTAGTGTAACCTGATCAACTGCAGTTGAATAACAATTACTAGATTTTTAAAGAAAATAATTAAAGTAATTATTATTAATCATCATCAGCAGCATCAGCAGCCACATCATCATTATCATCATCATCATCATCATCATCATCATCAACATCATCATCATCCATCAATGAAATAACAAAGTCAACTTAAAGTGCCCCAGTCAAAACAGCCAGTGTGTCATACCGTGTTTTAAGGCCAGACTGGTGTCTCTACGTGAGGGTGAAGGGGACGCAGCAGACGTGGACTTGCCGAATGTAGTGAAAGGAAGACCCGATGTCCGAGGTGAGACTCTGCCATCACTCGCTAAACCCCTCTCGCCTGAACAAAATAATAATAATAATAATACAGGATGCTATACGCGCCTTTCCCCAAATCATTCAGGCTCAAAGCGCGGCGATCTATACCAACATACACGCTCACCTGTCTCATCTACCCTCACACACACCAAACACACATCCATCACTCAAACAGGTGGTGTAAAGGCAGGGAGATCGCTATTAGAAGACGGAAAGAAAATCGAATTTTTTATTTTTGAAATTTTTATATTGACTGCGTCCTGTACCATTATTGAAGGGAGGGAGGAAACCGGAGTGCCCGGAGAAAACCCTCGGTGACCTCAATAGTCTCGTACCTAAGTCACATACGTTTGCCCCTTGCGGGAAAATACACAGGTAGGCTACTTTGAGGAGGTTGTGTGATAAGATGAAACCGCTGGGAGGGGATGGGGGAGCTGGGGAGGGGGAAGGGGAAGGGAATGTAGATGAAACTTGGTAAAAGGTTTGCAGGCGAAATGATGGATTCGGGCAGAGAAATAATGGACTGGGAACCAGCTAGCAACGTAATCACACATCAAAATTATGACACGATGTCAGGAAAATACAGGGCATGGAAGTCAACTACAAACATCAGCACCACCGTCATCATCCACAACAACAGACATAAACCTACTTATCTGCAGGGGTCGTCGAGACGCAGGAGAAGGAGAAAAAGCTGGCTCCGATCTCGCCATTTTTGAACACGTCATCGAAGAAGTCGTGACCTCAGTAATTGTAGGTGATGACGTCACGAAGGTCTGACCAGTATGTGCCGTAGTACTTCCAGATTTCTGTGCTGACGGCGTGGACGTGTTGGGCAAGTTTCGCGACGATTCTTCAAGTGAATCATCAACGCCAGCTTTCCCAGACGACGACTTCGAACGATCAGTTGAGGATGAAGACGACGAGACTGTAGTGCGTGTTGAAGGGGAAGGCACTCTTGAAACAAGCTGCGAAGAAAGAGGTGAGATGCTTGAAATAAGCTTGACCTGGGTTTCTTCGTTAGATTCTCGCTCGTGGAGTTTTGCTTTTGCTTTTTACATGTTTCGTTTAAAGTGTTGGCAGTGGCAAAGCGAGTAAAGTGAATATTTTCTGTGCTGGTCGGGTCGCCTCTGTTGCGATTGCTGGTCGAAGTGACAGTGGTTGCAGCGTTGTTTTTGTTGTCATCATCCCAGTTTCTTTCATTCTGCCTCTCCCCATCTAACAACGTGAAGACGCCCACTTTGGTATCTTCGCCCTGGGTTAACAACGCTGTTGTGGATGGTAATGATGAAGACACCTGGGACGACGAGGAGAAGGCGGAGGCAACGAGCGTAAATGAAGTCGATCGACTAAACTGGGTGGACGCCGATTTAACAGCAGAGAACGAGTGGCGAAATGTTCGCTGTTCTTTATCTGTGACGCCATCGGTCAAGTTAAGTATTGCTGACGTTACTTTCTGTACAGCTGACGTCACACCGATGACGCTGCATACCTCGCCCGCGAGACCCCGTTTGGCTTTCTCAAGCAAGCATGGTGGCATGGCTAGAGAGAACGATGTGCTGGGCAAGGAACGCGGAACTCCTCTCTCCGTGCTGACAGCCTCGGGGTCAACATTTTCTTTGTGCGGCTCACACGTCTCCGGCGGCGACAGGATGAGGTCACTCGCCGTCAGTGACGTCAGAGAGCCCGTGACGTCATCGCAGTCGTCTACTTCTGACGCAACCTCTTTCGACGCTGACGTCACCAAAGACCAAGTGTCGGTTTCTCGTTCTTTCGATCTGCTTAAGCCATGACCCGAAAGTTTCACAAGCGGGGCTTTCTTTCCTCTTGCTCCTGACTCCCCTTTAGAAAGGCAAGTGCGTCCTCCATTTGCCAGCTCTGCTGAAGCCGCAATGTGCGCACTATCAGAACACGCTCTGGCATAGGACAGAGACGAACCGCTGGAGTTTGATGTGGAGGATTTGGTAGTAGGCTCTTCCGCATTGGGTTCTGGCACCTTTGACTGGGATGGTTTCATAGAACCTACGGCGGGGAGAGGCGATTTTCTTCCTGCGGAGATGTTAGTAAACCCTGCCGCCTGCGACTTGGAAATACACACAGAGGGTGCGGTATCACTGAGGCTGCCACTGACTGCTTTATCAGCAGCAGAAGAAACTTCACACACAACAGTCGAGATGGAAGCAGTGGCAGAGATCTCGCTGATATTGCCTGTGTCTGAATCGAGGGTGCTTGGACCTGTGGAAAAGACGCTGCATCCTTCCTCTGCGTTTTCTGTCTGAGTGGAGTGGTTTGTTAAATCCATCTGAAAGACCACACACGGTTTCTTTCAGTAAAATCACCATCACTACAACTACTCATTCAATCATTGCTGTTATCACCGCAAATTACTATCAATAGCGCTTGAAACTACATTTTAATGGCTTCGAAGTCAAGACCAAATTGTGGTTTGTGCAGGGAAATGGTCTCATTATCGTTAGATCTAGTTATGGTTATACCCACACCTGAACATTACCAATAACTTTGTTTCTAAGCTTGGAGACATGACAAAGAGCAAACACAAAACAATTAGAACGGATAAGTAATTGAAAACACACGACCTTCAGGTTAAGGGATGAGAGATACGAAAGCAAGGAGTTCTGTCACCAACATCCGTCGAAAAGAAAATTAAATATTAGGTTATATTTGCTTTTTTATTTTATTATTTATTTATTTATTTACTTATTTATTTATTTTATTTTAAAAAAATCATCTTCCTAAACATCCGAATTATTTCTGTCGTCGGGATCACCAAACCCCCACCATTATCATCACCATCGCCATCACCATCATCATCATCATTATCACCTGTAAAGTCTGCGCGCTGTGTGATCGGACAGCAGCCACGAAAGTCTGGCAGGCGGAAGACGACGTCACCACAGCTTCAGTCTGACACTCGTCATGACCAATTTCCGTTAGGGTCTGCGTCACCACCGATGACGTCATTATGCTTGTTTGCGTAGCCTCGCTGACGTAATCGTGCTGGGTTTGAGCCCAAGCGGACGACGTGGAGAAGAAACTGGCGTCGGTCTGCACGTGCAGGTCTGTGCGTTGGACGTTCAGCAATGCCTGCCAAAGAAGTTCACACCAAAACAGTGACTAGACGATAATAACAAAACTGACAGTGTTACTTGGTAGTATTTACCAGTCGCCAATGAAAGACGTAGTTTTGACTATTTACTGTTTATACGCCTATAGGTCTATGTTCTCAGATTTGACCAGGCTCGCTGGACCCTTTAAAACAAAGATTAAATAACTAACTAACTAACATGCTATATCAGACCGGGGACCCATCAACCGCTGCTTGTCATTCAGAATAGAAAAAAGTTTGGTCATGTCATGCGACACAATAGCAACTTTCAGGTAGGCATACATTCGGTTTCTGAGTGGTTTGAAGGAAATGCCTCTTTTCGGAGGTACGGCTGAGGTTTCCAATCGCCAAAATTGTCGAGCTTATACAATATAAAAAAAACAACAAAAAACAACTAGAAGGGCTAAGCTCATATGACTCACATGCTCTTAATAAAATTTGCAATATTTAATATAAAAATGAATTACCAAGGAAAAAAAAAAGAAACGTTGGCATTAAAATGCAAAGTAATAACGATTTTGATATTTCTATGCTCTTGACCTTGAGATGACCTTGACCTCCCGCTCCAAATACACTCACGTACTATCAAATAAATTACAGCAAAAGTAGTATTATGCACAAAAAAAAACAACGGTGACCTTGGGATGGCCTTGACCTTTAGTGACCTTGACCTTAGGATGGCCTGGACCTTCACGTGACCTCTCATGCATGGATGATGAGAGAGACCCGCCTGAGGCGGAGGAGACTGTAGAGAAACGTATAGTTACTCGAAGACCACGTTTGTGAAGAGACTGAGCAGGAGGAATAAAAGGAATATTAGCAACGTAAATGTCGATCAGTCGATTAGCACGCTGAGTATTCAGCTCATCTACCTCTTACCTGTGTTTGATGTAATTTGGTGATGGCGTCGTCCAGGCAGGACTGCAGACGTTCACACTCTTCACGAGCCTCAGCCAGGGATTTTTCTGCAGTCATGAGCTGAACCCTCACATACTCCGCGTCCTTCTCTATGTCTGATATCTGAATGCATGGCAAATGTGTCAGTCACTTTCTATTGTTTCTGTTGGGAAGAAACGCTACAGAACAGTATTGCTTCAATGTGAAAAACGATTTCGGACACTGTAGTGCATATGATGTGATTTAAAAGACAGCATTTCAAACAATCTTCATAGTGCATGAGGCAGTTAGTGTATGTTTGTACTTCCATTCGTGAGTGAGTGTGTGCGTATGTTGCAATCATCATCGTGGTGTGTAAGAGTGAGCCCCTTTCAAAATGGCAATAGCATTAAACCTCCATGCCTTTCAATCATCTCTGATGGTAGGCGAAGTCTAGGCTAGAAGCTTTGGAGTAAGAACAGTAATAGATGAGCCACAGCGGACCAACCCTTTCTTTGAAATCAGTCTCCATCTGTTCTCTCTCCCTCTTGGCGGCGTCAACCTGTGTAACCAGGTCTTGGTGCATGGCGGTAACGTCCTCCAGCTGCTGGTTCAGGCTGCTGACTTTGTCCTGCAAGCATTGTCGCTCCGCCTCCTGCCTGCTGCTGTCCTGTTGGTGCTGCTGGATCAACGCCTGTGTCCCTTTCAAGTTCGCTACCGTCATCTAGCACGCCAATTATAATACACTCAATACAAGAAAGCAGCTGATCAACCAAACAGCTTTTGTAACTAAAGCCACACAACCTGCCACCTCCAACCAAAAAGCACACTGCGTAACAGAGGCGGCCGACGCTAACGTCGCCTCTCTACCCGTTCTGCCGTTGGTTACAAACAGATCGCAAGTGTTATTTAAGAAATACGTGATGGCCCACTCCCCGTCCAAAACTGCACAGGGCGGACAGACTTTAACTATGTTACACCATCCGGCGAAATAGGTAGGCTATACGACCAGACCAGTGTTAGAGATGGTAGAGAGGCAACGTAAGCTTTGACCGTCTCTGCTACGCAGTGTGCAAAACAAAGCTACCCTCAACTCACCAACCAAGCAACTCTTCATAACTTTGTGGGTGAGTACTTTTTTTTTTTTTAAGAAAAAAAAGAAAAAAAAAGCTACTTCACACGACCGTATTATTATCCGATTGGTCATATGAATTACTGGATAAAATAGCTACGAACAGCATTAATGATTACCAGAGAAAAGAATAAATTCACAAATCAAATGTGATGTCTGACCTGCAAGTTGTCCTGACAGGCTTCAAGTTCCTTCTTCGTTGACACTTTCTCCATCTCCAACTGTACAAAAGACATCAGGTCATTACACCAAAATCACCAACAAAACACCACATTTAGAAAAGACAGACGGCCCTATAATCCAGTCTAGTACAATAGACAATCCGATCCAATCCAATCGGTATTGTTCATCATTAAATCAAGCGGAAATTGTTTTTTTCGCTTTTGGCACACATCACGAATAGAGACGCGAAAACAACCGAAAACATACGATCAAGCACGATTGCCATTTTCCATCGATCAGTTGGTGTGTGGAAGGCAAAAACTCACGGTGGACATTTTGAATTTCAGTTTGTGGATCTGGTCCATCAGCTCCTGTCGCTCCACAGCGTCGCCGTGCTCCTCTTGACCACCAGCACGTGCTTCAACCAGCTGTGACCTTAGTGTTGACGCGTCCTGACGTAGCTGGTCAATGATGCGCTCCTGCTGTCTGTTGATGCACATCAGAGAGCGATTCTGCTTCATTGCCTCTTCCGCTACGAACAGAAAGAAAACAGATCGCTTTGAAATAAAGACACTGTGTGTGTGTGTGTGTGTGTGTGTATGTGTGTGTGGGTGTGTGCGGGTGTGTGCGGGTGTGTGTGTGCGCGTGTTTGTGTGTGTGTGTGTGTGTTTGGGCATGTAGAAACGACGTTCTGATGACACACACATGAAACTCCACATGGTTTCTTCTTCTTTTTTTTTTTTAGAAGGCCGTACTATTTTGACGTCAAAATAGTTCTCCGTTGAGTTAGAGCTGTTTTAGGATTAGGGTTAGGTTAAGGGTTAGGGTTTGGGTTAGGGTTAGGGATAGCTTCAAAAATTGGAAAATGTCAAAATAATGTCAAAGAAATGGAAAGTGTGTCAAAATAATCCCTGTTTTTTTCACAAGTCATCAGAACGTCCTTTTTACAAAAATGTGTGTGTGTGTGTGTGTGTGTGTGTGCGTGTGTGTGTGTGTGTGTGTGTGTGTATGTGTGTGTGATGGGAGTTGCGAGTGCGTTACATGTGCACCATGCATTTTCCCATTTTATACATGTTTTTTTTCAAGTTTCAATGTCTTTTAATGCCTGTCCTATCGTAATTCCTTGTAAGAGGTAATACAGATTTGCTGAACTGAAATTGAATTGTTTGTTTTGTATCTGGCACTGTTTTCATCACCTCCCATGATGAACTGGACTGAATATTTTGTATATTGCACTGTTTTCATCACTTCCCATGATGAACTGGTCTGAATATTTTGTATATTGCACTGTTTTCATCACCTGCCATGAAGAACTGGTCTGAATATTTTGTATATTGCACTGTTTCATCACCTCAAATGATGAACTGGACTGAATATTTTGTATATTGCACTGTTTTCGTCACCTCCCATGATGAACTGGTCTGAATATTTTGTATACTGCACTGTTTTCATCACCTCCCATGAAGAACAATAACATGCTGAAATTTACCTTTGGAACAGGCGAACACAAATCTACGGTATTTTGGATACTAAAGCTTTATTGTATCGGTATACAATTTGACATTAATTTTCTAAACAAGATATGATTTAAAATTATTGTGCATACATGTACTTAAATTTAACAACGAAATCGGTAGCAACTGACAGAGAGACAGAGACAGAGGGACAAACAGACACAAAGAGAGTGTAATTCAACCGACGAAAGGATAGACCCAACACTACAGAACAATTAACATCTTGTATTTTGGGGCGTTAAAACCGAACTGAAAAGTAGTTTCGTTCACACCGTCAATCACACCACCTCAAGCTGTTACACAGTCATTGGGGTAACGGATAAACAAGGATGGACTCGTTCCTTTAAAAATGTGAAGGCAAGAGTCTAACGTGCGTGGTGCCGATATAGTTTGGCGATTAATGAGCTTGTTGGAGTCCTTTTGGCAGCCTGTGAGACTTCTATAGGGGGATTTGATTTATTAGTTTGGCCTCCTTGAAGCAGTGTAGAGTGCTCAGTGACATAATGTAGATCTACTTATATTTTCACGTAAGCCTATCGTCATCGATTTCGGAAGAGTTTGAAGGAGTCGTCTCTTTTTGGAGGTACGGCTGAGGTTTCCACTCACCAAAATGGTCCATGTTGTTCAGGAATTTTGTTTTAAATCTTGATGTAATGTGAAGTTGGACAACAAAGATGTGTTGTGTTAATGTGTTGTTGTACTGTATTGTATTGTACTGTATTGTATTGTAGTCTCTTTAAACTTGCGAGGTCCCCTCTCTATTGCGCAGCAGGGAGTACCTTAATTACTGATGCTAATTGCGGTCGCGGATGTGTTTTTGCAGAAAAAAATCACCACTTGGTACGAACTCAAAAAATTATACAAGTGTAATGAAAATTTATTTTCAATACAAATTATTGCACTAGACCTAAAAAAACTATTACGAAACACAGGCCTGAGCACACTACCATCCCGGAATTCTTAGGATTTACCACTTAACAGACTTCGTCGACGCGTAAACCAGGCTGTGGTCCCTGAAAGGGACCAAAGAGCATAGATTATGGCAATGACAGTGCAGCAAGAGGACGGTGTGTAATATAACCATAGTCTTTGTTATTAGATAGAAGTGTGAATGGTCTTTACAATATGCCTGGATGAGAAGAAAATGACTGTCTGCACACCTCTTGTGAACACTTCAAAAGCCGCCAGTTGAAAGTGCTGTATTGCAAAACAGGAACGAATAACTCAATGCCCCAGTGACAATTTGGAAATAGCTCAATGTTCCTCCATGAGGGAATATGGTCTATATTCCCTAAGGTTTATGTTCCTTCAGGTCTATTACGCTCCGTCACCCCCCCCCCCCCCCCTCCCAGGTAATTTTTCCCCAGGCCTTCGCTATTTCGGGTCTATGTTACCCCACAGATGTTTTTGATATGATAGTAAGTAACTGTAATAACATTTTGTTCTAAAATAGTCATCCAATAAATCAATCAATAATATAGACTACGCCAATAATGAATAGCCTAAAAGGTATAATAAGGCAAATATAACGTAATAATCACAATAATACTATTATTAATACAGAGGTGAACGACTTTAAAATATAACAGCGCTGATTTGTACTGAATGTTTAAAAAAAAAAAAGACGGCAAGAGACAAATGAGTTACTATTTATTGCATTCCTGCAAGTTTGAGGTCAGACAGCTCCTTGAAATATAACTGCGGCTTCATTATTTACCGATTCATTTTTGTCCTGTGAAAGTTTCCCGTTTGCACTTTGCAGCTATAGGATTAAAAAAGCTCTGAATGCGGGTAGTCAGCATAATACAACTTTGCGTGAGGCTGTGGCAAAACAGTGCCAAGTGCAACAATGCACAGCCAGAGAAGAGGTATTGTAGTAAAGACCACACACATTCACCTATACAACAGGTTCTATATGGAAGAAACGGAGGCGTCGATAGTGTACGAATCTTAGCCAAACACTCAAAAATGAACATATAATTATGTCCACCTCGTTTCACTATCGCTCCGTTGTCGTTTCCTATAATGAATAAACAGCATATCTGTAGTGTTTGGTAGTTTGTTATTAAAAAAA